>JAUJPP010000005.1:13748190-14429848 GCA_030562195.1 Nipponacmea schrenckii | reverse complement strand
ATTATAGTTTGGTGAAATCAGAAATATTGATATTAAAAGAGTCAAAATAGCTTTCATGTAAACTACCACTGAGTAAACAATAATACAAATCCTAAAGTTCTAAACTAATGTTGCTTTGCAGACAACGCCCATTCTAATCGGGGAACGTTTCCCATTTTAACCATTGACCATAATATATAAAATCGTTCATGATTATAGTGTTTATTACATGTATTTATTCCCTTCAATTCCATACACGTGTGACATAACACACAGAAACACGAACACGAACACGGTTTAGCTGAAAATACAGTAAACGTTTATAAGTAAGATATTAACTAGTAATTAGACATAAACATAGATAGATTAAAACCCAATGCCTTTGGTGTATAATAAAGCTTACATTACGACAAATATATGCAAATCACAGACACCACGGTAGACCCCACGGTCTGCACGCTTCGACATATTTACTTCTATGCGGTAATTATACGTTATGACATTATTCAACGTCTATTACAAAAAGCATATTATACGTTATGCGTTAAAAATATTTATATTTGGGAATAAAACTTACAACTTATGAGGGGATATGGGGCGTTATGTATGCGTTATATTAAATTGAATACAATCAATATGGCGGCGTTAATATTTAAGGAAGTTGCACGTTCGATTTGTCTTCATCGTTTAAACAGTTACGGTTGTGTTAAATGTAAACAAAATACTAGATAATAAGACGTTCTGCCGTATCAAGCTGATTCATTTCAATTTCAGCCATTGGACAATATTTCCAAGCGAATCTCTGGAGCGATTTTTCATGTGAGATTTAGCCAGATCTTTAAAATCCACGATGTCTTTTGATGATATAATTTCAACTTTAAATGGGTTTTTGCGTCGATACAGCCTGAAAGAAATCAGTTGAGCAATATATTTCTTTATTTTTTAAAGCCGATTCTATTGTGGAATGGACACGATCACATTCCATCTGGCTGTGTCCTGATATGATTAATAGTCTCAACAGAGCTTGTTTACCATATATTTTAACACATAGTTGAAAAATATTAGTTTCTGTTTTGTCCAGAGCAGGTGTCCGAGTAAACAATGACACGTTTGACTTCGTTTGGCATTGTTTTAAAATACTTTTTAAAAAAGTTGCTATCTCACAACTTCCTCGACCAGCTTCACCCTCATGCCACATATAGCATGTAACCTGGTTGCCCAGGTTGTAAGCTGTAAGGTAGCTAGTTTGTGACGGTAAAATAACGAAGATACATTCAATTTAGGACAGAGTTAGACTTGTTCAAGGTCAAAAGTCGCTGCGACTACTGTAGGATTTGTTTGTGCTAAAAGTTGTGCTCTCGAATACGCTCTTTTCGTTGATGGTGCCTTTCAAGTTCTGGTTTATGGGAAGCCTTTTCCTCGTCAGATTTGTTTTCAAACGTTACACAAAAGCTGCAAAGATCCTTCTTGGGCTTATGGAAAGCGAGGTGTGGAAAGTCGGCTTTTATAGCATTTCTCTTTTACAAGCTTCTGTGGTTCCTCTGCACAATATAACCTATACATCTGCTTTTTATTCAGATCCTTCTGCAAAAAATGTTTGGAATTTTTGTATTTTTGTCTGTTGTAGTGTGATTCCATACTTGGAAAAGAATCAATGTGAGAACGTACACATTCTCGTAAGGTATTGGGAAGCTTAATTCCTGGATGAGGAACTGTGAAAAAGTACTTGCAAAAGAGTTTGCTTTCTGTTACTGTCACGACGGCTGTCACTGGACTTTTTTACGTTTAGTGTCTTTGGATAATACACGAGATGCTATATAATCACGCTGACGCTCACAACATCCAAGTTGCCAATAATTACGAAATATCATGTCTCGTTTTTCGTCTGGAAGGGTAACGTTGCAGTTGTTCACACACCTGCCACAACGATGATAAGTTACTTTACGACGTTGAACCTTCCTACCACGTCTTGTAACATATTCTTCACCTGCATTTCGTGCACGTTTTCGGACATTCTGTTTCCAGTCATCTTCATTTTTCACCCCTTTCCTTCCTCTCATAGGAATAATTGCTCCCTCATTATCTGCCTCTTTCTCGTGGAGATTTGACGTATCTTCAACCTTTTGGGAATCATCCTCCGTTACTTTATCCATGTCAATATCTGCATTAGCGAAAGGTAAATGCATTGGTTCCACAACCTCGACTGCACTCCGAATAACAGCATGCAATGATTTGACGTTCTCCTTTGTGGACAAAGATTCGGTGTTCTCTTCAACTACGTTGGTACTACTATCATGAATGTACGGTATGGTGTCATTAACCTCTTTGACGATAGTTGGTAAGGGTGCCAGGCTCCTAACAACATCAGCTAATGGAATCGCGTTGCTTCTTTTAACAATTACACGTTTTTATCTTCTAGATGAACTTAAAAGTAATCAAATAATTCACCTAAGCATGTGATAATCTCTTTTTATTTTTCTAATAATTCAGTTATATGGAAGCCGATAGCGGCCATTTGTTAACCGCGACTTGGTCCCCTCTAATTTCAAAGTCGACAACTCGCCGGATTTTAAAGTCGCCAAGTCAACAAGTCACCTGAAATTCAAAGTCAACAACACGACAAAACAGCGCCAACTCGACAGATTTTTTCGGCGACTTGTCGAGTTGCCGACTTTCGAGTTGTCACCCTGCCATCCGCGACTTGTCGAGTTAGCGACTTTCGAGTTGGCGACTTGATGAGTTGGCAACTTTGAAATCCGTCGAGTTGGCGACTTTGAAATCCAACTCGACAAATCGACGACTCGCCAGATTTCAAGGTCGCCAACTCGACAAGTCGCCAACTCGCCAAGTCGCTATTTCGAAAGTCGCCAACTCGACAAGTTGCGGATGGCGGGGCGACAACTCGAAAGTCGCAACTCGACAAGTCGCCAAAAAATCCGTCGAGTTGGCAACCCGCCATCCGCGACTTGTCGGGCTGTTTCGTCGTGTTGTCGAGTTGGCGACTTTGAATTTCTGGCGACTTGTCGAGTTGGCCACTTTGAAATCCGGCGACTTGTCGAGTTGGCGACTTTGAGACATTGAAAAAAGAGGACGGCCGTTATGGGCTTCCAAACAGTTATATAGGTAGGTTTTACGCTATAGACTATAAGATTCAAAAGTCCGAACAAGGCTAAGACTATTGACAAACGGCCTACCTTTATCATAGCCACTGCTGTCTGATTCAAATTGTGATGGTATATATTCATTTTCAGAAGACACTCCTGATTCAATATCCGAATTGGTTATTTCAGCAAAAACCTCATAATAACTAAAACTGTTAAGATTTCTTTTAGACATGGTAGGCTACATTTAGGCTCGAAAAATAAACGGAAAGTTCTGTTTACACATGCTCAAGACATCACTTGCGACTTTTTGTTACTCAATCACATGTACTTACGACCTTGTGTTATGGACCAACTCAATCACACTGCACTTGCAACCATGTATTATTTGGTCATAGACAATATAATTTGTATCAATTTGTATCAATACTTTAACACAAGCAAGGGTAATAGTCTGGAGTTTTGGGTTGCTACAAAACTTATTAATAAAGGATGGGTCTTTTACGGACCATACCCTAGTTGCAATTAGATTTGCTTATACAGGCAACCCCCTTCCAATGCCCCTTTTAGTATTTAGAAAAAAATAACAATTCACACAACCCTTATAATGTCTAAATGACTCCATGCTTGAGTGTAATTTTGAGAGGTTGGGAGGGGGGCGTCTTAAGTCTTAATAATTGAACTTCAAGCAAGGTTAATTGGATAATGTAGTATGGACAACAAAAATACAACTAAGATTAACAATTCTATGTACCTCTTTGAATTTAATTGCTGTGTTTACAACATATCAACTTAACTTTGTGTTTTTCAGTTACAGATACACATCAAAGTTAAAATGCTATTGAGGCCACAAGGAGGTAAACAAGAGTCTCTTTGGCTTCTCCGTCACTGTCGTCATCATTGCCAAGGTTGACATAGCCTATGAAATCCCCTGTCTGTCTATCATAATCTACATGTTGACGAATGGATATTGCATCCAGCATAAGATAGCAAGATAGTTCATGCCCATTATAAGAGTCTTCAGGAGAAATTTCTCCATGTCTATAAACAGAAAATGATAGTTGCATATTCCAAAAATCAGAACTTAAATGACATTACTCTTCTTGAAATTTCAGAAATTGATGACGAAACACTGCGGTCCCAGCTTTTTCTGGTTGTATTTAGTCTATCGGTCGCCATCGTCTGTGCAGTCGAATGCTGATGTTATAACTTTCAGATGTGGGCGCGGCCTAAAAGAGCTATGAAATCCTGCACAATAACTTCTCCCATGCAAAGGTAACTCATGTATTGACCATATTTGGATCACAAGATCCATCTTCAAAAAGTTCTTCGATCCCGACTGAGTTAATAACCCATGTATTAACATTAAATAATATAACTTTCCTGTGATAAACAGAGTTGTCTCCCTTTCAAGGAATGTCATGTCATTTCCTTTTAGCAATATCACCTTAATTTTAAGCCTCGAAACATAAATTTTAAGAAACGAAGACTTTAGGTAAGTTCAATTGGAAAGTATATTTTTCACGATTTTTCTCTGTAACATACATTTCTCAGCCTCAGGTTGCAGTAATGCATTTTTGAAAAAAGTCCAAAATTGCTATGTGGAACTGATTTCTTATGAAATTTGTTTTGACCACATGCAGTGAAGGGGATTTTTTTTTTTAGCATATTTACATCAAATAATTTCTCTCCTGTAACAGTCCACCCCGTAACATTCAAAAAGTTACAGGAAAGGGAGAGAATTCAACATATATATTTTAAGTCAAAAGCAAAGAATAAAAATAGCTATTTGCAGCCTTATATCTATTTAACATGTTTGCAGTATACCTTAATGTGTATGTTATTACATGTATATCACTGTTTGTAAGAAAATATAAGGTTGTTATATCCTTGGAAATATTGTTAAACTTCATTACAAGGTTTGTATATAAGCTTAGGTTAGGCTAGTTTGATTGCGTGGCAAATGAAATTTGTCACGCTTTGTTTTCGTTCGGATTATTTTTTTTTGTTTTTTTTTTTTTTTTTTTTTTTTTTTTTTTTTTTTTTTGGGAAGCTCGCTAGCCCAAACGGAAAGAGATAGACTATTTCTGTTTTCACCAATGGTTTTTATATGGGCTGGAATCAAAATTGAATGTCTAACATGAAATTTTCGCTAACCCGAAAGTGGCTAATTGCATAATATGCAAATAAGATTTCAAGCTAGCTCGGGCCCTAATAGTCGCATCGGTCTGAAATTTACAGGATATAGATAGATAGGCAGCGCAATTAAAACTACATCATCAAAATTTTTTGATCACTTCCGGTTTGGGCGTGGGGACTTCCGGTCTTTTCGTCTCATGTCGGGCGACCCTGCTTCCGATGTAATTCAAGATTCTAAACAAAATCAGTATATTTTAGCTATACTAAATGATTTTAATCCCCTGAGATGAAGAAAAATTAAATTGAATGTTGCGCATGCGCAGTTTTTAAAAATGGCAAATTTTCTTAAAAATTTAATAAGTCCGCCAATTATTAACCGATGTTTATGATTTTGGTGTTTATCGAAACCTTGATACTTTATCTAAAAAATGTTGGGAACAGAATTTTGATTTTCGAATTTGAATTTTTTTTATGCCCGTTCGAATTCTTCGAAAAGTTAAAACTCTATATCTCGTGACCTTGACCTTAAATGACATTGACATTTGAGATGAAGAATGTCATTGACCTCAGCTGTCTATAGATGTGCTGATATTGCATGACAAATATTAACTTCCGGTTTTATAGCCCACCGAAATCTGACTATTTTGCAATTTTGGATGGTTATGTTACACTTTCGGGCTCTAATGTTCGGATCGATCTGAAATTTACAGGATATAGATAGATACGCAACACAATTAAAAATATATCATCAAAATTTTTTGATCACTTCCGGTTTGGGCGTGGGGACTTCCGTTTTTTTTTTATCTCATTTCAGGCGACCCTACATCCCGTGTAATTCAAGAATGTAAGCAAAAACAGTACATTAGCTATACAAAATAATTTGCATCCCTCGAGAAGAAAAAAATTCCAATTGCTAATAAAATTTATTTATTTTTTTGTAAAATTTTTGCATACAAATTCAAAAAATATCTCTTTATAAAGCTGTGAATTAGCAAATTATCACATAGCTTGAATTTTCTCTCTATGTTAATTACAACCAACGTTACAAAATAATGTTTAAATTTGAATATAGAGAGTTTAAATTTCATGACAAATTGACATCTTACTACCTACTTAAATTTTAGTTTGGAATTTATGTAAATATCCTACCGAAATCTTAGACATGTACACAAATCTAATAAGGAACTGATAGTAGAAACTTATAGTAGAAAAAATTGCCTATATAGCGGAAAGTTTACGCTTACAATTGTAGGCTGAAAAGTACCGGAATTGAAAGCTAGCAGGTTAGAAGTTTCAAAATGTTCGAAATCCATGGGATAACGCACAGTTGCCACGCTCGGAGCTGTTCACAGTTCTAGTTTATCTTGTTTCAGATTTAAACCAAGCCTATGACAGGTGCCGAAATGGCGCGAAAGTTTAGAATGAACAGAGATGCCAATAGTTTTAAGGGGGGGGGGAATATAGAAAATGGAGAAAACCAAAAGAATAATCACAGAATGAACAAAAATAAATTAGAAATAACCGTTTTGACGCCTAACTCACCAGAACATATCATTTTCCAACACGAAAATCCATCATCGAAACCTATTATTTTGTAATAATGGATCACTATAAGGTAAGTATTACAATGCCCATTGTAATATTTTTAGATTAATGAAGAACATATTATTTTCTTTTATAGATATTGCTGTTAAACGAACAGTGGTGCAGATAAAATATCAAGTGAAAAAAAAAACTAGGACTAAAATCTGTATAATGTAGAATTTTCTATACATTGAGGTTGGCTGAACCTCACTTGCCCCCAGATATTTTTGTCAGCTTTTGCATATTATTCACTTTAAACTTAGTGTTATCAAGTTTCTCTGTAAATTTGAATTATATATATTTTAGTTTAAATATTTCCATACAATGGGGCTGCATGGTGATTTTAGGGGGAGGGTGTCTGAACCCCACTTGCCCCCAGATATTTTTGTTATTTTTCATATTCCCTTTTTTACTAAGTGTCTACAAGTCTCACTATAAATTTGAGTCATATATCTTTTGGCTGACCACCCCTAACACCTAGAAATTTTTGTCAGATTTTTAATATTTTATTTCTTCAAGTTGTCTTCTTCCTTGATAAAAAAAAGTTTGGTCCATATAGGTGGCGGGATGTAATCTTCCCCTTTCAGCCCTTTTTTTTACGGGCTGACCTAGGGTTACTCCCGAGATATCTTGTCAGTTATGCATTTTTCTCAATAAATATATTGGACAAATTATTATCTTTGTGCAGCATGGGGTGAAAAGTGATCTTTTTTTGGTCAATTTCAGGGGTGTGGTCCCCAATAATTATGCAGCTGACAATGATTTTTGTGATAAGTGACCTATCGGAAATACGTCTGAAGTGTCAAACCTTCCATGCTCAATGGGGTGGAATGACCCGTAGTTAGCTCCCAGATGGGAAAACGATCGGAAATATTAAACAAGTGACTAGGAATAACAGAAACTGTCGTTATAAGTTGAAGGTCATCGCAAAGTATCAAGAAATGGTCTATCATAGATTTGGGACCATTTTCATAAGACTGCCAAGTCCAGTTAGGACCGGAGCACACATCTTGTGTATTGACTGATATTAAACTAAGTTTATCTAAACAGTTTTTAAATGTGATAGTTCTTCTGTCGTGTTCAAGTTGCGAGGACCTTCTACTTTTGAATTAAAATTATATTATTACCCAATTCATCTATTTATTGCTGGTCTCAGACCTGATGGTGTTGGCATTGTTGAAAATGACCGTCTGGTGGAATTGGAGGTGATGGTAATGACCTTATAACCTTTGGTTTAGGTATAGATGGTTCCTCTTCTTCATCTGAAGACATAACTATTTCACTGCAAAATAAAATATAGTAGGATTGCAACATGCAATCTTCTATCAAAAATTTTAGCAGAATTATTACCTCAACCAATATGTCTTATTTGGTCGAATTATTTTTTATTCTTTTTCAATCAAGGCCCTTATGACTATACATGTAATTCCAATTTTTTAAACAGTTCAACTAAGTATGATCCAAACATTAAGTTGATAACATGCAGTCACCCACGGGGCAATATGCCCACACAGCAGAATATATAATGGTTGCTTAAACCTTATAAAATACTCTCATTTTATTGATTAACCCTTAATCAAATTTCGTTAAAAAAAATCGGTGAAAATCAATCATCGATTGAAGATTTTCAAAAGCATAAAAAATATACATACAATTTCCTTCTCTTTGACCTTCTTACTGAATCATCTTCGTCTGATTCAGTTTTTAAATTTTCTTCTAACAGCATTATAAGATTCTGAAACAAGGATTGCAAATTATATTGTAGTGTTTCGCATTGTAGTATACATTTCATTGTATAAGTATCTAACGACTTTATAAACTGTGTAGACCATTGAATTGTTAAGCAAATCAAGACATATGAAGCAAACAGACTGGATAATTAGACCCAGAATGGAGATCTCTGTATTAATCTATGCTTTTCTAAATCCCTATAGTTTCAAATAACTTATTTTGACCAACCTTAGGTTAATCAAAACTTGAAGAAAATCATTGATAACTTGGTCATGTCAACTTGTCTTTTTTGGCAATGAATGTGAATTTTATGACAAAATAATATAAAAAAAAAAACTTATTCTGTTAACTAAAATATAATGAAGTAAAACATTCTTACCATTGCGGTATAATTCCATAATAGGAAAGGAAGGTCAGTTAGCCTCCATCTAGCATTTCCTTATGACCAAATATTCACAAATAGTGTATGGTGGCTTATAAGGGAAATGTTTAATGATTAAATTATTACTTTTTTATTTTTCTTTCCCAAAAACAGTTTCTCAAAACAATGACATATATTGAAACAATGTTTATTACTGAAAATTTGTTCCTTGTAATTACTCATATAAGTAGTGCTTTAAAGGTGTTTACATGCTTCTTAAAGAAAAATACTTTTAGACATGTTTATGATGTTTTTGTTTGTATGTTAGAATCTATTTCTCTAACAAGCCCAACAACTCCACTTCAACATTTTGGGATATTTTTTCCTTTAAAAAGGATTGAGACTGAAAAGGAATTGTAAAGACGTTTTTGCAAATTTGGGGCCATCTGTAACCTTGTTTTCTTCCCCTTTCCTGAACAACAACACCGCTTTAAACATTTAAGTTTATTGTGAATTCCTTCTTAAGTATTAAGCTAAAATTAAAAGCGTTTTTTAAGAACAAGGGCCACAACTGATTTACCTATTTTTACAAAAAAAAATGTGCAGTGCAAGCAGAAAGAGAAATGCATTATGATACCATGGAGTGTTTACAAGCCAAAAAGTTTGAATAAGGGCAATAACTGATACTAAATATTTTTCGATTTATCTGATTTCATTAGTAGGGTCCATCTTCGGGTTGTTAAAAACACTCACACCAAGTTTTGTGACTTCTAGAGTGTTTAAGAGCTAAAAGTTGAATGTGTTTTAGGAAACAAGGGCAATTACTAATCGATACTAAATATTTAAAAACATTTTCCTGATTTTCAATAGGGCTCATCCTTGAAATATAATTCATATTACATCAAATATTATGTGATATTTCTAGTTTTTAATAGGGTTCATCCTTGAGTGATAATTAACAATTTCAGCAAATGTTTCAAAATCTGTAAATCATTGTGCCTTCTAGAAGGTTTACAAGCTAAATACTCATGCAAAGTTATATCCAAATCGCTCAAGAATTGTGACTTGTAGAGTGTTTACGAGGCAAATATCAAACACATTTTATAGAACAAGGGCAATAATTCGTATTAAATATATTTCGATATTTTCTATTTTCAAAAGGATTCATCCTTTGGTTATATTAAACAATTTCAGCAAGTTTTGTCAAAATCGGTCTACAACTGTGCTTTGTAGAGTGTTACAAGCTAAAAATTGAACGCGTTTTCAAAAACAAGGGCAATAACTGATATTAATTTTTTTTCGATTTAACTGGTTTTCAATAGGCTTCATCCTTGGGTGATAACAAATACTCAAGCCAAGTTTCATCAAAATAAATGAAGAATTGTTCTTTCAAGAGTTTTTACAAGCTAAAATTAAACGCGTTTTCAAGAACAAGGGCAATAACTCATACTAAATGTTTTTCGATTTCGCTGATTTTCAATAGGGTTTATCCTCGAGTTATAACATACTCTCACACCAAGTTTCATCAAAATCAGTCAAGAATTGAACAATTGTAGAGTGTTTACGCCATTGAAGAACAAGGGCAAGAACTCATACTAATTTTTTTCCGATTTCGCTGATTTTCAATAGGGTTCATCCTTGCGTGATCATAAACACTCATATCAAGTTTCATGTAAATCCGTCAAGAATTGCACCTAATAGAGAGTTTACGAGCAATTGTGGACGGGCGGACGGACGGACGGACGGACATGGGTGACGACATGATACGCCCCCCATTTTATGTGAGTGTATAAAAACGAACCCCGGTCATCCATGGATACTTTTCTGAACACTGTCGTCAATGTAAACAAAATTTGACAGACGACATTTTTTCTGCTCAACCCATGATCACGTAATACCGTATAATCTACCTTTAAACGTTAGAGAACTGTTAAACGTGAAACGGTCTATTGCAATGAGCAATGCTCTCTCCCCTTTTCAATGATAGACAATTCTGATTAATTACTGTAACAACTTACATCGTGGTTAAATATAAGATGGAAAATGCATGATGATTTTGGACGAGCTTTCAAGTGACAATAAAAAGGACCCCGCGAGCGTATATATTTTGGCAAAGGGAAAGGGATACTTGGCTTAGGGGTGTATGGGATGACCACAATAGGCCCAACGGCAATAAGCTTAGATTTTATAGGCTTTTTAAGCATGGTATCGGCACTGATCCTTGTGTTAAAACGGTGAATAATTTGTCCCACAGGAGGATATTATCTGGTTCACTTACACTAAGAATAGAGACCGGAAGGTATACCCGCCCTCAAGAGGAAATCCATGAACGCATTTGCTGTCATTGCAACTCAGGGTCGGTCGAGGATGAAAAACATTGTTTATTCCATTGTTCTAAATTTGATTCTTTACGTTCACAACCTTTTGCCAAGTCGTCTAAAATCTGTGATAATGTTTATGTGCTCATTGATGATGAAAAGTTAATTTTTTTTAATGAATTGTACTGAAATTTTACCTTATTTTGGCTCAATGATTTTAAGATGCTGAGAAGGGAAATTTTAAAGTGATCTGTAAGTGTAAGCTTATATCGTTATTTTATCTGACTGTTTGAATGTATTTTTACGATTTTATCATTAGGTGTCTCATAAGTCGGCTGGCGTTCAATTTATTATTATTAAAGAATCAAACAATGAAACTTTTTTTCGAAACACCAGGTGCTGCCATATTGGATGGTTCATTGTTATTGATACATAGTCTGAATATGGATGATTCTTGTACTAAAGGGCTTAAACGTTTTGATTTCAGGTTTGTTTGTAAATAAAACTCTAGTGAGTTTATAGTGAGCTGTTTTTTTTGTTAATCTGTATTTTAAGTTGGTTAATGGATCTCAAGTTTGTCAATGCGTCTAATAATGACCGTATAACTCGGACCTTCGGTCCTCGTCAACGGTCATTATTAGACTTATTGACAAACTTTCGACCATTAACCTATACATATTGGTCAGAGAATTAGACATCAGTTAAAATAAAGTAATGAATATTAAATCTAATACCAAAGTTAAGTCCCGGATGTTTTAAGCACAGGTTATCACGACACAAAAAAGGTCAAATTATATTTTATCTTAAGTGTCTTTGACAACTTAAAGAAAACATTCATTTGTGTTCTTGATATAAATCTTTAAATTTGAGTCTTTTCGGTCTTTTTCTGGGAAATTCGCTTTAAATCGAAAAGGAAGTTAGATGTGGAGTTTATAGAATTATCCTCTTCCCATTTGTTGAATGTAGATCATGACAAACTGTTTCTGAAAATTAATACAAGAAACTTTATATCAATATGCTAGTAATGATGTCCTCTATAATCAATTTTTCCCTTGTATGGTACTATCATGACTACCACAAAAAAAAAATAGAAGACGTGAATGCGCTGTTGGTAACGACTAACAGTGTGTCATGAAGGTAATTTTATCAGGTCAGTGACATTAGTCTACTCCATTCCCCAACTCCCAAACTTGGAAGATGTAGCACACATGACTTGAGGCTTTGTCAGCCCTTTCGATTACCACCACTGACAGGGGAAAACCGGGTTTTAAAAGGTATTATCATCGAGACACACAAATGAAAGAAAGAGCAGTCAAATTAGTTATGATCGAATAACAAAAATGGCTGGTATACACAATCAAATTTACAATATGCAATTTTTCTTATATACTAGTGTTTTTTACTTTATTTTTTAAACGTGACTTTTCACTGGGGTGATAATACTTCCCACCTAGATGAAAAGTCCCGAATTAAACATTTTATAATTTCGACTCTTCACCGGGGTGATAATACTTCCCACCTAGATGAAAAGTCCCGAATTAAACATTTTATAATTTCGACTCTTCACCGGGGTGATAATACTTCCCACCTAGATGAATAGTCCCGAATTAACCATTTTATAATTTCGACTCTTCACCGGGGTGATAATACTTCCCACCTAGATGAATAGTCCCGAATTAACCATTTTATAATTTCGACTCTTCACCGGGGTGATAATACTTCCCACCTAGATGAATGGTCCCGAATTAACCATTTTATAATTTCGACTCTTCACCGGGGTGATAATACTTCCCACCTAGATGAATAGTCTCGAATTAACCATTTTATAATTTCGACTCTTCACCGGGGTGATAATACTTCCCACCTAGATGAATAGTCCCGAATTAACCATTTTATAATTTCGACTCTTCGCCGGGGTGATAATACTTCCCACCTAGATGAATAGTCTCGAATTAACCATTTTTTAATTTCGACTCTTCACCGGGGTGATAATACTTCCCACCTAGATGAATAGTCCCGAATTAACCATTTTATAATTTCGACTCTTCACCGGGGTGATAATACTTCCCACCTAGATGAATAGTCCCGAATTCAACATTTAATAATTTCGACTCTTCACCGGGACGAAATTACTTTTAACAAGTCTTGAATTAAAAATTTTGAAATATCTTCAGAATTCCGCAGGTTGAAATGTCAAGTTTAGAGAAGAATGGCGTCAAAACCGGAGGTGATGTCGAGATTTGCGAAACAGATTTATCTTGACAAACATAATTTCTATCTACCTGCAAATTTTTATTTAGATCAAATTAAAATTGTAGTAGTTAAATTTAAATTTCAAAAAGTCAGCAAATTTTAAAATTCTTAAACTGCTATCCTTTAAAACTATAAAGTTAAAAGTTTTATTTCATTTAGATGTCACATCGTGATTTATTCTCTATTCACTACAGACCTGACAATGACGACTACAATCAGCTCACAAATGAACGGGAAAGCTAATACACTAGTTGTTCGAGATTTCAGGATCTTTTATTCATTCAGGCGTGCCGTACCTATATCACGTGACTAGTATTTTAAGTGTTTTATTTAGTAAGAAAAGGTAGTGGTCGGTTTATAAACAGGATCTCTACATTTATAACCTATTAAATTTAAGACAACCCGACGAGAAACACGCAATTTATAGATAATGGACTGCTTCGTTTTATTTTAATAACTTTCGAGGAAAATGTTATCCCCAAACGGGGAATGGGGAATATTGCTTATTGCTCTATTCCTTACGATAATTCAAGTCAGGAGTAATTTTGTGAATTTTAAACCAGGAATTGAATATGAATATAAATTAGAATCGACTTCCTCTGTTAAAAACCTCGGAGAATTCTACTTAAAGGCTAAGGTAAGAATGGTTCTTAATTTTTTAGTATATGGTATCCGATATAAAGATAGATAAATGATTGAATAACATATTCCCCAAAATGATCAGCGATCGAATAAGTATTTCAGTTTTAACTTGGATAGATCAAATTCTAACATCTTCAAGTGAATTCAAGGTTGAAACTATATTCTTTATGTTTTATAAATTTGATTACATATATTTAGAATGACATTGATTACTGTTCCGCTACCCACATATATTATCCGATTAATGTTGACCAGAATTTAGAATGAAGAGAAAGATCTAATGACTTGCATGCATCTTCAAATATTTTTTTTTAAAAGATGATAACTGAATCATTTTAAAGAAAGGTGACTGCGCTATATTTGATAAGTAAAAATTCTGACATGTAAACAAGAGAATTCGAAGTTGTCTTACTCGAAAGTTGTTCTATGTCCCAACTATCTTAACTGATAGATGTCTTATTTTATTCTCTTGTAGTGGTTCATTCCATCTAAGATTCATCCTAGTTGATAGTCGCCTTGTCTGTTCTATTGTGGTTCATTCCAACGCCTTGTCTGTTCTATTGTGGTTCATTCTAACTAAGATTCATCCTAGTTGATAGCCACCTTGTCTGTTTTATTGTGGTTCATTCCAACCAAGATTCATCCTAGTTGATAGTCGCCTTGTCTACTCTATTGTGGTCCATTCCAACTAAGATTCATCGTCTATTCTATTGTGGCTCATTCCAACTAAGATTCATCCTAGTTGATAGTCGCCTTGTCTGTTTTATTGTGGTTCATTCCAACCAAGATTCATCCTAGTTGATAGTCGCCTTGTCTGTTTTATTGTGGTTCATTCCAACTAAGATTCATCCTAGTTGAAAGTCGCCTTGTCTGTTTTATTGTGGTTCATTCCAACCAAGATTCATCCTAGTTGATAGTCGCCTTGTCTGTTTTATTGTGGTTCATTCTAACTAAGATTCATCCTAGTTGATAGTCGCCTTGTCTGTTTTATTGTGGTTCATTCTAATTAAGATTCATCCTAGTTGATAGTCGCCTTGTCTATCCTATTGTGGTTCATTCTAACTAAGATTCATCCTAGTTGATAGTCGTCTTGTCTGTTATATTGTAGTCCATTCCAACCAAGATTCATCCTAGTTGATAGTCGTCTTGTCTGTTCTATTGTGGTTCATACCAACCAAGACTCATCCTAGCTGATAGCCACCCTGTCTATCCTATTGCGTTCCATTCCAACCAAGATTCATCCTGGTTTTTAGTCGCCTTGTCTGTTCCATTGTGGTCCATTCCAACTAAGATTCATCCTAGTTGATAGTCGCCTTGTCTGTTTTATTGTGGTTCATTCCAACCAAGATTCATCCTAGTTGATAGTCGCCTTGTCTGTTCTATTGTGTTCCATTCCAACCAAGATTCATCCTAGTTGATAGTCACCTTGTCTATCCTATTGCGTTCCATTCCAACCAAGACTCATCCTAGTTGATAGTCGTCTTGTCTGTTCTATTGTGGTTCATTCCAACCAAGATTCATCCTAGTTTCTAGTCGCCTTGTCTGTTCTATTGTAGTCCATTCCAACCAAGATTCATCCTAGTTGATAGTCGCCTTGTCTGTTCTATTGTGGTTCATCTCAACCAAGATTCATCCCACTTTTTAGCCGCCTTGTCTGTTCTATTTTGGTTCATTCAAACCAAGATTCTGATAGCTGATAGTTGCTTTGTGTGTGTTCCCTAGCTGACAATTCTCTTTTGGTTCACTTCAACTAATACTCATCCTAGATGATAGTTACTACTATTCTTTCATGGCTCATCTCAAAAAGATTCACCCTATGCGATAGTTGCTTTATGTTTGTTCCCTGGTGGCTTATTTTAACTGGGAATTACTAGTACCACATTTACCCAGTCAGTCATGTGTGGGATTCCAATCTACCATACCATGACAACAACATTGTTTCAACATTGTGATTTATCATATCCGTCTCAACTGATATCCTTTGTCATTCATCCGCGATAGACACCATGACACCGATCGACCAGGTCGTTGTGGGGGCCGTGAGGACTGCCAGGATCCCGATGAGCAAGCCAATATCACACAAATTATATCTCCCGAGAACATCTGTTGGCAAACTTCCGTATATAACATCTGCAACTCTATCTCTAATCTATAACATAACAGGACTGTACAGCACTTAAACATAATTTCAAACATTGTACATAAAATTGTATTTGAATTGTAATTGTATTATCGGTAAATGGTAACGGATTTATATAAGTTTCGACTTGTTTCCGAAACCATAACTTTTATATATGTATCTAAAACTTGTAATTTATGAATAAATATTGTTTAAAAAAAAAAAAAAAAAATTGAATTCGATCCAGTAGGGGATAAAAAATAATTAAGCTTGTTCCCAAACCTTTTACCACGGTGGATTAAAAAAAGTGTGAACAAAGTTAAAGGGTCCTAGTCTTTTGTTTGTTTTCCAATGTAATTTAAAGCATTTAAGGCATTGTTTACTCTGTTAAAACACTATTGATAAGTTACGTAACTGAGATACAGTTAATAATTATAATCAAATACGAGTCCTCAGGGTATCACGGACTTGTGTAAACTACCTTTATGTAAGTTGAATTAACAACAATACGCTTGTATCCTCTTTTATTTCATGAATCTCAACTATATAAAAGCACCTAAATAAGAATTATTTAAATTCCAGTAGACGACAATGATTTTAATGTTGGAAGAAATTGAAAAGAAAGTTGGAATTTCGAAAGCTTTTTAAATTTTGTTCTAACAAACTTAGCCATTTTAAGAAAATCTGTTCTTGAGAATGCCAGGTTCTTTTTCATAAGAGACATGATTTGATGCAATTAGCTTACATTATGCTTTAATATTATTGAACGACCCAGGCAGTTTCGACTGCGATCTGCTAAAATGTACTGAGCACAAATATATTGGTGAGATTATAGTTACTATCCCTACTGAACAAATTCAGTTAATTTGAGTTAATATGCCGTATGCTTCCTTATAGGCTCGCTTGAAATTTTATCATAAAATTTATTAAAATATTTATATGGTTGTCTATTTTTTTAATCTGTTGCTAGTATGAGCAGTATTTCAGAAGAGACTTTTCCAGCTTTGCATTAGAAATAATACAAGTAAAAAAATTAACAATAACAACTTTCACAACTAAGAATTCATTCTACCAGCTGGTCCTTGGTCGAACCTCTTAGCATTTATTACCCCTGCTTATCCATTCCCTTGTTGTACGATTGGGTTGGTTGGAATCATGATTAACATGACTTATTGAGGGTCGACATAAACAACCAACGCTCTAAACGACTGAGCTATTGAATCCCATACCACAATTGAAATGAAGTTATAGTACTTGATTGTCTTATTTCTAGGCACCAATGTACCACCACGACGAACGAATCCAACGCCGAGTGGACTAGACCATTGCGAATCCCTCTGAAAATTTTTATTATTATATTATATTGATAACAATTGACAATTTGAAGTGTCTTTCACTTCAAGCACAAATATTTAAAATACTTCAACCCACTTTTATCACGTTGTATATTGGTCTATAATATCCTATTATATTGAATTTAATAACTCAGAAAAGTATTGCGACCTGTCTCGTGTTGACTCTTATTTCATTGGCTAGGTTAGCTCTAAATATTTATAATTGGTAAGAATTTGTGTAACATGTACATATACAACAGCGTAGAATTAGGAGCGAAGGCGGTGTCAGATAGTCATGGATTTGATTATATACTAGGTGAAACATATTAGGGACCATATTCTCGAAACAATCGTAGTGGTATGACATCATATAAGATCAAACCCTTGGACATCCTAGCGCTAAAATTATTTTCAGAATACTGGGCCTGGCCGCATTTTCTCGAAACAATCTTTAAAAAAATGTTAAATTGTTACTATTTGGCCAATTGTAAGATTAAGATAATAATAGTTATGAGTTAACTACTAAGTTTTTTAACTTGTACAAGAGCAACGACTTAATTAGGTGACTTTCTTATAGATAATATATGATATACAATTGTTTACCCAATAATGAGCTATTGAATACAAATCAAGCCAATAGATCGATTTCACCCGTATGTCAGGTCAACTCACTAAGATTGTAAGTACATACAGGAAAATGAAATATTTGTCATGCTTTACTGAACATCTGACCTATTAACGGTACAAAATATTAAGGGAATACTACCTCTTAGACTGGACGATTTACAATCTAAAACTTGGTCAATAAGGGTATAAATATTCTTCTGCTAGGCTTACCCGGTGCCTTAAGTAAATAATATAATCTCTATAATATAACATTATTTGTTATGTGATTATTGAAAAACACTTCTAAATTATTTACCTTTATAAATTTGTTGAACTGAAATATGTCGTATGGGCTTAACACCATGTCAGTCCGTTGATGAAAAAATAGACTCATTTTGTTATACAATCTTAAAATTTTCATTACATTATTACATTTATACGAACTAAAATGTATATAAAAAGAAAGTAGTTACGTATATACACTAATTGTGGCAAAATCGTGATGATGCTATGAATTCCATTTATAAGTGGCTGAGGAAAAATTAAAGCAACTACCTCAAGTATGAACTGAGAACATAAGTCGTATTGAAAATTCAGTTTTAACAGACAATTTTTACTTGAATTCTAATTATATTAGTTCCTTAAAGATACAATAGACTTGTGAAAGCAACAAAAGGGAAAGAAAGTGACAATGTACTATTAGTCATTGACGAAAACACTACGGAATGTATACCACTAGATAGCGAACATGTCTTTATATCATATACATTGTAATAGTGTAATAAATAACCTAGAGTGGGGTACAACAGTATATTTTATGTTGCCTTATTTAAGAGCTGAACATTATTTTAAAAAGGGCAAATTCACCATTTTAGAGGGCTGATTTCGGGTTTTGAATATACGTATATGTAAATAGCTTCCGAGCTACTAGAATGCTCGAAAATCACAGAATTCCTTCACAATAACCACAAACTAGGGGTTTCCTTTTCTTTTCCCTCGTTTTTGAGACTAAGGTGATTAATCAAACTAATGGCGAACCTGTCCCTTTAAGAGTGGAAGTTGATTTTTTTTTTTTTTATTTAAATCCTTATATCATAATATCCTTGTTAATGAATGCTTATTAGCAGAAAACCACACTGCACAGTAGAATATCATAACGTAAAATAATTTAAATTTTAAAAATTCCTTTGTGTATAACTAATTGGTAACTGATATAGGTTGGTTAGGTCGGGTGAATTTCAAAACATATCTGCACGTTACATTATAGGATGGAAAAGAAACGATAGAGTAAAAGCAATTTTGATTAAATATGTACAATAGGTGTCACATACCAGTATAAAAGTATCCACCTTTTACCTTGTCATTGTGTTGATGAATGCGGAGAAGTCGTGCAATGTCTTAAATTACTGTGAACACTGTCTTTCGATTCGATTTATTAAGGATCTGAACGTAACACAGTTCAAAGCCATTTGTATCTCTACCTCGACTGAATAAGGGGATGTTTTAAAAATCATTTAGCAAAGTCTTCAAATCAGATTAAAACTATTTCTTAACCATTATTATTTTGTGATTAGAAGACTTTGTTGACATATTATATCGAAATTAAACTTAAGTCGAGGAAGCGATTCAAAATGGTTGTAAACTACCTACGGTGATTTTCATGTAAGAACCATACGTAGTCTGGTTTGGTGTATATGTAGTTTCGTGTGTCTATTTCCATGTAAGAACCATTTTCCGTTTCGTGTGGTGTTATTGTTATGTAAAAGCCAAACATTGTGTACCTTAACAACGTTCGTAGTTTAGTATCAAATACCCCTGTACTTCTTCGAACTTCCCTATTACCACCCCTATTTTAATGGCCCGATATAATGGTTCGGTTATATTATGTTTTGATAACACCACCAAAGTGATATTATCAACATTATCAAGACGCATTTTCGAGGGCGTAAACAACCTTAGAACAGTTGATCTCTCAGTCGGTAATGAACCTCAACCTGCCAAACTTTGGAAATTATATCAATGTCTTATGTCAAGATCGAAAATATTGAATACATATAAAGTCGGTTATTTGAAAAGTGATGTTTTAAATTATAAAATACTAATAATAATAAAATATGTAGCAATATGTAGGCCTTCTGGAAATACAACCACCAGTAGTACTTCAATAAGGGAAGGGGGCTGCATGACAATTTTGTGGCCCCTTTTCTCCTCTTTACCTTTCGTTTCATAGAAAGCCACACCATATATAAAGTTTTCAAAAGGAATATAATAACAGATCCCTTCTACTTTCTATATCATTTATTAGCCGACATGTTTCAATCATATTTCAATATATATATTTCTATCCCTCTGTGTTGTGCTTGTTACATGATGGTTAAAAAAAACAACTTAATATAGAATTGAATAAGGTCATTTATTTTTTTTTTTTAAAGAAAATCTTTATTTCTGAACCAATTGTCTTCGTCACAATATTTGGTCAATCCTTTCTCAATGGGTTTATCAGTGCATACAGAATACGCTGTAGTTTTTTAAAGGCCGTGAGTAGAAAATGACACTATAAGCAATATATATTTTCTAGTCGTAATATAACTTAAGTTTATAATAACTTTTTCGTTCCAATAGCATAGACAAGTCAATAAAGAAAAATCGAAAGCGATGACAGTAACATAGAAAATTGTTGGGTTTTTAATGTTTAAAGAAAAAATAAAAGCTTCATTTTGAAAATAGCTGATCATCGTCCTTTAAGATTGTAAACAAGTTAATAACAACAATGACTAATGTGAACTCAAGTGTGAAATGTCGACTAAATCCTGAATGCTTTTCATTATATACATACAACACATTAATGACATGGTGTGACTATCCTTAAATACTTCAATGGTTTTTTATCCGTGTTTCTCCGACCTATTTCTTGGAAAGGACAATGTTTTTCACAATAAACCCCCGAGGACATAAACTTTTAATTCATTCTCATCGACTTAGTAGATTATCTCTATTTCGATCTAGTAAGAATACTTTTCCGAGAAATTTAATTTGCTTATATTTCAAAAAATTTTGTAAGCATTAATATTGATCTATGGTCTTCAATTCTATGATGCTTACTTAGACAGTATGTGAAGGTGCAACAGTAATAAGGGAACGTGCAGTTCAGTTCAATTGGTTTGAAAGTATCTATATATTACACCAAGGTTTTCCACCATCTTTTATTAATTACCCCTTTCATGATCCTTGATCGATTTTATCTTATGTTTTCTATGACGGAAAATTTAGCCTGGCCTGATTTTGCACGATAAATTCTAGGTTTAAAACGGTCAACTTGGATAAGATACTTGCCTCAGTTGAAAACCTAAAAAAAAGTCTGTTTATGTAAGTTTATGTATAAAATGGTTTGGTTTAAACAGGTTAAAACCAGGGTGTTTAAGCCACACAGGGTGAAACCGACCAACCTTGTCTAGACTAAAACTACCTCTAGGTCGAAACACCTGTATAACGGGAATGCCCTTAATCTAGAATTTTGTTTACTTTAAACTCAAAATTAAAATTTTCTTATCGACATTTTATATTATCCATATGACACATTAAGTAGTGTAATTCTTGCTTGGCAGTAATTTGGACCATTTCTAACCCTGTTACACATCTTTAGTTAATTTAATTACAAAAGTATCGAATTGTTGGTATAGTTGGCAGAGATGTCTTAAAGACAAGCTGATTACTTTAATAGCATTTGAACGAGGTATCCTGATCTATCGGCGGTGTCCCAGTACATTTTTAAGTGTGTGTAGCCGAATCGTAACAGAGCAATTTTTATGTATTATTGTTGGTTGCAAGAAATATTCCTTTATAGTGTGACAGACGATTGGTTGTAACATGGTCTTTAAGTCAAGAGGAAACAGATAATAATATTGATAGCGTAAAAAAAGGCTATCATCAAAAAACATTAATTAAATTCACAAACAAAGCTAAACATAAAGAATGTTCCTTTTTTTTTTTTTTTTTTGGCGGTTTGTGATTACGACATAACTAGATCAATATTTTATAATTCCAGGTGTCATATATAAATGTTGGTGATACCACTCATGGACAAGAAATCTTCCTTCGAGTTCGAACTTTCAGTTTTAGTGGTGCTAACAGTCCACGTAAGTAACTCATGCCCATTCGTATATTTTATTTTGTTGGCATAGACCGTATTTTTCAAAGGTTTTTCTTCTACGGAACAACGAGTTAACCTTCCGGTCAGATTCAAACTGTTATTAATAGATTGTTTGGTATTATGTGATGTTTTTGAAGGAAAAGTTCGAGATCAACAGAACATCACCCAATTATATATCACTGTCAATGTACTTAAGGGCCATTTATTTTATTTTTCCAGATACGGTCGGCCATGATCTAGATTTCAACAAATGGTAAGACAAAATAAATAAAAATGTATAAAATATTGATATAAACCTGCATACTTTGTTAAGTGCCGCGGGTCTGGATGGCAAAATAGCATCACCAACCTTAACCCTCAAATTTGAAAGCTATGTTCTATATTCATGTTTTTTTTTATCGCGTTTCACACCTGGATGATTTTATAAATTACACAAAAGTTTTATAAACGTGACTGGTAATTTTGAGTCAGGCATTAACATTTAATAACGTAATATTACTCTTCTCTCTATACTTCTCTGTGAAACGCAGGAACATAGCCATAAATACCCCTTTATCCCGATCTACGATTCATAAAAACAAACATTGATTATAGAGAAAATGTAAGACAGTACTATAAATAGATTCATTATAGTCGTGTCTATAGTCTTTTAATCAATTATGATAGTTCGTTTAATCCCCAGAAGAAAAATCTGACAATAAAAGAAAAAGTACTATATAACTAGTCATCAGTCTAACCTATTATCAATAATAATTTTTCGTAATATCCTCGGTTTAAACAGTTTTTGTATTTGTAGACTTACCGGATTTATCCGAAAGTGATAAGAAGAAAACATATATATATTTTCTGAAACAACTTAACTTTTTTTGGTTTATACAAAGTGCAATATTTGTGAGAAGAAATTTTACATTCCAAGGCAATTTAATCAGCCCAAGTCATCAATGAATACATGTCTAATATTCGACGCCATTTAGGCCCATGTCAAAATTGTCCTTCACCAAAATTGTCCTTCACCAAATCTGGTAATGAAAATTTCTGCATTGGTCCTCATACTAGTTTATGTTTGTCTACTGCTGATATCAATTCCATATTTGGTACCATAGATTGTAATAACCATCAGACACGATTACGTCCTAAATTTCAGGTTTTCGTTTGTCATCAATGAACATGGAGAAATCCAAAATGTTTTTTATGATAAAAATGAAGAGGATGAAATTGTTGCAATCAAGAAAGGAATGGCAGCCATGTTTGCCGGAAAACTACACCATGAAGATGAGGTAAGAGTCGAATACTAAAACTGATTGTACATCGAATAGCAATATTGGTATCAATAAATAGTTTTTTTCGTAAGTTTACAAATATCTGAGGTTGAGGGTTTTATAACTATAAAGAAATAAAATGAATGGAAATTTAAATCCCACTCCACTGTACCTTATGGGCTAAAGACGAAGGGAAGTGCGATGCGATGGAAAAATGTTCCTACTCATAAGCTTATTCTTTTTGCGATTTCCAACTGTCAGGACTTTTCACGTGCACACTGATCCTCATTTTATTGTCCCATCCAGATGAGTATACACTTTTTCCATTCAAGGGGAACCGGGTGTAAAAATCCGAAAGTTAACCTCGAACTTTACCTGGATCGAACCCTGAACCCCTAGGCTAGCGAGCAAACGTTTAACTGAATGAACCAAAAAATGGCACATTTCCTAGGACCCCGACCCTGTCACAGACCACTAGCAATCAAAGTCATACGTTATTACATCTGATTATAAAAGGATAGGAATAAATATGTAGTTGTATCATTTGTTTTACTATTAAAACAGAATTTGATGGAGAAGACACCTGAAGGTTGGAAGTATCACGTACAGGAAGTTGGTCATGAGGGTACGTCATTTTCTCTGCTTCATTTAAAATCACCGTTCCATTTGGTATACGGTCTAAAAACATTACCCCTTAAAATGGACATAAAATTCTTAAAAGTTAGTCCATAAGAGTATATTATAATCATCAGTTGGACAGAATCTCATTTAAGGCGATATATCCTTTAAATTTCGTTATTATTGAAAAATATTTCAAAGTGCTCTAAATGGGAGTCTGAATTTAGTTATTATTTATTTATGGATTTATTGGAATATAGAAGGTTTCTGTTTATAGATTAGAATTTATCCCCATTTCCCCAAATAAAGAACACATTATTATGCATTCGGCTATAGACAAGCACTTTGATAACATCAGACATCACAACAACACTGTACATACTAACACTTGGCCACAATCAAAATCTTATACCAGGCAAACGATGTAATCCATGCCTTATACTTGGACATGATAATCAATACATATTATCTATGGCCGCAAAATATTTGGGCAAAAGGGATCTTGGAGCCTCGGGATAGCAATTTTCCGTATATTTGTTTCTATTAATTTGTTATAACTTGTAATTCATGTTGTCATTTAGGTCAGCACAATGCCACATATAACGTCGAGAGTCATTCCGATGGAAAGAAATTTACCAAGACAAAGGACGAACATCCATTGGCTCATGCTAAATCTCAGTATACTAAGGTAAGCTGTTTGGTTCTTGTTTAGTTATTTCGTAAGGCATTTCACATATTTGACATTTAGTTATTTCAAAAGACATTTAGTTATTTTAAGAGGCATTTAGGTATTTCGAAAGCCATTTAGGTATTTCTAAAGGCATTTTGTTATTTCTAAAGGCATTTTGTTATTTTAAAAGGCATTTTGTTATTTCAAAAGGCATTTATATATTTCAGGAGGCTAATTCTCGGATAAAAAATATCAATGCATGTTCTGTCTATTTTCAAACTCTATATTATTTTTCTGTTTTGGATAACCTTCATACTTTAAAGTACTTGTTTTTATTTCCAGACCTTATATTTTAACTCCGAACTGGGTACCATACATACTGTACATGTAGACGAACAATTCTCCGCTATGAAACAAACAGTTCCAGGCTACGAACCATTTGAAGGCCAACGACCTACGAAACCTTCAAATGATTTCTCAAATATCGGTAGTATTTTAACCCATATTAGTCTGTTCATACATGAAACGCCCTCGTATTTCTGGGCGTTTCTAGATATGTCGAATTGTTGTGCATATACTACATATTTAGCATGTCAGTGCTCTCGAAAGCAGAAAAGGAAATACGCCAAAGCTTTTGATACACCTTGAGATATAAAGTGTAGCAGACCTCAAGTCATCGAAATTTTCAAATATCACTGTTGTTTTATGCATGAATTTTTTTATATTGCAGAATATCCCGAGATGAAAGCTATGGGTAATGGAAAATTAGAATTTCTATCACAACATAAAATTTCTGATATACCATCGCGAAGCTCAGTGAAGACGGTACAAGATAGCATACATATTAAAAATGTAAGTCTTAGTTCATTTACAACATGTTTATTTAAGTATTCTTTACTGTATTTTGAATTTTCCTGAACATTTATTGTTGGGACTTCCACTCCAACTATTTTATTTTGTAAAACATGTTTTTTTTTAAATTTTATTTCAGGTTAAAGTCCAACCAATACGTAGTCACGAACCTGAGAAGATCCTTGAACAAATCCGTGCCAATTTAACCATTATGAGAAATCAACCAGATGAGTCTGGTGAGAAACTGGTTTAATTGTACTGCCGTTTACGTTCTTTGTGTTGACCTCTAAAATGGTTGATTAGAATGATTAACTTCATCGTGTCTAAACCACATTCACATTCGCCATACTTTCTTAATAAAACCATGTCAAAATCCGTATACTACAATAAAGTAACCTTCCATATTTTTTAGCAAAGCTGAACTGATCTCGAACAAACCATGACCATAGGGTGTGTTTTAGAATTATCAAAATTATATTTTGTTGTTTCAGCCACCCAAGAGATGACCAACTGCTTCCATCGTGTAATGACATGTCTAAATCTATTGGATGATGATAATTTTAATAAGCTTGTATCACATTACCTGTCTTTAAATCCGTTGTAAGTTTTACTATGATTTTCTCTGAATGATAACAAATTGTGCCATAGTTTTAGATGAATTAAAATAAAAATTAGTTTGGTTGTATTTAGAATGAGAACAGACTTATCTGATTTGAAACAATCGTTAAATACACTGTAATATGTCCATAATAAATGCAGCATTCACAAGTTCCTTGTCAACCAGCATTTTTATCTTTTTTTCATTTGCTTCTATCAATGTACTGCTATTTTGGATTTCGTGTTTCGTTTTGCAATATATAGATATATATAGACAGTATTTGAGTTTTTTTTTTAATTTCTTCAGATCAAGAAGGAACGATAAAGACAGAAACCACATTCTAGATGCTGCCATGGGAACAGATACAGAACGGGCTCACGATATTGTAACTGATAAGGTTTTAAATGCAAATAAACCTGACGCTAAATTAATTATGAGATTGATGGTCCACATTATATCCAGCGACAAAGTTCCCAGTCAGGTAGGCTAAACTATATTACATCATAATTCAATGTAGATGATTTTTTCAATGATGAGAATCAATTAGACTTTTAGAAATTAGTGAGGGAATGTGTACAAGGAACTTCTTCATCGATCTATGTACCAGTTGCTTTTCTTTGAATAGTAAGTGAAGGGACGGAATTTGGCTTCATTGTCGTCTAAAGATAGATAAATAAACATGTTCTATGCTTTCAGAAACTTTTAACACGATTATTTGAGCTGGCTTTTGAAAAAAGTAAATCACCGTCTGTTCTACATAAAGGAGATGTTTACCATCGAATTCTACTTACCATTGGATCTGTTTCCCGAAAACTTCACCAATCTGGTCGATCACAAGAAGCTTCCGATGCCATTTCTAAAATAGAGAAAATGATTGGCTATCATGGTATGTGTACGAATGTTCTATTTTTATAAGAAACGTATAGATAACACATGCAGCTCAAATCGTTTTCAACCTGTATGGTAAATCCATCAAATATGCTTACCTCATATAGTTACGTTTGAAATGTTGTTTTGCCCTTGACAGCGTGGAATAACAAATGTAATGGATTTATTATTCGCATATATGGTATTATATAGTATACGATATTATATTCCTCCAATAATAAATGATAGTAACATTTTTATTCAAAAGAAAATTATATTGGATGCTTTGTAAAGAAAGCTTGGTTCGTTGTAACATCAAAGAAGAACAGACAAAACAATTAGCTGACAGTTTTATATAACAATATGTTTAATCTTTGACCCTGAATTTTTACCCCTTAAGTAAACTGTATATCATATCTGCTTGCTATTTCAGATCCCCACATGTATCGTCAGAAAAGATCCATTATGAAAGCGGAACAGATATTGGATGAAGATACATTGAAAGTCAATTTACTTGGAGCTCTTGGTAATGCAAGATTAGATCAATCTTATGAATATATCGTATCTCATATCAACTCGACCAATTGTCAATGGGTAAAGCGTGCTGGTATTACAGCTCTGAGAGGTTATCATCATGATCATGTAAGTTTATTCTCTTTTACACTGCATGCGTTATCAAAGTATAAATGACATTATGATCTAAAGAGATTGTTAAGAGGTTTTCCGAAATGTGTATGTGTATGATAACATCAATTTCAATTATTCGAAAGGACACTCTAATCACAAAATACTTCACCGAACGAACCGAAGACTTAGTTTTAGTAGAATTTCAAGAGCCACAGATTCCTGACTGAAAATTGTAATGGTACAAATTGATGCAAGCAGTGACCCATACAATTTGTAGAAAACCTCTTTCCAATCCCTTTAAAGTGCTACTTCGAACTATCTATGGTAAGGATCACATAAGGAAATTTCTCTTCTGCATCCACAGTGTCTTGAAAATATTGTTGATATTCGTTAAAATTGAAAACAGATTAGAAACAAATAAAATTTAAGCTGCGATTATTACATTCTGTTTTCGAATTAATTTCAGGCTGCTAATTTGATGTTGAATACAGCTAAATATGATGTTGATGATACAGTGAGATACGAGGCTTTGCTTCAATACCAAGCTCACCCTAGAGCTAAACACCTGACACCATACACCCCTACTGTAGCTAGAAATAGGTAACAATAATGTTTAATCACCTCTATAGACCTCTTACTATGCCACAGCTATATTTATATTCTAGAATCAATCATATATATGTACATAATTATATACATTATATAGATACTTAAGGGGGTTGACAACCTTATCGTTCGAAGTGTATTTCAATCAAGAAACGTATTAAGTTTATATCCATTCTATTTGGCATTAAAAGAAACTCATCTAGTAAAAATTTTAGCTCAATCGCTTCAGTAGTTCGTCTGATATCCGTCCGTGAAGATAATCTATTTATAGAACAAAACGGGGTATTCCTCAATGTAGACGTACAAATTACGTTGTCAGTTGACATTTGTGATTACAACGTCATCGGCTAAATAAACATTCTCTACGTTTGCCCGTCAGTTATTGTTAATATCGGCACGCGAAGTAAGAGTTTGTGTATCGGGGGAATCCAGAAGTCACGTGATGTCCCATAAATCATTACGTCACATGTAAACAAAGAAAATTTTATGATTGGTGGGTAGGGGTGTTTTGACATGTGCTTATCCATTGTTTTAGCACTCCAATTGTGTGGATATCGGTGCATATCGATGCATAAAAGGTGCTTAAAGATTTCTACAGCATGAAAGACAATCTTTTAACAACATGATCGTTAATTACGTAAGGTTTACATGTGTTTGCAAAATGTTGAAAAAAAATGCCATTTTTCCAAAAGCATATCTCGCTTACAATTTATCCGATTTTTACAAACTTTGGCTTCAGCTAAAGCTTACGATGTCCTCTATAACTTTACGTTGGCTTTTTTTTATAAAATGAATAGTTTTTTAAAAATTCAATTTTTCGTAAATGCACTCGCAAAATTTTGATTTCTATCAATATTTCAAAACAATGACTGAAAATTGTAATGGTACAAATTGATGCAACAGTGACCCATACAATTTGTAGAAAACCTCTTTCCAATCCCTTTAAAGTGCTACTTCGAACTATCTATGGTAAGGATCACATAAGGAAATTTCCCTTCTGCATCCACAGTGTCTTGAAAATATTGTTGATATTGTTAAAATTGAAAACAGATTAGAAACAATAAAATTTAAGCTGCGATTATTACATTCTGTTTTCGAATTAATTTCAGGCTGCTAATTTGATGTTGAATACAGCTAAATATGATGTTGATGATACAGTGAGATACGAGGCTTTGCTTCAATACCAAGCTCACCCTAGAGCTAAACACCTGACACCATACACCCCTACTGTAGCTAGAAATAGGTAACAATAATGTTTAATCACACTATAGACCACTTACTATGCCACAGCTATATTTATATTCTAGAATCAATCATATATATGTACATAATTATATACATTATATAGATACTTAATCCATTTCGTTTAGGAGTTACAGCCTATATTAGTATTTCCTACCCCAAGACAACAATTATCTAAACTTGACCTATATCAACAGTTCGGAAATGAAATAATAAACAAAATTGCTTCTTATTTCAATTTATTCAAAAGCTCTTAAACAATTTCGGTGGTTCCATTTTTTGTTTGTTACAGTTCGTATAATGAATCCTCAATCTATTTCAATCCATGGGACCTGGACTCGCAAGATGCTTCTATCCATTCTCGACACAAGCGTAGTTTTCTTGACGAAGGCTTTGCGTTCCTTCTGCAATCACCGTCTGTAGATTATAAGAAAATGTTGGGTTCGACCAAGATTGGTGCGTCTTTTGGAGTGTTGATAAAAAATTTGCTAGATTTGAAGATCTGTAAGTACAAATATTTGCAATAGTGACATTTTTAACAATGTAACCTGCATCGCAAATAAGCAATTATTGGTCTTGCAAATCGAAAAGATCTTAGCACAAGGAAACTTTAGCGTCTATTAATGTAACACTGTTTCAGTATTTCCTTGCAAAAAGGTCGTTTGGGGAACGCGTAGGGTGACAATCATTTTCCTATCAACTTTACACATGCAGAGGTTCACAACTTACTGCGACTGAGAAGATTGAGATTGTAGATATTTTTACAACATGAACGTATGAATGTATTTTTTCTATTTTTAGCTGCTCTGAGTGGTCATGCTATCGTAGACGTACATGATGAAGCTTATGCCAGAGTCCATCTGGGAGTCGTGGGAACAAATCTGGATTTCTTTCTAGCTCGAGTTTGTTTCAAGGGAAGCGCTGAGTACAATCTCAATTTACTACAGGTACTTTATAGAAATATTCAATTAACAAATTTGAATTTCGGGGAAGAGAGATAAGGTTTAATGTACAGGTATATTTCAACTAGGGTCTGCATGTATGGTGCAAGACCTTTTAATATAAGAAGCTATGGTGTAGCACGGCCTCTTAATGCATATCTAACTGTTATGTTTCTAGGAATTTGGTATTGACAATCTTAAAGAACTCGTTAAGCTGTATGATAAAATCAAAAATGATGTTGTTGGCGAGATTAAGAAGGGAATAGATTTATTTAAAAAGATTATCCGGGGTGATATCACCATCGGTCAAATCCTGGATGAATTTAAACAAGCCTTGGAACAACTACCCGAAAAGGTAATTTTTTCAGAAATGTGTTTTGATACAATTTCAAATAGCTCCTGATTTTTAATTTTCTGATACTTTATCTGCAATGTACAAATGAATGCACTTGTTAATCTCTTTACAGTCGCAGCTAAATCTGATCTGACCACTAATGATCCAGTAAAGGGTACATAATGGCTCTTAGAGTCAGTTATTACTATGTATTTGATTAAGGCATACATGTTTCCTCTTTTATTAGGTGGTTAAGCTAGGAAAAAGAGCTATAGAAATTATGAAGAGGTTGGGAGAAATAGATGAAAACGAGTTACCGCCCTTTATCAGATCAATCCGTAAGCTGGTGACGAAAGTTGTTACAATTTATAACGACGTTAGAAAAGATGTAATGGGATTTTATAATGTAAGTTTTCGATTTTAAATAAAAATTTTCACAACACAAATTTCATGTCATGGCAAAATCTTTTAGTGCTTGGTCTTTTGGAATAATAATTTTTTCTTATAATGTGGTATATTATGGCACTTGACACAATACAGATTGCCAATATGCACAAATGTCCATTCATATTGATCTATTTACAGAGATTGCTTGAAACTGTTACGATTGTTATTCCAAGAGCAGGAAAACAGATTTACACTTCGATTAAGGCTATTATTGACGCTTTCAAAGATTTTAACAGTGACCCAAAGAAGGCAATTTCAACTGTTGGTGGAAACGTTCTCAAGTAAGTCTTTTTTTTTAATATGACTTACAACTAATTGACTTTCGTTGTAAATAATTATAGTTTCATTTGTGGTTTCACTTAAAAAAAATGGTCCAAGTGGCATGATGTACTGTGACTTTAAATTCCAAGTAAGAAAGTTTGCATGCCTTTAAAATTAAAGTTTGTAGTGCACGCAAATCGTCATTATTATTTCTAGTGTTGGCCTTGAAGTGAAGAACCTGATTGATGCCGTCAACAAAACAAAAGACGCGTGTTTCTTTCTTAAAAGTAAGTGATGATCACATGTAAACATTCACCATTCAGTCTGCTAATCGTGAAGGAAGTTCAAAGCGACAAAGTTTTCACTTACAGAAACTATTACTCTCTTAACCTTTCAACAAATTGATTTACCTGAGAAAATGTACATCATTTCAATACGTCATACATGTCTATGCACACAATATATAAAATAATATATGATAAAGGAGAGTGTCGAACGCATAATTCTTGTTGAAACGGGTTCAAAATGGCATATTTATAAAACCATTCTTATTTTGCAGAGGAGAAACCTTATTGGTTTGATTTAAAGGGACAATACCAGGAAATAAAAGATTTGGCTCTGCAAGTAAAAACTGACATGACCACCGGAAGTAAAAATTGGATACGACAACAATTTGTTGGCAAAGACCCAGTCGCCGAACTAACCAATGGCAAATACTCTATGGTAGGTACTGAAATACTTTGACTTTTAAATGATTTAATGACAACGACTTTAACACTTGTCTTGAGATTTGTAGTGACATGACAACCTATATGATGCCATTCGCATCCATAAATAAGCGAATATAATTGCAAGCACCAATAATGAATAGGAGCGACGAATTAAATGCTGACTTACAGAGGTCGAAATCATATGTTACGTAGGTTCGTTTAGTCTACTTTAATCCATGATTAATCTTCAGGCTCAACTGAGACAAGAGGTGATAGATGAACTAAAGTCTATTATGGATGATCTTCTGGAACCATTTGAGAGTATCAGAAACCTTGGTGGGGAATTCTTTGAAAGATTCATGGGTGTTTTCAAATTGGTAGACACTATAAAAACATCCTACAATACATTGAAAGAAGGGTGAGTGAAATGTCGTCAGTAATTTCCATCGTGATTCTTTAATGTACACGAACATAACCCAGCATAATCCACGAAACCATCAAACATAACTCAAATGTGACAACTCTTGGTTACATGTAAGCTCAGGGCATCCAATCTGTTTGCTTGTATTCTCGAATGTTAACCATCAGCAAAATTGATTCTTCCTGAGATAAAGTTTTATCTCATTTTTCATGTATTGAATCTTTCAGATATCGCACAGCTAGATCTCTGATTGATCGAGTATTTGGGCCCAAATGTCACAAAGATTTCCCAAGGAAATATCGAACTAAAGGCGGAGGATGTGATGGGTCAGGTTTTTATGTATCTGAACTCAAGAAAAGTGGTGTTGCTGAATATGAAATCGATGGAGTTGATGTTGTAGCTTCAAGAGGTTCCAAGGTCAGTTTAGGACGATGCTCATGTGAAAATCTCTTAATAAAACAATTACATATATGCATATATTTTAGAATTTTGCCATTCTACTCGGGGTGGGGTATAAAACGATCTAGGTTAATGCAAGTTAGGAAAGATGTATGCATGATAATTGATTCTCTTTTCTTTAAATTAATGAATTGCCATGACTCTAAATGTTGCATTTTGTCTTTTTAGCTTGTAGCACCTTTCCCGGGAAATATTCGGCGTTCAACTAAACCTAATGAAGTGATTATCGCTACAACTGGTGGATCGCTGAAAGACACAGAAATAATTATCACGAATATTAACCCTAATTCTTCCATACCGTCTTATAATAATGATGTTTTACTACAGGTCAGTTTCTAAATTCCCTTTCTGTCACTGCTTTGGTTGACTGGGGTGACTACTTGATATATAGTCTCGATTTATAGTCTTATAGGGTATTGGTTGTACCGTCGAGTGGTGTTTCTGGGAGCCACTTTTCAAGCAGTGGAGGCACATGCTCTAAAGCCGAGACGAGATAGCCTCTTTTTGCTGGATTCATTGACCCCAAAGAAAGGTGACATACAGACAAGACCTTCTTCCTACTCTAATATATGAAAGATACAGTAAAAATGTCGGTCTATGATAATTGATTTAGAAAAATAACCCGACAACTTCAGACATTGCAATACAGAATATTTAAGAGATTTTGAATTTGGTGAATTTTTATCATTCTAATTTTCTGTCAAACGTCTGTGGTCCTCGAAATCTGACTAAAAAAAGGCGTTTTATGAATACTGTGATTTAGGCGGCATAAATCTATAATATAACTGAAAATTGCAGGAACCACAAACTCCTTTTCAAAGAAAATAAAATGGATGAAATCAATGCTAACTTTGCCCACTATACACAAGTTTCAGAAAACCTCTTGACCAACGGTTGATTGCTTTGTGTATTTAGGTTCATGCTGGCCAAATTATTGGCACGGTCACCTCAACGCCTTGTAGTGCGACTGATCATATCCATTTTGCTATGAGGAAAACGACGAATGGCGGGATCATCGACCCAACCAGATATCTAGAACCCCGTATTCCAAATTTACCTAAATGGGTCCAGGAGTGTGATGATTACAGACTTATTTGGAAGGTAAATATTAGCAATACTGATTTTTTTTTTTCGTGATCGACCGGAGCATCAGTAACAGCTTAACGCGATTTCCTGCGAATTCCACAATATCAGTTAGTACTGAAAATACTATTTTTTTAAACTTTAGTTTGATTTAATCGCCGAGGGAAGTATACTGGGACCAAATGGTCAAGAAAATGTAACTGAGACACCAGAGCGATCAGGGGGAGTAATTCAACAGCCTATTAATCTCAACGATCAAGATGATCCTGCTAAAGTCCTAGATGATGGACTTTGTAAGTTCTTTTTTAATAAATTATCTTCAACCAATAGAACTAATCCCAAAAATCTATAAGTAATGGACGATTTAACAAAGCAAATCCTGACTTGAAGCTGGGGTCTAAAATCACACAAGCAATTGTTTTTTGAAGAATGCACTAGAATTATACTTCAGAATGCAAAGGTTTAGTGGTGCCATGAATTAAATTTACCAAATTACAAAATAAATTAAGTGCTTGATGCCAACCGTAAAGGTTTAGATATTTGGCTGTTTGGAGTTTTTGTGCTATCGTCAACCACTAGCAGTTGTTTTATATAAAATTTTCTATTTTTTTCAGTTGGTGATGATACAATGTTTGGAAAGGCTTCGTCTCCAGCTGCAAAAAGTAAAATTGACGAGAAAACTGCAAATACCCAAGATAAGGGTAAGAAAGTATTTTATTTTAAACATTGAGTAACACAACCTCTATAGCAAAAACTGAAATCATTTCTCTGTAATTAATGTTTCTATAGAACGAAGTAGGGCATTGCCGCATTATTTTGATATTTTAAAAACATAAAATTCATATTCATTTTAGGTTTGGCGAAACTTTTTAAGAGACCTGCAGAGTTTCTTCAGAAGTTTTCTATTCGTAAACTGAAAATGGGAGCTATTTTGGATTTATTAGATATTATGGGATTAGATGAAAGTAAAGCAGCCATGGCTGAGGTCATCATCAAAATTAAAGTAAGAATTACTAATATTTAATTAATAAAAGACTCTTTCGATAAATCAAAAGAGTAAAATAGTACATAAAAATTGTTTTAAACAGATTATCCCAGAAAAGACATGGCAACTGCTGAATTCCAATTTTGATTTCTCTTTCAGGAAATTATCGATAACAAACCCTGTTTTAATCCCTACCAAATGACTGATGATCAACTACGAGCCGAATTAACCGAGAGAGGTTTATCTGCTGAAGGTTCCACAAAGACAATGATACAAACACTGACTGCTCCTAATAAAAGTAAAGCTTTTTCTTTAATCGACTAATTTCTTTTAATTATACCGCGCGTAAGATATTAGACGGATTATCAGCAACTTTCAACCAACTACTACATGTCACATCTTCATAAGACTCGAAATTGGTCTCCATTGAATTTTGTATGTCGTAGAGTTTGAACTAGCACCGTGACTGTCTTGGTAAGAGGAATAAGGAATGAAGAGTATAAGTTTTTTTTTCGAAATTCGCACAGTTAAAGTATATGTAATATTGTTTGTAGAATGTGCTGCCATGAGTTTGAACATGCCAACAGATAAAATGTTCTGTACATTTGATCAACATTGTCTCGGAATTGAATGCTGTGTTCATCTGAAACTCTTTATGTTCCTGAAAACATACAAGATCTACGCTAGATTTGACCCCTGTGAATTTATGTTTGTGTTTGGTATTAAGAACGTATATGAGAAAAAGATGGGCCCTTTTGGAGGCTTGTATGGAAGTAAGTAGTTTTCTTTATCAAAAAGGTTCCCATGTTCGGTTAATTTTACTAATTATATACGTTTTTAGTATGAGATAATACCCCAAAGTAATCAAATTTGTCTTTTTGATAAGCCCGTTATGGAATACGAGAATCCAGTTCAAATTGACAAAGATCGTTCGATGTAAATAGTTCAAACATGCACAATAAAATCATAATTAAATCATGTTTTTAACTAACTGTAAACAGAAGCACTTGTATACGCTCACATCATAGACACCTCATCAATTTACAAATGGCCAAACGTAAATAAAGGTACAATGATGTGATGGTGATGAAAAATTTATTATTAACTTGATAATTATTAGATTGCTGTGATCTCTAAGCATAATATTTATTTCATTCAGGTCAAGAACTTGTGGTTAAACCTGGCGTTAAGATCAATTTACTTGGCGGAATGGAGCTTGTTATCACGTACGTATAATTAGTCGCTGAATATTAAAAACTTTGAATTCATAAAGGATTCATAACGACTTTATAATCTATTCATCAGTATTCCCTTTCAAATACCCGTCGGTCCCTTCAATTCCATGTTAAATATGGCACTGTCGCATATACTAGTAATTGATTTGTATGTCTTGACCGATAGCAATATGTAAAATAAAATAATATCGTATCCAACAACACCACAGGCCGTGGTTATACAAGTGAGGGAAATGTATCCATAGTTTTGTATCTTCCAATCAAAATTGGCTCTATAATATTTCTAGGAAATCTCAGCCAATCAAATCAAATCCATGTCAAAACCCATATTGTAGTGGGTTTAATTTAATAAAAAAAAAGACAATGTCGAAACCTGTATTCTTGATATTTTTGAGAATATAATTGGATTGATGATTTTGCTTATGTTATTTGTAATTTATAACTTGTCTAGGGCCAAAATTGATAAGACAGATTCTGTAGCACTGGGAACATTGGGTGTTACTTTCTGTTCTATAGAGGATGTAGATAATTGTATCCCATCCTTGAATATATTGGACGAAACTATTTTACCTCTACCAGTCTGTGGTCCTGATGGAAGTTTCACGTGGCCTGATGGTAAGAACTTGTTTTCCCAGTTCGAATTCAGACTCTTTTTTTTAGGGATTGTGAATATGTTTTCTAACTTTCTGTGTGCATCGAGACACTGATCTTATCGTTTTGCACCATTTTCCTTTGCACTCAATCTCGAAATTATGCTTCAGTTGGTATTTGTAGGACTAACCTTTACGGCCACGATATGGTTCTGTTGAAATTGAGCTGTCAGTTGGTAATTATTGTTGGACTATATCCGTTTACATAAATACAAACTCATTGTAAACTTTTGTTGAGAGTGTGGGGAATAACAAATTGCTTGAATTGGATTAAATAATGTATTTTAATATGACAAATCCAGATTCCAAAACTAATCTTAGCCGTCTTAATTACAGTTAACTGGAAGGAATACTATAGTAGAGACGCTATCAAAAAACGCCTTAAAGACTCAGCTAAGAAACTAGCTGAAGAAAGCACTGAGTATGCTATAAAAGAAGGTTTGAAGGAACTTGGTATCCCAGAGGTACGGAACATTAATAATTTTTCGCGAAGGAGAATTCTACAGTTGCCCTTGTTCTTTGCATTGGAAATTATTATTTCTCGAGAAATTAGGTAGTAAACTTGGGTTTTTCTGTTTTAGGAATTGCTGGAAGAGACCCCACCTTGTCAACGTCCAGAAATATTAACAGAAACTTTGTTAAAGAACCAACTATCACAGCTTGGCTTAGTAACCACTGGAACTATTCAACAACTGAGAGATAGACTCACTAATTCTCATAAAAGTAAGTTCTAACTGTAACTGAACATAATTTGGCTGAATATTAAGCTGAATCAAAATATTTTTTTTTTACCTCAACGATCTCTGTAGACATTTTTTCTGTAAGGACCATATTCGCCTTGTACCTCTGGGGTGTTTATACTATACGTATATCTCTGTTAAATTGAAAATTAGACTCACGAGGACAATAGTCACCACCTTATTCTGGGTGTCATACTTAAGGTGTTTCCCGGTTGAATGTATCCTATAAAGACCATAGTCACAATCTACTGTCAAGTTTTAAAATAGCGTTCGGATTATCTATTTGTAAATGTACAAGTAAAGTTTTTTTATTCTTGTACTGTTTGGGAAAGGAAATGAATCGTAGATGTAATATATATCAATTGATATTCTTTCCTTACAGCCTGTACCATCCTGGACAAAACTTTGACTCTACCAACTATTAAGAACGAGAAACTTAAGAAATTGATATATCTTCAAATTAGTCAGAACTGTCTTCATCTACGGGCGTGTATAGATGTTAAAATACGATCTAAATTATTCAACTTCACAAAGGCATTTAATGCTTATATAGAGCTAGATGCCTGTAACTTCTTACTTCATGTTGGATTCGAAACATATAAACATTCCATTGTTTTAATTGGTTATGAGTGGGGTAAGTGAATTTGTACATCTAAATTTAATTGTATCCATCGCACTGCTTATCACATTTCGTCGTAGCAGCCGAAATTGATATAATAGTCAAACTAGGCGTTCGGTTTGAGGACAATTGGTGGGGATGTTAAAATCTGATGATATTGATTTGGTCATTTCCTCATTTTGAATCAAACTCAGTTGCAAATCGGTAACGATAAGCCGGGAAAGATGATATGTTTAGCTAAGGATCCACTGGTAGACCGCATCTTCGAGGACCAAAGTGATTATATACTTTCATCTGAGGATATTCAAGTATTGAGTAGTTTAAAAGAATTCAATTTTATTTCAGGCAAGGAAGAAGAGCTTCCACTAGGAAAAGCAATTCTTCTCAAGTAAGTATATTATAGGATGTGCCGTGTTAACCTTTCGCAAGCTTTGTTTTAAAAGTAGTTGCCGACACTACAAGAAACTGGTAAACAATAAATATCTCAAAATGAGAGAGACATGGTCTTTCATTGATTCGTTGAATATTTTAATGAACTCAAATTGTTGTCAGATCATAAAAAACACTCAAAAACAATCCGCACATTATATACTACTACTGTTTGTTGGTCACCACCCTCCTCGACCCCCTTTTTGAACCAGCGAAGACACCTACCACCTATTTCCTTGCATTTTATAGATATAAAATAGATAAAGACAGCAATAAAAAAGTATTTATTGTTGATTTTGGTGTACTTATAAAATTGGGTGATGAAGACACGTCTATTGATAGTAAAATGCTGGAAGGAATGGAGATACCAATTCCAATCTGCAATGAGAATTTCACTCTGCCAGGTTTGTAAATTTACATATGAAGCTATTGTTTACTCGGTGGCAGATTGTGTTAGTCACAGGGGTATATATTGATATGTAGAAGTGATGTTTTGCGTGAAAAGTTTGGTAACATGTCTTAAGCAGAAATTAATAGAAACGTCCCCCGTAGATATTTTTATTATGTATTTAAATTTATTATTTCTAAATTGGCTGGATATATCCATATTAATAATACAGTCATGTTTGTATGCATTATTTGTTCCTTAGTTCTTATTCTTTAATGTACATTTTAGGAGGCGGTTCCATCGCTGACTTTGCCAAAGAAATGGGTGGGAAGTTGTCCGAGGCAGCTGTTGAAGTTATATTCCAAAAACTTGGATTAAATGTAAGTCAATTTAGAGTAAATCATGAAGATGTATTTTTGGTATTTTGTAATTTGCTGATACAGTTTAATATTGACAGTATATAATCTTCTAAGTATATAATTTACAGTATATAACCTTCTAAGTATATAGCATCTAACCTGATATTTTGCCCGAAATCTTATTTCTATTAATGAGGCTAAGCTTTAAGATTTATGTGTGTTATGAAATGAATACAATATCCTTTAGAATGATTTTGCTATATATTTTAGAAAATTTTTGATGAAGGTGCATGTAATGTTCCACCATCACCAACAGGTAAGTCTAGTTACGTAAAATAACCAGGTCGAGTGGAATGTCTTTTCAAAAATTTGCGTCTCCCACCTCCCTTATTATTTCCCAGTTTTGAAATGCTGGATAAATGAACATATCACTCAATTCTAATTTCCTAAAGGAATAATACAGGGTTTGTTTGTAATGCTTGATAAATGAACAGGTCAATTAAATTAAGACTAAATACAAAACGAAAACAGCGATGTCAGCTATCCGAAACTTAGAAATATGAATCCTTTTGCGCTAATATTGAACATGGAAGCTCACAATTGTCCTTGAAATATGCTGTCATAACAATACCAGTGAACGGAACTCTGATTTTACATTTGACATGGTCTTATTAACCCCAGTAAACTATGGAAATGAGAACAAAACGTCTATAATAAGTTTGATTTGATTGGCTGAAATGTCCTAAAAAAAATTCTAGGGCCAATGACTTTTTTTAGCTATGAATATCTAATTTCCCTCACTAGTATTTCTACTGTCCTGAGTAAGTATGATGGAGGTGTGGTTTGGATACGATGCCTGATGAAACTCTTTCAGTTGGTAAAATAATAGCAAGTTAATAATTTTCTCAGATCTGATAAATAATAATTGCAACTCTTATTCATTTCAGATTGTCCATGGAATATTGATGTAGAGAAATACCTGCCAGCTAAAGTAAAAGATAAAGTAACTTGTGGAATGCCTGATGATTGTTTTGGTGTTAATTGTTGTGTTGATTTCCAGTTTAAAATACCTTTTGTTGACGATCCAGTAGTCAAAAGCGTGTTCATCTACGCCAAATTTGACCCATGTGATTTCAGGCTTGATGTTGGTTTTGGAAAATATAAGCATTCTGAAAAGTTGCTGACCTACCAATGGGGTAAGAATATGTTTCAATAATTGATCTAAATCCGGTTTAAAAAAAGAGATCTGAATGGTAAAGAATAAAAAAAATAGTATTTACATTTGTTACAAGGCACATTTGAATTGTAATTTGTAGCATAGCATAAAAATCATCTTATTTTCGGTTAAAATAATGTAAATAATAACTTTTTTCCATCCAGGTACACCAACCAAGTTAAAAATTGGAAGTGGAGATCCTGCACCGATTACTTTAACGTAAGTGGGATATAAAACATTTATTCATAGATATAAAATAGAGTACATCTATCATAAATTTTGTCAGGAGTAATTTAGGATAGATATTAAATAGCAGAACACAAAATGACTGTAAAATACACAATTTACAGTGTCACAATCAGTTAAAATGAATAAGTATAAAACAAAGAATATCCAATATCAGATTAAACCAGGGTATTTTAAAATAATTGGTGATATTATGACTTGCATTTTTCATTCCAGTTTGACTATTAACAAATATGCTCAAGGATTTATAATAGATCTAAGCGTCCTTGCGTGTATACCTATAGATGGCTCAATGTTCTGTTTCCCAGAAGAAGGTCTAGATCTGATGAAAGATGTTCGTATACCAGCCTGCGATGCCAGGGCTCTGGCTAACCTTACTAATATAGGTAACTAATTTATGATAGCCAGTGGTGACATACGATCTGTATCCTAGGCACTATCCTCGATTGATGATTATTACTGTTGGACCGAATTTTAAATTGTATCCTTCTTTAAATGTGTAATAGCTCTTAGAATGACGAAATAATTGAAGTCTTATAAAGATGTTCTATTGTTTAGTTAGGTGTTATGTCCATTCTAAGGTTTAGTATTGTTTAAACTGAACTTAATTTAGAAGGGGAGAGCACATAAAAGTACAAAGGTATTTATATATATAATTCACTTCTTTATTGTGTTCTTATTTTTAGATTTTAGTCTGGAAGGTTATTTTAAAGAAATCGGAGACCAAGCTGGTAAAAAACTAGCCAAATCTGCTGCCCAGTTTCTATTGGATAAATTTGGAATTACACCATTCCTTTTGGACGAGCGATGTGACGTTAAACGAGAGCCTTATTCATCAAGTATTGATGGCTGGAGAAATGGTAAGTATTGGTCCACTGAGGTTTTATTTGAGGTTATAACAAAATCAGTCATTTAATCTGAATGTTAACCGAATAAAACAGGATAAGGTTCGAACATAAATTAGCCAAGTCCTGAATTGCAGCCACAATTTCATTTGCTATTTATTAAGACTATATCATATCTTGTTTTATTTATACCTTCTTTCTTTTCCAGACTGTCCAAAACCAATCAAAAAGCTGCCCAAATTACCAAAAGGATTGGTTTGTCATATTGGTGATACTTGTACCAAGATTGACTGTTGTTTTGATGTGGCTTTCCTGGATATGTCCTTCCATGCCTTCCTTAATCTTGATATGTGTGATTACTTCCTGGAGGCTTCAATCGAGAAGAAACACATCAAATATTCGCTGTTTAATGATGAATATAATCTTGATACAGGTAACAATTTAATCATACTTAGGACACACCTAATGTTATAACTTTGTGTTTCCCTATAATTTGGACTTAAAAGGAAGCAATAGTATTTATATATTAATAGTATTTATCTTTACTGAGCTATCGTAGATTGTTATTCTAAATCTATTACTATCTTAGTAAACCAGGCGCTAAACTCTCAATTTTTTTTCAGGAATTACTGGTGAAGTTAAAATATCGGATTTCTTTGTTGTGGTGTAAGTCTTATTGTTCTAATTTGTATTGTTTCATTTAAACCAACGCCAGTAACAGTACTCAGTCGTATAATGTTTTAAGATGTTATGAAACGGTTAACAAACCTTGCGTCGATAGCGATGACAACTTCATTTCTCATTCAACTCGAATTCAAGTATTTGGACATGTGGATATTTTTAAAATATATTTTACGACTTCATTATTTAATTTAAAGTTGATAATACATCTTAATATGTGTTCTATTTCTAGTTTTGGTGTTCGTAAAGTAAATAAGAAGTTTTTGGTAGATCTTTCTATTAAAGTTTGTTTCGAGAAAGATAAGTGTCAGGAAAATTACCCAATTTTAACTGGAACTGAAATTCCACAGTTTATCTGTGATCTGAACGCCAAGCTAGATTTTGATCTCAAAAGTAAGTAACAGATATTTAAATTATCAAGCATTTAACTAAGTAAATGCACCCATGTGAAGTGTCCTACAAATCTGCGATATCGGCATCTGCTAGAAGCGGTCGTTAACTTGCCATTTATCAACCAACCAGTGTCGAGTTGAATCAGCATAAAAAATCATACGCTGGTAGTCTCGAGACTGATCTTAAACATGAGTGTGATCTTTCTCTTTTCTAGACTTCTCAATTGCTGACTGGGCTAAAGATAAAGGTATGGACATAGCAAACGGTCTAGCTAAAAAGGCAGTTCAAGTATTTTTAGAACAGACTGGTATAGCTGAGAAGATGTTGGATCCCCCATGTAAACGTGACAGTTTGAAATATCAACCTGCTCTTCCTTCTAACTGGAAAAATGGTAACTTATTTCTTTATCTATTCACGTTGCGCTATATATATATATATGTTGAGTAAATATTATGTTATTATTATATTCATTTGTAATAATTAAAATTTGACTTTGGACCTTAGGAATAACCATTTACATACTTTCTACTCTTATTTCAGATTGTCCAAAGATAACAACCCTGCCTGAACTAAAGGCACCAGCTAATTGTTATATACCAGATTACTGTACTGGTATTGACTGCTGTCTAGAAAGTAACTTACTGGGAATTTCATTGAACGCTCATCTGAACATTGATACTTGTAACTACGTAATTGAAGGAGCTATTGAAAAAATTGGATTCAAGATCGTTATATTGGAGTATGACTGGGGTAAGCTTTTCTAGTTTGCTTATAGATTTTAAGCGCACAATAAGAATTGGCCTGGTACATGAATATTGTTTGACCATGGAATATTCAAAAATAATTTGCTGATTTCGTAAAGATGCATAATAAAAGATTCCTTTATTTTTTAGGAACTGAAGAGGAGGAAAAGTTGAGCGAATTTATATTTATCAAGTAAGCGATTTCCAATAAATATCAGCTATCAATAGAGTCCGTTTGACATCTTCTTTTTTAGATTAAAAGTCAGTTCAAAGTCTAAATGTCTAAAATATCCATGCCTTCCATTTTATTTATTAATTTAATTTTTTTTTTAAACACCCAAAACCCATACACATTTTTTGTTTCAATACTCTTGATTTTAATTTTATTTCCAGATTTAAGATTGATCGCCTGTTAGATCAGAAGATTTTTATAGTTGATTTGTCCATCAAGATGTGTTTCCAAGGATCAGATAAGTGTGAAATAGATCTACCTGTACTCCAACAATCTCGCATCCCCATGCCGCTTTGCGATATGGAGATGGGTTTCAAAATCAAAGGTAAGGAGTAAACTCGTCTAATTATTCCGATATATATATAACATAAATGATTTCATGAGCAATGCAATCAAGATTTTGGTTTGTCTTTTGTTGGTTGTATGTATAAGTCATGAGAAAATAGAAAGTCTACCATACCAATTTAGGACGAATGTAATTCCATATTTCGTAGTAACAGTACATACTTGATGGCTTCGATAAATTGTGCTATTAATTCCCATGTTGTCTATCTCTTCTCTCATCTGATGACGACAGGTGTAAATTAAGTTGAAACGTAATGCACCTTGTGTTCCTTGTTATATTTACTCTCAACTTCTAATTGCCGTTTAAATACCATGCCAATAACCATCTTTTAGATCAATCTCTGAAACATAAGGCGATCTTACGTTTTTTCTGTACAGACACCAATTCGCGAGGTTAGAAAAGAATCCGAGGTAGTTATAGTATTGGCTTCTATGTCGCCTATACCGCCCCATTTTACACTATTTCGAAATTAATACTATGAGAGAAAGAAATATCTCAAGTTTATTAATACGAGACAGATACGTCTGTCGAGATTTACCTTTACAGAAGGAATTTTCGCAGTCTGTTTTTTCTGATGATAGAAGGTAACTCAGTTAAGGCGATTCTTTGGATAAAAGATAGAGACGATGGTACACAACAATGGACAGAAACTTCTTGTATTAGTCTTACTGGTTCAATTCGTCATTAAGACTTTTTATGTATGATCGTTTCAGATTTCTCCTTGAAGAATTGGCTTGAAGAGAGAGGAGGAGATTTAACTGCTATCTTAGCTAATCAATTAATGGACCAACTTGGAATCACCAAATTTTTAAAAGATACACCCTGTAGTTTTGTTCAAGAGCCATTTAAAACAGCTTCAGTAAATAATGGATGGAACAAGGGTGAGCTTAGTAATTAGAAACTTCTTTAAATAATCCATCATATTTTAACATCTGTGATTCTCCAATCAGATGTAAATCTGAAATTGCATATCAGAGTATTTTTCTCATTTATTGAATACTCTAGTTAGTTATATTTTAATATTGTTCATTTTGATTCATTTATGGCACCATCTTATACACGTAATATTCTCTTTGATATTGCAGCTTGTCCCCTGAACATGACGTTACCAGTATTAAATGATCGCATGGCCTGTTATATTCCTGATTATTGTACTGGTATTACTTGTTGTGTTGATGTTAGAGAAATTCGAAGAACTTTCCAGGCCCATCTCTTTATTGACACCTGTAATTATATATTCAGTGTAGGAATAGAAAAGATCGTTTATAATGTAACGTTGATTGATTATGTCTGGGGTAAGTGCTGTTTATTTCATAACATTAGTTCATTATGTTGAGGTAATTAATAATTCGGCTAAGTAATGTTTATATTATAACATGGTTGCTAATGTTTAGAGTAAGTATTGTTTACGTTATACCGTTAGTTCGTTATGTTAAGGGTATATTGGTTGATTATGTCTGGGGTAGTTGCTGTTTATGATAAACAGTAGCATTAGGTAGGCAAGTAGCATTTGGTGATTATGTTTGAAGTAAGTGTTGTTTATGATATAATACGATTTCCTTTTGTTTGGAGTAAGTGGCATTGGATAAATATGTTAGGAGTAAGTGTTTATGATATAACATGATTTCATTATGTTTGGAGTAAGTATCAGTGGGTAATTATGTTAGAAGTAAGTGTTTATGATATATTATGATTTCATTATGTTTGGAGTAGGTAGCATTGGTTAAATATGTTAGGAGTGAGTGTTTATGATATATTATGATTCCATTATGTTTGGAGTAAGTAGCATTGGGTAATTATGTGAGGAGTATGTGTTTATGATATATTATGATTTCATTATGTTTGGAGTAAGTTGCATTGGGTGATTTTGTTTGGAGTAAGTGCTGTTTATGATATAATATGATTTCATTATATTTGTAGTTAGTAGCATTGGGTAATTATGTTTTGGAGTAAGTGCTGTTTATGATATAATAAGTTGCATTATGTTAGGAGTAAGTAGCATTGGCTGATTATGTTAGGAGTTGGGAGAGTAAGTAGCACTGGGTAGTTATGTTAGGAGTAAGTAGCATTGGGTAATTATGTTAGGTGTAAGTGTTTATGATATAACATTAGTTCATTTTATTAGGGGTAAGTAGAATCGTGTAATTATGTTTGGATTAGATGTTGTTTAGTATATCACAATGTTAATGATATGAAATTGGTTGATTGTATTTGGGGTTATTTGGATGAGTCATTATACATCTAGTATAGTAATAGTCGAGATGGTAAAATTACTGAGTTGTGTCATTGTCACATCATGACTATTTAAAGCATTATACTGGAAAATTAATATCCTTCAATCAAATCACTGCCACAATCTGTGGTTTTAAACTACTTTCATATTATTTCAGGTACTGAAGAATCTATTGACATTGGTGGAATTTTCAAACTCAAGTAAGTTTATCAATCTTATGTCACCCAATCCTTGCGCTCAACATGTTTATAAGTTGACAACCCTAAATAACTATCAATTAAGTAACAGCATCGGAGTGAGTAAAGTTGTTATGTTCCATGTGGATTTTTATACGCCCACACATAAATGTGGGCGTATATTGTAGTCGCCCCTGTCTGTCTGTCTGTCCGTCTGCCTGTCCACAATTGTTGTGAACACGATAGAGACCACATTTCTTGATGGATTTTGACCAAATTTGGTGAGTGTGTTTGTTATAATCCAAGGAAAAAGCCTATTGAAAATCAGACCAATCGAAAAATATTCAATGAGTAATTGCCCTTGTTTTTGAAAATTTGTTGTGAACACGATTAAGAGTGTGTTCCTTAATGGATTTTGATGAAATTTGGTGTGATTGCTTGTTATTACTTAAGGATGGAGCCTATTGAAAATCAGACAAATCGAAAAATAAATTGATGAGTTATTGCCCTTGTTCTTGAAAACACATTCATTTTGCGTTCAAAGATGTGTTGTGGACATGATTGAGAGATGGTTTCTGGATGGATTTTGACCAATTTCTGTGTGTGTGTTTGTAATCATCCAAGGATGAAGCCTTCTGCCCGCCTGTCTGTCTGTCTGCCTGTCCACCATAATTGTGAACACGATAGAGACCACATTTCTTGATGGATTTTAATGAAACTTGGAATGAGTCTTTGTAGTGACCCAAGGATGAAGCCTATCCTAAAATTCACTGTGAACACGATAGGGAGCCGGGTTCTTGATGGAATTTGATGAAACTTGGTGTGAGTGTTTGTTATAACTCGAGGATAGACCCTATTGAAAATCAGACTAATCAAAAAATATTTATTGAGTTATTGCCCTTGTTCTTTAAAACGTGTTCACTTTATTAGCCTTTGATTCTTTGTAGACTTGATAGAGATCTGGTTTCTTGATAGATTTTGACAAAGCATGATTTGAGCCTTTTGAATTACCCAAAGAAGAAACCGATTGCAAATTTAGCTTACCGAAAAATATTTACTTTGAGTTATTGACTTTGTCCACCGCCCGAATAACTAAGGCTGCCAATGGTGGGCGTATTACGATGGGTCATCGCTATTTTTCTTCAAGAATAAATTAATTAAGTACCGGTTATCTAATAAAAATAAATCTAGCACGCTGTCAATGTGTATGTGTAACTCACTATATTTGCCACGCCCCTAAATAGTTTGAAATTATTTATAAATGCGTTTTGTGTTCTGTAGGTTTAGAATCGAAGACTTACCAGGAGAGAAACAATATCTGGTCAATTTAAAGATGAGTGCCTGTTTTACTGCTGGTGGCAAATGTGACTTAGAAATACCAGTTTTTACCGATATGAGAGTACCTAAATTGTTATGTGACTGGGACGCCACTCTTGCTTTGAAAGGTAACTAAGAAGTATAAATTTCGAAGGTAGCCGAAATCAAAGGAACTTCAGTAATGATTGTAATTTATCGATAAACCATATTTGTGTTTCGATTTACTGGCATAAAAAGATGCCTTTGCTTGTCAATGAGAAATCTCTTACGAGGATTTAAACCATCAATTAGAAGTAACTTTTCCATTCTTATGAATAATAATTGACACATATTTCTGTTATCAGATTTCAAACTGGACGCATGGTTAGCAGAACAAGGAGGACAGCTCACAGATACAATTATTGAGAAATTACTGGAGAAATTTGGTATTTCTCCATACCTTACTTCACCAATGTGTGACAGAGCCAGTTCCACTTATGCACCAGCTGTTCAGGGATGGAAGAAAGGTACTACTCAAATTTTTACATCATAAATCTTTTCTTTTCTTTATGATGAAATAAAAATCTTGAGTCAGTTGATAGAAGATGATTCTTCTATAACAGACGTTGTATGTCTAATACAAAAAGTTGTGGAATAGCAAAATTAAAAAATGTCATATTGCTGTACTTTTTAAGTTTCATAATTCCACAGTTCATTAAGATATAAAGAAATATTTTCAAAGTGACACGCTTTGATTGATAGATGCTGTCGTCACTAAATTGTGACTGTGGTAAAACACTTCTGAGATTACAATGGAAGAAAATTGAAATCTTATTTTCTAGGTGGTGACAATTTATACAAGCTCTTTAACAATTCTTTCATACATTTTTTGTCCTGTATTTACTGGGAGTTCATCCAGACTTGAACAGCGACTTTTTGTATTTTAGATTGCCAGCTAAACATGAACCTACCAGCTTTACCTACTGATCTGTCTTGTCAAGTTCCTGATTTCTGTACTGGAATAGACTGCTGTCTCCAAGTACCATTCTTAAAAAGATCTTTCCATGCTGTAGCTAGTATCAATATGTGTACCAATGTTCTTACTCTTTCCATTGAAAAAATCAAACTACAGAAATCGCTTATAAATTATAATTGGGGTAAGGCAAAACTACGGTGGTTTGTTTAGGACATGTTTAATTTTTTTTTATTTATGATTGAATTCTGCTTCATTTTCATTTTTGTTTACTAATAATAATTAATAGACTTAAAATAAACAAAAATTCAGAAAACAAAAATGAAAATTCAACAAACAAAAATGAAAAAAAAAGTAGAATTAGAATTGAGTTTAATAATAATTTTTTTATGGATCATTCAATGGTTTTAATAAATTTCCTTGCTTGTCATTTTAGCACACGGAATAATAACTATTAACACGATTACATGTACTTGGATAAATTACAAACACTGGGACAGTATTATTGATTTGGCCGGAAAGGTTACAAAACACATTACTTTTCATCACTTTGCATGTGTCGTTATCAAATAAAAAAATATATTAAAGAAGATATTATTTTACACCATCATTTTTCATTAAGAAATTTTTAAAAAATGTATCTATTACAGGACAACCAGATAGTTTCAATTTACGAGGTGTCATAAGAGTAGAGTAAGTGTTAAATTCTTCTTACCTTAATTATTCAACTCCTTCTATTTGAGTACCAAATATCACATGGCTCTGTGTTTTAATATAACAATTCTGACCAATAGTTTTCTATATTATATTTATATATAGTTTACATCCATTACAGCTTATTTAATAATGGTATTTTAAAAGTTATATAATATTTAGTTTGTTGTACACCATTTTATAACAGCTTATATATATTGGATAGTATTGTAAAAAATATATTTTATAAAAGATTATATATGTTAATTATATAGTATATTGTAACAGTTCATCTTAAAAGTTTTTTTTATATTGAATTTATTATACAGTATTAATATGTATAATATATGTTATTTTTTTCAGTTATGTTATATATGATTTAGCTGGAGACAAACAGTATCTATTAGGTTTAAATATGAGTGTGTGTCTAAGTTCTGATAAACCTTGTCAACCTTCTGTTACTGTACTTAATAATGTCAAAATACCAAAACTCTTCTGTGATTGGGATGCTACAACAAGCCTAAAAGGTATGGCAATCTTTAATTCTAAATTACCTTACAATATTACATAGAATTTGGCATTTAACCAGCGGCTGTGCTGGCGCTGGCCTTATTGAAATATGGTACAAGGCTTGAGGAGGTTGTCGACAACCCCGCAGAACGATTTCATTTAAAACAAAAAGCTATTAACGAAATGAAACACTCTTCATGTGAATGTTCTATAATCTACCATAATCATTTTTCAGACTTTTCACTGCAAAAGTTTTTAGAGGAGCAGAAACAGAATCTAGGAGATGCCTTATCCGAGTTGACCTTTTCACGATTATTTGAAGCTTTGAATATTTCTCAATATTTGGTTAGACCACAATGTAACCGTGCTGGTGATGTTTATTCACCAGCTAACGCCAAAGGATGGAAATATGGTGAGTATTTTCGTTCCAAATACCATTTTGATAACTTCTTTAAGGATTCCACTCCTTGAAACAAAACGGAAACAAGGTAATCCATATGCGCACGCCATTAACCTAGTTATGCAAGAACGGTTTAGGAGATGATTTTTGAGTGCCAAGAGATCATATTTGGTTACATCAAACAACACATTGTGGGCTTGGTTTCTAATTTTGGTCGGAGTGTAAAGGTCGGATAATTCGAGATAAATCAAAGGGGCTCACCCGTTACACTCACCCGTTACACTCTCATCGTAATATGGCATTTTTTTTTTCAGACTGTCCAATTCAAACCCTGGATTTTGGTAAACTACCAGACTATGCCACGTGTCGAATTCCCGATTTTTGCACTGGTATTGACTGCTGTGTGACAGTTCCTGTAATTGGTCGATCATTTAATGTTAAAGTCTTTCTGAATGCCTGTGATTATACTCTTACTGTCTCACTGGAAAACCTCGTCTTCAAGAAAACATTACTCAATTATCAGTGGGGTAAGGATATATCATTTCTTATTTATTATATAGTCGCACGTAGGAAAATCTATTTAATTGTCTGTACAACAAGAACATAAAGGCAAACTTAAAATTTATATGATATAATATCTAAAATAAATCATTTTCAGTGTTAAAATACTGCTCAGTAAGTCGATATAAAAACATTAAAACAGAACCTGAAATATGTTGCGTTTAGTACTATATTATTTAATTTCTGTTGTAATTTAAGATAAGAAAGAGTGAGTATTTGTAATTTTATTTTGATGGCTGCTTATAACATATCAACATATACTTCTTCCAGGTACACGAGAACAGTTCAATATTAATGGTGTTGTCGGAATAGAGTAAGTTGGTTTTCTTTTTATGAACATTGGAACAGTGAACAATTTATACTGGCATGTCTGAAACTCTGATGGTTTATAAAATTTTGGTTCCAAATAAACACGCTCCAAGTATTATAGTTTTGAGCATACGAAATAAATTTGGTATTTTAACTGAACTTTTTCTAGGTGTGACACATATTTCAGATTAGCACGTCCAAATACGTGTATTATTGTTTCGGCGTCTGAGCATAAATATTTTTAATTGCAGGTTTGTTATTGATAATTTAGAAGGCGCCAGACAATATTTAATTAGTGTATCTGCCACATTCTGTTTTGACTCCACTACTGGGTGTCTAACAGTACCAATATTAAGCAATGCACGAGTACCTAAAATACTATGTGACTGGGAGAGCGATTACAGTCTGAAGAGTAAGTTTCAACATTTATATTTTAGGAGGGCATTCTTCTGTCAGTGTGATGAGCTGTTATATCTTGTCTTCTTTTATAAATATATTAAAATAGTTCGTTTATTTTAAATCAGCTAAGATAAATTGATCTGTTTTTTTTACTATTGTTACCATTGGCTGTTATGACATAGGGATACGAACAAATGTCCTGTGTCAGAATTAAGTGCCATTTTGATAAAAACATAAAGACTTTTAACTTAATTAATTTGAAACATTTTCAGATTTCTCTCTGTCTACATGGTTAGAAGAACAGGGAATGGCAGCAGCTAATGAACTATCGTCTATTGTCTTAACTAGATTATTTAACGAATTGAATATAGCCCAGTATCTTAAAGATCCACAATGTGATACTACTACTGGTGTATATACAGGAGCTGTTGGTGGATGGAAGAATGGTAAGATATTTTCTTATGACTTATTGAGACGTATTGAAGAAACCGTTCAAGCAAGGCAATTCCGTCATCCAATGACGTTCCAGGAATGACGTTCCAGGAATGACTAGGGCCAGATTTTGAAAAGGATTTCATGGAAATTGACAAAATATCATTTAGGAATTCATTTTTTATTAATCTTTATTTGACAGAGTGTCCTCTTATCACCAATTTACCACCTCTATCCAATGGTTTAACATGTTACATCCCTAATTCATGTACTGGTATACAATGTTGTGCTCCAGTCCCAAAACTCAAAAGATCATTTGAAGCCTTCATATACCTAGACTCATGCAATTTCAACTTCCGTGTTGGAGTAGAAAAATACGAATTTAATAGAAATCTGATCAATTATGAATGGGGAACCAAAGAAAGTCTTTCCATGCAGAAACTAGTAACAGCGCAGTAAGTAGACTACCAAACCCATTATAGGCTTTAATACTATGACATTTCATTTGATGTAACTTGTGTTGTAACGTTATGAGTTTTATAACCCTATTAAAAGCGTGTGCCTATTCCATTACCCTGTGGATTTGAACACATTTTTCCCCCAGTTCTGTTCATACTTACATTGGATACGTAATTTAGAATTCAAACCAGAACTAAATCTAGAATATTTGTAGACGTTGATACTCCTGTATTGTGCAATGTTCTTCTCAAGAAATTTATTCATAACTCTTTTCATAATTAAAAACTATAATTGGTTCTTCTACCAAATAGTCTTGATTATTTTAAATTTCATTCAATTTTTCAGATTTACCATAGATGATTTGAACTCTGAGAAGAAATTTGTGGTTAATCTGAACATCAGTGTTTGTTTTGAGAAAGATAAACCATGTTTCTTGTCTGTCCCTGTTTTAACGAACACCAAAATTCCAAAACTGGTCTGTGACTGGGACAGCACCCTGGCTCTGAAAGGTAAGTTGCCTCATAGGAAAGATCATAAAACGCGTATGAATTCATTCTGCCTACGTACAGTTGTACAATATTAATGAAGTATATATGACATTTTATAACTTTCTTCTTTTTTTTCCAGATTTTTCATTAAGTGATTGGCTTAAGAAACAACAAGCAGCTGGTATACAAAGTTTAACGTCGGCACTGAGAGCCAAGTTATATGAAGAATTGGGAATAGCCATGTACATCAAGTCTCCACCATGTCTGAGATCGTCCAGTGTCTTTTCTCCAGCCACCAACAAAGGATGGAAAAATGGTATGATTTGATGATATTTATTGGATGACAATAAGCAGTGGTTTTTTCAATAACAATATTGTCTATGTTTCTAATATTAACATTCGATCTGGATGCTAAAAGGGCGCGACCTATATAAAATCTCTGGGATTTATTTATATAGTCCTGTTATGTTATATATCTGTTTTATCTTTTTCAGAATGCCCCGTATCAGAAGTCGACAAATTTTTACCCCAACTCCCAGATTATTTCACCTGTCATGTTGGATCTAGATGCACCAATATCGATTGTTGTATTGATGTAGGATTTCTGGGCACATCATTCTATATTCTAGTAGATGTTAATATGTGTGATTATACTTTAACCCTGACTATAGAGAATCTCTCGTATGAACATAAACTATTTGAGTACACATGGGGTAAGTTACATAACAGGATATTGATATTTTGATTCTTGTCAGGGTCATAACTCCGTAATATAGGCAAATACACCGTGGTGAATGAGACAAAAAATTCATAAAGAGGCGTACTTGAATGACAAAAGATGACAAACAAATTTTTTTTTAATTTTTAAATTATGTTTCTGAAACGGTTTGTAACCTTATGAATCTCCCAAGACCTAATTTGTTGTTTACATCATTGGAAAATACTTTAGGTACGACCCTGCTTGTTGCAAAATGATAAGATAATTGTTTAGATTATTTTAATAACGTTTACATTTCCTTACATTTTATTAGTATAAATGTCGTACCTTTATTAAGGATTGTTTTCATTTATTATCGTTTTCTCCAGGTCAACCAAGTCATTTCTATCTGAAAGGAGTTGTGAGAGTAGAGTAAGTGATATTTCATTATTATTATTTAACAGTTACAATTATGAATTTGTATACCGAAATAGATTTTTAGAAAGACATGATAACTTCACAAAGGTTTCATATATTGACAGTTTCTGTGTCTAGTTAATGACAAGTCCTCAACTTTGTTGCTGCGAAACAAGACAAATTTTAAAGACTGGTTCATTGAATAATATGTTATATTTTTCAGTTATCTCCTATCCAAGGTAGATGCAGAGAAATCAATTGAAGTCAGTGTAAAGATTTCAGTTTGTTTGGCTGAAAATGATTGTTTGTTTGAACAACAGATATTAGACAAGAAACGTATCCCACAGCCTTTATGCAATTATAAAGAATCTTTGGAACTCAGCAGTTAGTATTATCTTTTTGGGTTTAGTTACACCATGAAACATTAGTTAAATAGAGTTTATGCGGTTTATTAACTAATAGAGCAAATAGAAAATATATTGCTAAATGAAGTTTTATTTTTGTCTCACTTGCATGATGTGCATCTTCGCCGATGTTTGAACCGCTCTTATATTTATTTTGTTTCTTTTGCTTGACGAATGGATTAGTCCCAAAACGTGGCTTCTTCTCAAATTATAACACTTTTTACCAAAGATTTTCACGTCATCGTGTGATTTATTTTCTCTTTCTTTTCGTTGTCATTTTAGGTTTCTCATTGAAAAATTTCCAACTCAGAGAACAACTACCAAGTGCTTCACAGATAGCAGATATCTTCCTTACTAAATTGTTAGAAGAAACTGGTTTAGCTGATTATCTTGAACAACCAGGATGTGATCGAGAATCGGCTCCCTACATCCCAGCTGATTCTAGAAACTGGCGCAAAGGTAAGGTTACTTTACCAAACCACAGGTTTTATCGCTGTATTTCCTCATGTGTTTTTAACACGCTAATTGACTTTATTTATTGTACCATCCAATACGCTTATAACTACTAACAAAGATAATACAATTATATGTATTTGCAAATGTGTAGTCCCATATTGCCTGTCGCCGGTTTATGTGTAGCACTTGATATTAAATATTATTCATATGGTGTCTCTGATATAAAAATTACCGTTTTAATCAAAAGCCGTGTGTATTTTAATGTAAATGTATCTTTTCCAATTGATAGAATGTACCAAATCGATTACTCTGCCAAGTTTACCAGATTCAACAAGATGTCACTGGTCTACAGACTGTTCCACTATAGATTGTTGTATTTACATTGGTTTGATAAAACGCACTGTTCATCTGAAGGTCGATGTAGATGTATGCAACCTGCAACTGACATTAAAATTGGGTAAAATGGAATATGTGATATCACTGTTTGATTATGAATGGGGTAAGGCCTTTTTCTCTAATTGTTAATTGAAATGGTCCAATTTGTCAGAAACCGACTTGTTAATCATTTTAACTAAAGCCAGTTATTTATTAATAAAAACTATTGCTTTGGTACTTTCATAAATAATGTATAAGATTAATTAGATAATTTTTACAAAATTTTTTTGTGTTTTCATGTTTGGTGACAATGATGTTTGGAATGATCTCTATTGAATTGATTATCAGAAATTTGTTTTTGTGACGTTCATACCTGAATTATTATGTTTGTGTATTGCAGATAAGGAAGATGTTTTCCATATATCTGGAAGAGTAAGATTATAGTAGGTGTTTCATTCGCTAATTAATATACTTTATATATTTTATAAAATCATTTATTTTAAGGCCTCGTAAATCAACCAAAACCCCAATGCAATAGTTTGTAATACCCTTTTGTCGTAACATAAAATTAATAAATGTTTATGTATTTTCAGCTATAAGTTAGTTAATATCCCGACAGAAAATAAAATGAAGACAGATCTAAACATTAAAGTTTGTTTCGAAGATGATTCCTGTATATTGGACGTTCCAATTTTACAAAAAGTTGATATTTCTTATTCTCCGTGTGATATAACAAAACCACAAGCATTTAAAGGTTGGTATTCCCGTATGCTTGTTTCAAATATATAATTTCCAAATTCTAGACTAATAGGTTCCATATGTTCGAATCCTTCTCATAGAATGAAACATTCTGATGCCACAGAGATTGTTTATGAGAGCTTCAGCTATCACCAATTTAACCCACTTCTTTCATGTATTTATTTTGCTTTGCAGGTCTTACGTTTGATTTCTGGTCCTTTAAATCGTGTCAGTTGAAAACATCACCTCAAAGTAAGTATTATTGGACTCAGATTTGTGTTTTGTTTCTCTATGGGTTGTTTGTGTGTATTGCACTGACAGAAAATTGACTCAACAAGACTCTTCAGTTTGTATTAAGTCAGTATTTATGGCTAAAATTTGTATCTGGTTTGTTTCTCTGTGGATTGTTTTGTGTATTTTATTGAAAAATAAAATTGACTCAATAAGACTCGCCAAACAGTATCTATTCAATTTTATGCTAATGATGTTGTGGGTTTTGTTTTTCAGATTGTCCAGTAACTCTTCCAGCTCCTATTTCTGATATCTGTCACCTAGCTGACAACTGTCAGGGTATATCATGCTGTATGGGAGTAGATTTGAAATATCTGGGACAGTATTCACTTGCAGCTTCATTTAAACTGGATCACTGTCAAAATAAATTGACATATTCATTAGAAAACAAACAATGGGAGAAAACTCTGCTACCTATTGCAACTGGTAGGTTATTTTTATAATTCTATTACTAACATTTCTTTGACAACCAAACACTATATCATTACATGTAGGTGATTTATTTAAAAGATCCGTTAATATCCATTAATCAAAGTCATTATTGAAATACGCTTATAAGTGGGTTTCAAAATTGAATAGTTTTTTTTCATCCTTAGATTTTGGGTATACCTTTAAGACAAAAACATATGGAAAACAGTTACTATTTGTATTACCGGCGACATTTTAAGCATTTTATCTAACTACATTGATTGGTACTTAGATTGGCTCAAGTTGCATGAAAGGCACAGAATCATCCAACTTCCAAATATTACGAATACCATCAACCTAGTTTGCGATATCAGCATCCGCATCCAACCAACCAACCTAGATTGCAATATATATGTCATTTTTTTTTTCAATGTAGTGCTGTTGTATTTGATTACAGTCTTGAACATTGATATACCATTGATTGTCATTTTAGATACTAACATCACAGAAAAAATCGGAGAGGCAATAGACATAAGCTATATCATTAAAGACGTTGGTAGTGCATATGTTGTATCGGTAGATATTAAATTATGCGCCCTCAATACCTATCAGAATATACCTTACTGTAAATTCTGGTCTCTGCTTGATGAGGAATCGTTTGTAAAACCGGGATGTGCGAAACGAAGAAAGAGAAGAAGCGTCATAAAAGTGTAAGTATACAATAAGATATATTTACCTCTAAATTTTACGTTTCGTTGTTATGAAATTGAAAATTGTTATAAGAGTTTCTGTTACAAGAAAATATAATAACAAAATAAATATTGGTTGGTGAATTTGTCTATTGTATTTGTCATGAAAGGTACCATTTGAATAATTCAAACATGATTTATTTAAAATCAACCTTTAATCCTCGCCGATTCTTGATTGTGTCAGCTGAACAAATCGGGACGTGCAAAAAATGAATTTGAAATTAATTCTTTTTTCTCGAAGAACCACTGAAGATCAGTACGAAGCTGGATTGAAGGATTTGATTGGTCGAGATGCAACAAATAAAGAAATTCAAGATTTCATCAACGAAGTCAAAAATGATGCTGTAAGTATATGGATTTTTACAGACTTGTTAGGCTTCACTTTTCTTGAAGATGGATTAGACACATCTTGATTTTTTGTTTTGTTATTGTATTTTGTATTTCTTTTTAGGATACCAAAATTGAAACAAACTTATTCCCGGATTGGGAAGATGGAGGACAAGCTAATACCGTGAGATCAGCTTTAAAATCAATGGGATCAACCAATCCATCTACCATCTTATATCGCTCGGACAACGGCAAAGTTTCTGTTGGATTGGAAGGAAGTAAGTAATCTCATCTAAAACTAGATGGTAATATAAGATGATTATATGTAAGATATATACTTTGGTAGTGCAATATATTGCTTTTAAGTTAATGAAATGGAATGAATGGAGTCCTACCTAATTGGCAAATAAAAATGGGCATCACCATGTAGTGTGCATTGAATTTACGTTTTCGATGACAAAAATGACCATTGTACCTGACATGAGAATAATTGCTTTTATTTTCGCAAACAGGTGAACAAATGTTTAAGATATTAAATACAGCGTCAGGAGTGCTAGATGATGTTGAACAAGCCTTTGTTGTTGGTAAAGGGTTGACAGGAGCTGGTCTTAAACTTCTTGGAGCCAAATTAGCCAACATGACAATAGGTGAAATCATGGCCTTGGTAGACACTAAAAATATCGATCCAGAGAAGGCATTAGAACTTGTGAAAGAGATCAGAAATTTGGCCTCTGCCTTGGTAAGAGTTTGTTTACAGATTCCATTCATTTTAGCAACTTTGTCATGTATAATTTGAAAAGGACACATGACATGAACGGAGTTGAAGAGTGAGTGATAAAAAATGTTGGTATCAAAAATTCAATTTAATTAAGTCATTAAGGTTTAAAGGCTTAGAATCGACTCAGATTTAAGTCTCAAACTTGGTCATCCTTTGAGGACGTATACAAATTTATCATTACTCTTCTATTGAAAGAAAACATATTTATTTACCAGGAAATATTATGCTTTATATACAAATTAAACTCTTTTTTGGCATTTTCAGTAATGTTCTTGTACTTTCTGATAATACTATGCTGTGTATAGCAAATTAAAAAAAAACCCTCTTTTTTTGCAATTTTAGTAATGCTCTTGTACTTTCTATTAATATATTGCTTTCTTCTTCAATCATGATTCATTTTTTATTTCTAGTATTCGGAAATATTGGATGCTGTGCTGTCTGGACAGGCCGCTGATACCTTTAAGTCACTAGATTTTACACTACAAGGAGATTTCAGTTTCCCTAAACAGAATGTTGTATTGTTTGAATATAATATCTTTTTCTTGTTGGCTGGTATTGTTCCCATGAATTTCAGTAAGTTCTTCATATTTTACAATCCAGATTATTTCATTTGTTCTGAAACTCTTTTGATTTTCTTGATATACCAGTGTGTGATATACCACTGGATGAGCCGTCCCGCGGACTTTAGTGGGTTAAGGACCCTTTTCGGGGAAATTTGTTCAACATAATGCTCTTCTGCATTCTTAGACCCCTCTGTATGTTAAATTAATGGTAGATTTAAAGTTGTTCAGTATGTAGTTAATGCTGTTTTATTCATTTATTTATTATTGGGTACGTAGTTTAGTGATAATTGTATAATGTGGTACATTTTTCTTAGATATTGTTCCCTTTTTTGGGGTGAGCCACCCTTAGGAGTGAGGGCATGTAGACTTGGTCCTACCAGTCCAATTTGTAGTTCAGCCACTGTTGACCTCATATATACCTGAACGTCTTTTAGGGAATATTTCTACATTGAAAATCGAACGATAACATTTAACGTATCGGAACAAATTATACAAAAAAAAAAAAAAAAAAAAAAATCGAAGAAAAAAAAACATTTCATTATTGTACTTTTAAATGAAAGGGTATATGATCTTCCTGTTTCGTAGGATTTGGAGCAGGTTGTACCTACGGAATGCAGATTATAGTTGGTGGGAAAATCATGAAGATGATAGCATTTGGTGGCGCAACTCCTTATGGAGCAGTCTTGACTTTTGGTGAGCTGAATGTCGGTTTTGTTCTTTATGGTGGATTACGTTTGGAAGGCTATATTATGACCACGTCTTTCCCAACACGTGCTGAAATTGGATTCTCTAAATTTCCTCTCGATATCGGGTAAGTAAACATTCTAGATTATGGAGTGTCTATTAATGTGAGATATAATTTGTATTCATAGAATCAAGTAATTGGTACTTTGATACAAACACCGTCTTTATAAAACAATCGAACATCTTACTAGAACATCCATTTAGATTCTTTTTATAATTGTTTAAATTCTTCAGTTCAGACTTCTAATCCAAGCTTTTTAATTTCCTTTGGCTCCATTCTCCTTCCGAATATTTAGGAACTTTATTATGTTTGTATTTAATACAAAGAGGAGTTGTTTGTGACAATTTTATCTGCATGAAAATCGGTGAAAACTCAAATCTATTTTCATATTTTATTTACAGTTTAACCATGGATTTAGAATTAGTTCCGCTGAGATTACGACTATTGGCTGTTGTCACCCTGAGAGTCAAGATAGGTTTCATTAAGATCACGAAGACACTGTTTAAAGCAACATTATGGGAATATTCAACACCAACAATCAGAAAACGACTGATTGATTTTGGTAAAGTTGAAGAAGATGCCTCGCCTCCCGCGTTCGCTGAATATACAGATACAAAGGTGAATTTTTTTATTTTATCTTTGATCAGATATCATGATTTAAATGCCTCGAATTTATTTTGCTCACCGATACTAATATTGTTATTCACAAGCAGATTCAACGATTTGATGAAATTGCGTATGCATTTCTTTATGTTTTTATTTTTGATTCAGTCTGCAAGAAGAAAACGAGCTGCCGGTTTACCAATCAACACAGCCACAAGACACTGTACAGTTCAACAACTCAAAGGCCGGGACTATACAGAACCAGCTATTGAGATTTCAATTCGTGCTGAAGATGACAAGAGTCAAGTAAAACTATTTTTAACTGCTGGTTCAAAACCTGGTCTTGCGGATGCACTTTCAGAAACTCAACTTGGTGGTCCTTCTTCAATTATCACCACAGTAAGTCCAAGATTCTTTCATTTCCGCATCCCCTGTATCGTGTATATTTTTTTAAATATGATATATTGGTATAATTTTTCTCTTTTTAAAACACTTTTTCTCTTCTTAAAACAACAATGAACAATTTATTTCTGTTTCTAGAAACTGAAGCAGCATGGACAACCCATATATTTCACCGTTGTTGGTCGAAACAGTGGCGGAGGATCAGCAACTGTAACATGCTCTCTACCAACATATGATGTATCACTACCAGGAGGAAGATTTTCAGCTGAATTTGTCACATCAAGTAACCCTCGAGTACTGAAGGCTTCCGTTGTTGTATTTGAAGACTCTGATTTGGAATATTCTTCTGTTGGTGTTGGTCTAGGCCGTGGAATCTATGGTGATGAAATGGAACATTGGAACCCAATTGACTTGAAGGTTCAGAATAACAAGGCATATGATGGTATGGCGATTTAAATCAAAATTTTATTGATAATCTAGCATAATATTGTACATAATGTGCGTCTTGATTCGACCATAACCTGAAATTTACTGGAAAACACTTTTCGATATCAATCTGTTTAATGTGCACGAAAATATGTTAGTTAAGGTTTTTAATAATTTATTTCTTCTTTTAGCCGCTGCTGATATACATGGTTATGAAGCTGAAGCACATTTCACCACATCAAAGACGGGACGTCTGATTGCACCTGTTGCTCGGGAATTTGCTGGCATCAATTATTACCAGGCATGTTTAAAGAAATGTTTGGAATTACCAGAATCAAAATGTCTGTCTGTGAATTATGAAATAACTGGTCATTGTGAACTACTTGAAGCGATTGAAGGACATGACTATAAGATTTCTATAGTAAGTGTTATATTTTATATACTTCATTGATAAACCATACAAACAGAACCTGAAGGCATCAAAAGCGTTTATTTGATGGAAATACTTTTTCAATTTTCAAGATACAGATTAAAGGATATATCTGTTCTTGTGTCGAATCCCGATAGTTCAGAGTGATCATTTAATTATACCGAAGCAAACAATAACAACTTTATGGACTAAACGGATTCTGAGTTGACAATTTTAATCGTAATGTGAAACCTTAAGCAAGCATGCCCAGTCTAATAAAAATAAGACAAAAGTTTTGTTCAGTTATGTTATTGTTTCTAATATAGCCACTTCAGTTAAATCTGGGCCTCTTGAGCATTCCTACGAATAACAAATGTTGACATCTGCTTTTAACCTTCACTCTCTCACAAAATCCCAGCGTTGGAGAGGGCAGAAATTTGATTGGACTTTTCAGAAAAGTACTCGTCTCACTATCTCAAAGCGATATTCTATAAAAGAGAATAGTAATTATGTTTATAACGGTAGATAGAATATAAATACTTGCATCATTTCTTTCAGTCGGGGAAATATTTCCATATGGAAAGACTTGGTGTTGGATTAGCATATGAATTTGCCTATTCTGATAAACAATTACAACACAACAAACTTTACTACTTCAACTTTGACCTAAAAAACCATCTTGGATTTAGAAACATCATCTCAACTAAGGGCATTTTAATTGATACAACACCACCAACTCCTGGAGAAGGTCAGTACAATAAAATCATTTAAAAAAATATATAAAACACTGCATATAAAACCGTCCATTGATTTGAAAATACTAGTAAATCTAAATTAACTCGGGACCTTCTATTTGTAGGATTGTTAAACGCCACTGCAGACACATTAGAGCTGGTAACGTGTAGAAATGTGTTACCAAAAGATAGAACAGATTGGGCAGCCCGCTGTATAGATCAATCTACACTTGTTAAAAATCATAGGTAAATCTTTTGTACCAATACATTATATATTCAAATTTAAATTTTTAATGAACAGAAACGATCCCGTCATTGATATTACTAGTTGCAAGAAAGTGAGACGTATGGAAAGCTTCCAAAATGTACATGTATATTGCTTTATGTCTTTCTTGATTTTAAATAACAAGAATTACGGGCAGTAATTGTGCTTTCCACGAAATGTTTTTGGATTGTCAACTTATCTGATCGGCAACAACTTCTTTGCTATCTCCCCCGTTAATGATTATTATAAGATTGACATTCAACTGATGTATTTAATTTCAGAACGATAGTAGATAGTGAAGGCTCTAACACAGTATTTAATGGCCACACTCCATTGTTAGATATGAAATATTTCAGAGCAAACAGATACATGTCAGGTTTGTTACTTTTAATACTATTTCGGGCCAGTATTACCTCTGTGAGCAAGTTCCATTTTTGAACTTTTCAGTTAAGCAGGTTAGATGGGCTGTCATTGAAAATGTGTATACAGTGTACTGCATCGAGACCCGTGCGCTCCTCTGTAAGTTTAACATGCCCCTGCAGATGGATTTCAGCAATTATTTTCAACCTTGCACATTGCATGTTGTCTCACAATATGCATTTTTTCAATATGATTTCTCACATTAATCATTTTTATGATAAAATTATCATCTTTAAGAAAAACCTATAGTTCATGTTATGTCAATGCTATATTTATTATTAAAGGGATAATAGGCGTTAGAACGAACATAAAAATTGAAGTTCACTCAAATTTGGACAATAACAGTATATATCCATCAGTGGACTTACCTGGCGTCATACCTATACATCAAGATCCCTCTAAAATCCGATAAATCCCCAAAATAAAGTAGTTAATCATAAAACGCTTGAGCCATCCATCAACTCTAACATGTGGGTTTTCACGCGTCCTTGACCCCTACTGTTGAATTGCACAATGATGTTTTAGTGTTGATTTACCAGACGCTTTTATTCTCAAAATGAATGAAATCGTTGCTGGCTCACTTTTTTTTAAAATTCCGAATATATTTTTAATGTGGCTTTTTAAAATTTGGTAAAGTGTTGGATGCATACTTATTTAACTAATAGTCAATATTAAACACAAATATAAGCCGTAGGACGAGTGTATTCTAACGCCTATTATCTCTTTAAAGGAAATTGGGATGGTATTCACGATAAAGAGACAGGAATCTATGGCTATTCTTTTGCTGCTGGTCATTCAATATGTGAAGAAACCCTAGCTGAACATAAAGATCCTCATGCTCATCTGTATGATGAATCGGAATGGACTCATACTGGAATAATCAAACGTGAAGAAAACAACCCCATTCCAGGTTAGTTTATATTTTCATTTTGTATTACATTGTATAAATGTGATTTTGTTTATTGTGTAACAACCGCAAAACATTTAATAATGTTATAAATAACGTTCTCCACAAAGCTTAGATGTCATATCATTGAATAAAAAGAGATATAGGCTGTGTGTAAAATCACAAACTGTTCCAAAAATATTTCGTATTATGTTTTTCAGATGGTAAATATTACCTAACCGTGAGAGCTTTGAATAAAGTACAATATGGCGGACCATTGGTAACATCCTTCTGTCATTCCACATCTTATGTCATTGACAACTCGGTGCCATTTGTCCATGAAGTATTCAACGTTCGTTATGATGAAGGAACAGAAGATTTGTCTGCTGAATATAATGCTACGTAAGACTTTAATTTTATTCCATGTTAAGAACACTCATCGCATACAAAGGTGTCTTATTTCTTTGCACATGAACTACACTTAGTCCAAAACTCCAAAACTCGTTTGATGTTTAATCCTGACAATAATGATTTACTTTCAGTGATCCTGAATCTGATGTAAGAGAAGTTGATATCTGTTTGGGAAGAACAACTAAAGATTGTTCTATTAGAGACTGGGAAAGATATCCACATTCTGGAGAGGTCATTCACAATACAGAATTACCAGGTGGTATCCCAGTTTGGGTTAAAATTAAGGCTTGGAATAATGGTATGTATTAGGTTTCAATACCTATTGAAACTATTTTGTATCCAATAATTAGGTACCTTCAAACTGTATATAATACAGAAGTACAATCAACGCTTTATGAATAATCCTGCTTCCCCGTTTGATGGTTAAGATGGAGGCAATCATTTACCACGTACCGTTGCATCATAGTCCCTTCAATCATTTTTTCAGTAAATATATCAGCTCTCAGATCAGCAGATCATCCTCTTATTTTGGACATTACGCCACCAATAGCTGGAAAAGTTTATGATGGTCCACTTTATAAACACGATTTGATGTATACTAAAGACAGCAACAAGGTAATAAGATTTCAAATTGAACTTTTTTTCTATCAATTACAGAATATATTTATATAATTTAAAGAAAAAGTTTGAAAAAAATAACACGTTGTTACTAAGGGCTATGTGATGTTCAGACCACTGACCTATTTTTATCCTGCAATATAAAATGTTTTTTTTAGGATGTCTTTTTTCTTCACTATAACGCTCTAGAATAGTTATTTTCTAATTCAACATTGAGAAGTTTTTGTTATAGTGTAAAAAATTCATAAAAACTTTATGAAACTTGTATTTTATCATGAACCAAACAAACAAAGTTGACATGTGATTATGTCATACATTCTGTATTTCAGATTTGTGCAAACTGGGTAGATTTTTATGATCCAGAGTCAGGTTTATCATACTTCTCAGCTTATGTTCGAGCATTTGCTAACGACATGTATCTAACTAACGGAACAGATTTTGATCACCGAACACACCAAGCCTGTATTGATCTAGATGATGGTGTACTGGAGCATGGCAAAAAGTATTATATTGAATTATGGGCTTTTAATGCTGGTCACAAACAACTGAATGTGTCAGGACAATCTGACGGAGGTGGGTATATTTATCATTTAAGTACCATGCAAAGATAGTTTCCGTATGGTTTTACAGTCATTTTCATCACCGAACATAAATAAAAAGGGCAGTTTTATATGGACTGTAAATATGTGTTATGCATTACTATATCCGAAGTTACAATTATCCTTGAATTCTTCTAATGTGAATACATGACTTTGGAGCTGTGGTATATAATATTAATTTAAGATAGCTAAGACGGTTATTGGCAATAACTATGTCATGAAGATCTACTGATTCATCGTGGGAATATTTTGACTTTGTTTTGGTCCAACTTTTGCTTAAGAACCAAGTACTTTACAAAAGACAATTAGATTATGTAATTCACACTTTTCTGACTTCCATTGTAGTGACGGTTGATCTGACTGTTCCAGTCAAAGGTGAAGTTGTTGATGGTTTAAAACCCAATATGAAGGATATTAAATTTAGTGCTGCTACAGCAACAATCTCAGGACAATGGAAAGGTCAATTTGATCCCGAATCAAATATCAAATCTTATGCAATTCAAATTTTGAGAGCAAAGTAAGTAGCGGTCTAATAACACGCTCAAACTTTGTATGTTGTACCGAGGACATATATTGCAATAGCATCAATTTGCACAATGTAAATTTTCAATCGGATTGTGATTCCTGAAATTCCACTAAAAGGAAATGATGACATCACAAAAACATTTTGCGATTAATAACGTAATCAAAAACCTTAGCTAAAGTGGAATTTCAGGAATTACAGATGTCCGATTTGTAATTGGAATGGTGCAAATCTTAAAATCACTGTCACCTATACACACCAAGTTTAGAAAACCTTTTTACATTCCCTTAGACTTCTCAGTTGAAATGTGCATAATTGAATATCAATTTTCCCTAGATTGAAACTACCTTGGTGGCATTTAAAGTGGCATGAAATCCATTATAGTCATAGAAGCAGTACAGCACATTTGTTTACCTTTTTGTATTGATTGTAGGAACATATCTGAAGATTTTGAAATACTCCGGGATTGGCATGAACTAAATAACAACACACAGTCGATTGAATGGCATAACTTCCATCTTCATCATCGTGATAATGTAAAACTTAAATTGCAAACTACTAATGGAGCTCTAGGTAAAATTATTGAGGAGACTGACGGATATGTTGTTGACTTGACTCCACCAGCTTTGATTTATTTAAATGATGGAGGTAAACAAACTAAGGATATTGATTATCAGGTTTGTATAAAAAAGCTTGCTTTTTTTTATATTCTTGAAATGTTGTCAGGTTTTGATTTAAATCCTAATATACCATGTACCTTCATTGGCTTTCGGAACATTTAGCAGAGTTGTAGTTGTATCTCTGTTTGAGTAGTTTATTCCCTTTAAGCCGACAACCTCTCTCAGTTCCGTTAAATGTCGGATTTTATTGGTTTCACTGGATCAGTGTATGAACATAGGTTCCCAACCAAGTAACAAATGTTTCAGTAAGTTCTATACAGAACATATTAAACTTACTCTGAGTATATTTTTCTAGTCATCTAAGGACAGTGTATCTGTGAATTATAAGTTTATTGATGAAGAATCTGGAATTGATCATTATAAATATCAAGTTTACCAGCTATTCCAAGGTTCCAAGCACCAAATATACCCAGGTAATTGTTTTCACCTGTCACCCTGTTCAGAGTACCAAAACAATGTGCTTATAAAATGAATTTTATTACTGAAAAATGGTTTTAAAACTTCCACCACATTTGCATTTTGGCAGTATGCCAACTAAAGTGGCCCAATTTGTGATGTTCCAGAGGTGATTTACCGGAGAAGATGAGTATATATTCTTCTCACGGAAAACTAACGAACATGGCGACGTTTTATCCGAATGTCAACAAAGTTAACTTGACATTCATGTATTGTTATCCTGGTTTTCAGCTGACGGACAATGGATTGATGTCAAAGATGCAACAACAGATAATGTGAAGATTACTTCCATATCTTTAAGAAATGGAGCGAGATACAGCGTTAGAATGAGTGCTGTCAATGGAGCCAATGCTGTTGCTACGTTTGATACAAATGGATTCCTTTTGGACGACACACCGCCTGAGGTAAGGGAGTTTAATAATATTAGGGTTAATTTCAGAGGAATGAAAGTCATGTTGTGATTAACATTAATTACATGGTTAATCTATAATATACTATAATTAGTATATGGTGGTTGTGGTAGAGAAGGGAATGTTTGCATCTATCGCTAGTTGCTGATAGTCATAGTAGATTCAGTGTTAATAGTGTTGTAGTTGATATACGTGAGATCTGACCGATGGTTGTTTATATGTGTACGTATTGCTTATAAAGAGTTTATAGAGGACAATTGAACTTTAAACATTTTTTTTTGCTCTTTTGCTCTTCTTCAGATGCGTTGGTTACATGTTGGAGTGTTTAATGGAGAAATAGAAGAAGATATTGATGGAGAAGTATTACAAGCTGATAAAAATGGTATTAAAGCCTCATGGTTTGCCACCGATGATGTTAGTGGTATTAAAGATTACTCTGTGGCAGTCGGTACCACACCAGGTGAGACTTCTCTTTTGTAATAATCACCATAACTAGGCTAGGTATTAGGTAAAGTGTGCCGACACCTTGAGGATGATTCGAACCTACGGCATCTTATCGAGGTGACCTTGAGTTAGGGGTTCTCTTTTCAGTACTGATACTTGACTGAATCGGTAGGCCTGAATTGTTGAATATGTGGCTGTATGTAACGGAAAATATATACAAAATTATTTCTAGGCGGAAAAGACATCCTGGCATGGAAGAGTTTCGGTAATAAACGTGATGGCTACATAGATGGACTCAATCTGGAAATCAAAACAGCCAATTCACCATACTATTATGTCTCGGTGAAGGCTCAGAATGGTGCAGGACTGGAAAGTGGAGTGATAACATCTACTCCTATCAAAGTGGTGGATGAAGATAAAGCAGGTAGATCTTTTACATTTTGTATCATTAACATTACCAGTCACCTTTGATACAGTTCATATCTGTTGGATATTGATTTGTAATAATTGATGTTATCTCATTCAGGAATTGTACTTGATGGAGCTGAGGGAACTGAAGGAGGTCTGAGTGTAGATATTGACTACCAGTTAGAATCTGGAACCGTGACTATCCAGTTTAATGGATATGAAAGTGCTCTTCACGGTATCTCAAGATTTGATTGGGCAGTTGGTACCACAGCGGGTGGTGAAGAGGTTCAACCTTTCATCGAAGCTGGTTTGATTCATAAAGAGGAAGCTGATCTTCCTGGAAATGGTAAGTGTTTATTTTTTTCTCCTTTTTTTCAGTTTAAAAAATTTCGAACATTTAAAAGTAGGTATTAATCATGAAGTATATATTGTATGTATTGTATTTTTTTAGGTGTTGCTAGTTCTGGATATGGTCAAGCTATTCTACCGCTGGATACCGGTGTACAGTACTATGTCACTGTTAGAGGTATCAGCAACATTGGGAATGTTCTCGAATCTACTTCTGATGGTTTTACAGTTGATATATCCCCACCTATTATCACTGTCCAAAGGTAAGTTCTACGGTGATCGGTGCGAAATCTCTGTTGGATTATATGTTGGCCTTTATTCTATTTTATATTGCTTCTAAAGACACACAATAAATGAAGGGGTTGGAATTACATATGATATATAGAAAACATGTTAATGCATAAACTTTCCTCGTCTTAATGTGTCTTTTGTACATTTCCCTCTAGCCTGTCTGAAGTATCCGAGAAAACGAAACTAGAACCTGGTATGAAGATCTACCAAGCAGAAGTGGATTCTATCTCAGCTGATTGGTTGGTCCAGGATCTGGAAAGTAACGTGACCAAGATGTTTTATTCTGTTGGAACCTACCCTGACGGTGCTGATATCAAATCTGCTGCTGAAGTTTCCGTCTTCCTGAACGGAGAAGGTTCACTTCCTGTTGGCGATGCTAAACCCACGGCTGATGGTATGTGATGGTTTAAAACCTTTTCAAATCCCTCGAATGATGATGTTATATTTTTCTATTAATAGTTTTTCCTCTCTTCATAAAATATGAGTAAACAGTAACTAGTATCCACCTTTCACATTTTTTTTCTTTTCAGGTAAACCAAACATTATTAACTTCTGGGCTTTGAACAATGTTGGTCTTACTGGAAAGATATCATCAGCCACTCTTATTGTTGATACCACTCCTCCAAGTGAAGGCGTTATCATCTGTCCATCGTTCATTCAGGTAGCTTACAATGTCTTTAATAACAACATTGTAGTCTCTGCTCACAGTCAATTCTGCTTTAATATTTTAGGCAATTAGTATATCGTAAGATCAATACGATCCTTAAAATCCTTAAACACTATCATCTTCCATTACAGCCTCATACGTCAATGAAGTGTTCATGGGATGGTTTCCTCGATAATGAAAGTCCAATTGTTGAATTTACTTTTGGTTTTGGATCAAGAGAAGGAACATCTGATGTTATCGCTCCAGTTTCTCTACCAGGATATACGACCTCGCATCTTGTGGACAGTAAGTAGCACGATCTCGGGGTAATGGAATCATGTTGCCTTCAACTTTAGTTAGCAATCACGCCAATGCAACAACAGTAAAGTCACGTTTGATCAATGCCATAAAATTAAGATTAATCAATTCAATTACAGAGCAGTTTTTATTTTTGCTTTTAAACATCACATAGTTTCGTATAAAATTAAAGATTATACTTTATCGCTAGCCATCACAAGATGCAAAGCTGGACTCTTTTAAGAAACCACCCTCATTAAGCGGTTTTGATTATTCCCTTATTTGCTCTTAATGCAGTTTCTACTGTACAGTTGCGCACTGTAAGTGATTTGCCTTACTATTTTGTATTGAATGTTTACTTACAGATCTACTCGGAGGTGTATCTCATGGAAATAAATATTATGCTATAGTAACAGCGAAGAATGCAGTCGGTAAAACAATATCAGCTGTATCAGACAGTATCAGTGTTGATGTTACACCACCAGTTGGTGGACAAGTTGTCGAGTTGAAAACAGAATATATTATTAACGTTACCAGCGACAGATCTACATCGGAACTCAATACCTATAGCTGTAATTCAAAAGAAGGTAAGTTAGAATATGGCTGCACATCTCTAAGGTTTCATGTTACGGAAATAGATTAGACATTTGCAAAATCAAAATTACAATTCATGGATGCGGCTTTTAATAAATTATTTATTCCGTTGTCTAGTATATTTAACGTGTCGATAGGTTGGAATTCGGTGCAACATACCAGGACTTTGTCCCGTCTTAACATTTAACTAATAAATGATAACTTGAGCTTTAAGCAATATCGTAGACTAGAAAGTTGTTGGTTATCGTAATTGTTGAGAGTTGCATAAAGGGACGATTTTATATAATATTAGTTGTATCATCATAATTGATATTATTCAATGTAATAAGATGTATATTTTCAGCCTGTGATAATATAGATGCTGTTTGTCAAGAATCTCTTACTTCCATCAACGTAGCATGGTCGCAATTTACTGATCCAGAAACTATGATTGTCAGGTACTTGGATTTTATAAGATTTACCCCGTGATAATGGTTGGTCTGCGATTGCAAATGCACAATTTGTACTCCATTTAGATAGAGTAGCTCTCTACTACTTACATAAAAAGGATATAATGGTTTGTACCTCTGAAATTGTACCACACAAATTTGTCCTAATTCGTCAGGAGTATCATTCTAGACGAAGCAAGAGGGGCCAGAGACTGTAACGTCTCCACAAAGTTATCCTAACTTGAATTTAGCCTTGCTCTCTCATTGAGTCAGTATGCTTATTAGTTGTACGTCCTGTTTCGGGAACCTGGCATCACCACTGTAATGAAGGTTTTTAAATAATCAGCATTATGCCAATGGTTATTTGTATCTGATGTACTATTTGTGTTTGCAGATATGAAATAGCGGTGGGAACAACTCCAGGAGGAGGCCAAGTTAAACAGTTCTTCACAGCATCTTTAGATAAACGATATATGACCATCAAAAATCTGGCTCTCAATGGGTTGAAACAGGTACGTGGTAGATGATTACAATCTTTCTATGTCCTAACGCCCATCAAGTCATTGCGTCCTTATCGGTTGCACCCTATCTGCTCTTGGAGCTTTGAATGTTTCCAAACAATATATAATTTTTGATATTTCACATAATATGACGTTTATTTGCTTTCACTCTCTGGTCGCTGAAAGGAATGAAACAGATCGTTGGTTTCACCCTTACTGGTACGTCAATAAACAATTAAAAATGAATGACTACTCGATTTCCTCTATGCTATTTGCTGGTAATTGATCGGATGGACCTGAAAACTGCAGTAGTAATTAAGGTATATGTGATTCTATTTATATGAATTATCTAACTTTCAGGTATTTGTAACTGTAAAAGCCACGAATGCCGCAGGACTGAGTACAGTTGCGACTTCAAATGGTGTGTACATTTCTTACATCAGTCAAGGGAAGGAGCCCCTGAAACCTATTGGTGTCTGGGATGGAAATAACCCTGATGGAGACATGTGAGTATAGTCCTTATTTTGCACCGCTTGCAATTAAACATACCAGAGTGCAACAACATGTATTTCAGTGATCCTAGTCCTGAATTAAAATCCTTAAAATTTCGATGTTTGTATTTATGATTGATTTTTTTAAGGTTTCGAGTTGTAATTTTACTGAAATTTCTTTTATTTCAGTAATTTCCAAACAAGCCTCGACACAATAACAGCAAGATGGGACGTGACTGGTGACCCTTGCCCTGCCAAGAAATTTGAATGGTCCATTATCAGAATAGATGGTTTGGTTGTACAAAACTTTACAGATACCCTAGGTATTTCTTCTTCTCTATTTAAAGAGTACACTAGTCATTAATTTAAATGACTCAAAGTCTAAAAGGCTAAAGGAGAACAATGGTATCACCATTAGCCATAGAAATCTGTATTTTTATCCTTATTTCTGCTATTTACACAGTCACCTTACAATCCGGACTGAAAACGAATTTCAAATCTCAAACAAAAATATTAATCACTATCATAATTAGGGAAGAAGGATTACATGAATGATGTATAATCTGAAAAATCTCCCTGTTTTGGCATTGTGTACTGTGTAATTGGGTAATTTTCATAATTTGTTCAGGATCAAACGTAGCTGTTAATGATGAACTCTCATTGAAAAATAAAGAGAGGTATTATGTGTTACTACGAGTAACAACATCATCTGGTTATAGTTATATCCTACGTTCAAATGGTGTGACTATTGAACAAGATCCTTTGGTACCAGGAAATGTCAATGATGGGGACGTGTTTGGATTCGATTTGAATAAGATCTTCACACAAAACAAAGCATCTGCCAATTGGAATGGCTTTGGTGTCCTACTCACTGATAACTCCGCCCCAGTTGAGATTGAATCAGGTGAGCATTTGTTTTTTTTTCTCTTTAAGATATTTGTTGTTCATTAACCACCCTTTTGTGAAAGGATGAAGAACACTCAGTTGATTACTGACAATTTACGTATAATAATGAATAAGAAACGCTCCTTGTTTATTCTGCTAATTTATGAATAAGAATACATAAGGCTTGTTGACGAAGAAACAAAGACGTCACACTTGCCATAAAGTACATCAAACACCTCTTTGTCAGAACTCTTGTTTACTGATATTATAAGAAATATAATAAGTTCTTTGCTAATTCTGTTAAAGCATGTCAGACTTGGTTTGAAATGCATCAATCACCTCTTTGTGAAAATGCTGTCATGTCACTGTCTTGTGAGAAATACATAGTTATTTGCTTTATCTGTTGAAACATGTAAACAATTAATACGATACGCTAATTACATAAAACGCTTCTTTCGACAGGTAACCCAGGAGTTGGTGTCACAGGTGAAAATAAAAACCAGCAGATTTTGTATTATGAAGTTGCTTTAGGAAAAGATAGACGATTCCCCAAGACACGAGACAATGTGGTACCATTTACTAACGTTGGGCTTAATACATCTGTGACATTCTTTGATCTTAAGTTATTGCCCTTGACGGCTACATATTACTTCACTGTCCGAGCTCACAGTAAATCTTTAGCTGTTGCTGAAGTGACTTCCAATGGTTTCCAAGCTGGTTATGATCATGGTGTATTAGGTAGGTCACAATTATTGTTATTCTTGAGCATTCAATGCCACATCAATTGTATCTTAAGTATAGTATTTCTCAATGCAAGATTACACATTTGCGACAATTTCTGCGTATGGTTTTTAGTTTTAGGGAAGGGGCCCAGAGAAACTTTTTGCATATAATCGTAGACATTACAGTATTGCCCATGTACGTTTTACACATTTATAATAACTTTGTTATTTTCTAGCTGCCCCGATTATCATGCCGGCATACATCAAGAATAACACAGTTATAGATATCCAATGGAATGAATTTCAATCTAAAGTCGGTATGATGATGTACTATCTTGCCATATCAACTAATAATTCAGTAACTGAGGACCAATGTCGCCAATTTGTAAGTTTTATATTTTTGAAAAATAACCGTATACGGTATCTGTGTAGAAAATATATAGCTTCTATCTTAAAACACGTGGATATATTACATTTTAAAAGTATTTCATACCACGTTACAAAACACAGGTAACGGAATCTATACGTTTCGAAACGTAGTATGTAATAAAATTACTGGTAGTATATCCATATATCTTCTGTTTGTAATGTTAACGTTCCTATTTTTTTTTTTTTACAAATTTCGTTTCTATATACATGTTTAATTAATCTTCAACGATTGGGATGTATTGTAATAATTTATATCAATTTAAACTCAAGTACTTACTTAGGGTTTGATTGTGTTTTATGAAATCTAATTTGAAAAGAATTAAAATGATGTATTAAATGTATTTGTAGATTGAGGGAGGTAACATGACTAAAGAGGACAGAAGGAAAGTATTTGACATTAGGGATGTTGAAAATGTAGGAAAGAATTCTTTTAAACAACTCAAAGATAGAGTTTTAGAACAAAATCATGCGTATTACGCCACAGTTATAGGTAAGGTTTTTTTTTTTATTTTTGTACTGACAGTACGACTGACAGTTTCGACTTTTTTTCTGAATTCAACCAAAAGTGGATGTACATGTACTAGGAAAGGGATTGTAAAACGATAACATTACACCCCTCTCCTAAAATTCCTTATCCCGTCAATGGTTGAAAAGGGATTTTTAAAGCCGCTTTCCCTCTGTTAGTGATACAGATAAAAACATCTAGTCGTTCAGATGAGACAATAAACCGAAGCTACGTGTGCTACAGGCAGTGCACTTTACAGATGCCTCGACAGTTTGAAATCGTAAAAAGAGTAGGCAAATGCCACTATCCTGACAAAATATGAGCAAATTAGCCTGTTTTCCTTCTTGTCAGTCAGTCTGTATGTATGAACTGGACTTGCACATGGTCACTAATTATATGAATTAACTTAACATTTTAACTGGGAATATTTTCTTCCAGGCGTTGATAAAGCTGGTGATTGTAATTTAACAACGTTCGCCTTCCATGTGGACATCACTCCTCCAGTTAAAGGTCTAATGAAGGTTGGGCCATATTACGGAATGGTACGTATGATGTTTACCCATTGAGATCTTACTCACAATACATCTGAGTTCAAAACTGTTATTTAGTTCTGACGGTCTCAGTACGATAAAATGCTTTTCAGAACCACAAACCGATTGGTTTGATTAAGGTCCTATTCGAACGCAAAAAAGGTTTCCATGATGGGGCCGATGAAGGAGTCACAATACATTACGTTGTCAAAGTATCTCAGGGTAAAGAATTCTTAAGTTCCCTCATTGTTCTTTCGGCATATTAAATTCATAATAGCCTTAATCGGATGAGAAAATTTATTTAGTAGGGTGGGGGCCAAGGAAACACATAGTTCCGATTTACCAGAGTTTTCTCGTATTTTGAGACTATTCATTTATAATTTTGTTTGATAAGAAGGCGAATTTCGTTCTATGTTTGTTTTAGAAAATGTCGTATGCTGCGTCTAGAGAATCACTAAGAGTCGATTGGGAAGATTATATAGATAATGAATCTGGTATTAAAAGTTTCCGGGTTAATTTGATTGAAGAATCAACTTGTGAAACTTCTGCTACAAGAACCACCATTGTTAATCCAATAGAAATCAATGGAAACTATACATCTTATGAATTCTTAGGACTTAATCTACAAGTAAGTATGGCGATGAAACTGAATTAAATGGGATGTCAAATTTGATTCACAAAATGTCAGATTCGCTCCATGGACTGTATGACATACGGATTCATGAATTGGGGACATTTTCTAAACACGAGTAATATTCAAATCAGAGCAGACTAGTGGTCATACCAGTGGTGTGTGATCTTCCTGATCATTTTACTTTGAAACCAAAAACAAAAAAATATCCTCTGAGCCAGTCACCTCCCCCCCCCCCCTTTCGTAGTTCTTTTGCATTAACTCGACCCTCTCACATGGTTCTGTAAACGGCACTGGGTTATACGAGAAAAAATCAAGTACAGAGATCAGATTGCCAATAATAGAAGATTGATTTATTTTTATGTCATATTTTTTTAGCCTTCAAGACCATATATAGTGCAGCTTGAAGTTGAAAACTACGCAGGATTAAAAATCAACGCAGAGACAGCGCCTGTAATTTATGATACGTCTAGACCAACTGGTGGTCATGTTGTTGATGGTACGAACTTCAGACAAGACATTGTGTGGATAAATTCAGCTTCGACTGTTACAGGTAACATACTCTTCAAGATCCAAATAAACCAACCAAGAAACATAATGAGGACTATTGATCATGCCCTGGTGGATTTAATTCCAAATGTCACTTTATTTATTTCTATTCCAATGAGACTACCTTTTTGTAAATACATCACCCTTTGTCTATCTTTTTTGAAGGATCTGTTTTATACCTACCCACACCAGATGGATCATCGTGTCCAAGTCAAAAAATCAAATTTACTGATTCAAGATGGAAACGCTTCAAGGCCGAACAAAACTATGATAGCAATGGCAATAGACTTCAGCTTGTATATCGTGAAGGAAATGACCTCACCAATCCTGACAGGGACAATGAGTTAGAAATCAAACTAGCCCGAGATGTTAAAACTGACACTATGTTTACTGGTGGTTACTATACAAACGCTGATATGGTCAATGGTGGAACTTATGAGGTAAATATTTTTTTTTCGGGAATTGTTTCTCCCAAATTTACAGACAATTAGAAGAAGTGTTTTCTATCGGCTGAACGGGGCTCTGTTGTGTTTGAATGAATCAGTTTGACTCTAGGTCGAAACTACACTCCCAGCATGTAATCCTCGGACTTGATAAAATGATTTCAGTCAGATTTACCAGAAAATCACTATGAAGTTTAAATAGTACAAATTTGATTTCAGGTAAATCTCCAAGCAGCAAATGGTGAAGGCAAAGCAGTGACTTCAGTAGTATTATGGGATGGACCAGAATCTGTTATGGTAGAATATGATTATACCAAGGAAGTCGATTGGACTTTGGACGTTTGTTCATGTTGTAAAGTTGATCCAGATGATAAAGTAAGATGTTATGATTGTGTTTTATGAATTTTTAATGATATGAATTGAATTAAGTTTTAATTATACTCTTCTGCTAATGAAGTTGGTGTGAATTTTGTATATAATTTGATGACACCTGCAGCATTATTTTTGTATCCGAAAGTACTTTGTGTACTAAATATAATAATCTAAATTTATATGCATATGATGTACCTTTGGAGCACACATCTATGTTCTTCATTATAAGTAATATAATAGGTGACATTTGGATGAGATAGTATCTACTGGGAGAATAACCATATAAAACAAAACAAGATAGCATAAGTAATATAAATTTTAACCAAAAATAACCGCCAATATTTTGTATAATAGGAGTTTATATGAGTATATATATATGAAATAATGTACAGTAATTGTCAATATACCGTATTGTACGGAGTTTGAAAATAATATAATCGTCAATATATTATATTGTATTACTTTGAAGGAATGTCTTAAGACGTGTAACTGTACAAGTTTCCTTGAAGCAAGAAATATTGTTAAGCGTTCTACAGGAAACAATGATACCAAGACACCAAACTATGTCAAAGATCTCACAGAAGAACAAAGAGCAGAATTAATGCTCAAAGAAACAACAGGAGACAATGGAGATACACAGGCTGTTCAAATTCCATCGTATAGATCTTGTGGAATCCAAATCTTGGCAGGTAAGTTGTTTGCGTTATCTGGCAAACAACAAAACTTTCATACTTATCATTTCCGGGTCATTCATTAGTAAGTCACAGTAAAGCTGTAATATTGGTGTAATTACGAGGTCAAAATATTATGATCTGGGTTTGATACTTTATTTATAACCCTGCAATGGAAAGTGAAAGTGTTATCCGGGTCACTCGATATTACAAACCTCATCAGTTCAAATACATCATTATCAGAGGTTATAGTTTTGAGATTCAATTTGACAGGTGATGCCCAGAAGATAATAACATGGTGTCGCTTCAAAGATAATCTCAACCAACCAATGAAAGCAGAAAGAAAATTGACCTTTGACCCATCCGCTTCTTTTAATAAATACAGATTAGATTTCAACATCCAACATGAAGAAGCAACCGAGGTAGATTTTTCAACTATTAAAAATGTATTGGTTAATTTGTCAAGGAAACCCTGTGACGAACAAATGGTTATCGTGGATTCTAATCTCGGTTGGAGTGTGAAAGTCGGTGTACCTTGAATAGGTTTCCATTTATATACCAAGTCTACTTTGCTGGACATGGCTATGAGTAATCAATTATCAATAATCAATAAGATCAATTATTATAATACGTTTCACAAAGGTCCATTTGGTAGAAAGAATCTTCGTTTTATTTGTAGAAATTGTTGATTCTTCTCTTTTTTTATGTGTTACGTATTCTTAACGACCGATTCCTTTTCGCAGGGTATAAAAACAACCCTTTTTAATAGTTGAATGTTGTTTTCAGGGTTCTTGGTGTCTGAATGTTTTTGTTAACGATGATGTAGTATCTGAACTGTGCGGAATCCCAGAATTTTCGGTTCAATCGAAACTTTTCCTTCATGTCTGGAACTGGAAGAACTATCTGCCGTCGTTACCAGATAAAATAGAAGATATGTTTAAAGTCTGGTCAACCAAGGCTGTTTTTACTGATCTTATTATGCCTCCAGATAGTAATGCAATATGTCGGTATGGTCAACCATTCCGTGGTGGTAAGAACGCTGTTGTCAAATTTGAAGCAGGAATTGGTATAGAAGTAAACAGAGATAATGTTGTGCCGTTCAGAGAGGTTTGTTTAAATTCTACATAAATCATTATTATATTAAATAATATATAAAATATTAATTTAAGCGTTGACTTTTTTATATGTTTTGCGTTCCTTTCTTATTAAGTTGCTACTCCTTACTATCAGTGAATATTTTGATGGCGAAATAGTTCATGACTTTTTGAAATTGTGGTATTTGCATTTAATCGTCTATGAAAATTTATATCACGAAATGAAGCGATTGGATTGGTTTGTACGCCAGCAAATATAGCCAAAATATAGGCATAAATATTATTGGTAATTGTTACAGCTCTGATTGTCTGTATTAACTATATTTATCCGTACTTATTACGTAAGATTTATAAGCTTCCGCGTTTCAAGAATAGTTGCTAAACCGTAGTTCGTAATAGCATTATATTTGTGAAGATGTGTGTTCATATACTGATTCCAATACGTTTATTTGTTAATTTGAATTTCCGCCTGCCTGTTTCAATATTATCATAGGCCTATTTTGCTTTCAACAATTTTCAAATTATTACAATAGGTTACAAGACCATGTATTCCATGTCAGACACCTTGTGATAGATTTGAATGTAATCCACCATGTATCAACCGAGACGTGACTGAACATAATCTCAAATTGAGTGGTTTGAATCTGAAAGCAACAGAAACAGCGAATGGAACCGAAAAAGCCATTAATTACTACTTCATAGGTAAGAACAGAACAAATTAACACAGAAAGATGTTAGCGAATATTGGACAAATGTATCATCGGCCAATAAACCAGTAGTAAACCATTCATTATGTGGTTTAACTTATTAAAACTCTTCTAAAGCATTTTAAGGAAAAGCAACCCTTTCCCCTACTAATGGGGGGTTTTACGTGGTTTTAAATTGTTATCTTTGACGGAGATGGGCAATTTCAAAGCGTTCAGGAAATTTTACAATGCGGGAATGTTAAAAGTTAAGGATTTTTTAATGCGGTTTTATTTCATGAAAGCTTGGGTTTTGGATTTTAGGAAAGTGTTTCTTTATCAGAATGTCTTTCCCTTTTTTCTTGACGTTACTCCACCAGTGTTCTTCAAAGAAACCTTCCTGTATATTGATGTGTATCAGGGTAACTTCACACCAGTGTCCTTCCAAGCTTCTAATGACACAATCAGGTCCATTTTCTTCTGTGAAGATACCGAAAGTTTAATTGTGGTATGTAGCTTATAGCTAATGATTAAGTTTATTGGATATTTGGCAGTATTACTATATCTTATTCATTTTAAATCGTACGAGTCTTTTTAATGATATATGAGATCTAAGCCAGCTATGTTGCGTGTTATTATGGTCGTTTTAAGGGAACATGTTCAGCATCCTTTTTTTCCAATCATACCTTAGTAGACAAGAAATTGTGTTCAGAACTCACCGTCGATGTGAGATTTTTCTTGAGCCTCATAGATATGTACATAAGACATATTAGACATATTAAAACAAGATATAAAACATATTGCTACTCAGATTTTCTCGCTTTGAGATCTTCAGACAACCGACTTATTTCAACCACACTGAAGTTCCTACTGAGTTTGGACAAGCAGAACTTTAAAGATATATATGGAAATAGAAACTATGACTTCGAATAATGCATTTTCGTGTATTGCTATTCATCCTGAATATTATATACATAAATTCTACAACACAAATCGTATCAATCAAATCCCCACAAAAGAAAATTATCTAGCAGATCCAGACACTTTTATACCAATTTCTCAATGAAATATTTTGTTCCACCCTAGGCCTGTAATTTGAGAGAGTAAATCCCTCCCTTCCCCGAAAACCAAATAAGCTTACTTTATTGTTTCAGGAGTATCAATGGGCTATAGGAACTACACCAGGTGGACTAGATGTTCAAAAGTATGAATCAACTGGTATTAACCCTTCCGGAACCAACAGAAATTTGTTAGGAATATTGAAAGATAATTCTACCTACTATGTTTCGGTGAAATGTAGAAATGGTGCAGGTTTAGAAACTGTCTATAATGACAAACAAGGTAAACATATAACTTTCAATCTGAAAAAAAAAATTCTTTTGTGCATAGTGGGGAAGCTTTCAAAAACATTCGCAGTTGTTGTTGGTATTTTTTTTATCTTGAAAAATATTTATTCAAATAAAATAATATTTACAAACAATTGCAATAGAATAATATTACAAATAATCACAACAGGTAAAAAAACGATCTGAAAGAAGTTGGTTAAAAACATGTTTTGCCCTAATTTTTTATGGAAAGATATATACAATAGATTAAAATATTATGTTAAAATTTATTATTTATACAAGTTAAAAGGTAAGTTTAACAATCGGTTGTAAATCGATAACATCAAAATATGATCGATAGTAAATTTATTTCTTAAATTCGGCATCTTTATAATAATGATACAGATGTTGAAAATGATTTTCAAGTAGTTTTTTAAACAGAGGAATAATATGTATGAATCTTTGTGTTTTAACATAGTAATTATGGCGCTTGACTATAGCCGATCGGGCAAATGAAAATATTGTATTTAACTTATTACCAATTGTAGTACATGAGGATAATTTATAACTTAAAAATAGCCAAGAATGAAAATATTTCTCAGAAAATCCTCCAGGGAAGAAATCTATCAATAAATTTTTAATTATATCAATAAGGGGTTTTATTGAAACACAATAAATAAAGAGATGAGGCATATCTTCAACAATTTGGCCATCAAAAATTGGCAAAATGGGTTATCTAGAAATAAAAAATTATTGAGTAAGGAGTGACACCTCTCGACCAAGACAATGTCAAACAAAATTCAAATTGTTTATCCTCAAATTTCCAATTTCAAATTTTCAATCTTCTTGGGGATTAACTGTTCCATCTTCAAATCTTGTTGAGGTACCGGAATCTTACCACACAAAGCACTCCACCAAATATAGAAGTGTAACCTCTATATGAATGTAGGGATGTAGATTCTTGATGTTAACAAATAACACTGAAGGCTCTTTAGAAATAACGAAAGGGTTTAATAAGTAGAAAGATAACATACATTGGATAGCCAACTGTATTTTAACTGAGCTGGAATATCCAAATCTGATATACAATAATATAGAAACAATATTTATAGTGAATTGAAACAATAGGGTGTTAGTAACAGGCATAGACAATGATGGTTAGTAACCAATAGTGCAGAATAAATAATTAAAATAAATAAAATGAAAATTAATACAGCTTAATTATAATTAAAAGTCAATGTCAAATAATAACGAGTGTACCTAAAAGATTTAGTCAGACGGTTAGCACTGTTACAGTATCTTAAAATCATTTTCAATACATTCATGACTTTAAATTGAGGAAAAAATATTATGCCATACTAAATTAAAATTAATGTGTTGATATAGGCTATTATAAAATTGTATGGATGTAGGGGGCTGTGAATCAGTACACCGTAATGTATTGTAATATATTCTGGAGGATCCGTTAACAACATTATTTTCAGAGTCGCCATCTAGGTCTATAGCTTCATCATTATCTGGATTACATTGGGAATTGATAAAGTCTTTCCATTCTTGTGGTATGGATTCCAGTATAGATCTGTACTCTATCTCAATGACTCGGGGGTTAAATTTCAGTTTTTCATTTTCAAACAATGCTCAAAATATCATGTGCAGATAGAAAGCCTGGAATTATACAAGGAATTGTGTGTAATATTTTCGTAATTTTACAAGATAAGGATTTAAAACATAAATATTTATCATCATGGCTAATAAAGGAATTATAAAAGAGTGTTTGATTAATAATATTGTTGTAGCTAACTTGCCTAACACGATTATACATATTAGGTGTATCCCAAGGCAATTAACAGACTAGTATAAAAGGTGGAAAAATTGATACCTCTTTTTACAATTTTAATACTTCAGCCGACAGTGACATGTTAAAATATTGATTTTAAAATATTCCATTACACACTTCCAAATATGTTGATTAGAAGGATCTAAATATCTCTTAAGCCAAATAAGACGAAATGAATGTTGTCTTTATATAATACTTTGGACATTTAGACCCCCTTCTTTAAACCTTCTTATTATACGGTATTATTATTATTACAGGTGTGACGGTGTTGTTGAATGCTCCTAATATCGCCGATGTTAATACCAACATAACTGGTGCTGAGCCATTCACGCAGAAAGTTTCACCACCTACTGCTATGAAATCCTCAGACCCAAGTTCTATTGGATGTTCCTGGACTGTCAGTGCTGATCCCTCTATCAAAGAATATGGTATTTAAGATTAAGTCTTATACTTTCACATAAATAACAAAGTGAATACTCATTCATCCATGTCTTTAAGCACATCACAATACACTGGATGAAAATGCCTATGCCAGGGTTCTTACAGTCAAAACTGACTTTGTGGCAAAAGTAACCAACGGAAGTTTTATAACAAAAAGCTTTTGTGGAAGTAATATTTCAAGTGATTAGATGTGATAATTTGAAACTTATAGAACTGTTTGTTCTATGTCTTTCTATTTCATTTTTTACGTGATTTCAGACTTTGGTGTTGGTAGTACAGTAGATCCTTGTGATGATATTTTCCCATTTACTTGGGTTGGTTACAATGTTTCTGGGGAGGTCGCTATCAAAGACGGTTGGTTACAGATCAATGGTGAAAAGATCGAACCGATTGGCGCCTATAACCCAAATCAAACTGATACAAATAGCACGTCTGCCACAACTGGTTACAAGATGGAACCTGGACGAACCTTGTTTCTGTGTATGAAAATGTGTAACGAAGCTCGACGCTGTACTGTTCGAAATATCGGTACTTCCATCATAGTTGACGCCAATTCCAAAATGGCGACCTCTGCAAATGGTGAAAGCGTTGAAGTAAGTCTAGGTTCATCCAACGGTAGGAAGAAACGTGACGTAATAGATGTAATCATTAAAACCCCACCAGGTATGTATTCAATTTGTCTCTATTCGTCGTCCGTTAACATAACAACGCAATCGTAAAAAAAAATTTTGATGCAAATGTGAAAACTCTGCAAATAGAGTACTGTCTTTGCAAATTCTTTGGTAAAGAGGAATTTCCCTTTATTTTATTTTATTTTATGTTTTTTTAATATTTGAATACTGTTGGTCTTACAATGACTTTGTGATGATAAAAATATAAACACTACCATGCATTATCACCTTGAAATTAGTTTTCACTGAAAACACTTTTTACAAAAAAATATGCCACATTCCTCACTTAGCTTTGTCGGAAGAAAGTTCATTTCTATTCCATTTAACGATAGGCGAATGCCCATAATGGACCTACAACACCACAAGAGAACCAGAAGTGTAATTACAGATAGTGTTAATCAATCATTTTAGTTCAGTAAGGTTGGCGGTTAGGTAGATGACAAATTAACAGTCGCCTCCAGGAAATGTTGATTTCGCAAACTAAAAAGCTGTGGGTAGTTTGGTAGCAGTTCATAGCTTTCTAACATATCTTCATTTTTATAGGTCTTCAGTCAGGTCAGTCTATCATGGAAACAGAACTCACTACAGCCCAATTGGAAGCAGATTACAGATCTGATGCTAGTACAGAATTTATACCATATATTACAAACCCTGCTACTACATTGACTCAATCTCAATATCTTCATAGACTACTTCTCAATAGGTATAACTATTATATTCTTATAAAGTCCACTTCGAAATTTAATAATGCCGTGTGGATTGACATAAGCCCAATATTGTTCTATTTATGTCGAGATATCTTGGATTTTGTCCAATCCGAACCTCTTGATGCTTTTTCCATGTCATCCCCTTCGACTTGCATCACTGACAGGGGGAACAATTTGACAATTAAAGAGGTCATACACCCCCCCCCCCCTTTAGCTTATTCAAGCAAGTTGAGCATTCACTCTTCTTCAGTGTTTCACCATTTTGAATTCCAGATTAAATCACAGCGCATCTGATAAATCGTTCAGTTTAACATCGGTTGGTAATCTTCCTATGCCTGGTCCATTGGAATTCACCATCAAATACAACCCTGCTACAACCCTGATGCTGATAAGCAACCTATGTTGATACATTGGAATCCAGGTAAAATATATTCTAGTGACGATTGTGAAGTCGACAAACAATATCCACTATAGCAAGAATATTTTAAAACATTCTTTTCTTTTAAAGGGATTGTAAAGAGGTTTCTAAATTTGTATATGTATCAAGGACACTGAAAGCATCAATTTGTACCGTTCCAAATTTCGGTCATACTTCATCTTTTTAGTTTGACATTTGTGGTTCCTGCAATTCTACTAATATTAAGTGTTTGATTACGTCAGTTATCACAAGTTGATTCTATCAATGTTCCTGATAAAAATGAAGAAAACCTCTTTACAATCCCTTCAATTACAAAAAAACGCCAGCTTCAAACTACCACGTCTTTCATAAAGCATTAACAATACTTTAGTTTTATCCGTTATCATTATTCACTTTTCTAGATCTTATAACTCAATACCTCCCTTGAATCACACCCGTGAATGGACGCCAAATTGCAAAACGGGAGCTAACAACTTGAAATTAATGAAATTTAACATAATTATGTTTGTTCTCTTCCACGTTTTAAATCAACGTCCTTTTCTTACTTCAGCGAAATCACTATGGGAGCTCAGTAAGAGAACATGCAAAAATGAAGCTAACCCAGAAACAGTTAATAGTGTTACTGGAGAAATTAAGATTAAGGTAAGCATATTCTAGATAACATGATTTTTCTGAAACTTTGTATACTGTTACACATTTGAAATTGAACATCTCGAAAATTAAGTTTAAGGTTTGTAATTTCAGATTTTAAATAAATTTTTCTTATAAAAAAATTTGAATGTAAAAATGAAAATGAAATTTGTTATTCATATAAGTGTAATTGTTGTACTTCGTCCAATTATGTGCACCGATACGACTTAAAGTCACTATGTGCACTAATCTCTTACAACTTTAAGTGTAAACAGCCATCCCTTTTATTCTTGCATATTTCTTTCAAGGTATGTGATACATGGAGTGCAGATAAAACTATTTCAACAAGACAAAAACGAGCTGTTGGACAAGATACATATTTTAGCAGAGATACACAGTTTATGGTCACTGATGTATTACGAAAAATACCAAACACTGCACCACAATTAGCTCCTGTCGTACCCAGGATATTCACCATGACAGAGGATCAAGGTAAGCAATGGAAATCATTATCATTCAGTGACAGTGACCTGAATAGGTCAGAGGGGGGGGGGTCTGATTTAATTGAGAAATACCGTTGGGGTTGGGATTCAGTGGAGGGAATAAAGAAAATACGGGTGGTAAAATTGGGGAGCATTTATAAAGAATTAGACATCTGATATATTATATGTTATGTGACTAAGCCAAATGTAAAACAAGACTTAACTGATCAAATCTTTTTACAGGAACTATTGTGTATCAATTGGAAGTTATAGACCCAGAAGGAGATGAAGTTTTGTATTCATTTGCTTCTACACCTTCATCATCACTTGGCAGTGTGAATCTTACAGCTAAAGGATTGTAAGTTATTTTTCATCATCGTCATCGTCATCTTCTTCCTCTACTACAACTCACATTATCACAAATGCAGACGTAACATATCCATGATCGTCTTATACATGATTATCATACGAGTATTTTACGAAATATTAGAAATATTTTTGGGGTTTACGTTTTATTTCGTGGCAATAATTCGATTCCATAATATTTGTTCAAATTGGTTCACAATTTTTATTTAGTCAATTTGTACTATTCCAGACTAATGTTTTTACCATGTCGAGATTGCTCAGGAGAACTAGATGTTCCTATTAAACTAACAGAAATACAATCAGAGGAAATACCCCCAGAAGAAACCGAGGAAACTTTGAAGATTGTTGTAACTGAAGCTAACGATGCCCCAACTGTTTTTGCTTTAAATAAAGATAAAAACTTATTACTATCAGATCCTACAGAAGCTGTTGTGGTAGGTTCTTAATTTGCTCTGGACAGAACTGGAAGGGTGGTTTTCGAATATTTCTGACATAGTTTGGGACGAATGTATGCAAATCCTGCTAGCTAAGAATAACCTTTTTATCATATTCTAGTCAGTGTTTATTATTTTGGTGGACAACTGGCTTTAAAGACTAAATATATATGTAAATTTTATTGGATTGTCCATTTCTATTTTTATATTTTTTAACAGATTCTGATGGAACAAAATAGATTAGGTTGGAATGACACTCACCGATATTCGTGGACATTCGGTGTATATGATGTGGATCCTAGTGATCAACTAAGACTGTTTATTGATCGACCTAGAAATGGATCACTCACTATAAGTAAAGCTTATGAAAATACTCCAATTTGTGGAACTGAGGCAAAGGTAATATTTGTTAAAATATTTAAAGGTAAATTCTGGGGTTTTTTTGTAGGTCGGAAATTTCGTTGGTCCAAAGTTATGCACATTTAAAACGATAATTTAGAGAAACGTGGACCAAAACTTACACCTTTAATTTTGAAGCGCCAGAACTATTGTCAAAAAAGTACAAGAAAACTATAGTACGGATGTAAACAAAAAATGATTTTATGATTTTAGAAAAATGTGTCTCTTACTTCTATATTTGGAAGGTTTTAAGTATTTATATTGAGCCATTATAAAACCGAACAATCCGACGGTCCCGGCGATGAGGGGGCTTCTAGAAATCTAATTGTACTACAATGTATCACTAAAATCGATTTAAAACAATTATATTTTTATTATCAAATCCGATTGCAGGAATTCTTGAAACCTGAATTTATGATAAAAGGCCACGAATGTAAGAAACTACACAATGATTTTGAAAATGTAGCAACTCGCCTTAAAGCCATGACCAAATTGTGGTTTCTTTTGATGGAGAATTCAAAGAACAATTAAATAACTAAAGAATTAATTTACAATTTTCAGGGATCAAGCCTACCATGCAGCAAAATGTCGCTACCCCACTCTGTCAATCAGATGAAATGGTTATATTATACAATGACCTATGTACCAGATGAAGGAGTATCTGGCTATGATGACATAAGGATGTTTATAACAGATACTGCTAGAGCCAGTTCTGATGTGGTCACTATTAGAATGGCAATGATGATAATGCCTTGTCTGAATAGAGGAACTTGTCAACCAAAATGTAAGTTTTCTTCGAAAAATTTAGGTAACTAGGCCTACCTCATTGCAACTTGTAATTTGATTCTAAATCACTACTTTATTTTTGTGGATGAATACTTATAGCGATGTGATTTTTTAATTGAATTATTTTATACTTTTCATATACACTGTCTGAAACCAATCTTTGCTGTTGGAGAACATCTTTTTATGTTTACTCTTATTTATTTTCTGTGTATATTGTCGGATATGAGTTCGTTTTGAGGGTTTATAGAGATGTGCTAGCTATTGATCTTGATCTAGCTCTGGATATTGATTTTAAAAATGTCGTATCTGTTTCAGAAGATAATGTTATGTCACTTTTTCTTAAATTGAAACTCTTACTTTCAATGTATTTAAAAACTGATTAAATGTTTTTCAGCCTCTGACGCTGCGTATACCTGTGAGAATTATCGCCGAGCAGAGAGTTTTGACAATCACTATTCGTGTAATTGTACAGGAGGTTGGGTTGGTTCAAGATGCCAGGACGACTATGATGAATGTACAAGTTCTCCATGTAACTGGCCGTATGTTTGTTATAACTATGAGAATCGTTATGAATGCGCCTGTTCTCAAGACGAACCTAACTGTGATGGACTTGTTGGTTGGATGATTGCTTTGATAGTTATTGGTGTTCTCTTAACGATAGTCATCATTGCATTGATCTGTTACATCTGCTTGGTTAAAAGAGGGTAAGTATAAATAAAAATACAATTATATTGTTATGACAGCTGCCCACTGAAGTTATCGAGAAACTCGCAAAAAAATTTGCAAAGTTATTATACGATGATATTTGATATACACAAAGATATTGTGAAACGATTGACAATGAAGCACACGGGAATGTTGTAGAACACATTATGATTTTATTGAGCACACGCATATTGTAAAGCGCACAAGGCTGTTGTCGGCACACAATGGTATTATAGACCACATAAGGCTATCGTATAGCGCACAAGGCTGTTGTGGAGCAAGCAGAGATAATGTGGAGCACGCAATGATATTGTAGACCACACAGGGATAATGTGGAGCTCGCAAAAAATTGTGGAGCACACAGGAAAAGAATGACAGAATGTTATTGTGAGACACATATAGATAGCTTGGAACACACATATTTAGCATGGGGAACACGTTTTTATGTGATCAAGTGTTATACTCTTTCTACTTCAAAATGTCATTTAGCAGTACTTACGGTATTTTTTTTTTAATTTGTTTTTCAGTCGAGTTAAGTGGTCTAATGTTTTCAATCGATATGGATCAAAGAATTCAAACCATTCAAGTGACGATGACCAAAAACAGATGACCTTTGATAACAACGCTTTTGACATTGACGTAAGTAGTTTTACTGGAACAATTTTATTTGAGCTCCACACCAATTAGTAGTGTATTGACTTTCTAGCATTGAGGACAACTGGGAGTCTTCTAAACAATACTATACATGTAAATAAATCACATGAAATCGAGATGGTTTTACGATGTTCTTGCTAGTTAGAGTGACAACACTTCTTATTTTTCATCGGGATACTATTTATTTCACATTTTTACATTCAATTTTATGGACTAATTCATCACATGAAGTAAGTTATCAAGTATTTGTCTTTTTTTTTGTAGCAAAGTGAAGAAGAACATCCAAGGGTAAGCTTGTTTCCTTTTTCTATTGCACACTATTGCACAAGGTCAAAATCTTGATCTTTTCTTACTTGCATATAAATCACTGCCTTTAAAGATTTGTTTCACAAAAAACGCAATACTTGGCAATGAAATAATCGTGTAAAAAACAGCGCGCGGTATAGTAGTCTTCTTTTGTCAGTCTGTAATCTTAAATTTAGATTTAAGGTATATTACCTCTTGTGATAACGAAAAAATTGACTTTCTTATCCTTAGTCAAAATGAGTCATTGCTCATCAGTCAACTTATGTTGTATCTAAAATATACGACAGATTCCCTCCATAATGAAATTAATTCATAAAACTGTCAATTAACTGAATTTCGAGTTTCTCTGATATTTCGGCATTTCCACAATTTTATACTATTACGAACTTCAAACTATATCTTATATCTTGTACCACAGAAAGCAGTAAATCAGCATCTCCGACAGAAAACATGGCTTTGTTTTTCAACAACTTTCAGCCTAGGTATCAGCTCATTAAAGCTTGACATTGTGAAGCGACATTTCGGTTGTAATGCTTGGGAAGAAATTGAGTTAGTGTGTTTGGTAAATCCATTATTAAGGTCAATATATTATCAAAGTTCCTCTTTCACTAATTCCAGTCTTACCCAGGATCAAGTCAAATGGTGATGTTTAATAAACGATACCAATACGATGGTTTGAATGGACCTATGAGAGAACAGGAACTAATTGATGTACCGTCTATGAATGTAAGTAGTATGAACAACAATCAAATTCAAATTTTGATCTGGAATTTTTTCCTTTTTTCTTCGACCGCCATTATATTTTATATTTAATAATATGGATAATGGATAAAAAACAGAGATTGGAATTGTTATTTAAGTTTAGACAATATTATCAATGAAGAATATATCTCCTGTTTCAAAGACATATGTTTGCAAAATATACATTCCCTTTGTCCATTTCTATATGGTATTACAATTTGTGTATTGGTGAAAATAAATTTATTAGTATGTTCTGTGGTATTTGTACTACTAAAACATATTCTGTTTTTTTTTTATTTTAGAGTAGTCCAGCTTTGAGTGGTAGAGGACTAATGAATGGTAATCGTAGTAAAGCCTCTCATGATAGTCATTTTGGACCAAGTACCTTCGAGATGTCCCGCAATTCACCCAAGGGTGAAACACATCCGCATGTTAGACTAGTGACACCACCGATGGAACAGGACGAAGGCCAAACACCATACAAGGAAAGAGTTCCATACCCGGACTACATAGATTAAGATAATTCTGTTGATGATTTGAAAAACAAGAAATCCATTTAAAGAGTTAGAAACTAAATACATTTTGAAGAAATTGGAAACATACGACAGTGGACTGAAAAGTCTTTTCAAATAACGAAACGGTTAATTTTTTAGGGCAAAACTCAAAACAGAATTTCCATTTTCAAATCAACATCTGAATTTATTATCTTGTGTCATTCAATAGCTCAGATATTGTTTTGATAGAAAAATTGTTATGATTAAATACATATGTCAATCTGCTCAAGTAAATACGTACTTGAGAAAATTTACTGCGAAAAGAGGAAGCAATGGTTTTCTGAAGTGACATAGTGTTTCAAGAACCACAGTTATATATTAATAATTAGAAGTGATTATATTAAAAAGTTTAATAATTATCTGAATTGTCACACTTTGTCTGAGCTACTGAATGTTTTTTATTTGTATGTATTTTATCCTACCTATCATAGTGCTTTATCTATAAACCATATTATCAAATAGAAAAACCACAATAACACTGAATATGTCTACTGCATAGGTTTTTGTTTCTCACTTTTTCTATGCACAACAGCTGTATTGCTTATACATTTACTATTTGTTAATATCACTGTTCTAATTATTATACCTTTATATGAGCTGTATTACTTAAACATTTACTATTTTTTGATATCACTGTTCTAATTTTTATACCTTTATATGAGCTGTATTGCTTATACATGTACATTTACTGTTTTTTGATATCACTGTTCTAATAAGTATACCTTTATATGAGCTGTATTGCTTATACATTTACTATTTTTTGATGTCACTGTTCTAATAAGTATACCTTTATATAAGCTGTATTGCTTATACATTTACTGTTTTTTGATATCACTGTTCTAATTATTATACCTTAATATCTTTAACGTTTGAAAATTTTATTGGATTTAATTTACTTTTATTTCAATTTTATCACTGGATTTAAAAAAAAATGGTCTTCTGGTTCGTTTTTGATTGATATCATATTGTTACTACATTCCGGTTTTCTGCTCAAATATTGCTTCTACAAAGTAATTTGTTTTAGATAACTTCAGATTTTGCTAAAAACTTGTATTTACTAACTGCTGATTCTATCTTTCATTATTCAATAAAGGTATTTTTCTAAAGTTGTGTTGTGGCCCTAAAGGAAGCTTCTAAAAGGGTCTTCTAAAATGGCTCTCAGTTCATGCTTTTTAAAAAGAGTACTTCGTCTTAGAATGAACATGAATATTTTAACTTGGCCAATAAGAGCATTATATTCATCAGTAGATATACCTCCTGCCATGAATAACATAATAGAATCCGATAAATCCAACAAAATTAGCAAAGTAATTATTGTCCATTCTAAGACGCATTATCAATTCAAAAAAATGACGCCCAAAATCAGCTATGACAGGAAAATGCCCTATGAGCCTGCTCCTAACCTTCAAGGTCCCCCAATGATCCAGTTGAGCCCCTTGAGAGGTTGAAAGAAGATATCCTTATTGCTTATATCTCTACATAAATATAAGACTGAATGGTGAAAGGCAACATTCCAAACGATGTTACACTGTATGAAGATACCAGAAAAGGGAATATTATTTAAAGTATATTCTTTTGAAGCATTGTTAACCTCCTGAAAACTTCAATATTGAATTAAAGAAAAGTAACTTGTCATGTTCTCAACAGAAGGCACTTCCACCCTTATATCTCTTCCATTTAACCCTTGAGAGGTAGTGGCTCAACTTACCTCCAGCTCAGATGGGTCCCACGCTGGCTGAAGGTTTTGAGTTCAATTCCGGCCTCCAAGAGCTATACATATTAAATCTAAGGGCCAATAAGCATACATGTACTTTTATAAAATCAATTGTAGTGACCATGTAGTAGTGTCAAAGGCTTCTTCAAAGTCCATATAATTATGTAAAAGCTAGTAGCAATTGACGGGCAAATTGTAATCAACCTTCTATACAAAAATCAATGTATGTATTAAAGGCCTTAAAGGTGTCTTCAAAGACATAGATAAACCTTGTAGCAATTGCATTGGGCTATAGCTAAAAAAACATTCATTGAAAATTATTTTCAATGCCAGTGCCTGCAAGTTTCATCAAAATCCACAGATCTGATATTAAATTTAAAAAAGACAAGCCTGTTTCTAATGATTTCAATCTTGACAGCCATTCATTTGAAATCTCACCCTAACCTTAATTGAACACATAGAAATCGACTTGCCTGAGAATCAAACTACCAAATTCCTTCAATATAGAGAAGCTCTTTGTATTTTAAATACTTAAATACTTTAAATACAGCAAGACCCATAGGACTTAATATTCACCATAGTGCGGACATAGCACCCTTTGTAGTCCCCTTCAATACAACCAGTAATAAAGCAAGCAAGATAGTTCATACCCATTATAAGGGTCTTCAGGAGAAATTTCCTCATGTCTATAAACAGAAAATGATAGTGGCATATTCCAAAAATCAGAATTTAATTGATAACCTTGTTCATAGCAAACTAAAAACAATCTGTACTTAATGGGTACTATACTTTTCGCCCATTTTTTATCTAATTTCAGATCAGAACAGAAGAAAACCATCTAACAGATTCAATAAAATATTTGTTCCACCCTAGGCCTGAACATTTTGGAGATCCAATCCATCCCCGAAAAAAAAAAACTGTTCATTGAAATATCATAAAATTCAATCTTTACTGCCTTCTTATCAAATCGAGGCTCACACCAAGCTTCAACAAAATCCACTGAAAATTGTAGCTTATTTACAACAATGAATAGGGGAGAGAGCAGTGCTCATTGTTATCGCGGCATGATGTCCTTCCGAACCAGGAATTATATGGTCAACACATGCAAGACATTCAATTGAAAAGTTGAGGGTCGTTTTATGAATATATATGTTTATATTATTATGTTTGCATTATTAAAAAGAACAAAATATCCACACTAAAGTCCATTAAGGCCAAAACATAATTACGTTCATTTATCGGAAACTTTAGGCCGACCGGCATGGAGGTCGAAAATATAAAATCATACCTGCCATTTTTTGGTCAACTTCGATTTGATTGGCTGTCAAAGCATGTCAGGCGTTCAAATTTGGACATATCGATAACCGTACAAAAAAAAACCCATATATTAGTTATTATAATAAATAATTGATGTAAAACTTGAAACTTATTAATTAAATTGAATATTAGAATCATTTTATATGATATCTTCGATCTTCAACATGATTTATGCATCAAAAGCATGTAGTTATTCCTCTAATAGTGACTCTTCTCTGGAATGGTTGGGTGAATGATTTTACACATTTCAAAATGGCGGCTAATTCAACAATTTATCGCTAAAAACAAAAAAAAATGAACGTAATTGGGAAGCCGTTAACTATATTGAATGATAGTTTTGTTTTTCTGCTTATATATCATTGGTTTCATGAGTATTTTCAAGACCTACGCTGATTTCAATAATTGCGATTATCTTACAAGAGAAAGTCATCTGTTCTCTGAGTCCATAAGTGGACTAGTTTGAAATGGTTATCTTTTTATAATGAGCTTGGATACGTTGAATATGTCGGACGTGAGATCTAAACTCGACCGGAGTGTGATAGTCCGATGATTTTCAATAAGTCATCTTCACCCATAATTCCAGTCCACCTATCTGTAAATGGGCACAGTAAATCCGGGAAAGATCAATGCCAAGAGGTTTGGACCAGCTGGTAGAAAGGATCCCTGTCACGGCGGACTTGTGAACCTTGTTGTTGTTATCCTTGTAAAATATAGTTGTTTCTTTCTTTCTTTCTTCTTCAGTAAATACCGAAAGAAGAACGAATCAAAGATACTGGAACCTATTACAAGATGCATGTTCAAATTGTTACTGGGAATATGTGTGAATTACAAAAACTTAGTAATTATCAATTCAAATGCAATTGATTATTGAAAATCGATTAATTCATTGATTAAGCGTTTTTCAATAATTACTTATTTTTGGGAGTTTTCCATGGATTCTGTTAGTTTAGTTTATTTTTCCTTTTTTTCGAACATAAATTTTATGAAAGTGTGAGAATGTTTTTTGCTGTTTTGGGTTATTTCTACTTTCAACGTTTCTGGATTGCAAATATAATACATTTAATGTAAGACAATTAATCACTCATCTCTATTAAACTCTATCACTCCATTATCTATAAACAAAGGAAAGAAAAAAGTCTAGTTTACGGGCTGGTAAAGAATCCGCATGTTGAGTGAACATTCTATGTACATGTTATCTCATAATTTGAGACTTACTATTCATAAAATATGTGTGCTTCTGGTGGAACGGGTTTTGTATGTGTTGGTCGGTGTGTATCGGTTAAAATACATTAATATCTAATTTAGAAGAAAGAAAGTTGTTTGACTTGAACACCGTAGTGATTGTTTCGCTTGCTTACGTTTGCTATCATTTTCACACGACTGTATAGATATTAAAATTTCGAAATAGTCCCTAAAATCTTTTTAACCAAATGAAATAATTATCGTCAAGAATATTTCCGCAAAATAAAGGGTTAAATAGTAAGATATTTTCTACCCCCAAATTTCTACCCCGATTTATATCTCCAAATCGGCAATATATGAATATTCGAATAAATAGGGGTAAATGGTTCCAGATGTTTGTTAATGTATTATTCTATTAAAAAAGATGTTATTGTCTCTTTAACGTATTTTAAGTACATTTATAATCTCTTTATCGGCTCGATAAAACATGGTTATTGAACAAATGCCTTACGGACAGCGTCAAAAACCAATATTGTTGTCAATGTTGGTACGTCCAAAGAAAAAAAAACGTTATTGGTGGCTGGGGGTCGAAAACTCGGACCTAAGCTATACTCAGTTTTTCCATTTATTTGAAAACCCCGCGTAATTAATTCTATAAGGAATCATAATACGTCATCACGTCTATCGAAAAAAACACAAATATTTTCATAAATGTATCAGATGTTTTGGCTTAATTGTCGAACGCGTCCAATTTTTTGTTTTAATTTGGGCAAATTCTTGACCTATTTAGACAAACTTGCCGAAATTGTTTAATAACACCTTAAGGTAAGCCCTATTGAAGAAAAAAATATATCAAAATATATTTAATATGAATTATTGCCCTTGTTCTTTAAAACGCGTCCGAATTTTGACTCGTATACAGTCTACACTCTAGAAGGCACAATTCTTCACTTATTTTGACAAAACTTGCCCTTTCTCTTTAAAATGCGTTCTATATTTGACTCGTAAACACTCTGTATGTCGAAAATAAACCATATTTCATAAAGTGTATCAGAGTGTTTTGTCAATAATGTCAATGCAGGGCCGCATTGTTGATTTTGATGTGGTTGCAAAATAGTCCCTCTGAAATTACAACAAAATACTGTTTTTGCAGGTGGAACGGGGATGTAACGTTATCGACATATAACAACATAGGATCAGGTGGTTATGAATGATAATTTACTATCAAGTCCACAAATTAGACATTACAATCCTTCTTATGATGAGGATCTATTAAATCAATTGTTAGAAAGTTCTAAGGGCAAGGAAGCTAAACACGACCCTTTACTTGAATGATTCAGGTGCAATTGTGGCTATAGAAAAACGGAAAGGCTCTTTGTAAAGTATTGAGGTCTGGACCGGTGTCTTTTTAGTTTATAGTAGTATTTACCTTTCAGTTCATACACATCGTGCACAAGAAATGATTAAGTACATGCATAATGTTAGATTGGCAGCCTCCAGAGGTCCAGGATGGGTAACTTATGATGAACAATTCAGGACAAAGCGCAGTTTCGAGTTCATGGGCAACTGTCGAAACGAAGAAAGTCATGAGGGTCAAAGTTCAGTTGTTGAAGCAGTACAGAATGTTTGGTCTCTGGGGTGTTCTCCTATTTTAGTTCATAAGTTGTTGACATATTTACGTTTGTGTCCTTTACGTTCAGTTGCAATAGAATTGGAGGAAGGATTTCGTACCTCTGTTTTTTTACAAAATGTGTTGTCGGCTAAGAAGCACAAAGATGCATTGGCTGAAAAATTGGACAAAGAAGTTCAGCTGGGTCGCATCGCAGGACCTTTTAAAGATATTCCTATATCCAACTTGCATATTTCACCTATTGGTGTGATACCCAAATCGTATGGAAGTAGGAGATTGATTACATTGACCCAGATTTGTGCACAGTTAATTACTCCTCAGTTGACAAGGTTGTTGACAAGCTAATCAACAATGGTAGTGGTGCTCTCATGGCTAAAATGGACATTAAGTCAGCATTCCGTTTAATATTAATCTATCCAGCTGATTTGGATTTACTTGGTTATTTCTTTAATGGAAATTATTATATTGATAAATGTTTGCCTGTGGGTTGTGCCTTATCTTGTCATTTATTTGAAAAATTTTCTTCTTTTTTACATCGGATGGTTCAAACTAATTCTGGATATGATTCGTTAGATCACTATTTAGATGATTTTATTTTTATGGGATCAAAGGATTCCAATGTATGTATTTGATGAGTTCCTTTTTTCATGGTGAAGAAGTAGGTGTTCCCATAGCTGGGGATAAAACGGGGGGTCCGACTACCCGGCTCACCTTTTTAGGGTTAGAAATAGATACAACGAAGTGTATGGTTTGTGTTCCAGATAAGAAATTGCAACGTTTAAAGGGATAATAGGCGTTAGAACGAACATAAAATTTTAAGTTCACTCAAATTTGGACAATAACAGTATATATCCATCAGTGGACTTACCTATACATCAAAATCCCCCTAAAATCCGATAAATCCCAAAAATAAAGTAGTTAATCATAAAACGCTTGAGCCATCCATCAAGCGATTTTCAAATCGTGTAAATATAAAGGGAAGTAACTCTAACATGTGGGTTTTCACGCGTCCTTGACCCCTACTGTTGAATTCCACAATGATGTTTTAGCGTTGATTTACCAGACGCTTTTATTCTCAAACTGAATGGAATCGTCGCTGGCTCACTTTTTTTTAAAATTCCGAATATATTTTTATTGTGGCTTTTTATAATTTGGTAAAGTGTTGGATGCATACTGATTTAACTAATAGTCAATATGAAACACAAATATAAGCCGTAGGACGAGTGTATTCTAACGCCTATTATCCCTTTAAGGAGCATATTAAGTTCATGAAGGTTTCTTTACAGTAATTGCAGAGTTTGGTTGTTGCTTTAAAATTTTTTTGTAGGGAATGTATAATGCCATGTATGGAATAAGTAAAAAGCTTCATTTGATTAGGGTAAATGTGAGTTTGAGGGAAGATATGTGTACTTGGATGACATTCCTTCAAAATTTTAATGGCTAGGCTTATTTTCCTGCGAAAGAGTGGTAAGACAGTACAGTTTTGTAGTTGTACACAGGGAAGGCAGAATTAGGATGTGGAGCTTATTTTAATGGTGAATGGGTTTATTTTGGTTGGCCAGAGGTTTGGCGGGGTTTCGATATTTTATTGGATATCACATTTTTGGAATAGTTATAAGTTTTGCTATTTGGGGGCATTGTTTTGCTAATAAGAAGTTGGTAATGAATGTTGTGTTGATAATATGTCACTTGTGTCGATTTTGAACACAGGTACTTCTTAATCACATAGAGTTATGTCCCCTTTGCGTCCTTTAATGTTACTGTGGATGAATAATAATGTTATCTTTAAGGCCAAGCATATTACTTCCATTAATAATGATATTTCTGATTCTATTTCCCGTAAGCAGTGGAGTCGATTTCGCGCATTAGTGCAAGAAGCAGCAGCCAATCCACAGGTTGTTCCAGAGGATATTGTAGAAAAGATTTAGGAAGTGAAGTACACAGACTGTTTATTCTGTGAATACCCACTTGGTGCACAGAACAGGTCTAAATGCATTCTCATAATTTTGTATAGTAGCTGGAATAAGGGAACAATGGCCTCCTCTAGATATAATTTTACAGCTTCCCTTTCCCTTTACATAAAAATTATTCGACGAAAGAGATCAGCTCCTCACAGACGTCACTTCCTAATAGAAGAAGAGGAAAAGAAGTTAGGAGAGAATACAAAGGTGAAAGAAGTAGATAAAAGGGAAGTCGAAGAAGGTCTACAAGTGCTGCCAATTGCTATGGATTCTTTGAAAGGTATTTTATTGTAAAATGCAGATTGACATGACAAATTATGCTCATCGAAAATGCAACATAGGCCTACTCCTGAAAATATTTCGCATTGAATTTAACTTTGTGTGAACATGCCGTCTTCATTAGCCAATAAGGTGCAGAAGAGTAGGACGTAAAACTCCATTCATTTCATTTCATTTCTTTGTGTGAACATGATATTTATTCACATTGTGGTTGCCATGGACTAGTTATAATGAAGGTCTTAAAATGTACTTGCCGTCATTTTCTCATGCTGTTTAGAAATTATTTTACCTCTACATCAACTGATTTTGCTGCCTTCCTCGTGGAGAAAATGAATGGGATTTTGCTAAAGAACTAAAGTTGTCCCAGAAACGACTTGATATGGAAATGAAGGAATCCTAGGTCCGAAGGAAAAACGATGATGCAATTCTTGAAATTTTAATTAAAAAAAATATGTACAAACAATTTCAATTACAATTCTTTTAAATTTAGATCAGCGCTGTTTATAAGCCCAATATTCATAAAATCACTGAATTGCTCTCAAAGTCCAAGGTACTGCTCTAAAGAGGGAGGTTCCAAGTCAAAATAATTACTAGTTAGTGATCCATGATACATGCATGTATGACAGTTTGTCAGAAGTGTTCCAACTAGAAAATATTTTCCAACTGGTTGTAATAGGATTTTCAGGTTCTTTTTAAAAATCGAGGAAAGCGAAGTTCGTTGTAATTTTTTTGAATCCCCACTCTTCTGATTCTCTGACATGAGTGAATTAAATTCATGTTCAGCATCTGTAAGATTCACCCCCTTGTATGGGGCTAACAAGTGTAGGCAGGGTCTCCATATAGTGCAAACTTGTCTCCGTTACGATCTCGTTCGATGTTTAATTCAATTTTCTCCATTTACCGACTTTGGTCCATCCATGTCTGATCAAATTCTGCCACTACATGTCGAAATCTGTCATGTATATGCTCGAGCAATGTATTCACAACAATTGAAAGTGTTGTATTTCGACGTCCAAATATACGTTCCAAATCCGAAAAACGATTAGGATATGCAAACCGTCTCAGATGGATACACAAGGCATCTGTTCCAATAGCTAAGTATACCAACAGGTTCGAATCCAGTCTTGGCACATGAATCGTTATTTTCAAATCGTATATATTTTTCAAAAAACAATAGTTATTACGTTTCTCATTTCAGATCGTCATCAACCTCTCTGGTAATTGATGTAGGTATAAGCTGCTGGTGATAATGGTTCTTCTGGCATTCCCACTAATTTTACTTTGTAGATGTATATCGAGATGTAATATAATCTTTAGAATGAATGATCTTTCTTATAGCGCATGGAACGTCCCAACACATAGCCAGTATAATATCCATAATATACTATTGAGTTTTTTCACATAATTTTACGAATAAAAGTCTATCTGTTTTAAAACACAGAACGTTCCATCAGATCTCTCCTATAATGTTCATAAAGTCAACCTTCTCTTCATAACCTCTTAATGCATATCGTCCTTCATTTCCTGGCGGTAGTTGAGTGAACGTGATGATATTGATGAATTCACTTCAGTTGTTGATGATAATAATGACCATACTTCTGTTGAAAATCAGGAAATGGTGAAGGTGATGATTATGACTTAGTATCAATTCTTCGGTTGAAGATCACGAAATGTTGAAGGTGATGATTATGACTTAGTACCAATTCTTCTGTTGAAGATCAAGAAATGATGAAGGAGATGATTATGACTTAGTACCAATTCTTCTGTTGAAGATCAAGAAATGATGAAGGAGATGATTATGACCTTGTACCCATTCTTTTGTTGAAGATCGGGAAATGATGAAGGTGATGATTATGATTTAGTATCAATTCTTTTGTTGAAGACCATGCAATGATGAAGGTGATGTTGATGCCAATGAAGTTGATGCAGAAAGACTGTGGTCTCTTAATGTGATGTTCTCAAATTTGGATGCGAATGTTCATCTTTGAGATCAACCAGGCAGTACTGCTCTTTCTATGTTCTGCTGCAGCCATTAACATTTTCAGGATACTTCTATCACTTTCCCGGATGTTCCTGGTAATCAGTGATCTCATCATATTACAATTATAACTCCTCATTTGGATGTTGTACCTGTTATATATATCCAGAGGTGGTATCGCCGATCTTGGAAGACACAGCATGCTGTATGTGGCCAACAAGGTGGACCTGTCTAGGTCCCTCTGTATGTAACTTGAAGGCTGCCATTTCCCAGGCGAAGTGCTGGACTGTCATTTTTTATACGCCCACATGAAATGGGGGGCGTATATTGTCGTCACCCACATCCGTCCGTCCGTCCGTCCGTCCGTCCGTCCGTCAGTCCACAATTGCTCGTAAACACTCTACACGGTGTAATTCTTGACGGATTAAGATGAAACTTAATATGAGTGTTTATGATCACGCAAGGATGAACCCTATTGAAAATCAGCGAAATCGGAAAAAAATTATTATGAGTTCGTGCCCTTGTTCTTGAATGGCTCGTAAACACTCTTCAACGTGCAATTCTTGACCGATTTTGATGAAACTTGGTGTGAGAGTATGTTATAACTCAAGGATAAACCCTATCGAAAATCAGCGAAATCGAAAAACATTTAGTATGAGTTATTGCCCTTGTTCTTGAAAACGCGTTCAATTTTAGCTTGTAAACATTCTTGAGAGAACAATTTTTAAAGGATTTTAATGAAACTTGGCCTGAGTATTTGTTATCACCCAAGGATGAAGCCTATTGAAAACCAGTCAAATCGAAAAAAAATTAATATCAGTTATTGCCCTTGTTTTTGAAAACGCGTTCAATTTTTAGCTTGTAAACACTCTACAAAGCACAGTTATTGACCGATTTTGACGAAACTTGCTGAAATTGTTTAATATCACCCAAGAATGAACCCTTTTGAAAATAGCACATATCGAAATATATTTAATAGGAATTATTGCCTTTGTTCTATAAAATGTGTTGGATTTTTGCCTTGTAAACACTCTACAAGTCACAATTCTTGAGCGATTTTGACATAACTTGGCATGAGTATTTGTAATCACCTAAGGATGAACCCTATTGAAATTCAGTTAAATCGAAAAATATTTAGTATCAGTTATTGCCCTTGTGTTTGAAAACGCGTTCAATTTTAGCTTGTAAGCACTCTAGAAAGACCAATTCTTAATGGATTTTGATAAAACTTGGCTTGAGTATTTGTTTTTACCCAAGGATGAACCTTATTGAAAATCAAATAAATCGAAATATATTTAGTGTTAGTTATTGCCCTTGTGTTTGAAAACAGGTTTAACTTTTTAATAAATACTCTAGGTACAATTCATGACCAATGTTGACAAAACTCACTGAAATTGTTGGATATCGCAAGGGATGAGCCTAATTGAAAATTAAAATTATCAAAATATATCTAATATGAATTATTGCCCTTGTTCTTTTAAACGCGTTTGATTTTTGTCTCGTAAACACTCTACATGGCACAATTCTTGATGGATTTCGATGAAACTTGGTGTGAGAGTGTGTTATAACTCAAGGATGAACCCTATTGAAAAGCGAAATCGAAAATTTTTTTAGTATGAGTTACTGCCCTTGTTCTTGAAAACGCATTCAATTTTAGCTTGTAAACACTCTAGAAAGAACTATTCTTAATGGATTTTGATTAACTTTGGCTTGAGTATTTTTTTTTACCCAAGGATGAACCCTATTATAAATCAAATAAATAGAAATATATTTAGTGTCAGTTATAGCCCTTGTTCTTGAAAACGAGTTCAATTTTAGCTTGTAAACACTCTTGAGAGAACAATTTTTAATGAATTTTAATTAAACTTGGCCTGAGTATTTGTTATCACCCAAGGATGAAGCCTATTGAAAACCAGTCAAATCGAAAAAAAATTAATATCAGTTATTGCCCTTGTTTTTGAAAACGCGTTCAATTTTTAGCTTGTAAACACTCTACAAAGCACAGTTATTGACCGATTTTGACGAAACTTGCTGAAATTGTTTAATATCACCCAAGAATGAACCCTTTTGAAAATAGCACATATCGAAATATATTTAATAGGAATTATTGCCTTTGTTCTATAAAATGTGTTGGATTTTTGCCTTGTAAACACTCTACAAGTCACAATTCTTGAGCGATTTTGACATAACTTGGCATGAGTATTTGTAATCACCTAAGGATGAACCCCATTGAAATTCAGTTAAATCGAAAAATATTAAGTATCAGTTATTGCCCTTGTGTTTGAAAACGCGATCAATTTTAGCTTGTAAGCACTCTAGAAAGAACAATTCTTAATGGATTTTGATAAAACTTGGCTTGAGTATTTGTTTTTACCCAAGGATGAACCTTATTGAAAATCAAATAAATCGAAATATATTTAGTGTCAGTTATTGCCCTTGTGTTTGAAAACAGGTTTAACTTTTTAATAAATACTCTAGGTTGACAAAACTCACTGAAATTGTTGGATATCGCAAGGGATGAGCCTAATTGAAAATTAAAATTATCAAAATATATCTAATATGAATTATTGCCCTTGTTCTTTTAAACGCGTTTGATTTTTGTCTTGTAAACACTCTACATGGCACAATTCTTGATGGATTTCGATGAAACTTGGTGTGAGAGTGTGTCATAACTCAAGGATGAACCCTATTGAAAAGCGAAATCGAAAATTTTTTTAGTATGAGTTACTGCCCTTGTTCTTGAAAACGCATTCAATTTTAGCTTGTAAACACTCTAGAAAGAACTATTCTTAATGGATTTTGATTAACTTTGGCTTGAGTATTTGTTTTTACCCAAGGATGAACCCAACCCTATTATAAATCAAATAAATAGAAATATATTTAGTGTCAGTTATAGCCCTTGTTCTTGAAAACGCGTTCAAGTTTAGCTTGTAAACGCTCTAGAAAGAACAATTTTTAATGGATTTTGATGTAACTTGGCTGGAGTATTTGTTGTCTCCCAAGGATGAACTCTATTGAAAATCGAAAAATATTTAGTACAAGTTATTGCCCTTGAGTCAATTTAACTCGTAAACACTCTAGAAAGAACAATTTTGAATGGATTTTGATGAAGCTTGGCTTTAGTATTTGTTTTCTCACAAGGATAAACCCTATTGAAAATCAGATAAATCGAAAAATATTTAGTGTCAGTTATTGGGCCTGTTTTCAAAATCGCTTTCAACTTTTGGCTTGTGAACACTCTAAACACTCATTTTTGACAAAACTGGCTGAAATTGTTTAATATCAACCAAGAATGAGCCTTATTAAGAATTAAAAATATCAAAATATTATTAAGGGTGAACCCTATTGCAAATCATAAAAATAACGAAAAATATTTAATGAGTTGAGTTAGGTACAATTCTTGACAGTTTTTAATGAAACTAGAGACCCTAGAAAAAAATATATGGTGGAAGGTTGAATATTTCATTCCACTTTTGTAACCTTACTGAAAAGTTTTTATTTGAAATAAATGCTGCCAGTGGGCGTATATTACCTTGCCTGGCAAGCTATCTTTTTGGTGGCCAAAGCAGAGTTACTGGTCCATCGAACAGTGTTACGGATTCGACTTCCTTCCATTTTCTCTTAGCGGGCGCGACGTTCAATACAGGGCTCTGGTTGTTTGTATCAGGGACAGCACTTGGCCTAGCTCCTTCTGCTTCCTCTTCTAAGACAGTTGATACGGGGCTCTGGCTGTTTGGATCAGGGAAAGCACCTGGGCTAGCTACTTCCGAGACATCAATGCTGGCTGTAGAGGTGGACGACTTCCTGACGGAGGTGAATGCCACGAAATACCCACGTTTCACTTTGAGAGGCAACGAGACAAGAAAAAATTCAAGATGGCTGACTAGACACACACAGTAAAAGTGTTCTCTCACAATTTTAATTATAATGATAGTTTATCATTTGAGTGCCAAATTTTAAATTTGTAAACCTGAAGTATCTACTATCTAGGACAAGGTGGTATAAAACATATTGTAAGAAAGTTGGACAGAAAGGCTGTTAAACCCCTATTATATGTATGTGTATAGTATAGGTTGACCTAATTAACCTGTGTGAAAATTGACTGATCTCACCTGTAGTACACCTGCTTTTAGGTTTAAGGTCAAGGACGAATCTATATACTGTCACACAAACTCTTGTTATAAAACAGAACTATAAAAATGGCTAGTAGTGACAAGAAAATTTCACAAGAAAGGAAAAGGAACCGAGAAGGCTCTACTCCATCAGAATCAGACCCGCTGATAGATTTGAAGGATTTTACAGACATTATCAACAGTCTAAAAAACAAAATGGATTCTATGGTAACAAAAAATGACAAGAAATGATGAATGGTATGGCTGACACTCTGTATAAACAAATTCAGAATTCTATACAAACAGATCTAAAAGAAGCTATTCAGATTGGCAAAGAAACCATGGAAAGAACCGAAAGGAACTATGAATGTATAGATGAACTCCAGAAGGAAAACAGAGAAATGAAAGGAGAACTGGTCAAGCTCAAAACTTGTAACTCTGTTTTAGAAAAGAAAGCAAATGGTGGAATTAAACTCGGAAATAGAAATGAGCAATACAGCCGTAAAAAACAACATTAAAATTAATCTTTCAATGGCATATTAGAAGCACAAGTGTAGATAAATAAAAACAATTGTTATAGATAGACACTTCTATAATATTTATTACTTTCAACGTTTCAATGTGGTTCTCACATTATATTCCTGATGACGGTGTGAGAACCACATTGAAACAAATGCTCCCTGATAGTGTCATAAACTTGTTGCAAACCTTTGGTGTGGAAATTAGTGAAACTAATATTATTTTTTTTTTTTTTTTTTTTTTTTTTTTTTTACTACTATCAATTTTTATTGGAAGTCTTTGTACATACACATTTACAAATACATTATTAACATTATTTAAAAAAAAAATAAATTACCCATTTCCGTTGTACAAGCCCTTATTGCATACCTTTTAGCTCAAATATTTAGAGATATATACATACAAATTTTCTATGTAAAAGGATAAACATTTGGGCTTGCCTCGTACTGTTTCCTCTAACTTTATAAGGTTTGGTTGATCCCTCCATTGATCGAAAATGCGAAAGTTAATGGAGAAGCTCGCCCTCCTTATGCAGTCTGTGGAAGTAACATTATATCCCTTTCGATTAATAAGCCATAATCAAAAAAATAATTGAAAATGTTTTCAATGAATATTAAATAAACTATTGTTTTCAATGAATATATATTAATAATTAAACTATTGTTTCATCATTAGCATTTTATTTCTTTTGAGAAGTATCAACTGTAGGGGTGTTTACAATCATAAGATTGTAGAGTAATATCATAATAATGATACGAATGTTTCCCAAATATACTCAGTTTGATTCTTTTTGTTAGCAATAAACTGTTCTGTGATAATTTGACATTTCATATATGAGGTCATTGCATTAATCGATAAATTATGTCCCACATTTTTACAATAGTAAATATAATATTTTGCAAGGAGAGTAATTGAATTTACTAATTTTGAGTGATTAAAATTTTGAAATAGAATATTTTCGATATTAAAATCAATGTTATTATTACATTGAGACAACAAATCTTCAATGTAATTCCATAATGGTTCCACTTTATTACATTTTAAAAACAGATGTTCGTAGGTTTCTTCATATATTTCGCAGAAGGTACACAATTTATTATTCGATTTTTTTATTTTAAATAAATATGGATTAATATTCAATATTCTGTGTAGAATTTTATATTGCATTTCAATTATTTTTGGATTATGTACAGACTGTCTAGCTATATTATATATGTGACTCCAATTAAATATAATATTTGGGTAGCTTTCTTGCCATTTTATTTCATTTTTATGAGGAATATTGTCTTGTGTGAACAAAGTACTATAGATATGTTGATTTCCAGTTTTAATTGAAGGATTTTTATAAAATAAAGATTGTTTTGGCCCCATAATATATTGTTTGTTTCTATCAATCAACATGTTTGGATTTTTACATTTTTGTTTTAGTCTTTCATAGTCAAGAAAAGTGCCACTTTTTAAATTGAATTCCTTTTTGAAATCAGTGAAGGAAAAAGTATTTCCATCTTCGTCTAATAAATCAGTATTAAACCTAACACCTTTCTGGAACCATTCTTTTATGAATATATATTTGCTAATTGTAAACCATAACGGATATGAGTCATCTATATTATTTTGTTTATTTAATATGCCCATACAAAACAATTTCCAAGAGTTAAAAACATCTTTCCAAAATAAATTTTCAACATTAAGACTAGACAGATAAAAAGCACCACTAGCAAATAATATTTGATTAAAATTTTGAAATCTGTTTGTAAAATATTTATATTTATCCTGGTTTTGCCATAAGCGTTTTACCCAATTGATTTTTAGAGAATGATTAAAGATCCGGATATCAGGCACTCTTAGACCACCTACAGAAAAATCTTGTTTCAATATATCACGTTTAATTTTGTCTGGTTTATTTTTCCATATGAATTTAAAGAAGAGATCTTCAATTTCTTTAAATATTTGTTCTGTTGGACTCGGTAACGATTGTAAAAGGTGGATAAATTTAGGTAGAACCAACGATTTGATAACACAAACTCTTCCCATTAGCGTCAATGGGCGCCATGACCACATATTTAGCAATTTTACTGAACTTTGTATATGATGTTGAAAATTTATTTTGCCAATATCTTCTAAATTTGTATTAAATATGATACCCAACATTTTAAAATTCTCTTTCTCCCAAATTAAATTTTTATCTGGACATATCTTCTTTTGTGAGTTTCTCCTAGAACCAATCCATACTGCTTTAGTTTTATTAATATTTGCCTTAAGACCTGACATGGAGTAAAAATTATCTAAAGTCTTTAATGTTTCCCTTAATGATTTATCTGTGCCATCTAATAAAACTGCAGTATCGTCAGCAAATTGTGATATCAATTTTTCATCGTTATTAATTACTATACCTTTTATATTTTTATTTCCTTTGATTAAAATTGCTAGAATTTCCGCACATATTAGAAAGAGGTATGGTGAAAGAGGTTCCCCTTGGCGGCATCCACGACCCAGGTAAAAGAAAGATGAAAGGTGACCATTTTGTGAAATACATGATTCAGTTTTGGTATAAAAGACCTCCACCCAGCGCTTCAGAGAGTGACCAAAATTAAAAAAATTCAAAGTTTTTTGCATAAAATTCCAGCTAATTGTATCGAAAGCCTTCTCGAAGTCAATCAAGAGGATTAAACCTGGTATTTTTTGCTTTGCTGTTTCAAACATCACATCGTATAATAATCTTGTATTCTCTCCTATGTAACGGCCTGGGATAAAACCCGTTTGATCAGTAGAAATAATAGAGGGCAGGACAGACTTGATTCTTTCAGCAATACAAGCAGACGCTACTTTATATGTTACATTTAAAAGTGATATGGGTCTCCAATTTTTAAGAAATAACCGTGATTTTTCTGGCTTTGGTATACATGTTATTACGCCTTTTCGTTGTGTTTCACTAAGTGACCCTGTTGTGAAAGCAAAATTAATGGAATTTAGTAATATATTTCCGACCTCATTAAAAAAGAATCTAAAAAATTCTACAGTATAGCCATCAAGTCCAGGAGACTTGTTTAATTTCATTTTTGATAGACATTTTTTTAGTTCCGCTAATGTTATAATTCCTTCTAAACTTTCTTTTTCTTGAGTTGTAAGTACATTATATTTAGAAGATTGCCAAATTTCATTATCAAAGAAATCCTTATTATTTTCTGAATTTTTAGTATACAATGCACTATAAAAATCTACTTGTTCATTTATTATTTCTGTTTGTCCCGTAATTCTATCCCCTTTGTCATTCTCTAACTCCTTAATCAATTTTGTTGTATAGTTATGTTTTTCAAGTCCCAAAAAGTAATTACTAGGCTTTTCTCCCTCTTCGTACCACTTTGCTCTGGACCTAATTATTGATCCTGATAAATTATCTTGTCTCAAATTTTCTAGATCTTCTTTCTTTTTTGTATAATCTTCAACATTGTTTGTCGAAAGACATTTCTCTAATTTTTGTATCTCTGTTTCTAATTTTAGTTCTCTTTCTTTAGATTTATGTTTTTTTAGACTTGAATAGGAAATAATAATTCCACGAAGCTGGTCATCAATATTGAATTGCATATCTAAATTTTCTAAAATAAAGCTATCTGAATAAGGGGTTAGACCATAGTGTCTTTTCATGAAAAAAATTTCTTTTTTTATAATTTCTACAAAATCGTGATCACCAAGCAATGAGTTGTTAAATTTCCAGTATCCTGGTCCTCTACTAAAACAGGTAGTATTTAATTTTAAATTTACCATGGAGTGATCAGTCTTGTAACCTGGTAGTATTTTAGCTTCTTTGATAAATGGAATTATGTCGTTTGAAATAATGAAAAAATCAAGTCTGGCCTGTTTAAACGGTTTTCGTTGGCGCCAAGTGAACCCTTGTTCTTCCTCGTTCCTTTCTCTCCATATATCACATAAGTCATATTTTTCTATAAAATTTATTATCTTTTGTCTTGATTTAGGGTTATTAACTCTCAAATAGTTTTTTGAATCAACATCCGGGTTCAGAACCAAATTCCAGTCACCCCCAATTATTAAGTAGCAGTTAATAGCTTTTGAAATTAATTCTTCGATTTCCTCATAAAACTTTGGACTATCTTTGTTGGGGCCATACAGGTTTAAAAATGTAAAGTTTTCTTTGTTGATTATAGTTTTAAGGAAGAGAAAATTACCATTATCATCTATTATTTTATCTATAATTTCTAGTTCAAACTTGTTCCGAAACAAAAAGGCAACGCCCCTAGAATTGGTTTTATATGGGCAAATCACACAATTTTTACCCCATTCTAATTTTATTTTGGATATCATATTGTTATTGAGTATCCTGTAAAAAACATATATCAAAATTTCTTTGTTTCAAGTATTCGAGGACATCAATTCTTTTGAGTTTATTTGCCAATCCCCTACAGTTGACCGAAATGATATTTAGATCAGCCATTATCAAATATCAGTAACCTATTGTTGCTAATGATGAAACATAGTAAACAAACAGTTTGTTTCTTATAAGAAAACATCAAGATATAGTAGTATAGAATAATAGAATTATGGTATTTCATATATAAGTCATGCATATTATTTCGTTTTAAGTGATATTTAACCACTTTCATTTGATTTGTTATAATCAACAATAAATATTTACAAGTATTATACATGTGTATTTGTACAAAGAAAATCAATAAAATAAACAAGTGACATGGTGTCATGTATATAATGCAGGAATGCTTACGTTAGGCTGTGAGAGGAGCTCCAAGCTCCAGAAAACTAGTTAACCATTTTTTGGACAAAGAGACTAAGGATCATTCCTTTGGCATACTATTTCAAATTGTAATTGAAATAACCTCCTGTGGAATTAATTGATTAGTTTGAATATATACTTAATAAGTGTCAATTAATTAGATTACACTGCATAAACAAAAAAGCACGAAGAAAAATAAGTATAGGACTTGGTATAATATGTAATTCAATGTGTATTAACATGAAACTGTAGTGAAACTTGCATTACTTAGCACAGTATATTTCCTCACATTATTGTTCCATGGTCGAGGATTATCCAGTTGCACCGGGGCCGTTAAGACTTTGAGTTCATCGTCAAACAAATCCATTCTAATCTTTCGCTTCCCATAAGCCTTCGCATAAACATGACAGTTAAAGTACCAAGCGGATTCAACATGACTGCTGGTTCTCAATGTTTTAATCAATTGCATGTTTTTAAGGGTGATATCATCAAAAAATTTAATTCCACGGTTGAAAATTTCTGATTTGTTTCTCATAATATTTGTTTTTAAATTTCTGTTCGCCACTTTGACTATAACAGGTTTAGGATCTGACTTTGACGGCAATCTATGGATAGCTTTAAAATCCTGAATATCACATGTTATACCAGTACAATCTCATTCAAGAAATTTTGTGTTCAACGATTCGTTTTCTTCCTCCTTTAGCCCAAGAACTTTAATATTTAATTTTCTGGAATATTGTTCGTTATAATTGGACATTACAATAGCTTCGTTAACTTTAGATTATGTGATCTTAAGTTCATTTTGGGTATCAGTTAGTTGTTTCTTGAGAGAACTATTTTCGCTTTCTAATTTATTGCACAGTGTCATATTAACAGTTTCTATTTTGGATTCCAATGAATTAGTTAAGGTATCTAACTCACCTTTCATGTCCTCTTTTATTCGTTTCATAACTGAAGTTGTCACCGAGCTTGTTGAAACTGATATTATAGCTGTACACAGGTTACCATCAAAATATAAAGACAAACCTAAACCACTTATCTTGAAATTTAAAAACTCTGACACAAAGCATAAAGTAATGAAACACCGACCAAAATTTTTTGAAAAGGGAATCAAAGTTTTTGACGACGTGACAACTCTAAACGCAGGTCTCATCAACGGAGTGAAACATTTTGAAGGTGTTACATCAGCATGATATTTCAATGGTGCTGTTTATGCATCCATGGAAGGTAAAGAACGAGTGAAAGTAGAGATTTATGAAGACAAACTAGAAATTTTGAGAAGACTTGATGCTGCCCCAAAACTCATCAAAAGATCCCAGACTAAATTGTAATAATAGGACATTCCAGCGAAAATGTCCACTCAAATCAATTACTCGTTATTAAATCGCTTTTCATCCTACTTTCAAGCTATATATTTAATAGAAAGAATAATATGAAATTTTGACTTCTGAAATAGCCAAAAGGCCAAAAGTAAAAGTTATTATTTCTATTATTTGGTCCTTTTTGTCTATGTTTATAGTACCCCTGTCTTATTTAATTAAAAAAAAATAATCTCTTTGACGTTTGGTGCCCAGTTACCTATTACATGTACATACAAAGTGAAAGAACATTTTGTTTAGAGTAGGCCTACTTGTAATTATTTACTATTTATGTATTCTATTATCAGTTTAATGTTAATTTTGTATTATTTCCCATTAACAAAAAACACTTTTTATATCTATACTCATTATATGTATATATTGCTATTTAGTTTCCTCTTACAAAATCATATACTAGTATCTGATCTTAATAAATATTATAGGCTCATGTATTTCCTTCTAGAAAATCAATGTCTATTCTTATTCGATGAATAACACAATAAGTATAATAACAATAAACTGTCAAGGTATTGGTTCCCCAGATAAACGAAAAGATGTCATCCAATATTATAAACAAAAAAATTACAATATCCTATGTTTACAAGATACCCACTTCACCGAGAAAGATGAAAATGACAAAAAAGAATCCAAGTTAGTCGACCATCCTCTTCTCCAACCCGGCTTCTACAAAGGCCAACGGCACCATTCTTGACGGGCAGCAAAATCAAGTTGGTGGTGGTACTGCCATTGTCCGGATTAAGGAAGTCATGCCTCTTGGATCCGAGGTTAGGTCTGCAGACCTCGGCAACAAACCACAATGTATGTTCTGGATAGCCTCAAATCCATCTTGCTTAACCGCAACACCATGAACGCTGATATCCGGCACGGGCAACTCTCAGGATCATAAGTTGGTTGTTGCGGTTCGTTATCCGGAAGGAATCTACTCACTCATTATAGACGACGACCGGGCTCTCTTCTGGTCGGATGGAGTAGAGAAGAGAACTCCCAACCAGTCTCCCAGTCCTTAGTGGTTGGGGTTGGCATTTTAATCATCTTTAGGCATCGCCTTACCAACTCCCTGGCCTCTGTAGTGATACTACATTTCCTTTCCGTCGGACGTACAAGTTTGGAATAGTCCTCATGATGCATGGCCCACCAAAAGCCATTACCCTCTTCGAAGAAGTCTTTTGGCAGGTCTTCTATTTTCTTCCATGCTCCTTCGTGACGTAGTCTCTCAAGTCTGGTGTTGATCTTAGAAATAATCTTCCCTAGAACAAAAGGGACACACCACACTCAAACATCCATGGTCCTTATTCCCCATGTGATTCTTGTGGTCCCTTGCGGCCTGGAAAATCTTGTTGCACTTCCAGCATTCCACTGCTTTGAGCATTGAATCAGCCATTTCTGCAAGAAGAAAGACTTCTGTGATAGAGTTGGTCTCCCTTACAACGTGAACCATGTTTTCTTGTTTTAGTAATACCCTAACATTAACAGTCCGGCGTCATGTTTGTATATCAGATGTCAATAACCCCCTGGGATCCAAAACCAGGGCGAAGTACGTTTTGGGCAGACACTCTTTTTCCTGAAAGGTTCGTGTATCCAGACCAGCTGTCAAACGGCTAGGTACCTACGTCTAGCCTTTAAGTCAAAATGCTTTTTCTGGTATTTGTTTTAGAGTTTTCCTTGCCAAGTCGAGGCTTTGCTTCAGCTTTAATCTAAGTTCATAATCTTCGTAATCTTGGAAAAGTGGTTCCTTCTGCGGCATGCCAATCACGGCTTGAATAGGTAGCACTATATCTCTTCCCAGAGTATTCGGGGTTTGGCTGGTGGATGCGTGTACTGCGGATCTGTAAGCCATCATAACTTGTGGTAGAAACTCAAATCGTTTTTAATATGTTTCACAATACATGGTCAACATGGCAGACGACGCTCTGGCGTTTCCCTGTCGATTGTTATGGTAAGGTCGTGTTCTTCGATTTCCATTTGTCGTGGTCCGATTTGGACAATTTTTTATGACATGTCCTTGGTTTCATCCGTAGCATTGTACTTGAAACTGTCTTCCCCCATTGTATTGTTGTTGAGTCCTATTGTCCTCTAGCTTTTCTAATCGTATAATCAAATCCTTCAATGTTTTGTCAATGTTTACAGTTTTGTGTTGTGCTGTATTATATCTAGTTTATGCAGAAGCATTGGTCTAGCAGTCATGAATGCGTGTGAACCGTAGTCAAAGATGGGTCGGATCAGCGCACGATAGATCATCATGAACGTCACCACATTGGCACCCCATTCAGTGCCAGATATATTCCTCATTAAATTCAGCAAAGCTTGGCACCTGTGTTTGGGGTCTCCCGCCACCACAAAGCCTAAGCGCTTTCGGCCTTTTATAACCTTGAGGAGAGGCGAGTAGCCAATCAGGATTTTTCTATATTATTATGTTTTGAGGTTATTTTTAATCTGTATAGTCCAATAAAGTTGTAATTCAAAATCAGTCATCAAACTTGTTCTTATGTAACATAGGTGTACGTCAAGGTGAAAATTTATCTCCTTTCCTATTTTCTATATATCTTAATGATTTAAGCAATTATTTGGAAGAAAATAATTCGAACGGTCTCAAAATCATACAAAATGAATTAGAACTTCGCCTTGGTATCTTTCTGAAACTCTTTAGTATTCTTTATGCAGACGATACATGTTTATTATTTGAAAACTCCAAAGATTTACAATCCCAACTTGATTTATTCTCTGACTAGTGTAATCAATGGCGTTTAAATGTAAATATAGAGAAAACAAAAGTACTTATATTTGGGCAAGGGAGACAACAACAAAATGTACGATTTCACTACAACAACCACGATCTAGAAATAGTAAATGAATTTAAATATCTCGGTTTGATTTTCGCTAAAACAGGTAGCTTTTTACAAGCGCGGAAGAGCGACGAAGGCGATGTATATAGACTGTCAACTGAAACTTTTTGATAGTATTGTTAAACCAACTTTAATTTACGCATGTGAAATCTGGGGCTTCGAAAATTTAAATATTATAGAACAAATCCATCTAAAATTTTGAACATATATTCTACATATCAAGGACTCAACCCCAAATTACATGGTATACGGCGAGCTTGGTAGACATCCAATAAATATTGATATAAAGGTACGAATGATAACATTTTGGGCTCGATCAATAACAAGTGAAGACACAAAATTAAGCTCTATTATATATAAATTATTACTACATCGATTAAGCTTCAGCTTAATACAAAACAAATGGCTAAATCACATAAAAAATATCCTTGATGATTGTGGACTAAGTTATATCTGGATAGACCATCAGTTCCCTAATATTTCATGGCTAAAACATAAAATTAAAAATATATTAATAGATCAATTCTCCCAAACCTGGCACAGTGATTTACATAACTCCCCAAAAGCACTCAATTCCAGACTATTCAAACATAAACTCGAACTTGAGCTATACTTACTAAAACTATCTCTATCCATTAATGTATATATGAATTGTATATATTACTCATTTTATTGTATTTTGTATTGTTTTTAATTTAATTTCTTTTAACAGCTAACTTTGCTGTAAAGAATAAAGTTCTGTTCTGTTCTTTTCTGCCACCTGAGGCTTCCTTAGACTTTTAGAATGTACAATAGTTATTTTTTTATGATAATTACCTAGCGTAAAAGTGCTGGATTAATAATTAATTAGTGTTAATTAATGTAGCGTTAGCCTTAGAGGACATCTAAGGTCAGCGTAAAAACCAAAGTGCACGTAAACCTTACAATACCCCCCTCCCCCAAATACATGATAATATTGAGAAGCCACCGTTAGGACAAACTGTCGTAAACTTGAGCCAAAGAATTCTCACACCCCTTCAGCATTCAATCTTAGACCATAGAATAATTTATTCCGACACCTTAATTACCTAAATTATCTTTGACCATCTATTTTTCAAAACTGAAAGAGCGTGGTAAATTCCACGTTAGCACAGATAGCAGCAAACAATTGACTATTCCTAAGTACCTCCTGGATTAAGAAGTGTTCAATGTATGTCAAGCAGATGCAAAACATGTCCCTTTATATCAGAAACTTATTATTTTTTATGTATCTCACTCATAAAATAAAAATCAAAAGAACCCATAAAGAATTATGGCCTGAAGAGTGAGCACGACCTGCACCCTATGGGTAATTGGGCAAAAAAGGTCAGATGTTACCAAGTAAAGTCTTGTGATAAAACAAAGTGCAGACAAAAAGTTAAGAAATTGTCAGTCTAGATTACAATTATACCAAACATTCTACTGTCAGAAATCAATCAAATATTTCTTAGTGACTTTCTTTCATTTAAATATGAAAGAATGCGAAATGTTTTTGCCGAATTGGGTTTATTTTGCTTTCAACGTTTCTGGATGGCAAATATTTAAGCAATAAACGGTCACTTATTGCAGTTATTGTCGTATATCAGGACAAAGGTTGGATGGAAAATTAATCATAAATGCGCTAACGCTAACGTGACCATTTATTGCTTATATTTACGTTTTCAAAACCTGTCACCACGACAAATTCTACTCATTGCGTGAAAACCTCATATTACCCGCCTTTATCTCAATTTTATGGTTAAGCTTTATAAATCAATTAATTTATCAATAAATATAAATCATTTTGTATGAATTCCAACTTTAACGATGAAAAGCAACAAATTCATGAAATTTAATATACGCGGATACAATTGAACAGCAGATAGGTGATTGGGCTAGTCCCGACCGCATGTAAACAAGTGGGAAGTTGAGAAAATGGTTTAAACAGTATTTATTACAATGATACATATTTACAAAGATATGATATGATTTACAAACGATACAGAAACAAGCTAAGTAGCTTATATTAATCTGCTTCGTAGGAAAAATGATATTAATAGGAATAGTAATAATAATAATAAATAAATATATTGTATGCATTGAGTAAATTAAGTAAATTGAATTTGAATAAATTGAGTAATTAAATGGATGGATAAATAACCGAGGGGTCCACCGGTACAGTGTTCAATATAAGCATAATTCCGAAGAACGTTAGTCCGAAACATCCGCTCCTATCACAACCATCAACTGATCCCCATGACAGCTGTCAAAAGAGCACTCAGAGGTCCTAAAAGGGGCAGACGTCTCGGGCTAAGGTATTGTCTGCTGTTCCTGTGTAGGAGGGTATATATCAGTTCAGTCATCAAATCTCTTTGACAGGCCGATGTATGAATGAACAGTACTGAATATAAACTTATTCAAATCCTGTGATATATCAGCGTTTCCGTAAAGAAGTATGGAAGATGATCTGAAAGTTGGGGGTAGGAGGTTGATAGTTTGATTTCGAGCAGTGAGATAGTTGTTACAGTATAAAAGATAGTGTAGTAATATTTTGGGACGTCGGATTTTCTAATTATTTTTGATAGATTTGTCTTGAATTTGAGGACTGTTTGTGAATTCTGTGTATTTTCAGGGAGTCTGTTCCATGAATCTACAGCAGATGGTAGAAAGGACATTTTATAGTACTTAGTGCGCCATGGGATACTCCGTAGGGTATTGTTATGCCTAAGGCTGTAGGGGTTTAAATCTGATAATTTTGGGGGACGAGAATTTTCAGATATTGCGGAGTTAGTCCAGTATACATTTTATAAAATAATATCAGTTTATGTGATAAGCGACGGTCATAAAGACTTGTAAATCCAGATTCTTTATATAGGGTTGCATGTGATGTCCCTCTAACAAGTCCTGTGATAGTTCTAAGTGCGTCTAAGTTTAGTTTTTCTAATTTATTCGCGTCGTGTAAAGTACAATTGTTCCAAAGAACGTCACAGTAATCATAGATTGGTAGGATGAATTGTTTGTACAGGAGTTCAAGTGATTTTCTCGAAAGTCTGTACTTAAGGCTTCTAAGACAATCTATTTGTTTTGAAGTTCTGGATATTAGATAGTCGATGTGAGTGGTCCAGGAGCCTTTTTTATTAAAATAAACCCCCAAGTGTTTATGTTCGTCAGAGTCATATAAAGTGGTGTTGTTAAAACGTAGATTGAAGGAAGCTGGTTTCACTTTTCTTGAGAAGTGTAAACATTTAGTTTTCGTAGAGTTGAATGTTACCTTCCACTTTTCAGACCATTGCAGTATGGCTTCTAAGTCAGTATTAAGGATATCACGATATCAAGTTGAGAAAATGAAAGAAACCATACAAACCAATCTATAAGAAGGCCCGCTCCATATGTTGATAGGTGACCACAGTTTACACAAAATTCTAATTTTCAGTTAAAGTATAGTATTTTGAAACTTAATATTAAACAATCCATAAACCTGCAATTTTAGGCTCTTAAACGTGAAGCGAGTCAACTAGGTCAAATGGGTCTACGCCTCTACGGCTATGGCCAGTACTCTCAAGCCTAATTGGATTGAGTTCTATCGCATTTTGCCAATCAGTTTGTATGAAATAGGACTGGGATATAAGATTGGCTTTTATGTTAGGTTAATGGAAACTTTGGATTGAGTTCTATCGCATTTTGCCAATCAGTTTGTATGAAATAGGACTGGGAGTATAAGATTGGCTTTCATGTTAGGTTAATGGAAACTTTATTATATCTTAGAATTCAACATTAAAATTGGAATTTTACATTCAAACGTGAAGATGATCGACGTTAATTGCGCGACGGCCATGTTTGTTTATACTGGTGACCGTGTATTACTACGCTCAATGTTTTTGGTGATGAGGCAATGGCAGTTATTGTGTCATAGACGCCACAGGTATTTACATTAGTCCAATGGAGAAAAACAATAGCTAATGTAACTATAATACATTTAAGGTAATGCAATTATTAATAACCGGTATTGCTAAGATGGTCTGAGTAGTAAATCTTATCTATAAAAAAGGAAACAAGAAAGTCAAGTTTACGAGCTAGTAAAGAATCCACATTTTGAGTGAACATTCTATGTCATCTCAAAATTTGAGACTCACTATTCATAAAACATGTGTGCTTCGGGTGGAACGGGCTTTTGTATGTGTTGGTCGGTGTGTATCGGTTAAAATACATTAATATCTAAGTATTTAGAAGATAGAAAGTTGTTGGACTTGAACACTGTAGTGTTATTTTCTCTAATGTTGCTGTCATTTTCACAGAGTGTGGTGGAGATTTAAAATTTCGAAATATTCCCTATATTGTTTTAACTAAATGATATAATTATCGTCAAGAATATTTCCGTAAAATAAAGGGTTAAATAGTAAGATACTTTTTACCTCCATCTCCAAATAGGCAGTATACATATTATGGTTCCAGATGTTTTTTAATGTATTGTTCTATTAAAAAAGACGTTATTGTCTTTTAAACATATTTTGAGTAAATTTAAAATCTCTTTATCGGATCGTACAAAATATGGTTCTTGAAGAAATGCCTAACGGAGAGCGTCAAAACCAACATTGTTGTCATTGTAGGAACGTCCAAAGAAAAAAAGGCGTTTACAAATCTAGACCTAATGGAAATCAATCTTTGGAATTGTGTTGGTTATGGACCACTCTGTTTAAATGTGTAATTGGCTAGTCTTGGTAGACGCAGAATTGTATTTCTTACCAAATCTTTGATCAAGCTAAAACATGGACGTAACGTAGATGATTCAATTTATAGAGTCTAGCTTAACTCAAGCCAGTTGCAAACGGAAAATGATAACCCGGATCACTTTTCCTTTGATTTTGATGTGGTTGCAAAATAGACCATAAATAAAATAAAATTTTAGTTTTTTTAGCCACAGAAGTGTGTTGGCAGGTGGAACGGGGACGTAACAATATCGATTTATAACATCATAGTACCACAGTTGAGAGACGTTTGACAGGTTCATTTTAAGATATTGATTTTGTCTGTGAAGTCGGTATTGAACAGGTTCTTCATTCTACTGCCTAGGCCGGAACGTTACATCAAGAAGTTGTGTAGAGGTCAGAGCCTTAGTTAGCAAAACTCCAGAACTAACATACAGATCGGAACTTTAGTTAGCAGATACATTAAGAACATAGTCTATATAACTAACATTTATAGTGAATATAAGATTAACAGAATCACATTTTACTTTACGCTGATATAATGGTTACAGACTACGGCGCGAGGTTTTGTATTTTAACAATTTTTGTATCGAAATCATTATGTTTCACTAATGGAACAGATTGGAAAAAACTGATCTATACTGGACCAGTTACATTAAATTATTATAGTTTCATACAAACGTCTACTGTAATCAGCTGTACAGCAAGATGTTGGCCTCTTTACAAGTGGGATCAGATTCATTTTCGAGGAGAAGATTGTTATTGTTTAGCACCAGTTTATGCGGAGGCTGGCGAGATTTCTGGAACGATGACGACAGACTCGTCAATTTGGACCATTTATCATGGTATGGTTTTTTTTTTTTGTGTGTGTCTTCGATAAATACCGTTGAGGTAGGTCTGACATAGAGATCCGTTCAGGAACACAAGAAAACAATAAACCCGTTCAGGAACACAAGAAAACAATAAACCAAGCAACTATATGAACTATATATAAATCCAAATTTTAGTGAGTATTCTATTAAATTTTGGATGATATAAATCAATTGAAATGTATATAATTTCAGATACATATTTTTGTTCCGAGAAAGGATACACGATATTTCCAAACCAAGGATATTGTTTAAAATACTTTTTAATCGGGAAACCGTGGGACGTCGCTGAAACAAGATGTCGAGAAGATGGTGGACATTTAGTCTCAGTTCGCAATAACCAAGATTTGATTAATTTGAGATCTCTAAATTTGTGTAAGTGTTGGTTTTTAATTAAATTAAAATTCATGAACACCCCTCAGAAGCCTCTAGCAGAGGGAGTGTTCAATCTTCAGAAATAAATTATGTCATTCATTCATTGAATTTGTCCAATACGCTGCTGTTTGTTACCAATGTGATGTTTCATATTCTACGTATTAGATTAATCTTCTCGTGTGTTATGGAAACATATTCTATTAGAGACACGTACATATGTGAAGATAATTCTCAAATCTATACCTTTAAATCTAATGAACCGCAATTTAGTGTAAATACCTGGATTGCTAGATTGCATGCTAGCATATAAAGCACTGAACATTCCCGTCTTACCTAGATTTATTTTTTTATTGTGCTCCGCAACTTCGACAACCACTGGCAAGAAGCCAGATATCGCAATACAAATCGCCAATCGAACCAACATCACGTACCATACAACGGTCCAGTATTACATAGACCTATACCACCTACGAATACCCGACCACCAACCAATCCAGTCATTTATATCCCACCCCCACAACCCACAACACTGCCTATCAATCCAGAGATATCCATCGACCTGCCCACAAAACAGCCTACCCATCCAAAGATAACCACCGGCCTCACCAACACCAGAAACGCAAACCAACCCACATACGTCAACCAGTTCCCACAAGGAGGAAGAACCCTTTGTTAAGGTATTCTTCCATGTTTTGCAGTGTCTCCATCATATGGCAATGCTTACCCTTCAGCAACAAGGTCAACCAGCGTTCACCTTCAAACGCAGTCTCTGAGTTGGATAGTTTTATCCGTGCAGCAATGAAAACATTAGCTGTCGACGCGAATATTAGATCACTCAATCGAATATGGCTCTCTAAGGTAACGTAGGCTCTAATCGATCATATCAAACCACCCTTTAAGAAAAACTCACCTTCATCCGAACCAAGTCTTTATCACAACCAGCCTTTGACCGCATTATTTCCCATGCCCTCTCTTGGGACCGTCGCTCCAATGGGAAGCGCCTAACTCAACCTGCGATTGCCAAATTTTACCAAACGATCAACGAAACCAAAACCAGAGTAACCATATCCCCACCAACTGAAATGGAGATTGATCAATTTTCAACGACCTTACCAACCAGAGCACTGTTGATGACCACATATACAAGATGAAGTTACCATCCTAGTCCGCATTTCTATGACAGCCCTGTATTTTTCAATATCAGATTCTTGCTATATATTGTCTCATCAGTACCCAAATTGTGCCTGACTTCGTATTTGTAAGACAACATAGCACAAATATTTGATAATTTTCATTATTTTTCCATCTTTACGGCGTCGGGTGTATGTGCCCGAATTTAGTATTATCCATTTGAACAACTTGTCATATGAAAATCTTCCATATAATGCACAAGTATTGGATTTCAAATAAATGAGCTACATAAGTATTGTAAGGTATTTCGATAGATCGTTCCATAATTGTCACATGTACTTTGTAGTTTTTCGAAATCTATATTGAAGATATTGTATTTAGATCAAAATCATAAAATCTAGAAAGCCTCTATTGTCTAAATAGTAACTATATGAATAAACAAGCATAGATACAAATTCTTTCATTAAGGAACTAATCTCATATAGAACAAGGTTAAACATTACTAGATCAGAACGAAAACATCAACAGACCAGACCATTTCCAATTATTTTTCACCCTAGGCCTTCTCTGTGGAGATCGTCCCTCCTTCGCGAAACTCTAAATCTAATCGATCCCAGATTTTACAAACATCAATCGATAACCAATTGAAAGCATAGTAACATTATCCCCAAAACTGCATATTATAAAGCTTATTGATCAACATATACACCTGATCACTAGTATGTTATAACCATGATTGGAATCCAACTACTAAACATTGTCTTAGTAGTTACCATCCGTGGTCACGGTATTTCGAGTAAGACAACTATCAGTCTACATCCCTAGATTTTAGGGAAAGCCAGCCATCGTGAACAATTGACTGCGATATTTAGTTTAATGTTCGTATCCCCAAATTCTGCATCATATTGCTTAGCTGACAACCGATTTCAGACCTGTATTCTCACGTTTGTATACCGAGTCGCATCCAAACTACGGTTGTCTCCTGTGTGTACTGATCGGTAAGACTACTATCAGTCTACACTTATCTAGTCTTGTAAATATTGTTTAATCATCGTCTATCGACTTTGAATTTCCGGCGACTTGTCGAGTTGGCGACTTTGAAATCCGGCGACTTGTCGACTTTGAGACATTGAAAAAAGAGGATGGCCGCTATCGGCTTCCATAAAATCTAATGAACCCCAATTAAGTGCTAATAACTCTCAATCTAATGAACTCCAATTTAGAAAACAATTTTTTAAACTCCAGCTGTTAATGTGATGAGCTTCAATTCGATGTAAATAACTTTCAATGTAATGTACCTCAGCTTCACTGTTTAATTTTCAGCTAGCTCCTATGTTTATGTTGGAGCACACAGAACACTGGCAGGTACACAGTTTGTATGGATACCTGGTGGAACTGTAAACGAGTCGTTTTGGAAATCTGGTCAACCAAATAATAGGTTTGGGAAAGAGAACTGTGTTGAATTTGCTGAAGATCTTAATGATAGCCTGTGTCATGAATTTCAACATTTTGTTTGTCAAATATTAACAAATTAAACCCTGATAACTATTGTGTTTCGCTAGCTCAAATTGAAAATGATAGGATACATCTGTTTTGATCATAGATCTTTAAATGGGCTGGAATCTAAAATGAATATCTAAAACGAAGGTTTTGATTAACCGAAAGTGAATTATTGCATGATATCGACAAAATGTGCTCGGAAGCTGTATAGCTTGATATTTATGACTCGATTACTTCGGTTTTCTTTTTAATTTTCATTGTAACAAGAATTATCGGATGGAATTGCAAAAGTTTTACTTGGGTGCTAATCGGATCGATCTGAAATTTACAGGATATAGAGAGAAGCCACTACAAAAAAAAAAATATCTCATCAGAAATTTTGAATCACTTCCGGTTTGTTTCTGGGAGACTTCCGGCTTCTAAAAATCACCTTGGGCGACCCTGCTTCTATTGTTATGTACAAATGTAGACAAAAACAGTACAGATTATCTAGTTATTTGAATCATCTAAGAAGAAAAAAAAATTAAAGTTACGAATGTGCTGTTACATAAAATTGGCGCATCTTAGCAAAATTTTGATAAGTCCGCTAAATTTCATCCGATTTGTATGACTTTTGGTGTCTATTACTTTGCTACTTTATCTCAAATTTGTTAAGAACAGAATTTTGATTTGTTTTTGTTATTCCCGTTTGAATGTCCTTGACCACAGCTATCTATAGTTATGCTTATATTGGTTAACAAACTTTAATTTCCTGTTTAATAGGCATCTCGAAATTGAAACTGTATCACATTCTCTAACATACACAAATGCCCATTTGTTTTGTTTTTTCCCACTATAAATGACAATAATTCATAATCATATTTGGTAAAATTCTGGTTTTCTCGGGTCAATGACCTTTGGATCACGAGATACACATATACCAAGAAAAGAAAGAAATTGAAAATATCAAAATTCTTAAAGCTATTCCTGAAACCCCAAAGTTAAAAAATTGCAAAATTTAGGCCTCATTAACGTGTGCGACGAATTATCGAATATTTTAACTGTTGTATGGTTCAAAATTAATGCAAGATTTTAAAAATGAAGACCCGGAGTAAATCGAGTCAAAAATGCATTAAGTGGTCATTTTTCTATTGCTATGTGCTTATACCGGCTTTGCAAACATTACCAGGTATTACATTTATTAAACCAGAGACTTTGACAATCTATCCTTTTCCATTGGGAGAACAAACCTTTTTTTCAATCCCCTGGGTTTTTTTTAAAAAATTTTGCCAAAATATAAAATTGGGTTTGGAGATATATAAAGACATTTTCGAACTGCTTACCATCTGGTAAAATCTGTTCACTGTCCATTGTTTGTTACAAAATGATCAATAACTGTCCATTGTTTCTAAAAAATATTCACTTACTGTCCATTACTTGGTAGAAAATTGTTGAATAACTGTCTATATTTGGTAAGAACTGTTCACTAACTGTTCATTAACTGGTAAAACCTGTTCACTAACTGTCCATTATTTTGTAATAATTGTTCACTAATTTCTTATGAACTGAAAATCTGACACTAACTGCCCATCGTTTATTAAAAACTCTTCACTTACTGTCCATTACCTGGTAAAATTGTTTAATAACTGTCTATATTTGGTAAGAACTGTTCACTAACTGGCCATTAACTGGTAAAGCCTGTTCACTAACTGTTCATTATTTTGTAATAACTGTTCACTAAATTCTTGTTATCTGGTAAACCGGACACTAACTGTCCATTGTTTATTAAAATAATGTTCACTAAATGTCTTATTATCTCGTACATTCTGTTCACTATTATAATGTCTTTTAGGTGATAAATACTGTTCTATAGCTTTTCATTATCAACCATTCCTTGTGCTTATATTACTGTAAACACATTTCCGCTTACCAAACCTCCTGTGTTCAACTTAATTATAACTGCCTATAACTGGGACCGAAACACCCCCGGGAAAAATCTTTTTTTTCGTTTTCCTTGCAAAATTTTTTGTAAGTTCGGGTTTCGATATTTTTTTTGAAAACTTAATATTTTTAAGACCAATTTTTTAATTTTTCAATTTGGTTTAACCTCTAACTTTCGATTTCAATTTAAAACGAAGGGCCGGAAAAAATCCCCTTTCCCCCTTAATCCTTGGCAAATTTTAAAATTTATCAGTTGAAAGGCGAAAAGATTTCCATTTTAAAAACCAAAATTTGTCAATAAAAAATATTTAATTTTTCCTTTAATGACGAATTAAATTTCCTCTTACCTAGTGAAAATTTCAATTTTTAAAATTTGAAGGGTAATCGGCAAAAAAAACTCAAACCCTATTTCCGCCTTTTTAAAATTTTTAAAGGTCAATTTTTAAAAATTCAGGCAGTTGAATTTGGGGAAATGAAATTTTTCCCGGTTTTAACCAAATTTGGGTTTAAGGGATTTTCAATATCCCTTTTTTTTTCTCGAATACGAATTACGAACTTTTTAACGCCCACGGGAAAAAGGTAATGTCTTTGAAAATTGGATAGTAATCGATATGTCTAAAAAAAATTGTCCACTGCAGATATTTGCCTACATACATAGAATTTTTTTCATATTTTTCCCCCTCTTTAACAGGGACTGTTGATTGACCAAATTTTCATTTTAAAATATCACATGAATACATTTATATTGGGCCGATTTCAATTTAAAGGCCCATCTATTCAATTTTTTGAAAAATTTATAATTTCGCAAATTCTAGTTTGAAATTTTTAAAAATTTTTTTAGTCAAAATTTAAAAAATCTACAATATGAACATGAAAAACAGGGTAGATAAAATTCAAATTAAAGATTGTCTACATAAGGGAATTTTTAAATTGCCTTCTTTTCTAGGATTAAAATTGTTCACAAACATGCAAAAATTGAAATTTCATATCTAATCGTCTTTAAATTGGACAGGAAATACCAATTATTAATCATTTGAAAACTAAGGCATAAAAATTGAAAAAGATTGCCCGAGATTTAGCCCTACTTTTTAATTTCGAAATACGTTCTAATCCCTAAACTTCAGTTTTAAATCTAATGTTTGTAAAAAGATTTATTCGAGAGCAAAATAAAAAAAATAAAACATTTTTCAATTTTAAAATAAAACAAAGGAGATACAATTTACAAATTTTTCGCTTTTAAATTTTAAGGATTAAAAATTTTTTTTAAGCCCCCAAATTTAACATATAGCGCACCTATGTCTTTAGTTTTTTCTGGCATTAATGCCCTTTCCCCAAATTTCATGAAAAAATGAAAATAAATCTAATCGTCTGTTATTGGACAGGAAATACCAGAGTCTATTAATGATTGTCAGACAAATAACAGTACTTTTCAATAGCATCGAAAGATGCATTAATAGACCTTAAATCAGCTAATGTTAAGGTCATGACATTAGCGTTCAAGTGGCTCCACAGACAAAACAAATACATTCGCGTTAATTAATGATTAGCGTGGTCGTTTATTAGGCGATAATTGGCCAATTTACTTCAATTTCGGTGGTCGCTGGTCCCCGTTGAAGGAGTGGTCGTTTAATAAGCATAAATTTTATTGAAATATCGTCGGGGGGAATTTGAGGCGGTCGCTTACAACGAGCGGTCGCAGAATGGGCGTGGTCGCATGAAGGACTTTTACTGTAGTAATGCATCAAATGGGCAGCCTTGCCACACTGAACGTGTTGCAGAAAATGACATGGATTTTCGCCCATTTACCTCAACACAACTTTTAGTTTCAGTGTACAAAATTCTAAGAAAATGTCCCCTAAATTCATACACTCAAGCAAAAGATAATAATGCGAGACCTTCACAACCTTTCTGCGAATCGAATTTGGCAAATTCTCGACAGCAATATAATCTTAAACATACCGCACAGCACAAACTTTAAAAGAAATGTCTCGTTCTGGGAATCACAAAGTCTGATCTAGAGATATAACATCAGATTCAATAGCTTTCAGTTGAAGAGCCAGACAACGCGACCATACTTTGTAATCAACATTTCAAATACTTATGGACTAGTAAAACATTTCATGCTAATGATTATTCGTTCTATTTTTAGAAATCCTCTTTCTCCCTTCCTTTGGGGGTTTTTGCATGCCCATTTTTGACTAATTTTTGGTCTAGATTTGAAATTTTATGTCTGAAATTGCATTTTCTTTCAGAATTTCTGAGATAATGAGAAATTTAATTGGCGGAAGGTTATTTCTAAAAATAGTGGTTTTGTGTGCAGTGAGAGTCAAGCGGATGTTGATAAAATGTAGTGATTTACTTTCATTTTGTTTAGTTCAAAATTTTCATGGTCATGCTATATTGAAATTTTGTACAGAAACCAAGTATTGGCCAGGCTTTTAATGTGACATACAGGAAAGCTTTCAACGATATTTCTGGAAAAAGTTATGGAAGGTTGAATTTCGTGATTTAACATTGAAACAGATGGCAAATGAATTGGCGGACCGAGTCCTTATGTGGCTGTTAAGTTTATAAAAGATTATGCCCCCTTTCTTTTGTAGAAAATACTTATTACTCCTCGTTTCATGGAAGATGAAAGATACCCACTTTTTACAATTTGTGAAATGACTCAAAATAGCTATCACTAAGAACATACCAAATTGTGAGAATATCTTATATAACATTATAACTCTCTTCGAACAATAAATATAAATTATAAAGCTCTTCGCGCAATAAACATGGTACAAAAATATGGTCGTAATGTAGTTTACAATCCCAACCTAAGACATTAACAACACCAATCGAACCATTACTAATAGCTACGGTAAAATTTACGGTACCTTCGATTGGATCAAACTAAAGAAATAATTGATGTGAATTACCGTACAAAATGTTCTACTTTTCAAATTCATCTTTTCTCCTCATACTATTGAATTGTACTTCTACAACAATATTTCTGTAATTTGGGTCTAATCGTATATTTCTCTTGGCTTGAGTATCTCTTTGCTTTTCGGCATGTTTGAAATTTGTGATTCTACTTCTGCATCAAAATATATATAATTTGGGTCTTATCGTATCTTTCTCTGAGCTAGAGTTTCTCTGCTTTTAGGCTTGCTTGAACTTTTCATCTTTCCTCCTCATAACACTGGGTACCGCCAGATTAGTTTGTGACCGATTGTTGTTCTCTTTGTTTATGTACTGTTGGTTTAAATAATGAATTGAATTCTTCTTTATTATCATTATTCAGTTAATTTGCATTTGCAAATGTTTAGTTATTATTAAATAAGTATCAAACTCATCGATTTCTTATTTCATTATATTCTATTGCCTCAACATTCCTCTAGAAATTTTAGTATTATTTATGCATCATGATTTACACATTATATATACATTCGGAATCGGGAGAAAATTTCGCTATTCTCGAACTATTTCAATTTCATATGCAGTACGGGGGTTTTAAGAGAATTAAACACTTTTTTGGATTTGACGGCGTGAAATTTACGAGAAAACTGGTCTTTTTAATGTATTTTTATGAGAATTTTATTGGTTACGGTAAAGATCAAAGTCGAAATGCCGCTATAGATCTGTGTAGTGAAAACGTTCGTATAATGTTACATTACTATACTACTTTAATTAATCCCTGTCTTTTTCAGTCAGAAAATCACGAAAAGAAAAAAAGTGGTGTAGCAGGCAGAGTTTTCAAAGTTAGAAGTTGAAATTTGGCAGATAAAAACGTAAACAAGTAATTGTTATCATTAAAATTGTGTCCAGTGATAGGGAAGAGGCTATACACAAAAAATAGAAAAATGCAGCAATTGTGAATTTGGAGCTCTGACACTTCTATGTCGATATTCAGTATTTTCAGAAGAAATGATTGTTTGAATTTAAGAATATTTATTAAAAGTACATAGTATTAGTAATAATCGGCAAATTTACTTACAAAAATACATTCATTATATTTAACCTGTAGTATCAATTCTGTATGCTTGGTATTTACAGCCACCAAAAACTGAGTTATTCGTTCACGAACGAATCGGAAGACGTGGTTTCTTCTACAAAATACCCAAACTAATCGATGTCGTTGGTGTCTTGGTTTGCTGTAGTTTCTAAAGTTTGGTAAACTGTGAGATAGCAGCTGTTTCTACAGATTATGCATCTAAAGTAAACAAAATTTTTTAAACTGTAAAAAAAATTCAAATCGAAGTACATTTACAGAAAGTACGATATAGATATCGATACATTTCCATGTCAACTAAATGAAAGCAGGTCATTATTAATAAATATATTTTGATTAAAACGTTGAAATTAGCCTAGGAAAACATTTTTTCTAGATATTGGTTTATAGTTTTCATTAATTTGAGCACTTCCCCAACTTTCTATATAAATCAGACAACCTCTGTAATAGACAATACGTAGGTATTGCTGTGGACGTATGTTACTTTGTGTCTATTTCTAAACATTTGTGATGCGTTGTGTCAAAATTTAAAAAAAATCATTAAGTTTACTCACTTGCAGCTAGTTTGATAAACACGTTGCCATTTGAAGAACAGAACATAACAGATACCATTTCCATTTGTACTATGAAATCTTGTGTAAACTTGATGATAGGATGGGCATAAATCTTCTCCAATTGTATTATTAGCCAATGGTGGACAATGACTGCAATAAAATCAACCATTAAAGAAATATTCTTAGTGTGGCTCAGTTGACGTAGAAAATTCGAATGATTATTAGGTTTAAACTGACACATTTCACAGAACAAAGTAAGAGATATTTGTGTCTCTAGTTTTGACACGCTGGGTATTTGTACTAAATTTACATCCAAAGAAGGGCAGTTTAATCACAATTATGAAAAATTTATCCACTTGTGTTTCTGGAAATCTGGATCTGTTGGATGATTTTCTTCTCTTCTGATCTGAAATTAGAAAAAATAAATCGCGAGAAGGATAGTACCTGTTAAGTACAGATTGTTTTTAGTTTGCTATGAACAAGGTTGTCATTTAAGTTCTGATTTTTTGAATATGCCACTATCATTTTCTGTTTATAGACATGAGGAAATTTCTCTTGAAGACTCTTATAATGGGTTTGAACTATCTTGCTTGCTTTATTACTGGTTGTATTGAAGGGAACTACAAAGGGTGCAATGCCTCCTCTGTGGTGAATATTAAGTCCTATGGGTCTTGCTGTATTTAATGTCTCAAACCAATGGGCTTCTCTAGATTGACGGAATTTGGAAGTTTCATCTTCGAGCAAGTCGATTTCTATGCGCTCAATTGGGGTTAGGGTGAGATCGTTAGGTGAATGGTCGTCAAGATTGAAATGATTAGAAACAGGCTTGTTTTCTTTTAAATTTAATATCTGATCTGTGAGCATTAAAACGAGTGCGTAATTTGTTCTTTGTTTAAATTGTCCTTCTTCAAGATATTTGTTCTACATAACATAGCAAAAATTGATAATTTTCATATTTTTCGCCATCTTTAACAGCTATGGATGGTGTGACCTAATTAGTTTATCACTTTGAAAACTAGGTCATATGAATTCAATATATTGCCTAGATGTTGGCAATTGCAAATTTGAGCTCCATACTATTCTAAGGTTTTCGAAATACGTTCATAATTGTCAGCAATTCTAGTTTTAAATCTTTTTTGTAAAAATATTTATTTAGATCAAAATATAAAATAAAACATCTTCAATATAAAATGACACAAACAGCATAGATACAATATTCTTTAATTAAGGATTAGATTTCATAAGCAATTAACATCTAGCAGAACTATACTTTAGTCGTAGGCATTAAATGCGTTACACAAATTTCATGAAAAAATGAAAATAAATCTAATCGTCTGTTATTGGACAGGAAATACCAGAGTCTATTAATGATTGTCAGACAAATAACAGTACTTTTCACTAGCATCGAAAGATGCATTAATATACCTTAAATCAGCTAATGTTAAGGTCATGACATTAGCGTTCAAGTGGCTCCACAGACAAAACAAATACATTCGCGTTAATTAATGATTAGCGTGGTCGTTTATTAGGTGATAATTGGCCAATTTACTTCAATTTCGGTGGTCGCTGGTCGCCTTGAAGGAGTGGTCGTTTAATAAGCATAAATTTTATTGAAATATCGTCGGGGGGAATTTGAGGCGGTCGCTTACAACGAGCGGTCGCAGAATGGGCGTGGTCGCATGAAGGACTTTTACTGTAGTAATGCATCAAATGGGCAGCCTTGCCACACTAAACGTGTTGCAGAAAATGACATGGATTTTCGCCCATTTACCTCAACACAACTTTTAGTTTCAGTGTACAAAATTCTAACAAAATGTCCCCTAAATTCATACACTCAAGCAAAAGATAATAATGCGAGACCTTCACAACCTTTCTGCGAATCGAATTTGGCAAATTCTCGACAGCAATATAATCTTAAACATACCGCACAGCACAAACTTTAAAAGAAATGTCTCGTTCTGGGAATCACAAAGTCTGATCTAGAGATATAACATCAGATTCAATAGCTTTCAGTTGAAGAGCCAGACAACGCGACCATACTTTGTAATCAACATTTCAAATACTTATGGACTAGTAAAACATTTCATGCTAATGATTATTCGTTCTATTTTTAGAAATCCTCTTTCTCCCTTCCAACAACAACAACAACAACAACAACAACAACAACAACAACAACAACAACAACAACAACAACAACAACAACAACAACAACAACAACAACAACAACAACAAACAACCAAACAACCAAACAACCAAACAACAACAAACAACCAAACAACAAACAACAACGACAACAACGACAACAACGACAACAAACAACAACAAACATCAACAAACAAACAACAACGACAACAACAACAACAACAAACAAACAAACAAACAGACAAAGAGAAAACGACAACAAACAAGCAAACAAACAACGACAACGACAACAACAACAACAACACATAGTTCGCATTAGTTCGCATTACAAACTTTAAAATTTTTTAACGCCCGAATAAACCTTAACATAATAATAATAATAAATCTTTATTACCCTTTCGGGAATTCTTGTATAATGCAAGGTTGAAAAGTAACATATAATACATAATTGGGACATTAGAAAAACAATATCACAGATTTATTTGGCGTTTGTTTAGTAAGTTAATAGAAAAAGGAATAAACGAAATTTTTGCCCTGTTGGTACTGAGTTTAGGTACTAGATATCGTCGTCCTGATGGTAGAATATTAAATTCTGAATTTAAAAAATGGCCTGGATCGTTAGCTATTTTCTGAGAGAGTTTAAGGACAAAAGAATCTGGTTGTTCCAGTATCAATTCTGAATGTTTAATGTACCTCCCCCCCCCCCCTCTCTCGCAAAACTTTGGTTGATGCATATGAATTTATCCCAACCCGCACTTTTTTTTAGGGTTCTTGATGATGCACCCATGAGGTCGGACTTCCAAACCTTTCTGGGTAAAATCTGTGACCAGATCAAAACGGTATTTGGGAAATAAACTTTAATATCATCCAACTTCTCATCAATTCTTGCACGCAACCTGCATGGAACCATACCAATGTCATTTCCACAGCAGTGAAGAATTAGATAAGATGGAGGGGTTTCGAACTTTAACAATGTTTTAAAATGTGGAATCAAGTAAATTAACCATAGACCTGATTTTCCTTGCCACCAAATAGAGCAACCGAAATGCTCTAAACCCAAATTGCTTCCTGTAGCACGTGCTGCTGGAAATGCCTTTTTTACTAAAGAAGTTCCCACAATCCATACTCTGAGATTTTCTGTAAAAAAAAAAATATGAAGAATAACCTAAACTTACTTGAAGGTATTCTTATATAACTGTTTGAAGCCTTCGATTTCCACCTGCCAAATTTCAACACCTCTTCCTCAGAAAACCCAAATGAAACTGCACTTGTGGCAGCACCAATTCTAAAGGAGTGCGACTTGAACAGATCCTTATCAAGACCGATTTGATTGATGGCTTTTGCCAACAGAGCCGAGAATTGGTAACGTGTCAATGGACAACCCCCAAAATGACAAAAGAATGGCCCATCAACTGCCGGACGAACAGCCAGATAATTTTGCTACAAAAGGACAAAAACTTCGCCGACCTTTTCCTATACAGATTGTTTGGCCTTTACCAAACTGGTCAGTTTTTGAAAACCTCAGATGAATGTTTCTCCTTATCACAGCATACATCGCTTCTTAACAAAACATTTTTATCAAATGAATTCTTACTCTCAGCAACTAACTGACCCATCCTCATAAAACCAAAAAACCTTACAAGGTAAGCAGCAGTTAAAAGTCGAACCTCATAAATAGATGAGCATATGTGTGGCAAAACCGAAATAATATTCTCCAGAACCTCGATGGAAATTGGTAATCTTGTGTCCTGAGATTTCTTCAACCGACTTAGACCCTGTAACATTTTCTTGACAACACATTTCTGAGTAGTGTCTTGACACTGCAACATTTTACATTTATAACCTAGACCACATAAATATAATTCAATTGTAGAATGTTTTAACCCAGACAACCAAGCCTGTGCGATTTTCTCAAAACTGAAAGAGCGTTGATACTTTAAACGATTTTTACGAAACATAAAAAAAAAGTCCACCTTGGCACAGATAGAAGACTGAATAATCTAGTCTCTCACTGCCTTCAGCAGAGAGACAGAAGACCAAAGTATGAAAATATCTTGAAATAGCGCAACCAATTTGGTTGAGTTAAAATATTCGTCTTCCTTGGATTTTTTTCATCAAAAAGTTTCATTTTTCCTGTATGTTATTAGGTCAGCTACACACCAACCGCCTATTTGACAATATAAACCACTGATTGTTGACTCTAATCTTAGTTGAAATATCCAAGCGTGGAGCTTTTTTTAAAGATGGTTGCCATTTAAATAAGACTTACTGTCACTTACTGTCATTGAAAATTTCAGCCAATCAAAAGACTTGTCTCAAAATCAATGATTTAGATCACATGATTTTAATGTTGATTTGTTGAAAGGTACATATTATCCAATAATTATCGTTTACTTTACAAAATATACTGTTTTCAAAGGCCTAAATGAAGTATAACAGAATTCCGTGTTCTCAACAGGCTTGGTCGTCTTTCTCTAAAATACGTAGTATTATTTAGAGTCAACATGTCGGTCTACACAGATAGCAGCTAAATATAGACTTTATGCCGAAGAACCTCCGGGATTGCCCCGTGTATGTCAACCAGATGCAAGACATGTCCCTTTACATCAGAAACACATTATTTTTAACTCTACGAATAAAAGATACCCGATCCAAGAGCACCTAAAATGTGAAAACTTGAATGTAATATACTTAATTTCATGTAAAAAATGTCCCAAACATTACATATCGGAGAAACAAAGAAAAAATTACGCACTCATTTTAATGCTCACAGATCAGATAGTAAATAACAAAAAAAGACAAGCCTGTTTCTAATCGCTTGACGTTCTCACGCTAACCCCAGTTGAGCGCATAAAAATTGACTTGCCAGAAGATGAAACTTCCAAATTCCGTCAATCAAGAGAAGCCCATTGGATTGAGACATTACATACAGCAAGACCCATAGGACTTAATATTCACCACAGTGTGGGCATAGCACCCTTTGTCGTCCCCTTCAATACAACCAGTAATAAAGCAAGCAGAAAATGATAGTTGCATATTCCAAACTTAAATGACGACCTTGTTCATAGCAAACTAAAACCAATCTGTACTTAACAGTTACTATACCTCTCGCCCAGTGGGCGGTTATTTTTTTCTAATTTCAGATCAGAACAGAAGAAAATCATCCAACAGATCTAGATCCCCATTTCTCAATAAAATATTTGTTCCACCCTATGCCTGTACATCTTGGAGATTCAATCCCTCTTTTCCCTGAAATCTAAATCTTCTCACATCTTTTGGGTCATGTTTTTTAGCCTGAGTGTCAGTAAAAAGGGGAAAAGGTGAAAAAATAGAAAAAACAAAGACGCACCACACCACAAAATTAGTAAATTTGAAATTTAAAAAAAACATACTAGAACCATAATCCACAAAGAGTTATTGTCAACCATGAGTAAAATCAGGACTGATGCCTTAAAAAATTTTAACTTGAGTATATAAAAGAACTTATAGTTTGGACACGCAAATAACACATGGATGTAGTTTACAAACAGTTTGGATCTCATACTCAACTTAATAAGACACATTTTGATAAAGTTTCAAGGATTAGAACTGGCTCATTACATGTCAATTATGAATTGAACTATGTTATTTCCATTTAAGAGCCATATGTATTTTCGTATGTTCAATTAAGATTATCATTACTCATTTTAATAAGATAGCTTGCTAGGCCAGGTTATATTGACTACTAGCAGCATTGATTTTTAACAAAACTTGACTGTACAGTAAGAATCACCAGAATGAAATATTCAACCTTCAGTTATTTACTTCTTTTCTGGTGTGATAAATGTACATTTTTCCATTAAAATCTGTCTAGAATTGCACCTTCTTACATTGCAATAACTTATTAAATATTTTAAGTGTTTTTGATTTCCAATAGTGTTGATCCTTGAGTGATAATTTCAGCAAGTTTCGTCAAAATAAGTAAAGAATTTTCCTTGTAGAGTGTTTACGAGCCACATTTTAAAGAACAAGGGCAATAATTCATCCTTAATATTTTTTGATATTTTTGATTTCCGATAGGGTTCATCCTTGGGAGATAATTATCTATTTCAACCAGCTTGGTCAAAATCGGAAAAGAATTGTGCCTTGTATAGTATTTACGAGCCAAAAATCAATCACGTTTAAAGAACAAGGGCAATAATTCATATAAAATGTATTTCGATATTTATAATTTTCCATTGAGCTCATCTTTGATTTAGCTGATTTTGACCTTTTTCAAAGCCCTGTTACTTTATCTGAAATTTGTTGTTAAATTTCGAATTTCAATTCTTTTTAGAAACCTTTAATTTTTTTTTGAAAATTTTAAAGTCTCTATCTCATAACCTTCATTGACCTTGTAATTTTCAGTGTACAATGAAATTGACCTATGCAATCTATAGATATGCTGATATTTGGTCAAAAATGTCAATTTCCGGGATAATTGCCAATTGAAATCTGACAATTTTTGCAAATATTAACAGTTTAATTATTTTTATTTTAACAAAAAACAGTTTAGGGAGCACTGGGCTTTGGAAAGCTATAAGTTCCTAAATATCTTGTCATGCTCGGTGCTGTTCACAGCTAAAGTCTGTTATTGACATTAACACAAAATTCTCTTTCCTTACCATCTAGTTTGGGAATTCTCTCTTTCTATATTGTAACTATATAATTCATGCATTTAATGGTGGTTACGATACTGTTACTTGAAAGTCGTTTCGACCTTACAGATTTACATTTTAGTAGACATTTATACCGAAATTCAAATACAACATGTTTATATATTTTTGAATTTCTGAAATTCTTTCTGACTTAATAATATTCTTTTTGACTTAGTAAAATTCTTTCAGACTTGGTAAAATTCTTTTAAACTTAGTAAAATTCTTTTTGAATTAGTAAAATTCTTTTGAATTAGTAAAATTCTTTTGAATTAGTAAAATTCTTTGTAATTTGTAAAATTATTTTTCAATTTGTAAAATATTTTTTGAATTTTTAAAAATATTTTCTAATTTATTTCCTATTTGGTGACTTGTGTAATCAAGACTCAATTCCCATTTGGCCCTTTCTCTATTTCTCATCTTGACCACATCGCCATTTTTCCATTAGTCTAAATAAAACAATATGCTCGTTGGGGTTCTAATTCCGGTCGAGGCCGGTTTCATACTTGCGGATCAGCTGATATACCATTTTGGGGTAAATTAGGATAAAAAAAAAAGGCAGAATGGGGCAGGAACAAAAGAAAATGGCATGAAATGAAAATTGAATTGAGAAGGGATGAAATGAGAATTAAGGTATATGCCTAGCGCTCTTCTTGTAGTCTTGATTACATAAGTCACAAAGATAGCCTTTCAAAGCAAGCTGCCATGCAGCTTTGATTGCAAGTACAAATTATTGTTTGTTGTCCATTCACATTTGGTTCATGTCTGTTCTATACAAGTTGTAAAATAAAAGGTCGATCACGAACATTGTCCCGTACATTTTTGGCAAATGCCTGTTCCAATCTGGTTTGTGCCGGACATTTTGTCCAGTACACAATTTAGGGAAAAAATTATTGAATTATTGTGAAATAACAACAATAACGTAGTCTAGTTCATACAGGTTAATATACTATCTTATGAGAAGATAAATAAATTTGTGGGCTTATAAAAGTAAAAAATGGATCTTTAATACATTCGCGTTTTATTAATTCATTGCTTTATTAATTCATTGTTTTATTAATTTATTGTTTTATTAATTTATCAACATAATATGATGTACATCATTTGTGTCGTTAATTAATTTAATTAATAATTCAATTAACAATGTTTATGAATATTTTAAGTAAAATGTATAAATATGCAACTGTAAAAACAAATTTCATCAGTGAGTTTTCAGGCCTCGTGCTAAGTGCAGGAACAGAAAACATTTTCATTGTAAGTATACCATATTTCTGAAGTTATATCTCTCTCTGAACAAAGATTTCAATGTACAGATGTACAGAAATGTATAGGTTGTAAAATTTATTACTGTAGATTTGTTGTTTATTGATTGTGGAAAAAATGGGCGATATTTGTAATCTAAAATATGTTACAGATAGGCTCAAAATATGATTAGTAATTTGGATAGTTTTCATGATTCAATTGATAAAATGCCGAGCCGAAAAACGAGGTCTATTTAAATCGGCGAACAATAGAAAACTTGCTATAAATAATTCTTCAGACACAACGGTGGAAGTATCTTCTTGTTATGTTAGAAATATAACCACTGCACAAACATTAGTATATAATTAACGTAATAGAATGGGTTACAGATTTGTCAAGAAGAATAAAATCCAAAATGTCGAGACAAAGAGACTTTGTATAATATTATTACATGTTATTAGGTTAACATAAACCACATAATGTCATTAATGACTTGATTTCGGCTCAATCTTCACCACATTCAAAATGTGAGGCTGACAGCTTGAGCGTTAAATAGGCAAGAGCAGACAACTCTATCTGAATATTATTTTAATTAGAATTAGAAAATTTGCGAGACAAAAGTTTTTATTGTACAGACGGTGATGTTGTCATCAAATGCAATCACTTTAAAGGAGCCCAGGCTTTATTTGCTTCGGACAATCATCCGACAGCCTCAAACACATGAAATCTTTTGGTTAGCTAATCAGAAATAGTCTACAGAGCTTACCTTTTGAGCCTTCAAATCCATGTGTATCCATAATTATCCGTGTTTGAAAAATCATAATGTCCTAAGAAATTACGAACGTCCCGCCATATTGGAAAACGGTTCGTCTTGATAATCAAAGAGTTATCCTTCCCGTCGTGCAATAGCGGTCATCTATATAAATAGACTACAACGCATTTTTCAATTGTAGACTTTGTCAACAGGACACACAATTTCAGACTGACTGGAGACCAGCCGTGAAATTGAAAGTGAAATTTTTTGTTTGAGGTATATTTCAAGGTATTTTGCGATTTTCTTAGAGCTTGAGTATTTCTGAGGACTGTTTAAATGTAACAAAGGCCCAAAACGACCCCTAAAAATCATGCCTGGGCCTCTTTAAATGTTGGTCTGATCTTCTCTTACTTGAAGGATTTGACGAACTTAGTTCTAATTAAGATAAGAAAAAAGATATATTTTAGCAGTCAAAATTTTGCAAAATTAAAAAAAAATTCAAAATTTTGACTGCTAAAATATGAGATTTTTATGGATTTTATATAATATTATTTTGTAATAAAAATGTCAAAGAGGTCGAATCAGATACATCACACGCTTTGAATGTGATGTACAACTATTCAGAATGCGAACTAAGCTAAATTATCAATATGCATAATTAATTTCTTATTTGCAAACCCCATATACCAAAAGCAGTGACAACTGGCACTGACTCCAAGAATAATATATCTGATAGTATAGACAAGCTGCGCTAATGAGACGGCCATCCAAAATATGACCATTGACCTGCAAAATATGCTGCGCAACTATCAAGCCAATCGTTATCAGGAAAGAAAACCTCACCATTAAAATGCATTAGAAAATAACGCCAAGTACAAAAGTCTTCCTTTAACTCCCTTGAAACCGTGATGGAATGATTCTTTTCCATCAAGCCAGACACTGCATCATAAATCCGCCTAATAAAGGCTTTACATGGCCTAACAGCCCTGCAAATGAAATTCAGGGAGCCAGTTAAACTTTGCAAATCCTTGAGTGTTACCTTTCTTTTGCTCAGAAAATCATTCAAAAAGTCTAAAAGTTTTTTCCCTTTTATCCACAGGAATGCAAATCTTAAACTGTTATGTATCTATTTCAAGCCCTGAGAAAACTAATTTTGTAGAAGGACCCACAGTCTTGTTAGGGGCGATTGGAACACCAATTTCTTCACACACTTTGAGAAAAGTTGTCATAAGGTTGTTACAAATATCAGAATTTCTGGGACCAATAAAAAAAATCGTGTAAGTAATGCTCTAATGAATCGGATCCGGACAACAATCCAGTGAACAAAAGAAGCAAAATTCTCGAAAAATAATATTATCTATTACTTTATCAATGAAATAATACCCCACAATACAAAGATCAGGGTCAATGAATGAATTGACCCTTTTTGCTTTCGGATAGGATAAGTAGGATAGATAATAAAACGACAAAATCTAATGGACTCCTATAGATTGGAGAAATGTGTAAATTTAAATAGGCCTGTGCTCAAATTGTCCAGCAATGCGACCTAAGTCAATTTCCTATCGTAATGTCTTAGCCGAGTGCTTCGGGATTTCAAATTTTTACTCCAGGACAAATTGTCTGGGACCTGTGTGATGCAATCTAAATCCTCTTTCTAAACCGAACAACAATCCCTGCGGAACTTGTCGCAAAGGGTAAATGTTTTAATATGGTTTTATTGTGTTAAACTTTAAGGGGGATGACATATATGAACAACCTGGTATGAATACTAAGAAAGTTCGATTAATTCGTGAAAACTTTTGGATTAATAAATTACAAACCATGCATCCGTTCGGCATGAATATCCAAGTAGACTTTCAGATTATACCCTTGGTTATTCAATACAATAGTACAGGTCAAGTTCCTCGTATAATTATCTACAAACAATTGCAAGAAAAATTCCCAACAGTTTTTACAAACGATTTAGTTGTCGCCTATACCCGAAATAAAAATTTAAATGATATCTTAGTCCGTGGTAGATTACCTCCCCTTCCTTAGATTCATTTCTTTTCTAATTTTTTTCTGTCCTGGGTTCCTTATCCACTAGTCAATTCTTATTTTGCATTTTAGACTTATTTTGGAAGTTGTCATGAGACTTCTGGTTAATAGAATTATTCCAATAATTCCAGTTGCCTTGGAAACGAGAGGCACCAAAGTCTCGGGGGCTGTAAAACTTGTTTTGACGGGAATATCCACTTTTGAACCTCGGTGAGGGTCCTCTACTCCTTTGGAAATTATTGAAAGAATCCGTGCCCCAAATTGAAAAGGTGCAGTACAGTATTTGACTGGATGATTATTAGAGCAATTAATGCAAGAATGACAATATTGACAGGATGCATTTTGACATGTACCTTTATAATTATAATCAAAACATTGACCAGATAGCTTGTAATAGCCGAAACTGCTTGTCATATGACAACCAATCCCAATCCCTAGAAGCCGCCACCCTAACAGTGTGCATATATTTGATCAACTCCAAAGCCTTGTAAGGGTGGGCTTGAATATACACACAAGCATAAGCTAAAAATGCATCTGTCCAAGACTCAATAGATTTAATTTTTTAGCAGCCTTATCTTGAGCAACTATTTCCCCATCCTTGCTTAGTCTTTTTCTCCTTTTCCCCCTTTCTGGTACTTAACAAATGCCCCATTTCAACAAATTTTCCCTTTATAATTTTCGAATGCAAAGAAGCAGTGATTTTAGTACCCAATGTATCATGATCACTGATAATTTCAGTAGGTGCATAATTTTCAGTTGGAATACCTTGGGGTTCATATTCAATATCTGGTTCATGATATAAACTACTGGACGTAGAAGATGTATGGCTTAGTGTGAACATGAAAGATAAAATTACTAAAATTATTGCATAAGACCTTGACTGAGGAATATTCTTGAACTACTTATCTGTAACAAGAGGTCAACTTGACCTACTTATATAAACAATGGCGATGCCTTATGGCTTACCATTACACCAAGCTGAAGTTCCAAGAATCCAAGTACAAAATAAAACTGCGAAAGCTCTCTCTACTGTGAAGACAAAACCAAGAAAAGTGTATCAAATTAATCAGAAAAACTAAGCCAGTAAGCTAGTAACAAAACTTTCAACAACATAACATGACAAATATGCTAAACAGATTGGTTTAAGCACACAAATATTTTAATCCGTTACCTATATATGAAAAATTATAACAGAGGAAGAAACAGGTTAAGCTCCGCCCACTTTAAGAGTTAGGGACTTAACTCTTCCTTTACAATAATCCATCTTATCACATAAAATTATATATTTTTTGTTTAAATTTTTTGTGACAAAATAATGGAACGTTTTAATTTTTTTGATTTTATAATCACGGGCAATAACGTTTATAGAGGTCAAAAGTCCAAATTTGTCAAAGAAAACAGCAAGGCTTCATATCGATACATAGCAAAAAGACTACTAGACTATTGGGTCCGTTTATCTTACACCTGATGATATTGAAATAAATGAGTAGTAAAACATCTATTAATAACACATAGCACAACATTCAATATTTGTATGTCTTTCATACAATGTAATTATTAGGCTCAAACCCGGTTTAAGATAATACGTGACTGATCTTAAATCAATGCATGGCAACATCTTCGCGCTAAGGACATTTGTCTAGTTATTGAAAACGGCATACTAGTACCCTAAAACCTGATACGAGATATCAGATAGGATATCGAACCGTCGAATCTAGCGAAAATTTGCTAGTCTACCACCTGTCAGCATGGTTAGTAATGGAACAGCTAATGTTTGAAATAGTTAATAGATTGTTAAATGCCGTTAAATCATTTTTTTAAAATATGCATTTGGAAGAAGATGACAATATTTCCCAGCTGAGTGCAATTTAAGTGTATGAATAATTACTGACATAAGGGTATTTAAAAATTTGTATTTAAAAAAAGGTCCTTTAATTTTTATATGATTTATAAAAAAACACATTTAAAAAAAATTACTAACCATGGTGACAGGCGATTAAGCCGGAGTTCGACCAGAAAGTTTCACTAGAATCGACGGTTCGTAAAAAAAAAAAAAAATGGTAAAATTGTTTTTGTTTTTTTATATCTAATATCTCGTATCTTATATCTCGTATCAGGTTTTAGGGTTTGCCATTGAAAACCTATATCACCATACAATCACAATGACATAGAATGAAGGTTTATTATGTCAAAGGACGGATGTTAATCTATTTTTAGGATTTCATACGCTCTAATCTGCTCGTAAACTCTCTAGAACTTGACAGATATGACAAAACGTGAAAAGTTTTATTATCCCAAAAATAAACCATATTCAGATAATTACTGTTATTAAAAACACCTTCATATTTTTTATTCTCTTTGCAAAAAAAGAAAGAAGTGTATGGCTATCTGGTAATTCTTACTGTAATGCCAAATATTCATATCTACACAGTAAGTTGGCGTATTATGTTGCCAGACATTATTTCTTCTAAATAATAATATTATCTATTTTTGTGTTATTTTCAGAAGGATGAAGATCCACATATTGATTTCACTCGCTACTGTTTGATTTATACCACTTGCAGAAGCAACTTGCAGAAACGATGTCTCTGGATCGAAATTGGATTTTTGGTTAACCATATCAAAAGACAGCGATCAAGATGAAAGCGTATATAACAATTGGTTAAACAAGTATAAAAACGATGCACATGGTATGTTTACTACATTGTGGGCTCGCCTCTTTGATTTTACTTCGTCAGATGTGAATCGATATAGCACCGTGAGTGGCAGACTGGATTCGATTAAAAACGCAAGAGACGAATTGAAAAGAGTTTGTGATGAGTGGAAAAACTCTGGAGCAAAGATCTGGCCTTACTGTGCATTATCTAAAGATTTTACCTGTAAATTTCACGAGGCTGTAAGTGCATGCTATGATGCTGGAAATATTGGTGCAGATAAACAGGCAACTGCTTCTCGAATTGGTCCTGACACTGACGCAAGATCAGAAGCCATCAATAAGCTATTTCACAAAGACGTCCTTTTCATCCTACCAATTCGAACAATAGAAGGCGCATTATACTCTTCTGGGCTGGTAACACAGACCTATTTCAAACTGTATATGTGCCTTCGACAACCACATGCTTTTACATCCGAAACTCTTAATAACTGGAATAACTGGGGTCAAGTTAAACAAAAGGTCACTGCTGAATGTGTAAAACATGAAAAGAAACAAGTAGGAATCCAATATTACTGTAAAGCAAAGGATATCATGGTATTATTCGAAACTTGCATCAAACTTGAGAGACCAGAATCCTGCACATTCGATTCCAGTTTTCAACACCACTGGGACACTGGAACACAGTTTGACTATTGGAGAGAAAGTACCGATGTTCCCAAATTCATCCTAAAAGAAACAGTTGAATATTTCTTTACTCAAGTATTTTCACTATACAAAAATGACAATTACAACGGTTTAAAGAAACACATTGATCAATATCTTCCTTATCTAAATGTCGAGGGTAAATACTGTTTTGAAGGCTGGCCGCAAAGAGTTCAGTGTACAGATGATAAGTGTAAGGCACTTTGGATGTATAGACCGGACTGTACAGTTAAATTAATAGCAGCTGCAGCAAAGCAATACGTTGATTTACGAATAGCGAGTAAATCGTTAACTGACCAAGATGTCAAAGATGCTCGTGATGCTTTAACTACTTGGCAGTTATATCCACACGTCTTAGAAGTAATTTCAGTGGACGCTGTTCCACTACCAGTGATAACAGAACTTCAAAAACGAATCAGCGACATTTTACAACCGTATCAATTAAATAAATTGTCGAAGTATACCACCAACTTTCCACCAGCTCGTTACTCTACACCAGATATTGCTAAGAGGATATGCAGTCCAGTTCTATATAAATACAAGTCATATTGCTAACTAGAACCAACAATAAACCTTATTCAAGATGCATCAGATCAAGTCCGAATGCGACTTCGGAAGGTCATCAAATTGAATCCACAAATTGATTACACAGTTCAACTAAAACAATTACAGTTGGAAACCATCTCAAATAAGATTAATCTACAGACTAAGAAACTGTTCGATAAACTTTCAGCAGACCTCCAGAGCAATTTTAAGGCTTTAGCTAACTATTTTGGCTCATTGGCAAACTATGATAAGACTAAGGCAGCTGCAGATATTGGTTTTATTCAAGGAAGTTTAAAAACATTTAACACTAAAGCCTCGATATTATCTGCTATAGTAAGCCGCTATATCAAAACTATTATGGCAAAAGCATTTGTTGGAGTTTTTGCTGAATTGGTGCAGCGTGCTTTAGAGATGGCTGCTGCTATGGTTGAAGCTGGAAACCCATTTAAATGGCTTGCTGGTAATGCATTTGGTGATATAATGTCGGCAATTGATACAATTGCTCAAGCCGGTGTAGGAGTATCAAGAGTTATATCAATCACTGCTAGAGATCTTCCAGATTCAATGAGATCAGCAGCAACCTTACAAACAAATTTCAAAAAAAATAAAGACTATCTCGAATTAACGAGGACATTAATTGATGGTCTTGCAAGTGGAGCTGATGTTGAAGATAAAGTACGTATATTTTTGAGTATGTATAATGATTATAGTCCAGCTGTCTTAAGGTCCGACATAACTAGCTATGGCGAAAAAATATCAGTAATAAGCGTAGGTTATTGTGAAACTTTATTTGAGGGAAGTTCTGTGTTATCTGCAGTAGTTGAAATGGGCATAGCAGGTTCGGGAGATTGCAGAATAGTTCAAAGCAGAATTGTAGAACTTGTTACAGTCTATGAAGAAATGTATGAATATCAGTTTGAGCTTATGACATCATTGGCCGAAGCTTCAAGAGCTCATTTAGCGGCAAAAAAAGCTGAAGATATGAAAAAGTTGTATAGTGAAACACCATCTGAAAGTCAACAGTTTTTGGATCAGTATGCTGTAATGACAATGGCTTTGTCAACATTGCACGTTTGGAAAATCGTAAACGAATATTGTGATACCTTGGTTTATATCCATGGTGGTCAAATGCCAAGAGTATGCAAGACTGCTCTTACATTTCCAACGTTTGCAAATATTATTGAAGTAGTAGGTTATAAACCGATAGAAGTTTGTAATATAAACAATGAGATTAGAGATTATATTGCGATAAATACTAAAGCCAGAAACGCTAATGATACTGGATATGTGAATTTAGAGAAATTATATAAACACGAAGCTATTGACTTAAAGGTTCACGATAAACTCGATTTATTGGAATGGAAATGGGTTGATAGGGAAAGCCTGGAAAAAGTTATTTTTATCAAGAGTTTTGATCTATTCATTCTACCAATAGGGGGGATGGCCACACACCTGATTAGAACAACTGTTACCGCCAGTGATAAAAATAAATTACAACCATTAGCAAAAACAAAATATATATTTAACACCCCTGCTTTCACAACACGATATTATGAAAACAGCATGAGATGTTTGAATCCACAGGTGAAAAACCCGTATATCATATGTGATGAAAGTAAGCTATCCAACCTGTGTATAACATCTAGTGGCGTAAGAACAGGATCCATCAAACCATCAATTTACAATACTTTTACGATTAAAGCAGTGTCACTGCCTTCCACAGCTAAAGCACCTAAACCAACAACCAATGTCAAACTGTTTGCAGGAGTAACATTTTGTTTCGTGACAACTGGTAACAAGAAGAGAAGTGTTAATCTGAATGAAGCATTGAAGTCGAAACGTAAAATTACTAAACGGAGTATCAGACCTTGCTGTCCTGCAAACCATTACTTCACTGGTTCAGATTGTGCTGTATGCCCCAGTAAATCAGTACCGAAATTATATGGATACTACTGTGAAGCAGTATAGTCTGGTGAAGCAATATTGTCTCCTATCGCTGTCTGACTGATATCTATAATAAACTCTGCATTTGACTCATGAATTTTTATTTTTTTACTAAGTGAAGAGAAGGGAATAGGATTGGTTGGGTTTTGAGAGCAGAGGTCAATGAGCTTTGACCCATGCTAAATATTATCCCTTTACAAAGGCGATGCAGGATTCGCCTTTCTCTAAAATGGCGCAATATGTCTTAACCACAACTTATTACATTAGAATGTGAAGGAATTGGACTGTTATATTACACCACATCTTCCTTTACTCCGATTTTTGAAAAGGTGCTAAAATAACATGAATAATCTATCTTGTATCACTTTTCTGCTATCAATTTCCCACAACTCGTGGGAAATACCCATGCCTCCTCTCAAAATATTGTATACTCTCCATAATATTCAAGATAGCTTCCCAGGCAAGGTAATATACGCCCACTGGCAGCATTAGTTTTGAATAAAAACTTGAAAGTACCGCAACAATCAGCGGAATGAAACACTCAACCTTCCATCACATACGTCTTTTCTAGGTTACATCAAGATTAGCTGGCCAGGCAAGGAAATATACGCCAACTGTCCACCGGCGTCAATCTTTGAAATTATTTTCTGTCACGGAGTCTTTCCTTTACTTTGAAATGGATGCCATATAACCGGGGTTCATATAAACCAATACTACTATCGTATCTGTTATAATGTGGTAAGCGAACAATCTTACCTATTTGGATATTTTTGTTTCAATTCTTTTGTAGTTGGCGTACCATCGACTTAAATCATGAGTAGATGCCTTGAGCTTTGTGTAAACTGGCAAATTTTCAGGAAACAAATGGAAACTTGTGCTATACACAGCACTATGCTTCGCAGAGACATTTTGCCTTATAGCCTAAAGGTCCTTTTGTACTTTGATACCTTTCGCCCAGCGTTCACTCAGCCGCTTTTAGTAAAACTGTGAAATCTTTCAATCTTTTTTACTTAAATTTGAAGTATTATATCAAATACAATATCTAGTTTGATTTCATTATAATGTGCTTGAAATCAAATTTCTAATTTATGCCTTTATTTAAGTTGTCCACAATTAAATTTTCCGAGATATGCATAATTGAAAATAGGTGATTTTACTTAAAGAAAAATTCAACAGAATTATGATGTGTATTAATATATAAAATAATATGGAATAAGAAGACTAGTGCCGGCACGATATATCGTCGAATCGATGTATCACGATATTTTATCTTATCTTATCGCGAGGTCGATTATTAGATAAGCCCATTTTCTTAACTCACTGTTAATACCTCATTTGACCGAGTTTTGAAAGTATTTAAAGGATGACTGCTCATGCTTGCACTACATGAGTCTGAGTCTGAGCGCTAGGTCTAGCAAATCCTGTAAATTTCTATTCTCAATTGCATGTTTATCCTTCATGTCGCATCCAGAGTACTTTCCTCTCTGTTTCTTTGACCTGTATCGTATCAACATGTTGACATTTACAATAGCTAAATTTTGTTGTTTGTGTTCTGAATTTTATCAGAGACGAAGTGAAGGGGTGCCCAAGTTCCTGTACTAGAAGAAGTATAGTAATATATTATATTCATCTTTATTTACTATCTAATAGTGGGAATTTTGAATGGACATATTAATTTGGCTTGGTCGCCTTATTTTAAAGGTTTTTTTCCAGAACATGTACGTTTGGCCACGCACACCATTGCAAATTTTATGTTGATTCCGGAATTCCGGAAGTCACATGTACTAGAATGAATTGATTGGCTAATATTAAGACTATATGACGTAATTCAGCTATTCGTGCTTGTGAACTACGAATAAGGTTTCTTGGATTAACACGATCTTCATCATTAGGCTGTGGAGGAATAATAGTTGATCCATACAGCAGATCGTTAGGGGAAACTGGGTGTTCTTCAAATATTTCACTTGAAGCAGGATATAGCGGTCTAGAATTTATTAGAAATGTTATTTTCGCTAGAATTGTGTACCACTGTTCTTCAGTGTATTCGCGTGATTTACACGTAGCATTTAAAGCTTGTCTCACGGATTTGATTAAACTTTCAACTACACCGTTCATGTGAGATGCATGTTGAAAATTCCATTCCCAATCAAATTTTAAATCACGGGAATAGTTTTGAGTTATCACATTTTTAACACTATTTATATCCCAATCTTTCATTATTTCACGCAAATATGATTGTGCACCCACAAAATTGGTGCCTTGATCAGACCACACACTTTTTGGTTGTCCCCTCAGGCATGATAATCTCCTTTAAGCCATGCCCCCCCCCCCCCCTCTATCTAAGTGAATCGCGCGTGATGTCATGCACGTGAATATTATCACTTGCTCTTCCTTAAGGGGTTTCCTTCCTAATTTTGTAAAAGGCTGGGAATCCAGCAACTACCCTCAGCTCTGGGATTTGACCCATCAACTGTTCCACTGGTTTCTTTCTTAATTTTCTGCACGGAATACAATTTTTTGTGAGCGACTTGGCAGTATTCCGTAAACCTATTATCCAAAATTGTTTTTGGCTTCTGCAATTAACCTTTCATATCCAAAATTGTCCACGTTTTTCGTGCAAGTGTTGTAGCATTTCACTCACAAATTTATGATTTTTCGGCAATATTATTGGATTTCTTTGATCCTTGGGCAAAGTTCGGATTTGTTCCAATCTTCCGTGGCCTCGAATAATACCCTTTCGTCCAGTTATATTGTTATTCCTTGTATATCAGTTGATTTAGGTAAATCGCATTTGAATAACACATTTTGAGAATGGTGTCATTCAGATACTGAAAAAAGGTCCTTTATCGAAATTTCTTTTCGCGACATACTTTGCAAATCTAATTATATGACACATGTATCTACGAAAGTTTCGTAAAACTAGATGTTTTATCTAAAAGTTTATCTAAAATGTCATTTTCAGTTACACGATCATTTTGAACAGCATTATTGTAGACGGTTTTCGTGTTTTTGGGTGGCTTGTATTCAACAGAATTCTGGACTGTTTCTTCTGTTTGATGTTGTAATTTTTCAGCGAAATTTGGCCACTCCGATTCTGGTAATTTAAGAAAACTTGGACCATCTACCCACTCTTCCAGTTGATTTACTGATATTCCACGAGTTAAAGCGTCTGCCTGATTGTACTCTGACATAACATATCTAAAGAGCTTGACATCGAGTGATTCCTGGATTTCTGCTACTCTTGCAGAAACAAAAGGGCGGAATGTTTGTGGGGGTGATTTAATCCATTTTAGGACGGTTGAGGAGTCGCACCATAGATATACTGGAAAGTTTTTAGCATCAGCAAATATCAGTGACCTTAGAACAGATTCATACATCCTGGTCAGCAATAGACAACCTAACATTTCCAATCTAGGAATCGACTTTTTTTTCAAAGGTGCAACAAGTGCTTTAGTTAAAATCGGTACGCACGTATAGCTTCCATTTTCTAGAGTTCAGCGTAACAATATCACGGCCCCAAAAGGGCCCATTTCTCCACCGTCACAAAACCCATGTATTTCAGGGGTTCCTATGCCGTTGCTTGGTTTCAACTGTCTTTTCAGAGTTACTTGGAGAAGTTCATTCATAAGTTGAACATTGTTCAACCATTTGGTCTGTAAGTCATCTGGTAGGATTTCGTCCCAACTGTAACCTTGTGCCCACGAATCTTGCATATCGATACGAAACTTGATCATTACTGATGATACAATCCCTATTGGATCCCAAACTTGAGCTAACGATGCAAGGCATTTACGTTTATTAAAGGGTCCAATAACTTGGGTAAGTGAATATTTTTTAAATGAAAATGTACCAAATTGTTTGTTCCATTTGTGTCCAAGAATACTTGTTTTAACACCTGGTACGTCTTGATCGACTCGTTCGTTTTTAAGAATACCAACATTTTATTTTAAAATGTCCTTTACTTAGAATTGAATCAATTCACTTATAACACTATTCGCTTTAATTTCCCGAGGGTTTAGAGCCAGCTATGTCGTCAACGTAAGTCATGTTTAACAGTTCTTTTGCTGCTTCCGGATATCTTGACACTGACATATTGGCTAATACATGGATGGCGTTTGATGCTATGGATGGTGCTGGCTTATCACCGAAACTTAGCCGTATCCATTGATATATAGAAGGTTGATGGTTTGGATTAGATCGCCATAGAAATCTATGGTACTTCTGGTCTTCCGGGTGAACTAAAATCATTTTTTGTCTCCACAATAAGCCACATTATCCCATCTCCAAGCAATTAAAACTTCAAGTAGGTTATTTATTAAATTAGGCCCCTTTTCCAGTCTGTCGTTTAAAGAGAGTCCATCACAACCTTTAGCACTGGAGTCAAATACAAGTCGTACCTCAGTTGATTTACCTGGGGTAAAGACTACTTGCATAGGAAGATAAAATTCCGGTTTAGCGTGATCTACATCGCATTGTTCAAGTTTATTAACGAATCCTAAATCTACTAGTTTTATTACTTCGGCATTCACGATATCCAATTTATCTCTTTTAGTTAAAGATTTTTCCGTAGATATCATCCGTTTGTAGACTAGATCATAGTTGCTTATTTTAGGTGGACCAATACTTTTTCAAGGTATTTTGATTTCAATCCTTCCGTCCACCAATTTTGTTGATTCGTTTAAAAGTTTGACGAAATGGTTTTCTTTTAGCAAGTCTTCGCTACACACACAATATTGAGTTGGTTTAATACCTAACTGATCTTGGTACAATAACTGTTTTATATCGCTATCTGTTTTTACTTGAGTAAAGTCTTCAATAATTGCAGATTTCACAAAATTGCATGACTTAAATTCAGTTTTATTGTCAATATTACCCTCCCAAACCCAAAATGTTTTTCTTCGCAATTGGTTGTCCACTTTCTCCAATTCTCATTGCCAAGTCTATAAACGCATCGGAAAATTCAGTTCCTATAAGAATTTACCTCCACCAAGATACAGTTTGTCAATTAAAGGTTTGAGATAATCAAATTTTTCTAACGATTTTATTGAAACTTTTTTAGGATCACTACAAGGCTTTTGTACAACAAATACTTTAAAACTTTTCTCGACTAGCGGATCATCAATAGGCGATACTGTTATAGGAAACGTTTCTACTTTCCATTCTCCTCCAGCAAGCAGCATATTCAAGGTTATCTCCTCGCCGTGTAGTCCGAGCTTCTGTGCAAAATCTTTTCGAATTAAACAGACATCTGACCCAGAGTCTTCAAACACCAACGCCTCCTTTTTATCACCATTTACATCGTTAACATGGATCAGCTGTACAGGACATTGGGCTGACACAAAACTTACATTTTTATTGACAGACAAAGACTGATTGTTACTTTTTAATGTTGTACCCGAAAAGGGCTTAGCATCGGGATTAGGAAACGACTTATAATTGTCTATGTGAAGCATTGAATTGTGCGGTTCACCACATTTATCACAGATAATTCCACTTTCGCATTTATCTGTATGATGACCTTTAAAGAACTTTCGGCATTTTCGATGTTTCCGAATTATTTTCCATCGATCAGGAATTCCTATTATTTTAAATTTTGGACAATTTATTAAGTTGTGTTTTTCTGAGCACTCTAATAGACATGAGTTTTCGGCATCATTTGACTTTAAACTAGCAGTGGAAGAAAGTTTATATGAATTGGGTTTTGGGGAATATTTATTAGAATATGTATTAGTACTCTTTGTAAAATAATTAGTATCCACACGAATAGTAGCCATGAAATCAAGCCAGTCAGCTAGAGTTTCTGAAGTTTCTTCTTGGCCTTTTAGATTCACGTGACATCTGAAACTTTCTAATGTTTCTCTATCCATTTTCCTTCTAAGTTTATCGAGAAAGACCTCACACTTTGTTTCCTGTGCTTTATCAATGTCTTCAAATTGTTGTATCAATTTACGAGCTCTGATAATGATTCTGAATTATTCGATTTAAGACGGAATTTATCCAGGTTATTATAAATTTCAGCTATCAGTTTTTGGTTATTTACAAATTCTCTATCTAAGAGAGCCCATGCTCTACTGAGGTTTGAGCAGGTTTCAATTTTTCGCCTCCATCTATTTCCTGGATCTTTTATTGCAGTACGCAACCTTAGTAACTGTTTAGAATCATCTTGATTATTCTGTATCATGGCCTCTGAAAAATGCTTCTTAAAAGTGGCATAAGTTGTTCTTTTACCATCCCATGTTGGGCAAGGTAACCTTTCTAATTCAGATCTTGGTGGATATTTTGGGGATAAAGATTTGACAGCTTCTGCAGCTGCGGCAGCGGCTGTTGCGCCAGCAGTTCTCTCGATTTCCTGCATTTTAATCGTCATGCTTTGATCATCTGGATTATGTGCTCCTTGAAATGACTTTAGAGCATGATTATATCTTTCAGACATTTGAGTTACTGTTTCGCGAAATTTATCACGATTTGTCTTAAGTTTATGTAATTCAGCTTCAATTTCCTCAGAGCCAGTTCGGCTTATCATCTGAGAGTATTTATTATAAAGACTTTTAAACATCTTACTTTCTTCTTGGATGTCTTCATAAACTTGAGTAAGATCGGCAATCAACGAATCTCTCTGTAGCAGAGCATCAAAATCTTCAAATAGGTCTTGTAACCGTACTGATGATGCATGATAAAGGTCTTTTGTTTCGTCCAATTTCTTAGACGCCATTTTGTTTGTTTACCTTCGTCTTCTCTATATTAGATTGACTGTTCTGAATTTTATCAGAGACGAAGTGAAGGGGTGCCCTAGTTCCTAGGATTGTACTAGATGAAGAAGTAATACTGTATATTATATTCATCGTTATTTACTACTCATATGATAGTATAGATCTAGTCAATCTAATAGTGGGAATTTTGAATGGGCATATTAATTTGGCTTGGTCGCCTTATTTTAAAGGTTTTTTCCAGAACATGTACGTTAGGCCACGCACACCATTGCCAATTTCATGTTGATTCCGGAATTCCCAAGTCACATGTATTAGAATGAATTGATTGGCTAATATTAAGACTATATGACGTAATTATGACGCAAATAACAAATTCCGGGAAAAGCCGACTTTCTGTCGGTTATAAACAATAAACTTATTTAGCGATTTCTTATTTAACAATTTAAAAGGCAAATTAATGTTCCGAACAGTTTTTTGCTTTGTATCACTTTTCTGCAATCAATTTCCCATGACATGTACACAACTCGTGGGAAATACCCATGCCTCCTCAAAATATTGTATACTCTCCATTCAAGATAGCTTGCCAGTCAACGTACTAAATGGCAGCATTGGTTTTGAATAAAAACTTGAAAGTACAATAACAATCAGCGGAATGAAATATTCAACCTTCAATCACATACGTCTTTTCTAGGTTTCATTAAGAAAGCTTGCCAGGCAAGGTAATACACGCCCACTGTCAGCATTGAATTTGTTTAGGCCAAGATCTAGGCTGGTGACGTGAATTCATTTTGTTGACGTGTGGGCTGTCTGAAACATCCAGTCTCTCAGGGTAGTTCCAACACTCGTCTGGACTCTAGTGCAAGGTTCATGCTTCCTTACCTCGTATTTTAAACGAGGGGTGCCGAATGCTCACTACGGAGAGACAAGATGTTTCGGTCTAGTGGCGGCGATGCCGCTGATTTTATTTTAATGTAGTCGTATACTAGAGTATGTACCCTGTTCGCCCGTCCGTCAACAGTTACGGATTTATGACAATTATCACAATTATAAAGATTATTTAACAAAAATAAACTGTAAAATAAAACAAACATGAAAATTAACATTAAGATCTCTTGAACTACTTTGATCTCAAATAAATGTTACTCTGGCTATGTTCATAGACTATTTACAGTCTCTCGCACTCGTTGTGAGTTGACTCTAATTGTATACGGAGCCGTGGTGGCTCTGTGGGTTACACGCTTACCCGCTAACCTGGGGGTCCCGTGTTCAATCCTGGCAAAGGTCGGGATTATCCTTCGGATTTATCAGCCTGGTTTCCCCTTGGCCAGCGACAGACTGTGCAGCAAGATCCATCGACAGTTGGAAATAAAAAATGAGCAGGCTTATGCCGCTGCCCTGGCAAAATTTCCCTCATAGCACACTGCATGGTGTTGTCGATTTTCATTAGCCCACAAGGTGCAGAAATTTGAAGTTTTGGTTTTTACCTTCACTGATCGCACTTCACCAGTTTTTACATCAACAACTCGAGCTAGAGGCCAGTTGACCTTGGTAAAGAGTCATCAATCAATAAAATTAGATCTCCGATCTTAATTTTGTACTCAGACACAAACCATTTCTGCAGTTTCTGTAAGAGTGGTAAGTATTCGGATTCCCACCTAGTCCAAAAGACATCGGTCATATACTGTACTGTCGTCATTTCTTGCAGATGTAGAGATCAGTTTTAACAAAGAAACCTGGAGGAAGTATCGGCGAAACTTTCATAAAGTTTGTGGTTGGGTGTAAGTGCTTCGTGATCATTAACATCATCTGAAACGGTTGTGTAAGGTCTACCGTTAAAGATACTTTCCACTTCACACATAAATGTTGACAGTCCTTCATCATCCAACACTGGCTCTTTCAGCAATTCATCTAGAATCTTTCGTAACCTCTAAGTCATTGATTTTGTTTTGGTTCCATTTCTTTAGATCATTATATCCACCAACAAAGTTGGTACCATTGTCAGTTCGAATTGTCTCTGGTGTACCTCTCCGAGCTATAAATCTTCGTAAGGCGTTGATGAAAGAATCAGTGGTCATTGATTGGGTAATTTCAATGTGGATAGCTCTAATCGCCATACATGTAATTGGGTAAAATGATAGGGTGGTTAAAATCTGTTTTGGAGTTTCGTAATCGACCAATTAAGTTTTAATACGACAGGATCTAGTAAAATGAGATTACTGGATGAGATTTTTAAAATCTTATGAGGTGTTTCAGCGGTTAAAGCTTTATGTTTTCATCGGGAAAGTTTTGTTGTTGGAATATCTTGATAATGTCTTCTTCAGCCTTTCAAACTTCATCCAATGTCAATGGTTCTATATTTCTTCTCTGATTTATGCTTCTTTGGTTTATCTTGTTGTTTCATGAATTCTCCAGGCAATAATCCCCTTGGCGCTTCATGTTAAAGGTTAGACTTGTATCATAGTGTCAATCAGGAGTACTTGATCCATCCTTATAGTTGCTATCCTATTTGCGACGAAGGTATGAAATCTGTTGGTCTCGTTTAAAAACGTTCTGGCTAGATTCAAGAACTTTGGGCTGAAGTTGAAACCCAGGAAATGTAATTTGTTTAAAAGTAAGACTGAATTTCTTGGAGAATTTTCAGTGATAAAGGTATTGGGGTAAATGACAAAAAAAGTTATATGTTATTAGAAATAGACCGGCTCCCAAAGTAAAGAAAGATGTAGAAAAATTCCTTGGTTTTGCCAATTACCACAGGATATTCATAAAAGACTTTGCTAAGATAGCAGAGCCCTTATATGCTTTGACCTCTAAGAAAGATTTTGTATGGGGGAGAAGGAGAAGGAAGCTTTTGATAAACTGAAAGAGTGTTTAACTACTACACCATTGTTAGCTTTACCTAACAGAACTGGAGAATTTATTTTAGACACAGATACCTCGGGTGTTGCTATTGGTGGAGAATTATTGCAGGTTCAAGATGGTGAGAAAGAGTTATTTCTTATGGTAGCTATTCTTTGACGTATGTACAGAGGAGGTGCTGCACTACACGAAAAGATTATTACTAGCTGTTATTAAATTTACCAGGCTGTTTAGACACTATTTACTAGGTTTGAAGTCTTCTTTGGTTGATGAAATCTAAGCATCAAGGGGGATAAATTGCTAGATGGATAGAAGAACTGAGTCAATATCACATGGAGATAGAACACCGTCCAGGCGTTCAGCACATTAATGCTGACATACTCAGTCGTATTGAGGTGTCTGGGCCCTGTGATGATTTTGTAGTAAATATGAGCCCTAACAGTTTGCCATGCAAAGGATGCAAATCTTGTGTAAAAGCATTTCATATGCACAGACAGTGGATGATCTGGTACCCATAGCTCAAAAAGGAAGGAAGTTAATTGGCCATTACTTGAGAAAGAATGGAAGGATAAGGCTAAAATTCACCAAATGGTTTGCAGTGTTTCGTTAGCTGATGCTTCAGATACTGATGTTTTAAAGGAGCAACACGATGATTCAGATTTGAAGATAATTTTGGAGTTTTTGAAGAATGGAATAATACCTGATGAGGGAACTTAAATGATAAGTTGTAAAACTTCCTATTGGTTGAATCGTGAGTTGTTTTTCCTTAATTCTGATGGTATTCTTTTCTAGGAAAATCTAGGAAGTATACTATTGGTACAAGATGAAACAGGATATATACTACTATGTAATGATCAGTTTATAATCAGAGCAAGAAGGCTACTAGGCATGCTAAGTTTCAGATGACGCAATTTCATGCTGGAGCACCAATGGAAAGGGTTCATTTGGACTATTTGGGACCATTACCCAGAAGCAAGTCGGGTGATGAGTTTGTTTTAGTCATGGTGGACCAATTTACTAAGTGGGAGAAAAGTATTCCTGTCCCAAACAAAACTGCAGGATTGACGGCACAGACTGCAGTGAATGAATTTTTCTCAAGATTCGGTTATCCATACCAAATCTTCACAGACAAGGAAAGTAATTTTCAAAGTTCATTGTTTACTAGCTTATGTGAGAAATTACACATATACAAGACTAGGACAACTAGTTATAGACCTTCTGCAAATGGGCAAGTTGAACGTTGCAATCGCACTCTAATGGATGCGGTGCACTGTTACGTGAGTGAGAAACAGAAAGACTGGGATGAGAACATGGCACAGCTGGCACACTTCGTTCTTCTATTAACCGACAAATTGGGTATACTGCTAATATGTTTATGCTTGGTAGGGAAATTAATCTTCCAGTAGATATAATTTACAGGTCACCAGTGAAGGATGATTCGGACCTGGATCAATATGTAGGTAGGCTATGTGAGAAGATAGCGGAGGCACAAGAGATGACAAGAGTTGCATTGAACGTATCTCAGCAAAGATTTGTCGACACGACATCTGAGAGAGTAGACGAGGTCTTTCCACTTTATTACTGTGTGTGAGTATAATCCCCTGTATTCAGATAAGCACTGTCCGTTATCATTTATTCTCCACAAGCAAGAAGTACTGTTACAAGATTATAAAGCGCAACAAACAGACAAGTACACCAAATTAAAGTAGGAGGCTGAGAAAGAGACTGGCCTGGGCAGCATTAATAGCAGTGCCGTGAACTCTCTTGTTAATGAATTATTATCTTTAAACGCCAGCTTTGTTGATCAAACAATGAGGAATCAATTCTTAACTAAACTCTGTGAGATCTGCCGAAATAGTGCCAATGTCGCAAGAATAAGTAAAAGTGTCACTTCAAATAAGAAATTAAAAGCGAAGAACTTTGAACAAACCATGGTTTAACAACTCGTGTGAACTGAAAAGGAAATTATTCTATGTAGCCAAAATTGAGTACAAACAAAACCCGACAACCGATAACAAGACAAAGTTGGAGAATGCTAGTCGGGCATATAAGAAACAATTAAAATCTGAATATGATAAGTAAATCCGATGCAGATAACTACCGGGGCATTACAATTATTAGTTGTTTATGTAAATTATTTACCAAGGTCCTCAACGCAAGATTAACAACTTTTGTTGAGTCTGAATTGGTCCTAGGTCCAGAACAAACTGGTTTTAGAAAACATTTCTCGACATTAGATCATACTTTTACATTGAAATGTCTGATACATCTATTCTTAAAGAATAAGAAACGTTTGTTTGCATGTTTTATAGACTATAAGCAACCATTTGATAGTAGTCCTAGAATCTGGCATTAATGAGAAAGTTTTTAATATGATATTTAACATATATAAGCAAGCCAAGTCCAATGTCCGTTTGGGAAATTGTTTATCAGAACCTTTTGAATGTTCGGCAGGGTGAAAACTTGTCTTTATTGTTATTTTCAATTTATCTCAAAGATCTAAATAATTCCTTGACAGGTTACTACACTGGCTTGAATGTCTATGAATCGGACATAGAAAATGTGGGTTGTTATCTTAAGTTATTTGTCTTATTGTACGCAGACGCTACAATATTATTGCAAGCAGAATCAGAAAAAGAACTACAAAATGCTGTAAATGGTATGTCTGCATACTGTGCACACTAACCATAAACATCTCGAAAACAAAAAATATTGTATTTTCTAAAGGCAAGATTCGTAACAAGCCGGTTATTAAATATAAGAGTGATATTATAGATGACTATGTATACCTAGGAATCAAGTTAAATTACAATGGCCTGTTTACAAAAGCAAAATGTTCCTTTTATAATAAGGCATCAGCAGCCATGTTTTTCACCTTTCCAGAAAAGCAGGAAGCTTCATCTTGATATTGAAACGCGATTAAGCTTGTTTAATAATCTGGTTGTTCCTATTGTATTGTATGGAAGTGAAATATGGGGAGTGATATTACTAACTTAGAACGCCTGCAATTAAGGTATTATAAGAAACTATTAAATGTTAAATCCTCAACGCCTAGTACTATGATATATGGTGAGTTAGGATCATATCCGCTTTCTGTGACAATCAAAAGCAGAATGGTCAATTTCTGGTTTAAATTAATAAGCTGTCCTGTATATAAGCTCTCATCGACCTTCTATAAAATAATGTTAAATCAGTCAAAATATAACCATAATGTACAATGGATCAATTGTATTAAGAACATTTTGTATGATGTTGGTTTAAACTACATATGGGACACGGGAGCCGCTGGTATTAATAAGACATGGTTGAAAGAAACTCTATTTATTCGACAATATATACTAAGCTGGTTGGGTACAATTAACAGCAGTAGTAAATGTTTAAATTATCGTTTGTTTAAGTCTACTTTTCAATTTGAAGATTCAGACTGTCACTTTCAAGTTCATACGTGATTCCCAACGTCCTAAATCTGATTACCATGTCCGACTTCCTATTGCTAGACTTCCAACCAGCTTTTGACTTCCTACCTCTGAATCTATATTCCTTCAGGCTTAAATATTTGACTGTTTACTGCCCCCCACCCCCCTTTAACAGCTTTCTACATCAGACCATCATTTTTTACTTTCTACATTTCTACTTCTGCGAGTTCTTACTTCCAACTTCTTTAGCGTGACATGCTACCTTTTAATCAGTATTAGAGAAACATCTGTAAATGCCATCACTAAATTCATCGGAGACTGCAGACACATTAACCTAGTCTACGGCATCTTATTTACGTGGACTTTCTTACGAAGATTACCGTTGATTTCCGCAAACCTACGGCCAGTTACGGAAAAGATGATCATACAAAAAGATGATAATACAAAAAGATAATGCTGACAATACAAAAAGATGCTGATACTGCAAAAAGATGATGCATATAATACAAAAAGATGATAATAGAAAAAGATGATAATACGAAAAGATGATGCTGATAATACAAAAAGATGCTGATACTGCAAAAATACTAACAGAAGGCAGTTACGGCGTTCCATACAATTTTACTCGACTAAGATGAAGATCTCATAAATTGCCAATAGAAAACGGTGTAAACATACCCAGAGATCAAAGGTTGTGTCAACGTTGTCAGAAAGGGGAGTTGGGAGACTAGTTTCAATTTTTTTTTTAATCGCATCTTTTTTGATCTGTCAAGAGCAAATAATACCTAATACCGTTGTTTACCGTTATGTTTAAAAACGTTTAATTTGTTTGATAGTAAGGGAACTAAACTTCAAAATCTATGTAAATTAGTTAATACATGTATTATTTTGAATGAATTCAAGTAATTTTTTAAAGGTTTATTATTAATGAAAGCTTTTGTAAATATAGTATTTATGCCAATTTAAATTGTATTGTATGAATTTTATAATAAATTGTTGTGTTTATCATCTATATTTATTATACTATGTCTCATGACGAGATTTTCTAATAAAGATTAGTTTATCACCTTGTATATTAAGCGAGAAATCAGGGTTTGAATTTTTTTCGATGACCCTTAAAATTTAAATTACAAATCGTGGGTCGAGGATTTAACCGAATTGCATAAAACCTATAATTGTTAGTTGACAAAAAATACTTTGAAGTTTTTAAATATGAAAATCCGATCGAAATCGAACTGACAATAAAAATGAAAGAACTTCTGGTTTTGCTTTATTTGACAATAGATATTATTCTAAGGTCACCTATGAAATTAAAATGTCTGTACCTATAGAAAAAAAAACGATACGTTTTCTTCTAAATCGTCGAAATACGTAATTAATTTAAATACATTTTAACTCACTAATAATAAAATACAAAGTCAATTCTTATACACATTCATTCATATGACTTCATTTGGTCACGTGATCAAACATGAAGTTTAAATTTAGCGTTTCAAAACCGATTAGAGTCAAATGGATTTCAAAAGCATTTCTACGTCCTCGTAGGTCTTTTGAACTTGAGAATACATGGATTATTCATTTGAAACCCCAATTAATACATCTTACTTTGGCTGTAATTAATGAGGGAACACATCTTTAAGGACACAACTGACTTTGTCAATAAAATCAAAGTTCCTTCAAATGCTTTTTAATTTCTATTGATGTAACTTTTATGTATACCAATATCGACAACACTGCTAGCCTAATGGCAGTTCACAAAGCTTTTAATAGAAACCCCGATCCAAAAAGACTCGACAATGCAATTCTACAGCTTTTAGAGATTTGTCTTAGTCGCAACGATTTCACATTTAATAGTAAAACATTTCAGTTACAGCCATGGGCAAACAATTCGCCCCTTCGTACGCAAATCTTCACATAATGGCAGAGTGGTAACGTGAGGTATTGCCACTTTGTCCATTAGATCACTATTTACGGACGCTTTTTACATGACATTTTCATGATTTGAACTTAGTCTAAAGAAAAGTTTTGGCAATTCTTTGAAATCCTCAACAACCACCACAACTTACGGGCAACGTCAGTAACTGAAACTCATCAACTTTTGCTCATACCTTTTCTGGTATAATTAAGTCACAAGTTCTACAATTTCACCGAATTTGGACAAGATCTTCTGATTTCGACAAAGTCTGTACGATAGTTTTCTCAAAACTTTAAGAGCGTGGATACTCTAAACATAAAAGATAGCTCTCCAGGCAAGGTAATATACGCCCACTGGCAGCATTGATTTTGAATGAAAAATGAAATATACATATACTTCTTGATAAATGTACGTTTCCTTAAAATCTGTCAAGAATTATACCTAATAAGAAGAAAATAACTCAGATTATCAGTATTTTTGATTGTTAAAAGAATTCACTGTGACATGCATAGTATTTATAAGCCAAAAATCGAAATCGTTTGAAAGATCAAGGGAAATTAAATATTATGTGATATTTCTTGTTTTCAATAGGAATCATCATGGAGTGATAATTAACAATTTCAGCAAATTTAGTTAAAATCTGTAAAGCATTGTGCCTTCTAGAGGGTTTACAAGGTAAACTTTTGACGCTTTTTCTCAAGGGCGATAACTAATACTAAATATTTTTAGATTTATTTGATTTTCAATAGGGTTCATCCTTGGGTGATTACAAATACTCATGCCAAGTTCTATTAAAATCAGTCAAGAAATGTGACTTGCAGAGTGTTTACGAGCCAAAAATCAAAAGCGTATAAAAGAACAAGGGTAATCAAATACGATGTGATATTTCTTTTTTTCAATAGGGTTCATCCTTGAGTGATAATTAACAATTTCAGTATTTTTGTCAAAATCTGTAAATCATTGTGCCTCCTAGAGGGTTTACAAGCTAAACTTTCGACGCGTTTTCAAAAACAAAGGCAATAACTAATACCGGTACTAAATAATTTTTCGATTTTCAATAAGGATCATCCTTAGGTGATTACAAATACTATGCATAGCCTCTGTTGTCTGTGCTACGTCCCTTGAACTTGGAAGCCTGGGATATAGAAGCAGATGGATGCCTCCTTGCCATGTTTGTTTACATGTGATTCATAAATAACATCTATGGACATCAAGAACAGTCTTATGAATTACCATTAAAAACCTCACAAACACAAAATGGTGGAGCTGCTGAACCATAATACAGAATAATTAAACTATTTGGGGGCTTGGATTTGACGTTGTTCATTAATGAAAGACCCATTTTTATACGCCCACATGGAAATGTCGACGTATATTATCGTCGCCCCTGTCCGTCCGTCGGTCCGTCCACATTTGTTGTATCCGCAATACAGGCTACAGTTTTTATCCGATCTGAATGAAACTTGGTATACATGTATATATTGATGATATCTCGGTCAAGTTCGAAAATGGAAATTATCGCATAAACGGTTTTTGAGTAATTGTCCTTGACTTAGTAAAAACGCGTCAAATTTAGGTTGTATCCACAATAGAGGCTACAGTTTTTATCCGATCTTAATGAAACTTGGTATACATGTATATATTGTTGATATCTCGGTCAAGTTCGAAAATGGAAATTATCGCATGAACGGTTTTTGAGTAATTGTCCTTGACTTAGTAAAAACGCGTCAAATTTGGGTTGTATCCACAATAGAAGCTACAGTTTTATATTGATGATATCTCGGTAGGATGTTCAGGTAATTTTTTGTTTATGATGCTAGAACAGTGAAAATTAACCATCTCTTTTCAAAGGTGGAAATACAGTTTACAGAATGAAAATATCTCAATTAGAACAAAAGTTATGGCAGTTTGAAATCCAGAAATCGGGGGTAATTTTGTCAACAAAAAGGTCAAAGGTTAACGACTCCAAAAAGGAGAAATTTAATGAAACAAGAACCATAAAAATACAAATTTAATGTTTAATTTTAAAGATATTTACAAAATTCTTTCGGTTTCATAAATTTTTAGGCGACTTTCAACAAATTCTTTGTAAAAAAAAAATCCGCGCAATTTCTGTCGGCCATTTGATTCCAAATGGCATAATTTTTTCCCGCGTCAAAAGTTAATGTCACTTTAATCCATAATTTGACTATATTATTCAGTTTTAAAGTTCCATTCCATTACAATTTAGATGAAGAACCAATTTGAGATTAAAATTTACACAATTTGTTACCATGGTAACCATTTTATTCAAGATGGTTGCCACTTTGTACGCGACGATGCAAATATTTCCAAAAATGAAGGAAAAAAATTTTCATTCACTAAATATGAACTTGTCAGATATCATTTTAAAGCTCTTTTTTTCAGGATTCTAATGATACCAGAATTAACCACATAAAACATGGCAGTCAATACTATAACCCCTGTAAGATTTACAAAAAAAGCAATAAATAAATAAATTTTAAAAAAAAATTGAAAAAATATAAATAAATAAATTTAAAAAAAATTGAAAAAATATGAATTTAAGGCCAAAAAGCTAACTTGGTCACAGCAAATTGTCTCCCTTTGGCCACACATGGATTTCAACTCACATTTCCCAGAGTTGTTCAAAATTTGAACCTAAAAAGAATGCCAATACTAAAAAAAAGGAAAATACATTCAATTGAAAAATTGTTTTTTTTTTTAAATTATAGACTTTAACTCTGCCTTTGTCACAGTCTAAGAAGCAAATTGGTTCCCTATGATCACAAGGTGAATTAAATTTTGTAAAGTGCTAACCCTAACTATGTCAAAGCTAGGGTTAACAAATTATCTCCCTTTGACCACAGGCTGTAATCAGATTAGAAGTCAAATAAAGAAAATATCAAAATTTTAAAAACTTTTTTTTTTAGCTTGTCAAATTATCCTCTACAACCGCCTGGCAAGTTCTGTGAAACATTATTAGCCTAATTTAGGTTGATTTTCACTACGGTACCGGTATCTGTTTTTCTTTTCCAACCCACAATTAAAGAAAACAAAAAGTTTAAGTCAGGTCTAACCGAGATCTAGCAATATTACACATCTTTGAGGAACAAATGTAATCTTTAGGCTACTAATGAAAAATATGTTTTCCATGAATGTGGGGTTTTTTTTTTGGAAATTACTAGGTAGGCCCAACTAGCCTAAGCTTAGACCTACTGAACTAGATAATATAGCCTACTGTCATTTATGATATTCCAGATTCTTCTATTAAAATATTCACTTACTTTAACAACAACAAAATTAATATTTAATTATAACTTAACATAAAACTGTTGATTTCCATCACCTGTAATGAATAAGGTAAAAATCATAAATATGTCCATATTATTAATTATTAGGTCTCATAATTTATAGACTAGGCCTACACCTAATCATAGGCCCCAATAATTGAATGGTAATGACTCTAGTATCAGAGTAAATCAAGCTAGGCATATGGATTGCTTCAACTAAATTTCTACAAAGTTGACAAAAAAAAAAAGGTTTTCATTTCTTTTCTTTTTTGCTTAGATCTAGCATTTGAGAAATGGGAAGTCAAAAAAGTAAACATTCAACGATTTTGCTGTGGGAAGGAACAACGAAAATCGGTACTCGGCAACCTACATCAAATGATGAATTCCATTTATTCTCATTTCTAGCAACCCATTTAAGAAGCATTCGCTATGATTTTAGACTCTTTATTTATCCTGTTTTAATCGATAGAAAACTTCAAATTTACCGTTATTTTCTATGACTGGGGTTGAAAGTTCAAAAGGTGTAGTCGAAGTTGTCCAGACATCTACTATCATTAACTGCATCACTGTCATTTTCGTCATATTGATCAAGCATTATTCGGTGTATCACGTGATGCGCAAGTGTATCACGTGACACACAAACTGAGTCGGCAAACTTCAAAGGAATCTGATTCTGTACCATTCTACCTATTTTCAAATCAATTTCCGGGAGAACTGGTTGAACGAAATTAGAAAAATAGCGATGGCCCATCGTAATACGCCCACCATTGGCAGCCTTAGTTATTCGGGCGGTGGACAAGAGGTATCAGTAAATACAATATTTTAAATGTAAAAGGCTCAAATCATGCTTTGTCAAAATCTATCAAGAAACCAGATCTCTATCAAGTCTACAAAGATTCAGAGGCTGATAAAGTGAACACGTTTCAAAGAACAAGGGCAATAACTCAATAAATATTTTTTGATTAGTCTGATTTTCAATAGGGTCTATCCTCGAGTTATAACAAACACTCACACCAAGTTTCATCAAAATCCATCAAGAACCCGGCTCCCTATCGTGTTCACAAGGAATTTTAGGACAAGGGCAATAACTCATAGTAAATATTTTTCGATTGGTTTCATTTTCGATAGGCTTCATCCTTGGGTCATTACAAAGACTCATTCCAAGTTTCATTAAAATCCATCAAGAAATGTGGTCTCTATCGTGCTCACAACAATTGTGGACAGGCAGACAGACAGACGGGCAGAAGGCTTCATCCTTGGATGATTACAAACACACACACCGAAATTGGTCGAAATCCATCCAGAAACCATCTCTCTATCATGTCCACAACGCAAAATGAATGTGTTTTCAAGAACAAGGGCAATAACTCATCAATTTATTTTTCGATTTGTCTGATTTTCAATAGGCCTCATCCTTAAGTAATAACAAGCAATCACACCAAATTTCATCAAAATCCATCAAGAAACACACTCTTAATCGTGTTCACAACAAATTTTCAAAAACAAGGGCAATAACTCATTGAATATTTTTCGATTGGTCTGATTTTCAATAGGCTTCTTCCTTGGGTTATAACAAACACACTCACCAAATTTGGTCAAAATCCATCAAGAAATGTGGTCTCTATCGTGTTCACAACAATTGTGGACAGGCAGATGAATGTGTTTTCAAGAACAAGGGCAATAACTCAATAAATATTTTTTGATTAGTCTGATTTTCAATAGGGTCTATCCTCGAGTTATAACAAACACTCACACCAAGTTTCATCAAATTCCATCAAGAACCCGGCTCCCTATCGTGTTCACAAGGAATTTTAGGACAAGGGCAATAACTCATAGTAAATATTTTTCGATTGGTTTCATTTTCGATAGGCTTCATCCTTGGGTCATTACAAAGACTCATTCCAAGTTTCATTAAAATCCATCAAGAAATGTGGTCTCTATCGTGCTCACAACAATTGTGGACAGGCAGACAGACAGACGGACAGACAGACAGACGGGCAGAAGGCTTCATCCTTGGATGATTACAAACACACACACCGAAATTGGTCAAAATCCATCCAGAAACCATCTCTCTATATTGTCCACAACACATTTTTGGACGCAAAATGAATGTGTTTTCAAGAACAAGGGCAATAACTCATCAATTTATTTTTCGATTTGTCTGATTTTCAATAGGCCTCATCCTTAAGTAATAACAAGCAATCACACCAAATTTCATCAAAATCCATCAAGAAACACACTCTTAATCGTGTTCACAACAAATTTTAAAAAACAAGGGCAATAACTCATTGAATATTTTTCGATTGGTCTGATTTTCAATAGGCTTCTTCCTTGGGTTATAACAAACACACTCACCAAATTTGGTCAAAATCCATCAAGAAATGTGGTCTCTATCGTGTTCACAACAATTGTGGACAGGCAGATGAATGTGTTTTCAAGAACAAGGACAATAACTCATCAATTTATTTTTCGATTTGTCTGATTTTCAATAGGCTTCATCCTTAAGTAATAACAAGCAATCACACCAAATTTCATCAAAATCCATCAAGAAACACACTCTTAATCGTGTTCACAACAAATTTTCAAAAACAAGGGCAATAACTCATTGAATATTTTTCGATTGGTCTGATTTTCAATAGGCTTCTTCCCTAGGTTATAAAAAACACACTCACCAAATTTGGTCAACATCCATCAAGAAATGTGGTCTCTATCGTGTTCACAACAATTGTGGACAGGCAGACAGACAGACAGACAGACAGACAGACTGACAGACAGGGGCGACTACAATATACGCCCACATCTATGTGTGGGCGTATAAAAACTAAAAAAGGGAATGTCACTCGATAGACAAAGAAACATTATCCGAGTGAACAAAGTTTTCACCGTACCTGGAAATGTCCGAAAATTTGAGCTTTTCGCGTATTTTCGACGCTATTTTTACAAATTTTAATATTTTTTTTTTGTTCACTCGAATTTATAATATTCATCCATTTCTCTAATCACCAGTACCACTTTTGTCAAAATCGATGCAGTCAACTCTCCCGGAAATTCGTTTAAAAAAAGCTTCCATTTTCGCAAAAAATGGAGTCATTGGCGACGGTCGAAAAATCGACTTCAACTTGAAATTTCTAGAAAATTGTAGATATAAAAATTATTAAAAAACAATTGTTGAAAAGCTTATTCATTTTCACATTTACTGATATAATTATAATATGACTTGGTATAAAATCGTGGGATTTGGCGTGGAATTGTTGAAGACGTGAAGGTAACGATTTTGCCAATTTTAGACAAGATTGCGTGACGTCACTGAACACCCTGATCTCGGTTAAGTTCAAAAATGGAAATTATCACATGAACGGTTTTTGAATTATTGCCCTTGACTTAGTAAAAAAGCGTCAAATTTGGGTTGTATCCACAATAGAGGCTACAGTTTTTATCCAATCTTAATGAAACTTGGTATGCATGTATGGAAATTATCAAATGAACGGATTTTGAAATATTGCCCTTGACTTAGTCCCTCCCTACCTCCCTCTGTCTATCCGCCCCTCTGTCCGTACATAAGTCCATCCTTCTGCCCGTCCTTTCCTCTGTCCGTACATCAGTCCGTCCTTGACTTAGTAATTACCCATCAATTTCGGCTTGTTTGGATGTAAATTATAGTTGCCCCTATCTCTGTCAGTCTACACTTGACGTACCAGAAACCCACCAATTTCGGCTTGTAGCCATGATAGAAGCTTGACTAAAATCATTGCTGATTTGCTGTGGAGTTTTAATTCATACAGTCTTTTATGCTTCAAAAATCAAGAATTTACTAGGGTTTTTTCTCTCTACAGGTAAAGTTCACTTTATTTAGATCTTAATTCTATTTCAAAATGTTTATTGGTCATCCATGTTTATGATGATAATTTCTTTATAGAAAAGAAATCAATCAATTTTACAAGTCAGTTTCTTAAGAATATTTATGAACCTTAAAATTGCCTTCCCTTATTTTCATATATTTATATATATATATACCATAATTAGACCGGTTATACTTATATCAATAGAAAGTAGAGGTGTTCTAATGACTGGGAAAAATACCAGATGGTCCCACAAGTCCTTAATTAACTCGTTATTAGGCTAATTATGACCGGAATTCCCACGGTAGGGTACTTACATAGGTATGTACTTCAAGTCTCAAATGTCGTTGATCTTAATTTTTTAAGTTTTAATTCACTAATAATAAAATACAAAATCAATTCTTATACGCCTTCATTTATATGACGTCATTTGGTCACGTGAACAAACATGGAGTCTTAATTTAGCGTTTCAAAGCAGATCAAAGTCAAATGGATTCCACAAGCTTTTCTTCGTCCACGTGGGTCTTTTGAACTTGAGAATACATGGATTATTCATTAGAAACCCCAATTAATCAATTAGTAAGCTTACTTTGGCTCTAATTAATGAGGCAACCCATCTTTAAATATTTGACGAGCTTTCTGGTAGGCAGAAGACAGAATTCCATTGAAAAAAAAGTCACAGGGAGTAGCGCCCCTGCCTTGCAGAGCTGTTGGGGTAGGCAGAAGACAGAAGTATTTCTTACAGGGAGTAGCGCCCCTGCCTCTTTACTTGTTGTAGACACAGTAGAAGCTACAATTTTCAGAAGATTTTAATGAAACTTGGTGTGAACATAGGAATGGATAAGACGGCAGTCAAGTTTGAATTTGATGACGTTTTTTAACCAATGATTTTTTAGTTATTGCCCTGACTTAATGAAATTGCGTCAGATATTTTGTGGGTGAAAAAGAAGCTACAATTTTTTAAATATATTTGATGAAACTCGGTATAAGTATTGAAATAGATTAGATGGTTGTCAAGTTTGAATTTAACGATTTTCCATGAATAGTTTTTGAGTCTTTGCCCTCGACTTCAATATTCAGTGATTTTTTTAGTTATTGCTTAATTTATTATTCAAATTCAATACTGGCAGTGGGCGTATGTTACCTTGCCTGGCAAGCTATCTTTTTCTCATGAAATCTGTCCTGTGTTTGCCATGAAATTAAACTTCTACTAGTACTAGTACAGTGTTATAGACACACCTTTTATTCAACATTTGGACATATTGATTCAGTATTTTTTTCTGATTTCATCAAAACATATTAGAAGCTTAGAGTGGAATATTTTTCTGTAGTCTGCAGATTGACTGATTGAGTGTAGTGCTTGATGAACCCCATTAATTTACATACAAGTATACTCAGATTAATTACTCCTAATAATAGAACCTTAGTCCTAGAGTCTACTTAGATTTGCCATGTGTACACCAGTGGCTGTGTCCTACTCCTAGCCTAGCTTACGCAATGATTATTTGTGCGGACGTGAATGCAGTTAGACCAAACAGTTTTTGAGTTAGAGAACTTTTAAGTTACATATGAGAGTGACCCAGTCCCTGTCAATTAATAGATTTACAGAATACAGAAAACAGTTGCCTAGATATGATAGCCTACTTTAGTGAGATAGACACTTTTTTGTGATATTTCTTCAATATAAAGATTTTAACAATTTCAAAGAAATTATAGTTTTTTGCAACATTGTAAGACATAATAAAGTCATACCGTACTTTACATCATAATACTAATATGTTATATTCCAGTATTTACATATTCTAGCATATTGCAGTCTTATTCACTTTTATTGTAATATGCTTATAATGAATGCTTAGCCTATATTATTATATTATTCTACTGTCAAGTTACAAACCTAGTGCCACATTCTTTTTATTCTATATTATGTTCAGTACTGATTTTTGATTGCTACATGTATATATATTTTATCTTTTAAAATCTGTAATATTCATTTTATCAGTTCATTTTATTATTAAGCATTAATTTCACTAGGAATGTACCAGTATGTGCAACTCATTTATTTAGTGACCTTATATGCATATTTTTTTTTCCAGAAATTTATGACTGATTTTATGTCCATGGTCAGTATTATTTCTTTTATTGATGGATGTTGCTTATTTCGTTGGGGCAGCGTAGCAAATTGTTAGTCTCTTTACTCTGTTTATATTCCGTTTCCTTGAATTTAACCTGTACATCTCACTCTCTGATACTGCCAGACTTTGTGTTCAATTCGTCCATGATGGAGAGGTTCATAGATCGTTTTGACGGTCCTAGTGCTAATCGAGACCGTGCACTTGCACATTATCTTTCACAATCTTTATATTCTAATTTCGAGGCCCTAATTATATTATGATACCACAACATAAGTTAGTACATTTAGGTTTCGACTGAAAGAGTATGCTTACAAAACTTCCTGAGGACAACGCTCTCAGTATTAAGGAATTTTCAGAGCAAATTATGAGGGAAAAGACAGTACGCATTCGAACAGTTGCTAAAATAGTTGGATTGTTTGTTTCTAGTTTACCAGCTGTAGAAAATGGTAATAATTTTTATCGAAGTATAAAAATTCAAAAAATAGATGCTTTGAAGCGCAACTGTGAAAGTTATGAAAAGTTCATGACTCTGTCTGAGCCTGCTTTTTAAAACTGTGTGTTTGAATTTTTTATTTGTTTACTTTTTTTTCTGGTAAGCTGTGCTCATGTCTTGCTTTGATATCTACTGAAATCCTTTGACTGACTGATGTACTATAATTTAAAAATTAAACAAGACTTACCTGTAAGGTGAAGTTTGATTGGAATTATATTATGTCATCAGCAGTCAGGAGGGTTTACATGCCCTCCCGTTATGTTTTTTGTCCGTTTGTTGACGTCATGAGCACTTTGAAACCTGATGACCATGTGATCAAGCCTTTCTCATGTAATCCCTCCTGACTGCTGATGACATAATATAATTCCAATCAAACTTCACCTTACAGGTAAGTCTTGTTTAATTTTTAAATTTATTTTCATTTATATTATAAATATCATATTTAAGTTTTCCAATACGTTGTTCCATATTTTCTGTGGGAGGATAGATATTTTTCAGTGTTTCTATTTCTTTTCAAGATTCTTTTCTTATTTTGTAACTAGAATACTTTATGGTTGCGCTTCTTATATCCATTTTTATCATATCCCAAAGTAATTGTGGTTCACAATCTTTATATTCTAATTCCGAGGCCCTAATTATATTTTTAATGGATGAAATAAAGTCTGCTTCTAAAAGCAATGCCGTATTTAATTTGAAGAAAGCGGGGCCACGTCTATGTTCGATTAAGTTAAGGGATATATCGATAAGCGAATGATCAGTTTTAAATCCATATGAAATATTGGCATTTGTAATTTTAGTAGACAGTTCAAATGAAACTATAAAAAAGTCTAATCTGCAGTAAATAGAAGGATTGCGCCGCTTCCATGTGTAGCGTCGTTTGTCAGGATTACCCACTCTCCAAATATCAACTAAATCTAAACTTTCCATGTATCCTTCAAGAACATTTTTTGAGTTTTCAAACGTGGTTTGTCTTCCACTGTATTTAGCAAGTTCTTTTTTTAAAATATAATTAAAATCTCCTCCCATTATGATGGGCATATCAATATTTGAAATAATTTTAAAAATATTCGTAAAAAATCCGGGTTCATCTTTATTAGGGCCGTAAATGTTGCATAAAATATAAGGCTTATCATAATATAATATTTTTAAAATAATGAAACGACCTTGCTCACGGTTGATAACTGCAATATCTTCAAGTCCAAATATGGTTTAAACAAAATGCATACGCCTTCTCGCCTGGAATTTAAGTGTGAAAACTATTTAGAATCTCCCCACTCCTTTTTCCATGTGGCCTCCATTTCTGCTGTTGAGTGAGTTTCTTGAAGAAATATTATATTATATTTTTTGTTTTTTATCCAGTTAAATAATTGCTGACATTTTTCTTTATTTCCGAGACCTCTCACGTTTAATGAGGCTATTTCAATATTGAATGAAAGGATAAATTTTGCATATTGAAAACTGATGGTTTATCTTTTTGTCGTATATTACTTAAAATACATATAATTTTGTGTGACCAAAAGATGGATTTTAAAGGGTCGAGTTCGTAGATTTGTGTACTAATGTAAATACATAACTTATAAACAAACAAATAATAAAGAAAACATGTAATGGGTTGCATACTGATGTATGGTAACTATAGGCTAGGGTCTTTAAACTTCAATCGATCATTCTATATCGGGACGATGCGTTGTATGGATTATTTAAACAACATCGAAAAGAGAGAATTAACGTATACACATATATATTATTTACTAATTAACTCGTGTGGATCACACATTTCACACTCACTACCACATATGACTACACTGTAAACTATATCTACCGAAGTTGAATGACTATACAAACTGCCTATTGGATCCTTGATGCTAACAGTGAGATGGCCCTGGTAAGCCAAAGTGCGGCCTTTTGCTCGGATTAGTATCCAAGCATCAAGCCAGAGAAAATACCAAAAATCTGTCATTTTCCACATTGTTATTACGTCTTGGCAAGCAACAGTAGCACTTTCACTAAGGTCCTCCATGAAGCTCCTCCATCCACCATAGGATATACATAGAAGGAATGCGGCCCAGTAGCAACAGTCTCTCAGTACAATTTGTACGAAACAAGGATTCTCTAAAGAGAAAGACTCCTTAACACATTTATGATTATGATTTTAGCTTTAATTCAAAAGGTCATCTTTATTTTTGGACCACCCTCTGTTCTAGTAATAGATGCTGCTTCCTCTTTAACAGGAAAGTTAGTTTCCCTTCTCTGTGATACTTTGGGTATTGCTAGAAAGTTTATGAGTGTTCAGAATCATGGTAGTCTTCTTGTTGAACGACATATTAAATCCATATCTGATTTCTTGAAGTATAACCCTCAATCAGTATGGAACAGACCGGGTAAGATATGTTTCTACCTGTTGTTATTCATTTTCTTCGCCACATTTTGGTAATTACAGCCACTTTGAACTTGCCTTCGGTAAGGAACCTAAAAGTCTTTTGTCTTTAGATTGGAAATCTGACCAGTCTAAATCATGTTCTTATTCGGAATACTTTCAACATTTGCGTAAGAAATTTGATTGTATAGGTTCTACTATGCTTGCTTTACAGAAGAAGCAGCAAGATAGTCAAAACATTAGTAAATCTCTATGTCTGGCTAAAAATCCTGTTTATGGTATTGGTCAACTAGTTATGTGTTTAAACCTGATTCTTCGGCTCTTACAGCAAATTCTCGCAAGTTTAAGGCTGATTGGTTTGGACCTTTTGTTGTCCATCAGGTGTTGGATAGGACACATTATGTTTTAGCTACCTCAGAGGGTAAGGTTCTTCAGGATGTTTTCACTATAAACAGATTTAAACCCTGCTTTTTGCGTTTGTCTTCATCCTCAGTTCCGTTAAGTAGCATTGATCAATTAAAGTCTAGTTTAGATAATACACAAAATGCCATGCACATGACTTCAGATTTTATACTTTATGATGAATTTGGTAGTGTTTTAAATCTTGCAGACAATGACTTTGTTTTCAATAGGTACACTTCTCCTGTTAGTTTACAACAATGTTATTTAAATCAGATCGAGAATGAAAACTTAGCCTCTTGTCATGTCTTATCCAAATCTCAGATAGAAATGCAACGGAATAGAGTAAGTCAATTTCCATCTGATTTAGATATTACTTTTAGCAAAGCTCGCTATAAGTTAGGATTTTTGCAAGTTTTAGCTCGAGCTGAAAGGTCTAATGGTACTTTCTGTGACTCATGGATATATTTAGATTCTGACCCATGTTTACATGCAATTATTTCTACCTTGGTTAAGAATGGTCAAGTACCCATTGTGGGTAATTGTTTAAAAATATACAAGGTCATTCCTTTAGATAATGTCATAGTTATCTTGTACTAATTTTCATACTTTAAAATGTTAGAATTTATATTTACATTAATTTGTGCTGTAGATAGGTCATTTTGATATTCAATATTTACATGGAGCATACCGTAAATATGTAAAAATGTTTACTTGGTTATTGTTACATGTGAAACCTGGGAAAAGGAGGGATGTTGTATATGCATAGCCTCTGTAGCATTGTTAAGACTCCACATAGTTAACTCCCTTTCTAGGAAGTAGTGGGTTACGTCCCTTGAACTTGGAAGCCTGGGATATAGAAGAAGATGTCATGTTTGCCATGCTTGTTTACATGTGATTCATAAATAAAATCTATGGACATCAAGAACAGTCTTATGAATTACCATTAAAAACCCCCACGAACACAACATTACCTCAAAATCGCTCAAGAATTTTATAGAACAAGGGCAATAATTCGTATTAAATATATTTCGGTATTTTTTATTTTCAATAGAGTTCATCCTTTGGTGATATTACATGTAATCAATTTCAGCAAGTTTTGTCAAATCAGTTAAGAAATGTGCTTTGAAGAGTGTTTACAAGCCAAAAATTTAACGCGTTTTCAAAAACAAGGGCATTAACTGATACTAAATATTTTTCTATTTAACTGAATTTCAATAGGGTTCATCCTTAGGTGATTACAAATCCTCAAGCCAAGTTTTGTCGAAATAGGTCAAGAATTGTAACCTGTGGAGTGTTTACAAGACAAAAATCGAACGCATTTTAAAGAACAAGGGCAATAATTCATATTAAATATATTTCGAATTTTTTATTTTCAAAAGGGTTCATCCTTGGGTGATATTAAACAATTTCAGCAAGTTTTGTCAAAATCGGTCAATAATTGTGATTTGTAGAGTGTTTACAAGACAAAATTGAACGCTGATATTACATTTTTTTTTTGGTTTAACTGGTTTTCAATAGGCTTCATCCTTGGGTGATAACAAATACTCAAGCCAAGTTTCATCACAATCTATTAAGAATTGTTTTTTCAAGAGTGTTTACAAGCTAAAATTGAACGCATTTTCAAAAACAAGGGAAATAACTCATACTAAATATTTTTCAAATAAAACATACCCGATCCAGGAGCACCTAACATGTAAAAACTCTAAAGTAATATACGTATTTCATGTAAAACAAAGAACAAATTACGCACTCGTTTTAATGCTCACAGATCAGATATTAAATTTAACAAAGACGAGCCTGTTTCTAATCATTTCAATCTTGACGGCCATTCATTTGACGATCTCACCTTAACCCCAATTCAGCGCTTAGAAATCGACTTGCCCAAAGATAAAACTACCAAGTTCCCCCAACCTAGAGAAGCCCATCGGATTGAGACATTAAATACAGCAGGACTACTAGGACTTAATATTCACCCTTTGTCGTCCCCAACCAGTAATAAAGCAAGATAATTCATGCCCATTATAAGGGTCGTCAACAGAAATTTCTCCATGTCTATAAGCAGAAAATGATAGTGGCATATTCCAAAAATCATAACTTAAATGACAACCTTGTTCATAGCAAACTAAATAGAAGCTGTACTAAACAGGTACTATACTTTGCGCCCATGAAGGCGAGTTATCACTTTTTTTTCTAATTCCAGATCAGAACAGAAGAAAACCATCCAACAGATCCAGATCCCCATTTCTCAATAAAATATTTGTTCCACCCTAGGTCTCTATATCTGGAAGATTCAAAACCCCCCTTCCCCGAAATCTAAAATTCTTAAAAATGGTTAAATTCGATTAAGATGTCATTGTAATACATAATCACACCAAATATTCATTAGAATCATAATTCAACTTTAGTCTTTGTAGTATACACAAGCGTTCACAAGCTAATGCGTTTTGACTAAGTGAAGGACAATAACCCAAAAACAGTTCATCGAAAAATTGTCAATATCCAGTTCATGATCTCATTAATTTAAATGATCACATCAAATTTCATTCAAATTAGAAGAAAACTGTAGTCTCTATTTTCGACGCCATTTTAATAGGACAAGGGCAATAACTCAAAAATTGCTCATCGAAATATAATCAATAACCAGCTTATGGAAGATCTGATCAATTTTCCACATTATAATCTTGGTGTATATAAAGTGTTGGTCCAATAGTCCGAATACTGTGTTTGACTAGTGGCTATAATACTGGTTTCGTTTTTCAATATTCCTTTCTAATTCTTCAGATAATCTTTCCCATCGGTTTTAGGTTTGACCATGTTTAGATAAAGAAAGTGTGATGAATGAAGTCGATAATCATATCAGACAGTCGTCGGATTGCCATACTTCCAGTTTCTGTTCACACACGATACATTCTAACGTACCCTCGAATTGGAGATAACGAAAGCCTGCTAATACTTACGAGATTGGTGTAGGTTTGGTTTTAGACCCTCATGGACAAACGTGTCCCGACGGTCCCCGAAACACAAGTATGTGTCCATGCCTAGTGTGTGTATTATACTGATTGGACTAGCTGCAATCATCTTCCCGCATTTCAATAAATAAAACAGCCAAGGTAGACGTCATAAATAAGGTATGAACACGATCAATCTGGTTATAATTAGATCAAAATTTCGTTTCTTTTTTCTGAAATGTCTTTCTTCATTGAGATCTAACAAGATTTAAAAGAAGGACATTTTCACCAATCACAGCTTGTCAGGAAGAATATATGTTACAGTCAATGTCAATATATGATCAGGCAATGTGTACAATGGCTGAAATAATCAGTCAATGCGTATATTGCCTGAAAAGGCCAATCATTGTGTACATTGCCTGAAAAGGCCAGTCAATGCAATTGTGTACAATGCCTGATTAATTGGTCCAATTATTGTGGACATTGACTGATTCTTTAACTGGGCTACGATGTGGGAAGGGATCAGCAGAGGTGTTGTTATATGAGTGCATATGACACAGTGATGCTTATTCTTTAGGTGAGATTGACTGATTCGTGAGCAGTACACTGATAATGGCCAATAACAAAGATGAATTGACTTTATTTCATAGACTATGCCAGCAATATAAATATATGATAACAAGTACAAACAAATTAACAATTTAAACAAATATACAACTTTTGTTTTGACAGTTTAAACTGTTTTTCAAATTTTCAGATGCCCAAAAAATCCCATTTCTGATTAAGAAACAAATACACTATTGCAGTTCTGGACCAGGATTTTCCACAGCTACATTGATACTCGGGATGCTGAGCAGAAAACTGAATATCAATGTAGCTATGGAACAGACAACTGGTCATAATGCTGATAGTAAGAAAAAAATATTTAGTGAATTAATTTACTTAATTAACATGATGATCTTATGATTTCAAAGCTGGTCGATTCCTCCAGTTCATTTTCTTCAATTATGGGTTTTGGTGATATCTCATTCAGATCCTGTTCCTGTTCGACCAGTACTTGTTTGTCTTGAATTAAACTTGCCATTATCTCTTTCTTTTCTTCTCCTGCTTCTTTGCTGTTGCTTTCATCCTGCATGATTTTGACATCCATTCACAAACTCTTTCATTCAAGGACGATCCTGATATGACCTCAAAACTGAGACTATCTTTATTTTAAATATTGTTGTAACCCCATATCAGATTTGAAATATACAAACAATTATCTACATTAGTAAACAATAATCAATATCTCTTTATATCTCATGAGAATTCATAATCTAAATTTCTACTAATATACAAATCTGTTCATCTTTTAAAAGGGAAATTCCGGATTCTATTGTAGGTCAATCGAAGATAAAGTTATGCTGTATTTTCATTGTGAAAATTGTCGTAGGAAATTTAACTCTTATCATGTTGACAATACTATAGTTTCTTACCACTTTCTTGGGTAAATTAAGAGATTTAAAATAAGGTAATAATAATAAAACTCACCCTGATCTGCCTGCAGAAGTACATTTTAAATTCTGTATGAATTCATAGTTGGCATTTTTGTATAAATCATACAGATGAACAGCTCTACCTTCTAATTCTTTATCTAAAGCTTGATGTGCCTGGAAGAAATTGTTATCAATTATAACGATAGCTTTCAATGCAAGGTAACATAAACCATCACAGATATATCAGATTGATTCAAAGTTATCTCAAAACGTTTTTAAATTTTGTTAGAGTCCTCCTTAAGACTTAGTGATAAAATAGTAATTCCCAATAATTTTATAACAAGCTAAGAGAAAAGTCTATAAAAATATATAATATAAATTGGTTCTTTCTTTATAAATTAATTAGGATTGAATGCAGAAATGGTTATAAAATAATTATCGGTTTTATAGAAATAACATTTTGAACTCATCTGACATAATACTACAGGCAAGTTATATGAGATATGAGACTATGAGATACAGTTCGTACTTCTATTGGAGTCATTCTTATATCCCACAAAGCCTGGCATCATTGCATGTATCAGTCAATCCTTCAAAATCTATTTAACTAGATGACGTTTGATTGAATATTTATATCTCACCTCAATATATTTGGCTCTATTCTTCATTTCACCGTTATACAAATCAATGTATTTGCGATGACACTCGTTCATTTTTCGCTTTTGTCTTGGAATACTTTTTATGTTATTTCTATAACAAAATGTTGAACCTTTTTCTTGGGTTTTTTCAAGTTTTTTCGCAGCTTTGATGTATTTCTATAATGAATTTTATAATTCATTAATGAATAAAATTTTTTTTAAACATAAACAAGCTTTTCCTTCACTAAACAAAATTTCTGACCATTGTCAGATCACTGACTATTTTCAAAACCCATTGACACCTAATAACAAAGCTAGATGTAAAAGTGTTAACATGATTTCTATAATAGCACCATTAAAATTAAAATTTCATACCTGTTCTGCCAGATGAAGAGGATTAACCTCCTGTTTCCTGACACGCTGTAGTTCTATTTGTTTATTGAGGATGCCAATCTCAATTTTATTGTCAATTCTACCACAGAGATAGAAAAGGAAAGAGAAAAGAAAGGATTAGTTAATATGAGGAAATAAAGAAAATATGAAGTTTAAAGATAAAGATACATTTAGAATAGGATTCGATTTATAATTATTGTCATTCAATGATTCCATCCCATAGACTCAAAGACTTTAAAGATTCAAATTTTCATATTCATCTCAATAGAATTAAGCTTACAGATCTTCTGCCCTCTCTAAGATGGTGTATTCAGTGTGTTCAGTGTATTTAAATTAAGATACTTTACCGTGGATAATAAATATGGAAATGTCTAATCTATCCCTTAAAACTGGTATCAAAGTATATTTTTTGAAAACGGCATTTGTACAATGAAAATGTGTGTAACATTGCAATAGTATATTGAGATATTTTTCATTATAAAACTATTCCAGCAAATTTATCAAATGGATTAAGCAATAACCTAACTTTGCAAAGCTGCATTAGTACTTAAAGAGAATATTTATGCTTGAAGAAAAATCCCCACACCCCCCTTCTAAAAAAATAACAATACCTGCTAAGAGAAGTCCATGCTGACGAATCCTCTCTTTGCCTTAGCCACTGTTCTTCGATGTTATTTGCAGATTTTAACACAGCTTTGATCAAAGAGCTCGACAACTCAGCCACATTTTGATTAATTTGGTCACCTTAAATAAAAAGTGTAAATGTAGTCCAGACTGCTATATGATCTTACCTGTAAAAAGAGTATATTTAAGATTGGTTAATTGAAGATTGACAACATAGTAAAGCGAGTACCCAATATGCCAAAAACTTTAGCAGTACCTACAGATAAGTGGCAATGCAAATGTTTCTTCAATTCCAAAATTAAACCGTGACTGATTTCTTTCTACTAAATGTATTAATCTTATCAAGGCGCCAACTTTACACTATCACCACACACGTCATACCAACTTTGTGTAAGTCGGATGGATTAAGAAAAAAAATATATAGTCCATTTCCAGTTTAATAATGTTATCGAGTGGTTTCTGGATCTGTGTAGCTTACATTCAGTACAAGGAATGGAACCACTTACTGAATACTTATAAGGTCTACTGGCAGCGATATATATTTTCTAAAAGTTTCACCAATAACCATATTTAACCTTATTGGAAGATCACTAATATTATGAAATTCTGTCCAATATAGCAATTAGCATAGTGTTCAGAAAACCTACGACTTAACGAGAATTTGGACTACTGTCATGATAGTAATCCAAATTCAAGTTAAGTCGCGTAGTTCTTATTTTCATCACAATCGATATCCTAATATTGTAACTGGCAAAGTTGATTGGAAAGAACGGGGAACGGTAACTTGGTCACAAGTAATTTGGTCACCGGAAATATGGTCACAGTGATACAGGCATAAGGTATTTTGGTCACAGTAATACGAGCACAAGGTATTGTGGTCAGAGTAATACGGGCACAAGGTAATATGGTCACTGTAGTACGGGCACAGGATAATATGGTCTCAGTAATACGGGCACAAGGTACGAATCTCGCGAATAGCTACGAATCGATAAATCTTAGGATTTGTATCCGATTCGTTAGATTTCTTTATGGAATAAAGATATTTATTAAATGGACTGTATTTTATGGTACACAAGAATATAATTTTTTTTAAAACTCTCTCATTACTTCAGGAAAACGCATCTCAAACAAATTTTTAATTTTATTTATCATGTCACTTATAGGATAAATCGTAATATTCTATAAATATCTTAAGGCTTAATTTAGCTCCCCTTTGTATATCCTTTCGATGACAATATTAATTTTGCAAAATCATAAAATGCATGTATATTCGTGAAAGTAAATTTTTTACTAATTGTAAAATTTCGAACGTATAGTGATAATTTTAAGACTGGTTTGTAAGTGCTCATTACATGGACCTTGTGTAAGTTATCGAACCAGTTCCATAAATGATAGCATCAAACGCCTTACGGGAGTAGTCGGGAGAATATTCCCGTATTTCCGTTGAATAAATTTCCTGTGACCAAGTTACCTACATTCGAAAAAATGTACGGTTAGGGCTACTATATTTTTCAAGAGCCTACACCTGATAATGATAGTATTTCGTGGTTCGTGTCTCAATCGATAAGCAGTCATTTAGGCACACTTTTTTTTATAGAACACCTCATTTAGACACATTACTATGGTCACACTTCTTTTAGGCACCTTCAGATAAACACATGTCATTTAGGCACAGTGTTATTTAATTACAGCGATTAAGGCACACTTTCCAATAGCACACTCTTTTTGGTTACTCTAAAACTCGGCACACTGTCATTTAGGCACAGTGATTCAGGCATACCTTCAATTAGGCACACATTCATAAATGTACGTCTTAAATTAGGCACACATTGATTTAGGCACGTCTTTAATTGGAAATACACAAACTGGAAAGGCACAATTCATTTAGACACACCTGACCTCGCGGCACAAGTTATTTTTGCAACAGACTTTAACCCTGTATTACCCAGACCATGAAATAATGTTTCAAAAAATATGATATTCATTATGAAAAGAGTAAGGACAACCAAGATAACTTATTGCATTGAAAAAAAAATGATCAGATGACCATGACCTTGATTTCTGATGTGTATCATATATGATACAATGGGTATGACAACAATTTAAAAACAGAAAGTGGCGAAAGAGTGAAATAAATGACTCAGATACCTAATTATAATGCATTTTTTTTATTAACATGTTATTAAGTATACAATTCGAATATATGATTTCATTTTATATCATAAAAAGAAAATTGAGCATTAACAATGAACCTTGACAGGACTTAAACAAATAACAAATAAAACAAACTTTTGGACTGAATGAGGTTAACACTTAACAGCATAAAACAGGATACTAGTAGTGATTGCAATGCATCTAACGAAGGGCGGCCACGATTTCGGTTTTCCGACGGAAAGCAGAGCCGAAGCTAATCGACACCGAAATTGATGTAAAGTGAGTGCCTTGGTGGTACCAAAAAGCCGTACAACAGCCAGGCATTTACCAGCGAAATTATGATTGTGTGCAAACAAATATATATATATATATATATATATATATATATAGATGATTAGAAAACGAACAATTTCACATAAACATTAAGTTTTCTCAACAGTCTGTTTCGTAGTAGATTTGCTACCACCCGTCAGGAGAACAAAACGGTTTGGTTTGAAATATTGCTATGCATGCACGTGGGCACAGTAACTACACAAGGTGAATTAGACGTCATTTGTAGGAGAAATTTGCGTGAATGGCGACACGTGCTGATTAGCTCCGAACGCTTGTTTAAGGTTGATTTTTCAGGGTGACAAATGATGAAAAACTTTTCCAGGGTACAAAGGTTACATCTTTTTGATATATTCGAGTATGATGATGAGCGTCCTAGAATTTTCCTCTTTATCTTATAGTCTAGTCCTCGTTGTTTTTTTTTCAAAGTCCAAATGAATTTACTGAGTTCGGTGCTGTTTTTTAATCTCTCATCTCGAAAAGATTGGCGATGGTTAGCGTATCTCGATTTAAATTCAGTATCTGTTAGTCCGACGTAGGTTTCTTGTTTATTATTTGCACTGACTGTGGCCTGGTAAACAATGCTGCGGGCCCGACATTCACCATTTAGTGGACAGTCTTGCTTCTGACGGCAGTTGCATGGTTTATTATCATTTACTTTACGGATCGTTCTGGTCGCAGCATTATGTGAATCTATCAGGTTTTTCATTGATGGCATACAGCTGTATGATACTTTTATAGTATTTCTGTTAATGATTGGTCGTAATATATGATCGGGTGGGAAACAGCTATCAATTAACTTTAAGAATTGTCTTCCGATATTGGTTCTCACGTAATTATCATACGGAGGATTAAACCACGTTATTCTGCGTGACCGTTTCCGTTTACTACGTTCCTTAGATTTAGCTGATTCGTCGTATTTCAGTCTGTAATCATAGCCACTTTCTGTGAGCGCGTTTGATAAACATTTACAGCTTTGTTAAATTCCTGTTGGTCTGACGAAAATAGATGATAATCGATGATTTACACCAGATGGTATGGCCTTCAGTACAGATGGAGGATGGTTACTTTTGGCATTAACATAACGAGGAATATTGCCAGGTTTTAAATACGGGCAATGTTTACCGGTTCTTAAATTTAAGGTTACGTCAAAAAAGTATACTACTTTTTTGTTCGCGTCAATTGTGATGCTTAAACCCTGTTTTGCAAATAATTTACATAATCTTTGTTTATTTTTTTCAGTTACTTTTGGGTTGCTTTTAGTTTCGCAAAGACCGTCCATCTCTGTATAGGCCAACGTTCAACTGGCTACCAAACTTGGAATCAATAAGCGATAGAAGATATAAGCCTACAAGTTCACAACACTCTGCCCCATCGTAAGAACCCATGGTAATATCAAATAAGTTGGCTTGGGCATCTTTTTTTAGTCCATGGCTGGTTGTTACGTATGAGTATGGACTTCTTGGTGTGCATAATGATCTCTAAGTCACTGTTTGAAATATCGTGAAATTGTGAAGCGTATTGTAGGGCGTTCTGCAGTAGTGTCTCAGAAATAGATGGGTAAAAATTGACAATGTCAAAGCAAATGAAAGATGCTGAATTTTTGTCGGTGATCTTATCGATCCATTGTGTGACTGATGCTGTTTTGCGCCATAAATTGTAGCCAGTGGCTTCTGAAACTGATTTGACTATTTGATCAAGGGTTAACTTACTGATTTTTCCGAGTTCAGATTTTGTAGGGTTGATCAAACGGCATTTCGGGTTATTTGCAAAGTCTTCTTTATGGTCTTTTAGAGTGATGAAGCATTCTCTCTCAGCTATTTTTTCGACTCTATCAGCGATTTTTAACTTCCTTGTTATTTATGGCCCTCGGTGTTAACTTCTTTTACAGTTTTTTTCAGTTGATTTTTTGTAAGTTTTGTGTACATTCTTGTCCAGGAGTGAAGAATATTCATCATTCGTTAGTTGGTAGAAATTTGAGGTCTTATCTGCTTTAATAATTAGCTTTGGGTTTGCTCTTATCTTCTTTTGTCACTATTTAATTTGCGCTGGAACTCACATGTCTTCTTTTCAAATTCGATGTTTTGAATAATTTTTGTTAGTTTGCCCTCGAAGGGTTTAAGTTCGTTTATCACGGGTGGAGATTTTCCGGGTCTTGAAGCCGTAAGTTTCGGTATCGGAGTTTCTCAATTCAGGCTTGAGGTAGAACAATGATCGCCATCTCAGATTTTTGATGAAAATTTCTGTTTTTTCAATGAGTCTCTTTTGGTATGTAGTTTTATCTGCACGCGGAATATTCTTCGTCGAGTAATTATATGTAATCTTATCCATCACGATGATTTTCCTAGGTTAGAGTGCTCAACTGGAAGGCAGGAGCGTTATATTTATATGAAATATGAAAAAATACAGGATAATCTTCCAGAGTGCTCTACGTGCACATCCACGGAGCTTTATAGATGATTAGAAAACGAACAATTTCACATAAACATTAAGTTTTCTCAACAGTCTGTTTCGTAGTAGATTTGCTACCACTCGTCAGGAGAACAAGACGGTTTGGTTTGAAATATTGCTATGCATGCACGTGGGCACAGTAACTACACAAGGTGAATTAGACGTCATTTTGTAGGAGAAATTTGCGTGAATGGCGACACGTGCTGATTAGCTCCGAACGTTTGTTTAAGGTTGATTTTTCAGGGTGACAAATGATGAAAAACTTTTCCAGGGTACAAAGGTTACATCTTTTTGATATATTTGAGTATGATGATGAGCGTCCTAGAATTTTCCACTTTATCTTATAGTCTTCGTTGTTTTTTTTCAAAGTCCAAATGAATTTACTGAGTTCGGTGCTGTTTTTTAATCTCTCATCTCGAAAAGATTGGCGATGGTTAGCGTATCTCGATTTAAATTCAGTATCTGTTAGTCCGACGTAGGTTTCTTGTTTATTATTTGCACTGACTGTGGCCTGGTAAACAATGCTGCGGGCCCGACATTCACCATTTAGTGGACAGTCTTGCTTCTGACGGCAGTTGCATGGTTTATTATCATTTACTTTATGGATCGTTCTGGTCGCAGCATTATGTGAATCTATCAGGTTTTTCATTGATGGCATACAGCTGTATGATACTTTTATAGTATTTCTGTTAATGATTGGTCGTAATATATGATCGGGTGGGAAACAGCTATCAATTAACTTTAAGAATTGTCTTCCGATATTGGTTCTCACGTAATTATCATACGGAGGATTAAACCACGTTATTCTGCGTGACCGTTTCCGTTTACTACGTTCCTTAGATTTAGCTGATTCGTCGTATTTCAGTCTGTAATCATAGCCACTTTCTGTGAGCGCGTTTTGATAAACATTTACAGCTTTGTTAAATTCCTGTTGGTCTGACGAAATAGATGATAATCGATGATTTACACCAGATGGTATGGCCTTCAGTACAGATGGAGGATGGTTACTTTTGGCATTAACATAACGAGGAATATTGCCAGGTTTTAAATACGGGCAATGTTTACCGGTTCTTAAATTTAAGGTTACGTCCAAATAGTCTACTACTTTTTTGTTCGCGTCAATTGTGATGCTTAAACCCTGTTTTGCAAATAATTTACATAATCTTTGTTTATTTTTTTCAGTTACTTTTGGGTTGCTTTTAGTTTCGCAAAGACCGTCATCTCTGTATAGGCCAACGTTCAACTGGCTACCAAAATCGGAATCAATAAGCGATAGAAGATATAAGCCTACAAGTTCACAACACTCTGCCCCATCGTAAGAACCCATGGTAATATCAAATAAGTTGGCTTGGGCATCTTTTTTAGTCCATGGCTGGTTGTTACGTATGAGTATGGACTTCTTGGTGTGCATAATGATCTCTAAGTCACTGTTTGAAATATCGTGAAATTGTGAAGCGTATTGTAGGGCGTTCTGCAGTAGTGTCTCAGAAATTGATGGGTAAAAATTGACAATGTCAAAGCAAATGAAAGATGCTGAATTTTTGTCGGTGATCTTATCGAACCATTGTGTGACTGATGCTGTTTTGCGCCATAAATTGTAGCCAGTGGCTTCTGAAACTGATTTGACTATTTGATCAAGGGTTAACTTACTGATTTTTCCGAGTTCAGATTTTGTAGGGTTGATCAAACGGCATTTCGGGTTATTTGCAAAGTCTTCTTTAGGGGAGACTGGGGCAAGTTCGCTCACTTTTAAAAAAAAGCTGTGTAAAACCCACGTATTTCCATAGCCAGTATCCAATACTTGCACACATAGTCATCAGTACCTTATTAATAACATACAAATATTAAATGTATAAAAAGCAAAAAGAACACCCCTATATGAAGTCAACTTGAGAAGTATGTGAAAGAAGCGAACCTGCCCCGCATTGGGGCAAGTGCACCTTGACCACAGGGTTAATTCGCCTACTATTGTTTATTGGTAAAACAAGAACCAAGGACAAGTTTTACAAACTTTTATTAATAATTGAACACGAACTATCACGATTATATGTTTCATCAATAGATGTAATACATCTTGAGAGGTGCTTTATCTAATCATTTATTATTAATAAGCATGAACTGAGTCAGAATCAGAGTCGCAGTTATGGCAGATATAGATTTGGTGTTTCTCTACTGCAGTGCAGCAATCATGAGACCATCCATGACATACAGAACACTGGACCCATTCTTCTTTTTCTCGACTATTTGACCATGCTTCTAAGCAGACGAGGCAAAATCTTCATCACTTTCTTCATCACTTTGAAACTCTGTAATAAGTTTCTTTTTAACTTTATCTTTTCTACATGCTTTTTTTGATTTCTTTTTTTTAGAGCGGTTTCTTTCTTCTTCTTCTATAGCATCCTTTCCAGGTGTATCTGTTAGTATAGCAGACTTTCTTCGTCTACTTCTTTTATTCGTTTTTCTGGCAGGGGCCTTAGGGTGTGGCAAGACTGATTGTGGTGAGAAGACATTTTCAATGATTATTTGAGACTCGCTCTCTTTTGATGGTATGACAGATGCAAAATGAGATGTTGGACCTTCTCCACTTCTTAAGAGGTGAATGATGTAAACAGCAGAAATACCAGGTCGTCCAGGTGCTTGAATTATTTGAGTATATTGTTCTGCATCCTCTCGGAATTGGTGTACAATGGACTTAATCTTAAGAGCATTACATAAAGCTGCAAGCAACATGTCACAGGTATTATTATTATACTGTTTTTGGAAAATAAAAGAACAAGTATCGTTAATTATATCTTGGCTTGTTGTGGCGAAATCCTGGTAATATTCTTTATGGAATACAATTTCACTTACCAACATATCACACAGTTTTTCATTAGAAAACGTTACACCGTAATTTTCCAAACAAATTTTTACTGCATGAATCAAACAGTGGCCATCACCTGTAACATTAATAACTTTTCCTGGTAACTTTTCAGAAGATCTAACAATTAGACTAGGCGACGAAGAAGATGATTCTTCTGACGGCCATCTGGTTGGTGAAGTAAAGACTTCTGAGTTGTTACCATTTTCAGACATACATTCAGATTTTTTATTTTTGTTCTGTTGCTCTTCATAGCTCTGGGCTTCTTTCGTCAGTAGATCTTGGGAAGTTATAGTAGAGGCAGAACTGTTTACATTTGTTGGACTAAGTGGGCGATCAGTAACAATTGATGGTGCAAAATCATGGTCGTTAAATATATTTGGATTGAAGGGACATATTCCCGATTTTAAAAACCCAGCAGTTATGTTTGATATTGTTAAAGTGTCGTTCCAAGCATCATTTACCACACCTGGGGTATCATATATTGTCATAGATCGCCCTGGATTGTTGCGCATCCAATTAGATTGAGATTGAGAAATTCTCCTTTTAAATGGGCCGAATATAGACAGATCTAAGGGCTGCATCTTATGTGAGCAGTGTGGTGGGAATGATAACATTACAATACCCGAATTTTTGGCAAACTGAAGTACATCGAACGAGAGATGAGAATCGTGATTATCCAAAATTAAGAGTATTGGGTTTTCTTTGGATGGTTTTGTGTGATTTGCAAAGTGTTTCATAAAGGTAAGAAAATTCTCAGATGTCATCCAACCGGATCGATGTGCAGCTCCTTGTGAACCAGCGGGTGAACCTTTTAAAAAATGATCTCTAAAATTTACACGAGGGAAAATGAAAAATGGCGGGACTGCTTGTCCTACGGCACTAACAGCTGTACAGATTGTAACTAATTCCCCTCTCTCTGCTGATGTGAGAGATCCTACTTGTTTTTTCCCTTTGGTAGCAATTCCTTTTCAGGTTTTTGGACAGTAGTTACACCGCTTTCGTCAACATTCCAAATGTCCTTTGGTTGAAATGAATTTTTATCCATAACTGTTGCCAACTGTTTAAAAAATGTTTCAACATTTGTCGGGTTAAAAGCTGTTGCTCTGCCTAAGCTCGTAGCCTCGGGAGTTCTTAAGGATAGAGTCTTATTCCTCTTTAGAAATCCCAGAAGCCAATCCACGCCAGCACGCTCGTTTTCAGACCAAGATGTAGGCATTTGAATGTTTTATTGTTTAGCGTATTGATTTGCGAGAAGTCTAACGGATTTTGGATTTAATCCAAAGTAAATGTCAGATGCTCTTTTAATATAAGCTGTTAGAATCTCCTCTTGCTCAGTTGTGAAGACCTTAGGATGTTTAGAAAAGCCAACGTGAAGATTTTCCACAGATCTCTCCTCAGCAGGAATACTTTGAAGTTTTTTGATGTAACCTCTTAAGGTGGATCTTGGAATATTATACATATCTGCGGTTTTCATAGAACCATCCTCAGTGCTGAAGTAATGGTTTACAGCTCTTTTCATAATATCGGGTGAAATTTTAGTTGCTCTGTCCGTTTTTCTCTTGTACTCTCTCACCATTCTGAAAAAAGTATTATAGATTTTAATCAATAATCAATATGAAATAAAAAAGAAAAATGGATGGGGCAGGTTCACACTCTTAAGGGGTATGTTCGCCCACTGGTCCAACCTGCCCCGTAGCAATCTAGGCGAACGTGCCCCACAAGGTTGCCAACGAACAAATGACCCCATTACGAAAGAAGAAAGTAGGAAACCATGAATGACTCCTATCAAATTATTCAGGATTTCGAGATGATTGCACACATAAAGTATTGAACATTTATCACAACTGGCAAAGATGTTATGAAAGATAATTGAAATAAACAAATATTTACTTACGTGTAGCGTAAAAAGTTTTTAGCTTCTTGAATTAAAAGTAAAAGGCGAAATCACGACGTTAGTAGGCTAATGAATAAATTTTGTGACGTCAAACAAGGGGGACAACTCTACTTTTTGTTGTTCATAGATAAATCAGTCAATATTTGATTTCGCGAACGTACCCACGGGGCGGACCTGCCCCAGTCTCCCCTATTGTCTTTTAGAGTGATGAAGCATTCTCTCTCAGCTATTTTTTCGACTCTATCAGCGATTTTTAACTTCCTTGTTATATTATGGCCCTCGGTGTTAACTTCTTTTACAATTTTTTCAGTTGATTTTTTGTAAGTTTTGTGTACATTCTTGTCCAGGAGTGAAGAATATTCATCATTCGTTAGTTGGTAGAAATTTGAGGTCTTATCTGCTTTAATAATTAGCTTTGGGTTTGCTCTTATCTTCTTTTTGTCACTATTTAATTTGCGCTGGAACTCACATGTCTTCTTTTCAAATTCGATGTTTTGAATAATTTTTGTTAGTTTGCCCTCGAAGGGTTTAAGTTCGTTTATCACGGGTGGAGATTTCCGGGTCTTGAAGCCGTAAGTTTCGGTATCGGAGTTTCTCAATTCAGGCTTGAGGTAGAACAATGATCGCCATCTCAGATTTTTGATGAAAATTTCTGTTTTTTCAATGAGTCTCTTTTGGTATGTAGTTTTATCTGCATGCGGAATATTCTTCGTCGAGTAATTATATGTAATCTTATCCATCACGATGATTTTCCTAGGTTAGAATGCTCAACTGGAAGGCAGGAGCGTTATATTTATATGAAATATGAAAAAATACAGGATAATCTTCCAGAGGGCTCTACGTGCACATCCACGGAGCTTTATAGATGATTAGAAAACGAACAATTTCACATAAACATTAAGTTTTCTCAACAGTCTGTTTCGTAGTAGATTTGCTACCACTCGTCAGGAGAACAAGACGGTTTGGTTTGAAATATTGCTATGCATGCACGTGGGCACAGTAACTACACAAGGTGAATTAGACGTCATTTTGTAGGAGAAATTTGCGTGAATGGCGACACGTGCTGATTAGCTCCGAACGTTTGTTTAAGGTTGATTTTTCAGGGTGACAAATGATGAAAAACTTTTCCAGGGTACAAAGGTTACATCTTTTTGATATATTTGAGTATGATGATGAGCGTCCTAGAATTTTCCACTTTATCTTATAGTCTTCGTTGTTTTTTTTCAAAGTCCAAATGAATTTACTGAGTTCGGTGCTGTTTTTTAATCTCTCATCTCGAAAAGATTGGCGATGGTTAGCGTATCTCGATTTAAATTCAGTATCTGTTAGTCCGACGTAGGTTTCTTGTTTATTATTTGAACTGACTGTGGCCTGGTAAACAATGCTGCGGGCCCGACATTCACCATTTAGTGGACAGTCTTGCTTCTGACGGCAGTTGCATGGTTTATTATCATTTACTTTATGGATCGTTCTGGTCGCAGCATTATGTGAATCTATCAGGTTTTTCATTGATGGCATACAGCTGTATGATACTTTTATAGTATTTCTGTTAATGATTGGTCGTAATATATGATCGGGTGGGAAACAGCTATCAATTAACTTTAAGAATTGTCTTCCGATATTGGTTCTCACGTAATTATCATACGGAGGATTAAACCACGTTATTCTGCGTGACCGTTTCCGTTTACTACGTTCCTTAGATTTAGCTGATTCGTCGTATTTCAGTCTGTAATTATAGCCACTTTCTGTGAGCGCGTTTTGATAAACATTTACAGCTTTTTTAAAGGGATAATAGGCGTTAGAATACACTCGTCCTACGGCTTATATTTGTGTTTCATATTGACTATTAGTTAAATAAGTATGCATCCCACACTTTACCAAATTTTAAAAAGCCACAATAAAAATATATTCGGAATTTTAAAAAAAGTGAGCCAGCGACGATTCCATTTAGTTTGAGAATAAAAGCGTCCGGTAAATCAACGCTAAAACATCATTGTGGACTTCAACAGTAGGGGTCAAGGACGCGTGAAAACCCACATGTTAGAGTTACTTCCCTTTATATTTACACGATTTGAAAATCGCTTCATTGATGGCTCAAGCGTTTTATGATTAACTACTTTATGTTGGGGATTTATCGGATTTTAGAGGGATTTTGATGTATAGGTAAGTCCACTGATGGATATATACTGTTATTGTCCAAATTTGAGTGAACTGAAAATGTTATGTTCGTTCTAACGCCTATTATCCCTTTAAATTCCTGTTGGTCTGACGAAATAGATGATAATCGATGATTTACACCAGATGGTATGGCCTTCAGTACAGATGGAGGATGGTTACTTTTGGCATTAACATAACGAGGAATATTGCCAGGTTTTAAATACGGGCAATGTTTACCGGTTCTTAAAATTAAGGTTACGTCCAAATAGTCTACTACTTTTTTGTTCGCGTCAATTGTGATGCTTAAACCCTGTTTTGCAAATAATTTACATAATCTTTGTTTATTTTTTCAGTTACTTTTGGGTTGCTTTTAGTTTCGCAAAGACCGTCATCTCTGTATAGGCCAACGTTCAACTGGCTACCAAAATCGGAATCAATAAGCGATAGAAGATATAAGCCTACAAGTTCACAACACTCTGCCCCATCGTAAGAACCCATGGTAATATCAAATAAGTTGGCTTGGGCATCTTTTTTAGTCCATGGCTGGTTTTTACGTATGAGTATGGACTTCTTGGTGTGCATAATGATCTCTAAGTCACTGTTTGAAATATCGTGAAATTGTGAAGCGTTTTGTAGGGCGTTCTGCAGTAGTGTCTCAGAAATAGATGGGTAAAAATTGACAATGTCAAAGCAAATCAAAGATGCCGAATTTTTGTCGGTGATCTTATCGAACCATTGTGTGACTGATGCTGTTTTGCGCCATAAATTGTAGCCAGTGGCTTCTGAAACTGATTTGACTATTTGATCAAGGGTTAACTTACTGATTTTTCCGAGTTCAGATTTTGTAGGGTTGATCAAACGGCATTTCGGGTTATTTGCAAAGTCTTCTTTATGGTCTTTTAGAGTGATGAAGCATTCTCTCTCAGCTATTTTTTCGACTCTATCAGCGATTTTTAACTTCCTTGTTATATTATGGCCCTCGGTGTTAACTTCTTTTACAGTTTTTTCCGTTGATTTTTTGTAAGTTTTGTGTACATTCTTGTCCAGGAGTGAAGAATATTCATCATTCGTTAGTTGGTAGAAATTTGAGGTCTTATCTGCTTTAAAAATTAGCTTTGGGTTTGCTCTTAATATATATATATATTCATATTCAAAATTCGTCAGAATGTCAAAAGCAAATTTGAACATTTTGTAATGAAGATATAGGCCCTTTTTTCACTTTAGAATGGTTATGGAAATTTTTTTGTATAAGATAGTCATATAATACCAAAAATATGATGTATATCTCAGTAAAATTTTACCTTTTAAGTCAGAATGGCACAGATAAATTGTCCATCCTGTAACAAACATTTTTTGTGAAAATTTTGAAATTGTGTTTAGCTTTTTATTGTAATTCTTTCAAAACTTTATGAAATACACTTACATCTTTAGCACAAAGGAAAAATATTTGCTATTAACCTTTTCCTTACACTTAAATATACAAAGTAATATCAAATTTTGAAAATGTGGTTCATATCTCATTCTTAAAGTTTGTTTCAGTTGTTTTCAATTATCTTTAGCAATATATGTTGCCACTGAATTTGAAGTTTACGATGATTTAAATAATATTTCATAAAAAATACCTTATGTTAATACATGTAATATACAAAATTTTTCCTAAATTGTGCTTGTTACAGTAAAGACAGCCATGTTATGGAAAGGACAAAATTTGTTACAGTGTGGACAAATTTTGAAAAGTGTTCAAATACATGCCCCAAATATGAATATTTCTAGTATACAAAGATTTTAATTGATGATCCCTTTCCTTGTTGACAATGTAATCACTTGCGATGGAATAGAATATTGAAAGAAGATATATGCTTGGAATTATATGTTACAGGAGAGACATACCCGTTACAGTATGGACAACAACTGCTAATTTGAACTGAAAACCTGTTTTTCAATACCTTATGTCTGGTGTGGTTTGAATAAAAAAGAGAACAAATGATTTTTTAATTTAGCTTGTAACTTTAATACTTGTTTCAAAATAGTTTAATACAAACAAAATAAATGTGATACTTGATATTTTCAAGTGAAATGGTAATGAGCAATAATATTTAATTTGTTCAAAATTTCCTTTGTATAAATCTTAAGTGAATCACCTGAATCATATGATCAGGTTCAGCAACTGTATTGTATTGAACTTGATGTATGCAATGAGTGCCAAACATGTTGATCCACGTAATAATGAGAACTTGAATTATTTTCCTTGAATGGTTCGATAATACAACAGACTACATTGTCAAAGGAATACCAACAAAAGTCTCTGATCTTCTTTGGCCAGTAGAAACAGTTGTTATATTTTCGTCCCACTTGATGCATTCATTCTATATACAGCTCATTATTTTCAGAATCAATAACAATGCCAGGGTAAAAGTCATCATCATATCGAACAATAACATACTTCCCTAAGTATTCATTTGGTTGCAATTCTGATTCAATTTTTTCATATTTCACAGGAATAACAGCAACAAAGTGATTAGGAACCCAATGTTCTTGCACCATATCGTTTCTGTTCGATGTCCACATAATATGGAATATATTATAATTATTACCTACTTGTCTAGGAACAAAAAGTCTATGAAGATCTTTTCGAACATTTGGATTACCTAATTTTGGATAAATTGAAAATATTTTGGACTTTAAAACACTAGCTAATGCATGTATTTGCCATATACCCATGAACGATTTATCATATTTGACATTGAGAACTTCAGCTTCATATATGGACTTTATAAGAACCTTGTTTAATTGTGTGCCAGGCAGAAACATATCCGAATATTGTGCATATAATTTGGGCAGATCCCGATTCCTTGCTTGCTTCTCAGAATCATTAAAATCCAAACCCTGTGAAAGAAAATCGTTATCCAAATATTCATCAGCATGTAAAACTTGTTCACATACTATTCTTACACGCATTTCAGCTGTTTCATAAATATTACTGTGACAAAACACACTTCCTGAACTTGGTAAGCAGTTACCATCACTTTTCACTTTCACTGGATATAATATACGCTTATCTTGAACATCATCGGGGTAAAAATGTAATGCACATGTGTCTACTTCTAAATCGGCATTTTCAAAACTGACCTCTTGAGTATCCACAGCAGTGAGGGAACTTTGAATCTGTGCACATTTCTTTTTCATATCTTCAAAAGTTTTACATGATTTTAATTGTGATAAAAAAAAATCATATTTGTGGGTTGATTTCAATTCAGTTGTGTTCATGTATGTTGTTTTCAAAATATTGTCTCTTTTCAGACTGTGTTGTGGACATGTATTTGGAATGTAACAATGACAGCTTTGTTCTCTATGTAAAATAATTCCATCTGATTTTTCAGGAATGATAACCTGGTGAAGTGCCATGGTGCCTTTGATACTATTTAGACTTTTGGTTTTAGGTTTTAAAGTCTCTACAACTTGCTCAATTTGTTCGCTACTTATTAAGTTTAAAAGAGTTTCGCTACTTTTCAGAGTTGTAACAAAGTCAGCTGCTGACATGATATCTGCACCATATTTAACTTTAGTATCTGCAGATCTCTTCAATGACCCACCAACACCGTCAGGAATACCCTTCCCGTGCCCTGCTTCAAAGAAATTCCATGATACGAAATTGAATCCAAGTTTTTGTGGTTCCGTTGAAAGTAGATAAAAGTTTTCTTTTTGTCGGTATTGACTTGTTGGGCCATCGCTGAAGAAATGAATGGTATTGATTTGTGGGAAATTGGTCTTTATGAACTGTAATATAGGGGTGAGATGAGCCCAAACACTTGCTGGTTTATGAAGAATATTGTCTGAAACGGTGCAAAATGTTTGAGAGTCATTCTGGCCACCAATAAAATACACGCCTGTATGTAGAGACAGTTGTTTCTTTGATGCACCAAAATGCATCCCTTGTATTTCGTTAGACATTTTACATACATAATTCTCAGCAAAATCGACGTGTATTATGCATTCATTAGAGTTTAAGGACAACCTTTTTTCCTTATAATATGAAAATTGAGATTTAATATTAAACAAATGCTTCTTATATCTTATTAACTGGGATTCCAATTTTTCAATAAGTTCAGAAACAGATCCGCAAAGTTTTACTTTTTCGGTCAGTGTAACTGTTTTGAGAACCTGTGTACCATTTTGTTTCATCCTCATTTCTAGTTCTCCATTCAAACCATTCCACTTCTTCTGTTTCGGTTTTCGTGGTGGTCAAACGTTCATCTTTGCACTCATTACATGTATTATACATGCAATTTTTATTTTGAATATCACATACACACTTGTTTACCATTTCATCTTTATGAATAATAAAGATTAATAAAAAGAATATTTCGAGTCATACATTTAAGAAAACATTAACCAGAAATGCCGTCTTTTTAAAGAAAAAATGTCATTTAGATTTTAATGCAGTTACGGTAAAGAACAAATGGACAGCCAATTTTACATATTTTTAGGCAAAAAACTGCAACTGATCAAAGGCAATTTACATTATGAAAATTTTGAGGGTTAAAACTGTTTGGCCCTCTCTCATGTTTTACACTATATTTAAAGAAAATTTTCAATTTTAAAAAATTCAGGAATTATTACCTTTGGACAAGAATTTTAACGAATTTTGAATTTGACCCATATATATATACCAACGGCAAGCTCTAATGCATTGCTTGTATAAAGCACATAACATATCCAACTTATCAATACCACCCATGAATTTGTTATAGATTTCTACAATGTGTGGCCTTTCGACGTCAACATGAGTTTTGATAGAACGATTATATGTACCTTTAGGTTCAATCCCAGCATAGCTAGAAAAAAGATTTACTGCCTTATTACTAGTATCATAGCAACGGACAGCAATAATACCCATGGACACATCTGTTTTATAATCAACTGAGCCCCTTCCCACCTTCTTCAATTCACTTTCTGACATATGTGAACAGTTTTTCATTCTATTAGCCCTGATAGTACCCACATAGAAAAACCCATTAGATTTTAGTTGATCGATGAGTGGTAACCCAGAAAAATAATTGTCAGCAAATATTTTGAAATTACGATTGTTCAGCAATGATTTTGTGAGACTTAATACAACCTCCCCACCTAAACCAAATGGTGAGGTTCCAGCAATGGTCAAAGATTTCCCTTGGTAATTATCAAAGTCATAAAGATAGCCAGACCCTTCACTACGACCCCACATTTTGAATCCCCATTTATGAGGCTTTCCAGGCATATACTGTTTGATTATAGATCGGCCCTTGAATGGTACCATAAATTCATCGACTGAATGAAATTCTTCAGGAGTTCTTTTAAGAAAATTGCATTTGAGTTCTGAAATCCATGGGCGTTATTTCCATAGCTTATATGTACTTTTAGTTTCATCAGAAATAGGCTATTGCTGTTTTCAGTAAAATTAATATAAGCTATAAAATTTTGGAATCTGTTTCTAGACATTACATCTGCAATTAAGGCATAACGAAATTCATGTTGCCAATATGACCTAATATTACCCATTTGAACCAATCCCATTAAAAGATAGATCCCTATATACTGTTCAATCTCAGATGAGGAGGTATTTATAGAAAACAAATGTCTCAAATGTCATTGATGCTAACATTGAATCAGTAACAGTGTCTTTGAAATAGCTATATGGCATGTGGCAGAACATCCTCATCTTCTACAAAAGTAGCATCATCAGACCTTAAATCACTTTTTTGCCATTTGTATCGACAGTTAATAACTGATGGTCGTTTCGGATCGTCATGGTCCGAGCTGATATAATTTTCTCAAAGTCAACAGAAGCTTCTTTGGGATTCATTTTATAATCATAGTTAGATTCGTCCGATGTGTCTTCTAAGTCACTTTCATTTGTATTTATTCTTTCTATGACATCTTCCACAGAGAAAGCTGCTGTGCCATCTGCAATAAATAAGGATGTTAATATGTTATCATAAGGGTCGAGTCCCATGAAAAAAAAAATTATTTCAGTCTGTTTACAGTATGAAAACAAAATCTATGTTCTTGCATATTTTATGCGAATGTATTATAATTTACTATTTTTCTGAATTATATCTGCAACAAACATCATTTCACGATAATATCGACAATTATACACAGCCTTTGGTTTGATGATATTTAGTTATAATTTTAAGATTGAACCCAATGTATCATTATATGATACACCTGTTTTCATCCTGAAATTCCACCAAAAATAATATTTTCAAGAAAGTTCAATAAGTGGCATGTTAAAAACAAACTATAGTTGATGTGAAATAACCATGTGAAAAATAAAATTACTTACAGTGAATGTAGAAATCAAAGAAAACAAATTCCAGTTAAAATCAAAACAAAAATCTTGGTAGGTCAAGTTACATCATCAAGGACAACAAATATGACATCACAGTTCTGCACCAAATGACCGGTCATTATTTAAAAGATTATTTATAACTAGCAACAACATTGTATCTATTAATACATGAATATATCTAACAGGGATTATAGAATTTCCCTATGGAATATGGGTGTGCAGATATGATACGCTGGGTAATACAGTTAAGGTGCATTATGTCACCTACTAGTCATTTTGATGTAAGGAGAATGAACATTTAATTTTACAAAGTTTGTTTATTAAAATAGAACCTAAAACTTATGCCTTCCGTGCCTGTGACTTCGTAACTTTATCAATATTACAAAGTTACAGCCTTGTAAGCAAAGTCATTCCCCTCTCCACATTAGAATCTGAAATTATGTTTACCTTTTAGGCCTACCCGTTTTTAGAATGGAGGCAATGTTGGATTTGGCGCAATTTTACCCCTACCACTTGCATTTCATGCACTACGAATATATGTGATTGTGTGTGATTAGTGCGCCTAAATATGCCTAATTGAAGGTATGCCCAAACCACTGTGTCTTAATAACGCCGTGCCTAAAGTACTGTGTCTAAATGAGGTGTGCTTAAAAAATGTATGACAGTGAACCGTCTCAATCAACAATCGAACAAATTATCAATCAATATTTTGATCTTTTCATTTTGTCAGAGTCTAGCGACATAGCACTTGAAATAGGCCTTTCTTATAAGACGAAAACCAGATTAGACTAGCCTAAAACTAGAGGTAGTTCTAAAGTAAAACTCCAGTCTAGCCTAGGCTTTCTTGGTTTAGGAGGGGCTAAACCTTAAACAAGACCTAACCTAAACAGGGAATAGTAATAGTATAGAGAAAACTTGCCAATGAATACAGGGGACGTTGATATGGCTCTGAGCCTATTAGGTTAAGTATTCAAATAAGAAAAAAACATATCACTTACAGTTCCTGGCCATTTTTTAAAGAAATTGTTGTATCGGAATTCATATTTCCCGGAGTTTAGCTGAATTCCACGAAGATTTGACACTTATCTTTGTAGACGGTAAATCTTGCCTTGAGATAACGTAGTACAGAATGATCACGTGATATTATTTAACAATTACGATTGGCTGAAGATGGTTACGTCAAACTATCACATGACTGTCACGTGGTCAGGTGGCCTTTAATGAACACGTTTTATTGGAGTTTTTCAGACAAGTGAAATTGTACACAAATAAAAGTTAGGCTATTAGTTATTTACCAAAAATAGCTATACATTAAGGTTTATGGTTATAATTAAATGAACATTGAAGGAAATTTTTCCACAGAATTTAATGCTAAAAGAAAATTAATATTCCACTTTTTTTCAATATGTGAAAGCTTAATTTTAAAACAATTGTATCCCATGTTCATTTACAGGCAAATTGAGAAGCTCATTACCGGCTCATTTTAATAACTCAAAAAAATTAAAATGGAAACAATATTAGTGAGAGAAAATAAAAGACAAATATGACGATATATAAAACATAAGAAAAAATTACAAATGTCTTTAAATCTCTCAGGTTGAAACTACAACGTTGAACGTCGAAATGAACCTCTCTTTTGGCTTGTCTGAGATCTCATAAATATACATGATCACAACAAATTAAATTTAAATTGGATGAAAACTTTAGTCACAAACAAATTTTGAAGTGTTTAGTCCAACCATATCATATTATATAATAATACCGTTTCGTGAAAAATCTATTCGTTTCGTGAAAAATCTGGCCATTTCGTGAAAATTTTGGGTTTCTTGAAAATTCTGGGTTTCGTGAAAGTTATGCCGACATCTAAAACCAGTTGGCGCGCGATGTGTCAAAGTTCATAGAGTTATACATAGAATAGGTAAGCAGTCAGTTAAGCACACTTTTTTTTAAGAACACCTCATTTAGATACAGTACTTTAGGCACACTTCATTTAGGCACACGGTCAGATAAGCACAAGTCATTTAGGCACAAGTCATTTAGGCACAGTCTTATTTAGACACAGTAATTTAGGCACACTTTCAATTAGGCAACTCTACTTTCCGTCGACGTCTTAGCTTAGGTTCTAAATCTCCAAACCATCCCCGAAGCCATGATTGCAACAAGGACAAATCGACTTGGACACTCCCTGAAATAACCAAACCTACCATTATAATGGGGTCATCAAATATTTCCCGAACAGCAGAGGTCAATCCTGACACACAAGCTGGAAATAACGGTATGATGGTTTTTGAGCAATATGATACTATCTTATCTCCCTAATTTGCAATGGACAGTCCCCAAAGATTAGTAAATAATATAAATTGAATATTATTGTAGATCAAATTCTGATATTTAGGATAAGTTTTGCAATATATCGCAGTAACACTGATAGGAACTATTAATTTCATTAAAAAAGTGACTTAGCTTAATTAATGTGTGAAAATTATGTCTGGAGTTCGACTACATACCGCAAAAAAATGGCCAGAAAAAATGGACCCCGAGTGTTGTTGGTTTGACACGGCTGATCATGGAATTGTTACTGATCTTAAATGCAAGTTTTAAGCACAAGGACAGATTGAAGATAATGAGGAATTTCAACGAAAGTTTCATAAATGGCATTAAAGGAACAGCTCTGAAACGTGACAAGGTTAAAAAGTATTTAAATTCAGAGATGCATAAACAGGCTTGTGCAATTGATAGAGTTCAAGGTCATAAGCCATCATCTAAAGCAGACGCTCCAGTCGGTACCATTGTATAGTGCTCTAGAATCGGTGTATAGTGCTCTAGAATCGGTCCAAACGGAAGAAAAGGAAAGAGTGAAAAAACTTATAGAAATTTCTTACATGCTGGTCCAAGAGGAATTTCAGAAAATTTGAGAAGAAAGTTGCATTGGGAAAAATCCATGGAGTAGACTTGGGAAATACATATATTAACGAAATTAAGTGCCGAAATTTTACCGAAATTATCAGAGAATTAATGGAAAATGAAATCATCGAAAAAATCAAGAATTGCGTATACAGTTGTATTTATAGCGACGGTGCCACGGATGTAGCAGTAAAGGAAAATGAGTTAATTTACATCACAATTATTGACAGTGGAGACCTATTTCTTACGATTAAAAGGGCTGACGCAGAAGGATTAAAGAACCTTATGCTTGAATCATTTGTAGAGATGGGAATAACCAATATAAAACGCCAAATAGTCAGTGTGATATCAGATGGCGCCAGTGTTATGGTGTTATGGGCAAAAACTGGATTAATAGCCTGATTAAGGGCTGATGATATGGAATGGTTGGTAGCAGTGCTTTGTATGAACCACCGGTTAGAATTAGCTATTATTTTTGAAAAATAAATATACGTTTTTTGTAGTTTTTATCTATTATTATTATCAAAGCAAATTTCTAATCCTTTTAACACAGGGATTAAAAAGTTCATATCTTTTTATCTTTTTATCAGTCTTTTTTCATATCTCATATTAGTACAGTTGTAAGTAAGCTATCACACAGGACAAAGGGTTAACGTTTATAACGGTAATAGGAATCCACCAGATAACTCGATTGACCAAAATATTTTAACTATTCGCGACAATTTATATGAAGGAAAAAAAATATCTTACCAACTTTGAACGAAAATCTCTCAATAACCTAAAAAAATGACAGGAATATTCTTATAAAGAAAAGTGACAAAGGCAGTTGCTGCGTCATCCAAAACCGCGTTGACTACATTTTTGAAATTGAAAAACAATTGAACAACTCAAATCACTACCGTCAACTTGATAGACCTATTTTCATGGAAACTGTGCAAGAAATAAACAATATTCTTCAAAATTTGGTTAATAAGAAATTCATTTCAGAAAAACAGTATATCTTTCTGCGTCCCCGGAGTATCGCCAACGACACATTTTACACACTACCGAAAATCATTAGAATCCTGAAACTGAGTGGTGCGTTGTCAATAAAATTCCTAATGTAAACCAATCATTTCTGATTATTCTAGCGAATCCTACCGAGTTTCAGAATATATAGATTTCTTTTTGTTACCGCTGGCATGTAAACATCCTTCTTATCTAAAAGACACAACCGATTTTGTTGAAAATTTTTAAGAAATTGATAATCCCTGAAAACGCATTTTTTATTTCTTTGGACGTAACCAGTATGTATACCAACATTGACAACAATGTTGGTCTTGACGCTGTCCGTAAAGAATTTGATCGATATCCGTGTTCTGATAGACATGATGCAGAAATTTTAGATCTACATAAATTATGTTTAACCCGCAATGACTTCTACTTTAATGGAAAAATTTATTTACAAACATCTGGAACTGCCCCTAGTTGTGCAAATATCTTCATGGCCGAATGGGAGAGGGAGATAGAAGCTATCTCATCGTTTAGAATCTTTGTTGTATGAAAGGTTTCTTAACGATATTTTTATAATTTGGTCCGATACTCTGAACATTTTTTGGAATATTTTGAAATTTTAAATAACCACCACCCTTCTGTGAAATATACAGCAAATATTAGCGAAAATAGCATGGATTTTTTGGACACTACGGTGTTCAAAGGCAACGACTTTCTTTCTACTAAGATAATAGACATCAAAGTATTTTTTAAGGAAACTGATACACACCAACTTTTATACAAAAGCTCATTCCATCCGAAGCACACATTTTCTGAAATAATTAAATCTCAAATTCTAAGATTCCATAGAATTTGCACCCAACAGGCTTATTTTGAATCCGCCTGTAGACTAGTTTATGATAAATTAAGGGAAAGGAGATATTCTAAAAGATTTTTTTTCTTTGAACAATTAGGAATGAAACTTTCTGACATTTTGAGAAAAGATAGCTTGCCAGGCAAGGTAATATACGCCCACTGGCAGCATGTATTTCAAATAAAAACTTTTCAGTAAGGTTACAATAAGTGGAATGAAATATTCAACCTTCCAACCTATTTTTTTCTAGGGTCTCTAGTTTCATTAAAAACTGTCAAGAATTTTACCTAATAACAACTCATTAAATATTTTTCGGTATTTTTATGATTTGCAATAGGGTTCACCCTTAATAATATTTTGATAATTTTAATTCTTAATAAGGCTCATCCTTGGTTGATATTAAACAATTTCAGCGAGTTTTGTCTAAAAGGAATTTTTAGAGTGTTCACAAGCCAAAAGTTGAAAGCGTTTTTGAAAACATGCGCAATAACTGACACTAAATATTTTTCGATTTATCTGATTTTCAATAGGGTTTTTCCTTGTGAGAAAACAAATACTAAAGCCAAGTTTCATCAAAATCCATTCAAAATTGTTCTTTCTAGAGTGTTTACGAGTTAACGCGCTTTCAAAAACAAGGTCAATAAATTGTACTAAATATTTTTCGATTTTCAATAGGGTTCATCCTTGGGAGACAATAAATAACATAGCCAAGTTACATCAAAATCCATTAAAAATTGTTCTTTCTAGAGTGTTTACAAGCTAAAATTAAACGCGTTTTCAAGAACAAGGGCTATAACTGACACTAAATATTTCTATTTATTTGATTTATAATAGGGTTCATCCTTGGGTAAAAACAAATACTCAAGCCAAAGTTAATCAAAATCCATTAAGAATAGTTCTTTCTAGAATGTTTACAAGCTAAAATTGAATGCGTTTTCAAGAACAAGGGAAGTAACTCATACTAAAAAATGTTTCGATTTCGCTGGTTTTCAATAGGGTTCATCCTTGAGTTATAACACATTCTCACACCAAGTTTCATCGAAATCCATCAAGAATTGTGCCATGTAGAGTGTTTACGAGACAAAAATCGAACGCGTTTAAAAGAACAAGGGCACTAATTCATATTAGATATATTTTGATATTTTTAATTTTCAATTAGGCTCATCCCTTACGATATCCAACAATTTCAGTGAGTTTTGTCAACATTGGTCATGAATTGTACCCGTTTTCAAACACAAGGGCAATAACTGACACTAAATATATTTCGATTTATTTGATTTTCAAAAAGGTTCATCCTTGGGTAAAAACAAATACTCGGACGGACGGACGGACGGACCGACGACGGATGTATAAAAAACACCCCACCCCCTTTTATTGGATTCGGTTCGTTTCCCAGTCAAGGTTACACGTGTCGCACATGCGAACACATAAATGTTACTCATTTTTTTCAGAAATAACGCGAATGGAAAGTATTTGCGATGAATGACATAATTTCTTGCGGAGACCAGAATATCATATACCTTATTTCTTGTAAAAGATGCGATTTCCAATATGTTGGCGAGACTCAAAACTAGTTGCGAACCCGTTTTAATGGCCATCGCTATGACATAGTGCATGGCAAGGATAGACCGATTGCGCATCATTTCAACCTTCCCGATCATTCCATTGATGACCTTCTCATCATGCCAATAGAAGTAGTTTCTACATCACCTACTATGAACCTAAGCTTAGGCGTCTACAGCGCGAAAGTTACTGGATTGACCAACTACAGACTTTGACACCAAATGGACTTAATATTCAGCACGACAACCAAATAATTCCTTTTGTAACTGCATTTAATTCCACAGCGACCAAAACCTCCATAATAGCCAAACGCCATTACTCTGAACTCCAAGACAAATTTCCTCATGTATACACAAAGTGTCTAGTTGTAGCTTACAAAATAAAATTTTAGCAATTTTCTCGTCCACGGTAGACTTGAACCATTTAACTATGCTCATGTATCCTAGACCTTTTTTTTAAAAAAAATTTGGTTTTATAAATTTTTATTTTAGATTTCAGGAAATTCTTATTTTAGGACAGCTGCCATTCATACCAAATACTTTATATCGGAGTGTCTGTTTATGTGTAAGTGTGTACGTGTGTTTGTTTCTATTTAACTAAATTATACTAATAATTAATGCTCGCACAAATAAATAAGCATTATCTATTGTTCTGTGACCTAGGCCAGTGCTTTCATTGAGATTCGTCTCAATACACCCTAACACCTAGTTTTATCAAAATCCATTAAAAATTGTAGCTTTTATTGCACCCACAATAAAATTTTGACCCAATTTTACTTAGTCAAGGGCAATAACTCAAAAAATGTTCATCGAAAAATATCAATTTCAATCTTGATTGCCGTCTAATCAATTTAAATACTCATACCAAGTTTCATCAAAATCTATTGAAATTGTATCTTATATTGCATCAACAATAAATTTGACGTGATGTAACTTAATCAAGAGCAATAACTCAAAAACAGTTCATCGAAAAATTGTCAAACTGAAACTTGACCGCCGTCTTTCATCAAAATCCATTAAAAATTGAAGCTTCTATTGCACACAAAATAAAATTTTGACGCAATTTTATTACGTCAAGGACAATAACTCGAAAAATCATCAATTTCTGATTTGACTACCGTTTTATCTATAGCAATATTCATACCAAGTTTCATCAAAATCCATTGAAAACTGTAGCTTCTATTGCATCAAAAATAGATTTGGCGTGATGTAACTAAATCAAGGGCAAAACTCAAAAACCGTTCATCGAAAAATTGTCAAATTCGAACTTGATCGACGTCTTATCAATTCCAATGCTCACATTAAAATCCATTGAAAATTGTAGCTTCAATTGTGACTAAAACTTATATTGAGGCAGGGGCAAGAACTCAAAAACCGTTCATCGAAAAATTGTTAAATTCAAACTTGACCGCGGTCTTATTAATTCAAATGCTCAAACCAAGTTTCATTAAAATCCATATAAAATTGTAGCTTCTATTGTGTCTACAACAAATGTTGACGGACTGACAGACGGACGGAGCGTCGGACAGGGGTGACAACTATAAACGTCCGCATATTTATGTGGGCGTAATAAAATCGGCACTATTGAACATGTCCTGGATCTCATCAATATAAATGCTCGCACCAAATTTCAGATAAAAACTGTAGACTTTCACATGCAAATTATGGACGGACGGACGGTTTGAAGGACATTTTGGTGGTGCTCTAATCAGCGTGCTTATTGCTATAACTTTAAAGGCTCCTGTCTAAGGTATTGTCACCATTATAGGACTGAGTAATATTATTTACGTGAAACACAGTTGATGTCAGTTTTTATTGTTAACAATATTTACTAAATTTTGAACTTTTGTCAGTAATGATACCTGTACAGAAGAGAAACACTTCTATTTGACCAGCAAATGGTTGTTTCACAAGGTCAGTTTGTCAACATTAGTGATTAGTGAATCCACAACCCTGAGACAATAAAGCTGAAAACTTTTTGCGCTTTTTAAGCACTATCATGCACAGTGGAATGATTCTGACTCAAAATAATTGTGCTCTGTCATGCAGCATGGGAAAATCCAGTTACCAAATTATTCCCAAATCTTGTGAATCAAATGCATCTTTTAACACTCAGAAATTCCAAAAATATCTCAGACAGTTCAAAATCAAACTTATGTAATTTGAAAGCATACTTCTAAACCAGCTGGTCTGATGAATATTAGGCTAGATATTACAGCCACAAACATGTCAATAGGAACAGTTGGATTTCAGTTTCAATCCATGGGAATGCAGTCATACACAAATCTAGGATTTTGGGATTTCACCAAACAAATGGTGCCCTTTCTCGTAACATTCTAACATTAAATTGTTTCCATTCTTTATGATGTATCCACAACTCTTGCGTTGTATCCAGACAAGCCAAGATGGCCGCCCCCTTCCAACAAATTATCCTGGGATCACCATCCTGTAAAACACCAGCAAAGAATTAACATTTTACACAAACTACAATACAGAACCCTATTCTACAAAAAAAATTTTCTTTGTAGAATGGGCCGTCTACATGCCAAATAATTGGTTTAATCAAAGTCAACCAGGAAACAAAGACTGAAGCAAGAAAAAAAAAAACGTGTGTTGTGCATTCTACTGTTCTGTACTGCATGGATCTCAAAATAATTGTTCAGCATGGAAGAATCTAACACTGACATCAGCACTAACAATAGATTTCCAGTTATCAAATTATTCCCAAATCACACATCTTGTGAATCAATTAATCACACTCAGTTTTTCCAAAAATATCTCAAACAGATCATCATCACTGACTTGGCTTATAAGTCAATTTTGAAACCTTAATCTAATGTTTAGTTTTAGTGGAATTGCAAGAACCACAGAGTTCTGACTGAAACCTTGAATGAGGCAAGTTAATGTTTTAAAAATTCTCTATATAATCACTTTAGAAAATATATCTTGTGATCAGAACCTTTGATACCTAGATTGATTTTTAATAATCTAAAATCACCAATCAAACAACACTTATAATAAACAGTAGATATAAAATCTGGTAAAAGGTTGTATACAAGGTTTCAATCCTCACTTTTCTGTAGATAAAATCATAAAACCTTGTACTAGTATACTGTACTATGATATTAGTAATTGAGGGAATTAAATAGTTGTAGAATAGAAACAATGTAAAACGATAAAAAATGAAATCAATAAGATTTAACTATACATGCATACAAATTGTTTCTTTGATTTTTTTCTCATAAAGTAATTCAGTCAGTGATATAACATTATAAGATGTTTCAAAAGGTCACAAAAATATATTTTATTATTTTGTTAAGTTCAACAAGGACAGGGAAAATAACTCTTTAGCTTGCCAGAGGAACAGAATCAGTGAGCCATTGAGTGCTTATTCTGGAAAACTTAAGATAAAACCCAGATTTTAAGAAATACAGTAATTTATTGGATAATATAATTTAACAAGCAGTTGCCTAGCAAGATACGCCCACGCCCAAGTATATTTTCTGTTATAACACAGGCAGAAACTCTAACATTATTTAGGTCTAATCCAAGTTCTCATTAATATAAATTTACACTCCAAATTTCTATCAAATCAGATGAAACCTAGTCTCTATTGCATTTTCTAGCTAATTTTCATGTGTTTGGACTAAGTCAAGGGCAATAACTCAGATATAGTTCATCAAGAAATAGTCAATATTGAACTTGTCCGAGATCTCATCAATATAAATGATCACAGCAAGTTTCATTCAAATCCGATCAAAACTGTAGTCTCTATCACGTTCACAAGCCAATTTTGAAGTGTTTTGACTAAGTCAAGTGCAATAACTCAAAAACCGTTCATCGAGAAATCACCTATTTCAAACTTGTCGAGATCTCATAATATAAATGATCCAAGCAAGTTTCATTTAGGTCTGATCAAAACTGTAGTCTCTATTGCGTTCACAAGCCAATTTTGACATGTTTTGACTAAGTCAAGGGCAATAACTCAAAAACATTCATCGAAAAGTCAATATTGAACTTGTCCGAGATCTCATCAATATAAATGATCACAGCAAGTTTCATTTAAATCTGATGAAAACTGTAGTTTCCATTGCGTTCACAAGAAATGGTGGGTGGACGGACGGACGGACAGGAGTGACGACAATATACGACCACATTATAATGTGGGCGTATAAAAGCGATTTTATTGTTTAACCAATCAGAAGACAAGAAAACTGAAATCATCTTATTCTAAAGGGATAATAGCCATTAGAATGAACATAAAATCTTAATTTCACTCAAACTTGGCCAATAACAGTATATATCCATCAGACTGGTGTCATAAATATACGTCAAAATCCCTCCATTATCTAATAAATCCACAAAAACAAGTAGCTAATTATAAAACGCTTCATATATCGAAGCGATTTTCAAATTGTTATTATAAAGGGGAGTAGCTCTAACATGTGGGCTTTCACGCGTCCTTGACCTCTACTCTTGATGTGACCTTAACATAGTCAGACAATGTACGATATCTAAATTCATGGAAAACTTAGAAAAAGTAATTCATATGATTTTGAATGAGTACTCGAACACTGACAAAATATTCAACGAAAATTAATCATAATAATTTGTTTGTATACACCCTAGAATGATTGGCATAGCGAGCTTGTGCAAGGATGTTTTAGCATTGATTTAACTAAATAGAATCATGGGTGGCTCATTTTTTTTATAAAATTCCAAATATATTTTTATTTTGGCTTTTTAAAAATTGATAAAGTGTTGGATACATACTTATTTAACCAATAGTCAATATGAAACACAAATATTAGACATAGAACGAGTGTATTCTAACGACTATTATCCCTTTAAGTTATTGAGAATAAGAGCCCTGCTCCCCTCAGGGGTAAAAGGAAAACTTATGTAAAATTTATTAAGGCCCGAGGGTACATTTTTTTTACCTTAGATTTTGAGAGTATATCCATGCTCTCCATTTGTAGACGTTGATAATGTGGAATGTTGGGTATTATACGATTTGTTAAACATTTCTGAGTACATTCGTAATTCATTCCTCCTCCCACCAATAATACACAGCTATACATCTTTCTTTTTATATCATCATTACCTGATGATTAATAAACAACACATATCATTAGCCATCTATAGATGATAAATTGAAGTGTGAAATCAAGAATAAAACATTTGATATTGATTTATATGTATTTGCCAACAATGTCTTATTGGAACCAAAAGATAGCTTGCCAGGTGAGGTAATATACGCCCACTGGCAGCATTCATATGAATAAAAAATGAAATATACATATACTTCTTTTCTGGGGTGATAAATGAACAATAATAATAAGTTTCCTTAAAATGTGTCAAGAATTAAACCGAATAACAAGACAGTAACTCCTTATAGATTTTCAGCATTTTTGATTGTTAAAAGGATTCACTCTTGGATAAGAAACAATTTCAACAAAATTCATCAAAAATCCGTAAGGAATTGTGCCTTGGAAAAACAAGACAAATACCCAACACGTTTCAAATAACACGGTCAATAATTCATATTAAATGTTTTGTGATATTTCTTGTTTTCAATAGGGTTCAACCTTGAATGAAAATTGAAAATTTCAGCAAGTTCTGTCAAAATCTGTAAAGCATTGTGCCTTATAAAGTGTTTACGAGCTAAAATTTTGACGCTTTTCCAAAAACAGAGCAATAAATGATATTACATATTTTTAGATTTATCTGATTTTCAATAGTGTTCATCCTTAGGTGATTGCACATACTCATGCCAAGTTCCATTAAAATCAGTCAAGAAATGTGACTCGCAGAGTGTTTACGACCCAAAAATCAAAATCGTTTGGAAGAACAAGGGCAGTCAAATGTTATGTGATATTTCTTGCTTTCATCCTTGAGTGTAGAGCATTGTTCTCTTTTAGAGAGTTTACTAAATAAAATTTTGACGCGTTTTCGAAAGCAAGGGCAATAACTTGTTCTAAATGTTTTTCGATTTAAAGTTGGTTTCTCTTATTTTCATATATATACATATATATATAACATAATTGGACCGGTAATACTTATATCAATAGAAAGTAGAGGTGTTCTTATGACTGGGAAAATACCCTCGGTAGGGTACTACCATAGATATGTACGTCAAATCTCAAAAGTCGTTCAACCAAATGTCGTTGATCTTTTTTTGATCATCCAGTCTGTTAATTTGGTACATAACGCGACGCTGTGGTTGTTAAGTATGCATGCATGCATAACAACAATGGCATTTTGGTATTCCATTTATTAACTCTAGCAAAAGGCAATAAAACGTTTATTTATCACTTGGTAAAAACATTATGAATTAATTTAAATAAGTTTTATCTCACTAATAATAAAATACAAAATCAATTCTTATACGCCTTCATTCATATGACGTCAATCGGTCACGTGAACAGACATGGAGTCTAAATTTAGCGTTTCAAAGCAGATCAGAGTCAAATGGATTCCACAAGCATTTCTACGTCCACATAGGTCTTTTGAACTTAAAAATACATGAATTATTCATTGGAAACCCCATTTAATCAATTAGTAAGCTTAATTTGGCTCTAATTAATGAGGGAGACCAACTTTAAATGTGATTTTAATCGGTTTCAATAGAGTGAAATCAATTTCTCATAGTGATGAGTTGGGTTCAGTCACGTGTTTATGTGAGTTTGTGAATTGTTTGGAATAAATTATACGTGTATATTTGGTTTGTTTGTTGATATGATTTGGTATTTGTAGTTTGGTTGTATTTATTTATGTATGTAATAAATATGTACGATGCTGGTGTCGTATGAAATCCAATTTCATTGTCAGACATTATTCTAAAGCCAACTGGCCTATATATGAGAAATGATTTTCAATAGGCTTCATCCTTTGGTGACAACTAACACTCAAGCCAAGTTTCATCAAAGTCCATTAAGAATTGTTCTTTCAGGAGTGTTTACAAGCTAAAATTGAAAATTTTTCAAGAACACGGGCAATAACTTATACTAAATATATTTCGATTTCGCTGATTTTCAATATGGTTCATCCTTGACTTATAATTGTCACACCAATTTCACGACGCTGTGGTTGTTAAGTATGCATGCATAACAACAATGGCATTTTGGAATTCCATTTATTAACTCTAGCAAAAGGCAATAAAACATTTATTTATCACTTTGTAAAAACATTATGAATTAATTTAAATAAGTTTTATCTCACTAATAATAAAATACAAAATCAATTCTTATACGCCTTCATTCATATGACGTCATTCGGTCACGTGAACAAACATGGAGTCTAAATTTAGCGTTTCAAAGCATATCAGAGTCAAATGGATTCCACAAGCATTTCTACGTCCACTTAAAAACTTTGAACTTAAAAATACATGGATACATTCATTAGAAACCCCAATCAATCAATTAGTAAGCTTAATTTGGCTCTAATTAATGAGGGAGACCAACTTTAAATGTGATTTTAATCGGTTTCAATAGAGTGAAATCAATTTCTCATAGTGATGAGTTGGGGTTCAGTCACGTGTTTATGTGAGTTTGTGAATTGTTTGGGATAAATTTTATTACGTTGTTTTTATTTGGGTTTGTTTGTTGATATGATTTGGTATTTGTAGTTTGGTTGTATTTATTTATGTATGTAATAAATATGTACGATGCTGGTGTGTCGTATGAAATCCAATTTCATTGTCAGACATTATTCTAAAGCCAACTGGCCTATATATGAGAAATGATTTTCAATAGGCTTTATCCTTTGGTGACAACTAATACTCAAGCCAAGTTTCATCAAAGTCCATTAAGAATTGTTCTTTCAGGAGTGTTTACAAGCTAAAATTGAAAATGTTTGCAAGAACACGGGCAATAACTTATACTAAATATATTTCGATTTCGCTGATTTTCAATATGGTTCATCCTTGACTTATAACACACTCTCACACCAAGTTTCATCAAAATCCTTCAAGAATTGCAGGTTGTTTATTGTTTACAAGCCATTCAAGAACAAGGGCAAGAACTCATACTAATTTTTTTTCTGATTTCGCTGATATTCAATAGGGTTCATCCTTGCGTGATCATAAGCACTCATATTAGGTTTCATCCTAATCCGTCAAGAATTGTTCCTTCTTGAGTGTTTACGAGCAATTGTGGACAGACGGACATGGGTGACGACAAAATACGCTCCCCATTTCAAGTGGGCTTATAAAAATTCAAAAGTCATTTTATTTGTAAATGCAACTCACATGGATTTGAAGTCTTTGGAGATTTTGATGGTGGCAGTGAACACAATTACTGAATAGCTTAAATTCTAGCTTTGTAGACAAAGGTACAATTGTTCAATTGAATGGTGAACTAGTAACTTGAAGTTTGTATGGATTATATACTTACTACACTTCTCAATACTGTACAGTATAGCCTCATCTACACCCAGGAGTTGAGTAACAGGCCCTTCTTCTTGCTCTTCATCTTCATCCATTTCTTTACGTCTGTCTTTACTAGTGTCATTCGGTTGGAGGCTATCAGTATTGGTTTGGAGATTATCAGGCGCTTCATTCGAATCATCATCCATCTGTGAGGACACAAACTGGCTATCATCCTGATTCATACTAATATCTGTATCTTTCATTTCTTCTGTTCCTTTCTTAGATGATAGTTTGCCTGCCTATAAATAACTAACAATTTGTTAAATATATGCAGCCAACAAGTAACAGATAATGAAGCAAATTTTCAAAAATCACAACAAACAAATACATTCAATTTATATTGTTATAAAGGGATACTGCATCTTTTAGTATGAAAATAAAATTTTAGTTCTCAAGGATTATCAATATGAGTATATATTCATAAGTGAATTTACCTGGTGTCATAAAGTAACAGAATCTCTATAAAATTTACTAAGCACTTTTCAATAATCAAATGCATCTTTATGGATAATTACTTAGTTTTTTGGATATATATATATATTTTTTCAAGTTTATTTATGGCAGCAGGTATTTTAACTGATGAATTGAGTTCTTATTGGCCAAGAAGATTTTATGTTCTTTCTTATTTTTATCTACTATCCATATTGGGGTTACAATTGCTGGTTCCTGTATTGGTCAAACAAAACATCCCAATATGATGTACTGCGTCATTGTTTAACCCAATTTTAAAATTGTTTTATGGCATTTTGTCTAGCACATCAACTCTTTGTGATCATGAGACAATTTTTTCACACATCACACTGAATGTATGTATCTATAATAATGCTAAACTTTACCTCTCTGTTCTGTCGTTGTGTTTGAATGAGATAATGATCATCGTGAGGGTCAGATGAATCACCTTCATTACGACCTTGAACTCTTACCAAGTGGTTGCCTTGGAGACCAAACATATCTGGATATAACAAACTTAATGGTGTCAAAACAAGTTCATCACCCATCTTAACATAGTAATGTACAGCATTTTTTGACACTTTCTTTATTTCAATTTCTTGGTCCAAAATACCATAAACATCCTAAACAGAGAAGAATAATATAGTTGTATGGACTGCAATGGTAAACCTGAACTCTCATAGTGAATTCAGATAACTAAAGTTAAGACAGCTTAAATATCAACTGTTCTTTGAGTCTGAATATGACTGGTTAAACTTAAACTGCCTTAACTTGCACCTACTTCAGAGAAGGCTTAAAATTTGGCTGAACTTCCTGATAACAGCCTTGGTAATGTCAAAGATGGATCTAACACTTAACACCAAAATATAGGGATGGTCATCACATTACGCCCACTTTTATACTGGCCGCTATTTCTTCCTGTATGTTCACAAGAGTTATTGGTAAATGAAAGATCTTCTGATTTTCAATAGGGTTCATCTATTTCTCTAATTCAATATTCAAAACTCCAGTCAATTTCAGGTGAGCAGCTGACTGATCCAATAGGATGAAATGAGGAAGTCATATTTTATCCATCCAAGTAAAAGAGCATTAAGCTCTGTGACATCTCAATGATATTTTGAATCAATAATAGTTTTATCATTAATTTATGAGTTATACTTACCAAATCTAAATGACAATAGGTCTCCTTTAAATCTTGTAAAACAAAGCCATCAACTAGACTGCTATAATTCAGATCTCGTAATGGTACCCCAGCTCGTCCTAATAACCAATGAAATACTCTAGTAACATCTCCACCACCATATTCCATTGTAATTCTGAAATAAACATCATAAGTTTAGTCCATTATATAGACTTCACTAAACAATTTGTCTTTCAATTTGTAAATTTGAAAGCATGCCCCACATTATAGAATTTCTTATAGTGACTTGTTGGCCATTCTTTAGGGTTGATTTGGGTCTCAAAAACATGCAAATAATCTCAAAAAAAAGATAGATAATTTGTTCAAAGCTAGCTTAAATAAAGATAATTGTACACTATTAGTTTCATTTAAATGTCAAGAATAGTAACAACTCATTAAATACAATATATGTAAGATTTATACCTTAGATATAATAAAAAATTTCAGCCAGTTTCTTCAAAATACGTAAACAATTGTGCCTTGTAAAATGTTTAAGAGCCAAAAATTGAATGCTTCTAAAGAACAAGGGCAATAATTTGTGATAAATATTTTTGTTTTCCATAGGGTTCATCCTTGGTGATAATTAACCATTTCAGCCAGTTTTAGAGCCAAATTCAAAAGAAATATAATTTAATATTTTTGATTTATAATAGGGTTTATTCTTGGGAGATAATACACAATTTCATTTAGTTTCTTCAAAATCCGTAAATAATTGAGAGCTGTGAACACTATTACGGATAAGCAGAGTTTCTTGTTTCTGAGACAAAGATATAATTGGTCAAACGAATGGCAAACAAGTCCTTTTAAACAATAAAATACCTTATAAAGATATGATTGTATTGCAAAAGCTCTAAGATGCTAAACAAATACATTGAAGCATCTAAGTCATTACATACAGTGAAACCTTGTTTTTTCGACATTGGTAATCTCAAAAAACACTGAACTTCGAATCTTTGTGTGGTCCTGGCATTATCCTTCTATAATCCCTTTTAAAACATATGTTTTATCTCGAATTTTAAATTCGTAATATAAGTTAAATCACTAGATGTATCCTACTAATCCCACGTCTCATCAAACAATTATCAAGCAAATCACTGTGTGTATCTCAAAATCATAATCTTACCAATAATAATACATATAATCCTTTGATATTCATTCACGACAATCATAACACCAATTAACTGACATTCACTGACACCTTGAAATCAATGGCTTCATACAAATTCACACCAATTTGTTAAAGTCACCAAGCAGTAATTTAGACTTATAAAACGAAACAAATGCCCACATTTATAATTTATCTAGAAGGTTGACAAGAGTTTTCGGTAAATGAAGGATTTTTCTGATTTTTAATTGAAGTTCCTCTTTAGGTGATCAGGAACACTCACACCAAAATTCATCAAAATCCATCAAGAAACTGGCTTTCTATCGTGTCCACAATAAATGAAACCACTTTTTCAAGATCAAATGCAATAAATCATACAAAATATTTTCCATTAGTTTGATTTTCAATAGGGTTTATCCTCTATATCGTGTCCACAAAGAATCCAAGAACAAAGCCAGACGCATTTTCAAGAACAAGAGCAATAACTCATATTAAATATATTTCCATTGGTCTCATTTTCAATAGTGTTTATCCTTATGTTATAACAAAGACAGCTTACAAGGCAAGGTAACATATGCCCACACATCAGCATGGTTAAATCATTTTTTGTTTTGATGAATACAACTATATATACAATCAAACCCTTCATCTAAGTCATTAAATTTGAACTTATCAATTCAAATACTCATACCAAGTTTCATTAAAATCCATTGAAAATTGTAGCTTCTATTAAACCATCAATAAAATTTTGACATGATTTTAGTAAAGCAAGGGCAATAACTAGCAAGAAATCGTTCAATTCGAACTTGACCAGCATCTTCTAAATTCCAATGCTCACACCAATTTTCCTCAAAATCCATTCAAAATTGTAGCTTCTATTGCATCAACGATAAAATTTTGAAAAGATTTTTCTAAGCCAAGGGTAATAACTCAAAATATGTTCCCCAAAAAATCGTTTAATTCGAGCTTGACTGCCATCTTATGAATCCAATGCTCAAACCAAGTTTCATCAAAATCCATTGAAAATTGTACCTTCTATTGCACCCACAAAAAATTTTGACACGATTTTACTCAGTTAAAAGCAATAACTTTCAAGCCGTTGTATGAAAATGTTGTCAAATCTTAACAATTCAAATGCTCAATAAAGAACAATAATTCAAAAAGCATTCATTGAAAAATCATCAAAATCGAACTTGACGGCCGTCTTATCAATTCTAATGCTTACACCAAGTTTATTTAAATTCACTGAAAATTGTAGCTTCTATTTTATCTACAACAAATGTTTGACTGACTGACTGACCAAGAGGGGACAGGGGAGACAACAATATACGTCCATATAAACTTATGTATAAAAACAGTTATTCAGAAAATTGTTAATATCGAACTTGTCCATGATCTCATCAATATACATGATCACAGCAAATTTTATTAAAATCCAATGAAATCTGTAGTTTTTATCGCATTCACAAGCCAAATGTGGACCAATTGAACGGATATAAAATTGAATGTATTATTACAATATTGATAACACGATGAAGATCTCTTACATATACCTTTTCTAGATTTTCAACATTTTTTACTTCTAAATTATAGGTATATATGATATGCTTATTTATAGTATGTTTCATAGTATATCCACCTATTACATTATCTGAAAGCTGGAGAGATTGTAGGACAAAAAAAAAAGAGAAAAAAAGAAAGAAAGAGAACCATTATTGGTGGTATAGGTGGATCGGCTAAACAGCAGAGTAAATTAGTCTTGTATCCAGTACAGATGATGAAGATATCATGGAAGTCATGCAAGGGAAATAACTCCACTAAACCGATTTCAAAATGGAGGCTACATCCCTTATTCTTTTGTCTCCACGTACTGTTTATCTATAGTAGTATTAATGAGATAACAAGGTTTCACCGTGGTTAATGAGACAGGGCAGTACCTGGTATGTTTGTTTGAAATACCATCTTCTACACAGCATACACTTGTCTTCTGATCTCCTACATCTACTACACAGGCACTGGTCACACCACAACCAAACACAGCACATACTGATTCCTGTAATATAAAACACAGACATAAGTAATACCAAAACCAAACACAGCACATACTGATTCCTGTAATATAAAACACAGACACTAGTAACACCACAACCAAACACATCACATACTGATTCCTGTAATATAAAACACAGACATAAGTAACACCACAACCAAACATAGCACATACTGATTCCTGTAATATAAAACACAGACATAAGTAACACCACAACCAAACACAGCACATACTGATTCCTGTAATATAAAACACAGACACTGGAAACACAGCACATACTGATTCATGTAATATTAAACCCAGACAGTAGTAACAACACAACCAAACACAGCACATACTGATTCATGTAAGGAGACAGCCGAAATCGAAACAAATATTGATATCAATTTGCAAAATAAATGGGTCTTTTTTCAAAATTATTACTCTTCCTTGAACTGATTCTTATGCCTTTTATGTTATATATAAGATAATCATTTAAATATAGATATGTACAAGACTTTTACTATTGTTAATCTAAACACAAGACTTAATGCAATAATAATTGTAAAAAAAAATTTGTATGTGTATATAATTTGTATATGTGTAGTTATTTCTGAGTTTTTCAGTATATATACATAAGATATCTTCAAAGACAAAAATGTATTTATTTATTTATTTATTCGTTTGATTATTTATTTATTTATTTATTTATTTATTTACTTATTCGTTTGATTATTTATTTATGTATCTATTTATCTATTTATTTATTTATGTTTTTGTATATTGCATATGTAAATTTTCATGTATGATATTCATAAAAAAAAAAAAAAAAAAAATAAATAAATAAAAAAGATTTAGTTTGGCTGTGAAATTTGCTTCATTTTACAAGGCTCATGGAGGTAGTAGTAGTTAATTAATTATATATTTCGTTATTATGTCTATTCATAAATGGTTATTTTGTATTTTCTGATGTCACGGCTTATGCATGTTCCTAAAGCAACATATACATGAACCAATCGATTCGTAAGAAAGTGATTACCGCTTGCAGTTTTGGTACAAAAAAAAATAATGTCTTTGTTATCTGAAAGTGCCTACGTCGTTTTTTTCTGGTTTTGGCTCAAACATTCAAATTAATGAAAACAATTATTAAATGGAGGCCGCAATTTTGAATTAGTCCAAAGGTTACAAGATCACTGATTGGATACATATTGTAGTGACTTATGGTTTCCCAAGGGAGGTTATTAGTCTCTAATGACAAGAATCTGGGATTGTGAAAGCAAGGATTGGTCCATGTATATGTCCAATTGTTGCTTTAGGAACATGCGGCTTATGAGGGTTTTGGGGCTTACTGTGTTTACGAAGCTTACTGTTTTTACTGTGTTTACGAAGCTTACAGTTTTTACAAAGCTTACTGTGTTTACGAAGCTTACTGTGTCTACTATGCTTACTGTGTTTACTGTGTATATGAAGCTTACTGTGTTTATAGTGTTTACTGTGCTTACTGTGTTTACGAAGCTTACCGTGTTAATTGTGTTTACAAAATTTATCCGACTTCTTTGAGCTAGTGTATTGAAAATTTGTCAAGTTAATCCTTTTATATTAAACTGTTAATAATTATAATGTGTATCAGATGTTTTGCTAAGCCCATCGAGACCCATAATGCTCCTTTACATCATAATGCTCCGGAGGTAGATACACATCTACTTAAAGAGGCATTACACTTAAAACAAAAAAGCCAGAAGAAGAACAAATACTTTAGGGGTCATTTATGCTTATGCCAACTTGGACTATAAATTACGAAATTCATGTCCTTAATATTGCCTAAAATTGATCAGATGACAAAAAATTACCTGATGGACAATAACAGCTGCAAATCCAAGATTATCTAATAACATATCTACCATAGCAACCACATGTTTATGTATATAAATATCAGGGATCAACAATATCACACGATATACCTAAATAAAAGAGAGAGAAAATTAAATTTTAAGTTTTCAAGTTAAACTTACAGTACTTTTTTGTGATAGATTTTTTATCTAATTTAGTCACTTCAGTTAGGGGGTCTTGAATCAACAAACTAACACTTTGGCCTGATGGACTCGGACCACTGAAACTGCCAATGATTGTATACAATTTAGTCCATGCTATTTTTAGAAACCCTCTTTTTCCCTTCCTTTTTGGGTTTTTGGATGCCCAAATTTGACTTATTTTTGGTCTAGATTTGGAATTTGATGTCTGAAATTGCATTTTCTTTCCAAATTTCTGAGATAATGAGAAATTTAATTGGCAGAAGGCTATTTCTAAAAATAGAGGTTTTGTGTGCAATGGCAGTCAACTGGATGTTGATAAAATGTAGTGGTTTACTTTCATTTTGTTTAGTTTAAAATTTTCTTGCAAAGGCTACATTGAATTTTTGTACAGAAACCAAGCATTGGCCAGGCTATCATGTTACATATTGGATTTCTGGAAAAAGTTATAGCAGTTTTATTTGTGATTTAAGATGGAAACAATTGGCAAATGAATTACCAGACGGAGTCCTTATTTGTTGACATGAACAAAAGTTGTATTCTCCCTTTGTTCATATCACAAAACCTAAGAGCTAGGAAGTGCATAAATTTGAGTGGTTAAAACAGGTTTCGGACAAAAGTTTCATTAGAATAACATTAAAGAGTCTCACCAATATACCCTAACTAAAGTGGCTATATCATAAATATAATTAATAAAAAACAAAGTTTGTTTAGTTTTAATTAGATTGGTCTTCAAGCAAGCAATTAAGAGCTCAGGAAGTTGGCAAAACACAGATACCATTGTGGTCATATAATAACGGCCTATACTTAAACTGTGCACAATATTTCTTCAGTATAGTCCAATCCAGCCATGGATGGGAAGTTGGTCTTTGCAATAACATTGTCTGCCTTTGAACAGTTAAAGGGTGGAACTAATTTTTCTTGCCGATTTACTGGTATATGATTTAACAAACAAACTTGCTGACTGATATTTATTAGTGATATCTTTTGACTATAAATAACTGTTGGTCAACATTACAGTTTCTCTTAATTTATTAATTGTAACTAGTTAAATATCCAATCATAGGACTTTAATATCAGACTGAGAGTTTATATCATATTCGTCGAATGAAACACCTAAAATCCTTTTCTGCATGCAGAGATTCTTGATTCGGAAAATGTGCTTGATTGTGATTGTCATGCGCAGGCACATTTTTCCAATTTAAGAATTAAATGCCATGACAGCTGATGTGCATGGTTTTGTCGAAGACTGGAGAATGGGAAACACAAACCTTAAAATCCTCTTTAGAAATATCAAGATAATGTTCTAAAACATACAGCCATATTGTTTCGAGATCAGCTATAACTGCTGTGAGTGAACCACCAGGTCCTTCATGTATATTAAGTTGTCCACGTTGTATCGGCCAGGACAGTCTGTATTGATCAGATGGATGGACATGGATTCCCTGATAAAATAACAATTCTATGGAAATATATTGACCGGTCTTATTACATGGAATCAAATGCATAAAGAGGCCTTCATTGTACCTGTAACCTAAATCAAAAATCACATAGCATAATACATTCCTTTGCAATTTATTAAATCATGCCTTATCAGAAAAGAGTGAACATTTGAAAGCCCAGTCCACTCCACTTGTTCCCAACCATTAGAAAGCACCTTGAAACTTTTAACTATATATAGGATGATATATAACTAATTAACTGATCATATATAACTATATAAATCATCCTATAACAAAATAAATGATCATTTATAACTATATCTATAAATCTTCATATATCCAGTAAGTAAATTTAGAAAAAAATCTCTAATAAATAATGTAGGAGACTTACATCTTCTCCAATTAAAAAAGGAGGCTTTGATGATGTATTCATCCATTCTTTAACACATTTAATATCCGTTCTCTCGGCCTGTACTGTTGTATTATGGTTAGCTAACTAAAAACATTCATTAAACACATTTTTACATATTGTATTGCTGGATATAGTGCTTTTGTCATACATTTGATAACCCTTATTTTGCTAGTGAACTCTTCCATTTGTACTTCAATATGAAGCTGTATGTATCTATATATATATAAAATTAGGGATGTTTTTCATAGCCTGTCAAATTATATCAAGTCATGCAAATTACAATGTACGCTTCATTCTCATTATCAATTTTACCATATAAATTTCATTTGTCTACACCTTTTTAAAAATAATGCAGTATATTTGTTTGTATCAAAATCTCAGATTTCCAAATTCCACACAGACAATACTATAATAGAAAAACAAACCTCTCTATATGATGTAGAAGGTCTGATATTTCCATTCTCCATCACTCGATTAGACAAAACTTCTTCTGCTGTTTTAAGGCCATGTTTCATTTTCTGTTTAGATTCAGATTGCTGTAATAATAAATTGATGGAGTTTTTCAAAACAAATCTTTGCTCTTTTAATATTTCAAATGTCTGATTTCTTTGTATGAATTAAAATTTTATCAAGACATTAAATGAAACTGACTGCAATCATCTGCCCGCCAAAATTGTAATCTTTTCTCATGTGATATTTTTCTTTACTGTATCACTGTTTTCAAGACAAACAACAGCATGGTGTCAACCAAGTCAATTAAAATTGGATTACAATTTTGTTTTGTTATTTAACAAATTCAACCTTTTTATAGCAGACAATACCTAAACCAATCAGAATTTTACTCATCTCATAGGTTATATTGTTCTACTTTGTGTTATGCAGACCCAATAGTCGATATTGAGACACAAGATTCCCCAGGATGCACTGTGATTGATTGCATTGAATGTCACCAAAACACAACCTTCGTATATAATCTTTTTATCATAAATATCATTTAATTCACGAATAACGGTTGAAATATTGCATACAATTTGAGTGGTTATCTTTTCATAAAGCTGTGTCTAAGCTTATACAGCGAAACCCCTCTAAAAAGAATTCTCTATAAACCAGATTCCACTGTAAACTGGAATATTTGAAAAGTCCCAACCGAATCTCTATATAATATATAGGAAATAAACCCTGGTAAACCAGCATCCCCTTTAAACAGCAATCCAGCATCAAAATCAAGTCCCAAAGTAGTTAATCTATAGTTAATTGGTCTCTCTTAACCGGCATCTGAATACCTATTTATTGACATTAATCCATTGACCACATGAAAGATCGTGGCCACATGCTAATTAATCACTAATCCAATTAATTATGCTTTTATGTATTACCACTGCTACGGGTAAACTGGCAATCCCTCCAAACCAGCATTTATCATAGATCCGACAACCTGCCCGTTTAGAGGGGTTTCAATTAATAAAACAATTTGTAACCATCACTTACCATACTCTCCTTTCTCATCCATATTGTAGACTGTGAGTGTTGATTTATAGGTGATTTATTTCTACGTGAGATACAATGAGGTATAGTTAATGGCTGACTATCAACAGCTCTACCTATCAATAAATTCAATGATCCTGGTTGAATTATGATAATTTGACCTGGTTGGATGGGTTGCTGAAAGTAAACATTTTAACAAATAGAGATTTATAACATGGTGAACAACTGTTAAAACATTGTAAACGCAAAGTTTGCAATTTGAGATTAAAATTCTAAAAAAAAAACTTTGATGCAACCAAAGGCGTGAAAGGTGCAAGGGGACAATGATGGTATGATTGAAATGTCGGAAATGAAAGGAGAACCATTTCTGGTTGTGTGTGTGAAGTTTCATCCTGGACAATACGTTATAGTGTGATTTTAAGGTTTTTTCCGGAGGCAGGTAGCCGACATTTTTAGATGTTGTTGCATACCTTGTCTATTTATATATTATAGTAGAACAGGCCAGTGATCAAACGGTAGAATACCTCACTGACAGCTCATCCACTGCCTGTGAGTAAATCATGGCATCACACACTCCTTTAATAACAAGGTAAATAACGTTTCAACACAACTTACACATTCAGGTTATAGTACAGACATCACTGTCATGTCATATCATCTTTAGAAGTTCATTAAATTACTCACCTCCACTGCAGGCTCTGGTGCAGCGTGCACAAAGGGTTTTTTGCTTGAAGTAGGGGGCATTTGGCTAGTACTTTTGAAATTTTCAAATAAAATTTCTTAAATTTTCATTACCGGAAGCACTTGCTTTGTGAACTACGTCATCATTTTCGTTGTACTAGGGCCTACCATTATTTTGTGTTGCTTAAATAATTAATCACACAAGCTGCAAATCAATTCAATTGCAAGAAATAAAATAAACGCAACATTTATATTTTCAGGTTTGATCAATCAAATCCTAAATATTGATTATCAACACAGTCTGATACGTATATTACTTTCTGTACAATAACTACTCATATCATGTGACTGAAATCTTCTTTCTGATTGGTCAAATTAAAAAGTCCTGCGGGAAATTTCTCGTGTAGTTTAGTCTGGATGAGGATTTCGTAGCGAAAGCTTACAAGTCCCCCGCTAACCCTAGCTTTACATTGTTGTCATTTCATTTGGTTTGTTTTTTCCTTTAGCTTTTTGTCGACTAGAAAGGATGACATACTGATCAAAAAAAAGTTTTGGGGGTTAAAATTCCAAAAAACTTTTGTTGATGAATCGAGAAATTCCAAAAAACATTCTTTTTGTTGATGGGAACGAAAATTTTAAAAATGTCCCACAAAATGGCAGACGGGGGTTTCGTGCACTTTTGCAAAAACCATTCTTGGGCAACGTTAAAACAATTTTTAAAGAGCAGACCTAATTTTTTAAAATTTGGCCACTGTTTTGGGGGTTAAATCATGCAGCGTTTTTTTTCCCCAAAAAACCCTACCCCAAAGGCCTTTTACAAATTTTAACTTAATTAAAATTTTGAAAAGGAAATTCCTGATTTTGAAAAAATAAAAACTCTTTTAGGCTTGAGCAATCTGTCCATTGGAACGCTATAAGGCACCTAAGTTGTTTTTGTGAAACGGGACCAGGCTTAGTCCGAAACTTGCTGACTCTATTTCCAGCATCTGATATCTACATGTATTTGGAAAGATATGGCTGGGCGAGAGTAAGAAAAACTAGGCACCAAAAAAGGATTTTAAACGTAGGCCTATTAACATACCTCGAATCCACTATATATATTTGGAAAGATGGATGCTTTTGTAGTTCAGTCATACCATCATTCTCCCCTTACCACCCATGTCACGCCTGTGGTTGCGTCAAAGTTTTTTTCAAGAATTTCAATCGTCAAGTCGCCATTTCAAATTGCACGCGTATCGAAAATTCACAGAATTGTCAATAGGGGCCTAGGGTAATTATTTAATATAAGTTAGTATATTTTGTCCGTAGGACTAGGAGATTGCGATACACCTTACGATATGCCTACACGAAAAGTAATTAAATCATAAACTCTCCGACCTTTAGCCTTACTAGGCCTACCACTGGTTTTTTGTGGACATGACTGAGATGGATTTTGACAAAATTTGGCGTGAGTCCTTTTAATCACCCAAGGATGAAATCTATTGAAAGTTTAAACAACCAAAAATTATTTACTATTATTGCCCTTGTTCTTGAATTATTTGTGGTTGGATTTTGATGAAACTTGGTGTTAGTGTTTATTTTAACCAAAATATGAACCCTATTGAATACCAGTTCAATCGAATATTGTTTGCTATTGTCCTTGTTCTTGAAAACGTGTTGAATTTATTGTAGATACGATTGAGAGCTGATTTCTGATAGATTTTGATGAAACTTGATGTGTGTTTCCCTAATCACCCAAGGATGAACTTTAATCAAAAATCATTAAAGTCTCATTTATTAATAATTCTTGCCAACCCCCCGGACAAGTTGGTGCCATTATAAATGTGAGCGTATTACGATGGCCATCGCTATTTTTTGTTTTGAAATGTAGTCGACGATGGTTTAGGCTTAAAGCTGTGTAGTGATGGCTTGATTCGGGGTCTTCTAGCATGTAAAAACTTCCAAGAATCATTTAAAATAGCGATGGCCATCGTAATACGCCCACATTTATAATGGCAGCCAATTTTTCCGGGAGGTTGACAAGAATTATCGGTACATGAAAGATTTATCTTGAATTTTAATTACACATTTACACTCACAATAAATTTCATCCAAATCCTGCATGAAAATCAGCTCTCTATCGGATCCACAAAGAATTAAAGATCAAGGGCAATAACTCATAGTATTATTTTTCGAATAATCTGATTTTCAATAGGTTTCATCCTTGGGTTATAACTAACACACCAAGTTACCTTCGGTAGTGTAATGCTGAACAAGTTGACTGTAACCAAATGTTATAAAACAGTCCACTATAGACAATTGACCCTCAAATATGTTTTGATTGAAACCCCTCATAATAACATAATCTGAACTTGATCGACTAATAATCTCTCTAACAAGGGGTGGAATGACTATTCCTCCATGCCGCGTTTCTTTAAAAACCTCAACATTTTTACTGTTATCATAGCTGATGCTCTGAGGCTGGTGGTAAAAATGAAAACAATTTAATTTTAGTTTTGCTGGAGTTTTTGAATTATTTAGCCGTGTTTCTGTTAACCAAATAACATTACTTACTAACAATGTTCCCGTGTTTCTATATAGTTTATATATGAGTAGATAAACCTTGAACATTATGTAAGGGATAGAGGCCGAAAACCGTCTATTATGTTAGAGAGAATACAGTTTGTGAGGGGCGTTAGCCCCGAACACTGTTCTCTCTGTAACACAATAGACAGTTTGAGGACTCTATCTTACTTAAATAATAGCCCTTCAAAGTTGAACTAATTGTAATCAACACAACTCATTGATTAATAGTTATGAGGGTTCAAATTGTGATTCAGACTGTGGCAAACATACTCTGTAGGTGTCTTCTACACACAATATATTCATCAAGTGAATACGATATATTTATAATTCAATCAACCTTTAGAAATACATCCCAAGTTGAGCCAATGGATAATATTAAGTATGAACAATCCAATTTTCAAATACGGAGATATTTATTTTTCTGATATTTCATCTGATGATAACAAAGTAAGAGCAAAAAGAAGTTGAAAATAAGGATATATCGTCGGTGGGATTCTGAAACCTCGTATCTCCAAAAAGTAAATTTTTCAGGAGAAGGAAAAAACTGGATAACCAAGGCTGTAATAAACCGACAGCATTCAAATTCGGTTAATAACTATCTAAATAGATCATTCAACGTTAAATGTAGTTATTTTAGGTTAATATCAAAACATGTACCCGCCAAGAGACTTACGAGATTTTGTTTTTTCAAATTTGGAAAAATATCAGACTTACGACTTTTGGACTCAATGTGCATTGGATAATTGTTTAATGCTAATTTTAATATTGAAACACGGGATACTAAAACTAACAAGGTTTATTACAAGTAAATACCAATTAATAATTGTAAACAAGAAAAAACCAACAGCGAACAAAAAACAATGTAACTATAAAAGAAAAGACAAATTATGAGAAGTATAAACATTGATGCTTTGCTCTTCCGTTTTTTTAAATAAGAAGTGTCAGTTATGAATAAGATTGTCGTAGAAGGGATGGTAATCTCGAGGTATAACTTGTTTCAACTCCTGAAGATGTTGGAATTTTGTTGCCTTGATTGGTATGGGTGCATTGTACAATTTTTGAGTTGCATCATCTGCCGATGGATTTGATAATCGTGAACTTCTGGGGAGTGGTTGAAAGTCGTTTTCAAACATCAACTTATATTCAATGGATCCGTCTGGGCAACATTTTAACACTCTTAAGTCCGTCACAACCGGATCCCCCTTAACAGACATTCCAGGGCGAATTGAAGAATTGTATTTGAGGGATGCGAAATCTTTAAAAAATGAATGTGATAGATAATGGACCTCATAGGGAACAGTACCTCTGCAGGATTTTATTATATCTATGTAATTTTGGGGGATATATATCTGTCGTTTTTTCACATTGCGCTCTACCAAACTATGGACTGAATCGCATTCCATTTGGGTGTGGCCTTTTTCTAGAATCTTTTGAGTAATATCAATATTCAGATCAAATGAAGCTTTCAACAACATTTTTGATAAGATGGCATTGCGGTTTTGATACGTGCATCCATCAGAATATATTGTTATCTGTTTTACATCTGGGTTTTGATCTAGGCAATTTCTGATGTAGTGATCAAGGCATGAAGCAAAGGAATTTGCTGAAAATTCCCCTTCCCCTTCATGCCAGAAATAGCAAACACAATTCTTAGTGGTTAAGTCATAAACTGTATAGTTTTGACAAGATAATTTAGTTTTGTAATACATGGATGACGCTTTCAGCAGAGGAGACAACAACACGGCTTGCAGATCAATAGTTAAAACTACAAGTGTGGGATCGGACGCAGCTTTAAACTTGTCATCCTTTTCTCGTCTAGCGGCTTCTTTTCGGAGAATATGGGCATTATAAACATCTTCTGTTATGTTTTGCGTTTGAAATCCGCAACATATATCGCACTGATCTTTTTTAGGTTTGTATAATGATAAGTTGAGATCTTGAAATATTTCTTTGAATGTTCGTTTACACACACATGCTTCACCTTCAAAATGTGTTTTGTATGTCTGATACAATTCAGCCATGTCAGCAAATACAGGTTCCAAATAGCGTTTATTGGTTGTAGCTCTACAATAATGACTTGGCAAATTAGGCAATGATTCTAAAAACAATCGGGCATTAATTACTTTCTGTGACTGTTTCTTTAATTGTTTCGACTTGGGTTCTTCTTCAGAACTTATATTGGATGCTTTATCTTGTGGATCTCGGGGTTTCAAATTAGCAGCTTTGTTAGGTTCAATTTTGTCAATCCATCCATATACCATTTTCTCACCAACACCTAAAGTATTTAAGAACATTTGTTTGCAAACTTTCCTTATATTAAGGAGACATCCCGCCGGTTTGATTCTTTCAAGGGCACCTTTCTTTTTATCGATCATATTAGAAACGAACATCTTCTTAGCACTCCAATCAGCATCCCAAAACTTAACAAAAATACTTTTTCTGTCTTCTTCCTCAAAAGTTGAACAACATTTTCTTTGGTTTTAAAATTCTTTCAGAAACATCACGTTTACTGTACCCCCCAGCGTCAATTCGGTAAGATTTATATTTCTTTCCGTGCATCCTGCGATTTTTATTTTGAAATTTAGCCCATTGACCTTTATCTGCTTTTCCTGGCTTTGCTCTTTTTTTACCTGTATTATCCCAGTCCTCTTGCTGCACAGTAACCGTTTCAACTACATCACCCGGAAATACGACTTCATCATCGCTTATAGATACATCAGCAGGGGGAGTCCAATCGGGATCCCTAACCTCATCATCGAGATCCATGGTTTCATCTGTACTCGGATGTCTGACGTTGGAAGACAAATTCAAAATGTCATCTATATCGGTTGAAGCAATTTCTTCAATTCTCTCAGGGCTATGAGGTTCACTATGGGGGTTGATAAGTTCTGCCAGTATACCAATATCTATTTCAGAACTACTTTCATCTTTATCAGGTTCATCAATGGGTAATGACTCAGTGCTCCCTTCAGTAGCAGGTGTATAATTGGATAAGAGCAGGGTGTTTCCGTCATTGCCACCAACAGTAACAGAAACTTCAATTTTAGCAGATTGGTTATTGGGTAGGAGTTGAGTGGTACCAGCAGAAGGAGCATGCTCTTGATTTCTCTGTTGTGCAAGTTGAACCAAAAATTTGCCACGGGAACTAATGAGGGGTATTTTTGGCATAATTAGTTCCGTAATCAATACCTAAAACAAATAAAATGAAATTCAAAATTGTCGTATGTCTGTTAAATGGGAGAAAATCACGAAAATGTTTGAAATTTACAAATCCTCGTATATCTTGATTTTGTGTAAAAAAATCGGCTTATTTTGTATGTGAGAGAACGAATTTGCTTTATTCACGATTATAACGCTAATTTTGAGATATAGAATCAATCACTTATACATGAAAGAATTACCTATATGTACCTATATCTTTCAGAATTGCCTAAAATCACAATTACCTCTATCTATGTCCTTTCAAATTAAGCTATGCTGTGTATTCTTTGAATGTTTTTAGGTGAAATAACAACTCAAACCAACCCAAATGTAATTGATTACGTTTATTATGATTTATTTTATAATATAATTTCAACATACCTTCAAAATCACTATAATAGCATTGTAGATAACGTAGGCCACGCACTGGTGACACTTGACTTAGACATACGATATTTTAGAATTCCATGTTTAACCACCAACAGAAATACGACATTTCATCATATGACTATAAAATGAAATCTAATTGGCTCAGCTGTACGATATTTTGACAGAAGATGGCCTGTACAATTCTCTTGAAAATAAACCGTATTTTTACGAAAATCTCGACGAGGTTTCAGAATCCCACCGACGATATATCGAATTCTAATGCCAAACCTTTGAAAAAGATAGCTTGCCAGGCAAGGTAATATACGCCCACTGGCAGCATTTATTTCAAATAAAAACTTTTCAGTAAGGTTACAATAAGTGGAATGAAATATTCAACCTTCCAACCTATTTTTTTCTAGGGTCTCTAGTTTCATTTAAAACTGTCAAGAATTGTACCTAATAACAACTCATTAAATATTTTTCGGTATTTTTATGATTCGCAATAGGGTTCACCCTTAATAATAATTTGATATTTTTAATTCTTAATAAGGCTCATCCTTGGTTGATATTAAACAGTTTCAGCGAGTTTTGTCAAAAAGGAATGTTTAGAGTGTTCACAAGCCAAAAGTTGAAAGCGTTTTTGAAAAGAGGCGCAATAACTGACACTAAATATTTTTCGATTTATCTGATTTTCAATAGGGTTTATCCTTGTGAGAAAACAAATACTAAAGCCAAGTTTCATCAAAATCCATTCAAAATTGTTCTTTCTAGAGTGTTTACGAGTTAAATTGAACGCGTTTTCTAAAACAAGGTCAATAACTTGTACTAAATATTTTTCGATTTTCAATAGGGTTCATCCTTGGGAGACTACAAATACTCCAGCCAAGTTACATCAAAATCCATTAAAAATTGTTCTTTCTAGAGTGATTACAAGCTAAAATTTAGACGCGTTTTCAAGAACAATGGATATAACTGACACTAAATATATTTCTATTTATTTGATTTATAATAGGGTTCATCCTTGGATAAAAACAAATACTCAAGCCAAAGTTAACCAAAATCCATTAAGAATAGTTCTTTCTAGAGTGTTTACAAGCTAAAATTGAATGCGTTTTCAAGAACAAGGGCAGTAACTCATACTAAAAAAAATTTCGATTTCGCTGATTTTCAATAGGGTTCATCCTTGAGTTATAACACACTCTCACACCAAGTTTCATCGAAATCCATCAAGAATTGTGCCATGTAGAGTGTTTACGAGACAAAAATCGAACGCGTTTAAAAGAACAAGGGAATTCATATTAGATATATTTTGATATTTTTAATTTTCAATTAGGCTCATCCCTTGCGATATCCAACAATTTCAGTGAGTTTTGTCAACATTGGTCATGAATTGTACCTTCTAGAGTGTTTATTAGCCAAAAAGTTAAACCCGTTTTCAAACACAAGGGCAATAACTGACACTAAATATATTTCGAATTATTTGATTATCAATAAGGTTCATCCTTGGGTAAAAACAAATACTCAAGCCAAGTTTTATCAAAATCCATTAAGAATTGTTCTTTCTAGAGTGCTTACAAGCTAAAAGTGAACGCATTTTCAAACACAAGGGCAATAACTGATAATAAATATTTTTCGATATAACTGAATTTCAATAGGGTTCATCCTTAGGTGATTACAAATACTCATGCCAAGTTATATCAAGATAGCTTGCCAGGCAAGGTAATATACGCCCACTGGCAGCATTTATTTCAAATAAAAACTTTTCAGTAAGGTTACAATAAGTTGAATGAAATATTCAACCTTCCAACCTATTTTTTTCTAGGGTCTCTAGTTTCATTAAAAACTGTCAAGAATTGTACCTAATAACAACTCATTAAATATTTTTCGGTATTTTTATGATTTGCAATAGGGTTCACCCTTAATAATATTTTGATATTTTTAATTCTTAATAAGGCTCATCCTTGGTTGATATTAAACAATTTCAGCGAGTTTTGTCAAAAAGGAATTTTTTAGAGTGTCCACAAGCCAAAAGTTGAAAGCATTTTTGAAAACAGGCGCAATAACTGACACTAAATATTTTTCGATTTATCTGATTTTCAATAGGGTTTATCCTTGTGAGAAAACAAATACTAAAGCCAAGTTTCGTCAAAATCCATTCAAAATTGTTCTTTCTAGAGTGTTTACGAGTTAACGCGTTTTCAAAAACAAGGTCAATAACTTGTACTAAATATTTTTCGATTTTCAATAGGGGTCATCCTTGGGAGACAACAAATAACACAGCCAAGTTACATCAAAATCTATTAAAAATTGTTCTTTCTAGAGTGTTTACAAGCTAAAATTGAACGCGTTTTCAAGAACAAGGGCTATAACTGACACTAAATATTTCCATCTATTTGATTTATAATAGGGTTCATCCTTGGGTTAAAACAAATACTCAAGCCAAAGTTAATCAAAATCCATCAAGAATAGTTCTTTCTAGAATGTGTACAAGCTAAAATTGAATGCGTTTTCAAGAACAAGGGCAGTAACTCATACTAAAAAAATTTTCGATTTCGCTGATTTTCAATAGGGTTCATCCTTGAGTTATAACACATTCTCACACCAAGTTTCATCGAAATCCATCAAGAATTGTGCCATGTAGAGTGTTTACGAGGCAAAAATCGAACGCGTTTAAAAGAACAAGGGCACTAATTCATATTAGATATATTTTGATATTTTTAATTTTCAATTAGGCTCATCCCTTGCGATATCCAACAATTTCAGTGAGTTTTGTCAACATTGGTCATGAATTGTACCTTCTAGAGTGTTTATTAGCCAAAAAGTTAAACCCGTTTTCAAACACAAGGGCAATAACTGACACTAAATATATTTCGATTTATTTGATTTTCAAAAAAGGTTCATCCTTGGGTAAAAACAAATACTCAAGCCAAGTTTTATCAAAATCCATTAAGAATTGTTCTTTCTAGAGTGTTTACAAGCTAAAATTGAACGCGTTTTCAAACACAAGGGCAATAACTGATACTAAATATTTTTCGATTTAACTGAATTTCAATAGGGTCCATCCTCTGGTGATTACAAATACTCATGCCAAGTTATGTCAAAATCGCTCAAGAATTGTGACATGTAGAGTGTTTACGAGACAATAATCGAACACATTTTATAGAACAAGGACAATAATTCCTATTAAATATATTTCGATATGTGCTATTTTCAAAGGGGTTCATTCTTGGGTGATATTAAACAATTTCAGCAAGTTTCGTCAAAATTGGTCAATAACTGTGCTTTGTAGAGTGTTTACAAGCTAAAAATTGAACGCGTTTTCAAAAACAAGGGCAATAACTGATATTAATTTTTTTTCGATTTGACTGGTTTCCAATAGGCTTCATCCTTGGGTGATAACAAATACTCAGGCCAAGTTTCATTAAAATCCATTAAAAATTGTTCTCCCAAGAGTGTTTACAAGCTAAAATTGAACGCGTTTTCAAGCTGATTTTCGATAGGGTTTATCCTTGAGTTATAACATACTCTCACACCAAGTTTCATCAAAATCGGTCAAGAATTGCACGTTGTAGAGTGTTTACGAGCCATTCAAGAACATGGGCACGAACTCATACTAATTTTTTTCCGATTTCGCTGATTTTCAATAGGGTTCATCCTTGCGTGATCATAAACACTCATATTAAGTTTCATCTAAATCCGTCAAGAATTACAGCGTGTAGAGTGTTTACAAGCAATTGTGGACGGACGGACCGACGGACGGACGGACGGATGTGGGTGACGACAATATACGCCCCCCATTTCATGTGGGCGTATAAAAAAATGGCATAGATGCGATTGTTAACAAAGGCCTATCAGAAAAAACAACAGAATCAAAAACACGCTGTATTTCACTTTATCAAATGGGAACGCTGTAAATAAAACTGAATATATAATTGAATTGCTTTGTCAGTGAAAAGATAGAAGGTCAAACAACTAAAAAAAATGGACACTTTTTTAAAAATAATGGACACTTTTAAAAAATTAATGGACATTTAGTGAACAATTTTCATGAAATAGTGGACAGTTAGTGAGTAGTTCAACCAACACTCATACATTCTACTAGAGAATGGATAAATACAACAAAGGATGACGTCATAGCTGTTATTTAAGTAAAATTATATTAGTATCAGTTTGCAAAGTCTCGTTTACAGTGTAAAATATATCCTCTGCTCAAATTTTCCATCACAATATATATTTTTTCTGCAAAATCTTGTATTGTAAGACCCTGTTACTTAACGCAACATAGACTTGACGAACATGAAATATTCTATGAAGAGATATTAAGCCTCTATCAATTGTACATTGTGAATAGTAATTGCATAAGCAAGGTGCAATGGAAACTGACATCTAACATCGCCTTTGAAGTTACTATGGGGACAAATCATAAATTAACATTTACCTGTTAATCAACACAATTTGACTTTATGACCTGTTACATAATCTTCTTAATTAGGGTGTAATTTTATTCAAAAAAGTTTCGTAAATTTTATTTTTACATATTGATTTATATATTGTTTTAAAGCTATGAATATGTTCATTATTAATCTGTTCGAATTTGTCGAATATAAATGTCAATTTCGAGATGCCTATAAAACCGGAAAGTAAAGTTTGTCAACCATTATAAACGAGGTTTTGATAGACACCAAAATCATACAAAACAAATAAATTTTAGCCGACTTATTAAAATTTTGCTAAAATGAGCAACTCTGATGTAACAGCGCATACGCGACTTCCACGTTATTTTTTTTTCTTAGGTGATTCATTCTACATTTGTGAATTACACCGGAAGCATAGTCGACCAAGGTAATTCGAGAAACAGGAAGTCCCCATGCACAAACCAGAAGTGATTCAATAGTTTTGATGATATATTTTTATTTGTTGAGGCCTTCTCTCTATAAATTTCAGATCGATCCGATAATTAGCGCATGAGTTGAAAAATTTGCAATTTTTCATGAAATTTTATTTGTCTATGAAAATTTTCATTATTTTTATTTTTTTTATTCCATCCGATAAATCTTGTAACAAAAAAAAAAATTAAAAACGAAACCCGAGGTAAATCGGTCCATAAATAAGGTCTACAGCTTCCAAACAAATCCACCTAAATCCATCATAAAACCAGCTATCTATCTATCCACAAGGAATTCAAGAACAAAGGCAGATGCCTTTTTCAAGAAGAAGAGCAATAGCTCATATTAAATATATTCATCTTTGACTTTCTATAGGGTTCATCCTTGGATTATAACAAACACATCAAGTTTCATCGAAATCCACCAAGAAACCAGCTCGCTATCGTGCTTACAAAAAAATCAAAAATAAAGGCAGATGCATTTACAAGAAGAAGAGCAATTACTCATATCTGTTAAAATTGAATTTACACACAATTTATGGGACACATTTCGATCAATCAATTCTCAATATTGAACCATATATATTTTGAAAGGCCACAATATTAGGATTCATAATAACAGGCCCGCAAACTTGATAAGACAATGTCGAGGGAGAAAGATTGCCAAGGCTTAAAGTACTGACATAATATTGTAAATCTATGCCTTATGCATTGAGAGAAACACAAAAGGCATTTCTATTAACACATGAAATGTGCGTATTGTCATCACTATAGAAGGCGCAATTGATGACGGATTTTAATGACACTTGATATAAGTGTTTCTTATCACACAAGGATATATTAAAAATCAGCAACGTTGAAACAAAAAATTAGTATGAGTTATCGCTCTTGTGTAATGTGCAATTCTTAACGGATTTTGATGAAACTTTGTGTGAGAGTGTTTTATAACTAAAGGATGGACCCTATTCGAAAATCAGCAAAATCGAAAAATATTAAGTATGAGTTAGTGCCCTTGTTCTTTAAAACGTTTTCAATTTTAGCTTGTAAACTCTTGAGAAAGAACAATTCTTTATGGATTTTGATGAAACTAGGCTTGAATATTTGCTATCACATATATCTATATTTAGTATCAGTATTTTGCCCGTTTTTACGCGTTCACATTTTGGCTCATAAACATTCTAGAAGGTACAATTCTTAATCAAATTTGACGAAACTCGATGGATTGTTTGTTATCACCCAAGAGTGAACCCTAATGAGGATAAAAAATACCGAAATATATGAATATTTCATTCCGCTGATTGTTACTGTACTGTCTAGTTATTATTCAATATCTATGCTGTCAGTGAGCGTATATTATCTTGCCTGGCAAGCTATCTTCTAACTAAATAATACGCGAGGAAGGAGACAATAACACATATATTTTACAGGCTTTAATAACATTGAGAAGCACGTGGAAGAAAATATATAAAATGAATTTACTTCATGTTTTTCTAATTTTTTACGATAAAAGAGACCTAAATTTCTTAATAGCAGACAAAGTTTAAATTACCCCTTATGTTAAGTTAATGAGTCAGGCATTATTTAGATAAGTTTTGTATACACCGCTTTCTTAAAGTTGAATAATTAAGTATAATAAATACACTAAACATGACAAAATAATAAAAGATGCACTCAATTAAAAAAAGTTTTCTTCCGTCTTGTACATCAACAAGATTACTGGTCAGAATGACCTCAGATGTTCGCAATCAGTCGTAATTTTGAAAATTTTCCTCTACATAAGAATTTTTTTGAGGCTTCTGACGGCCCTGTAATGATCATTAATTTACAACCATACACGTTTAATGTAGACCAATATTAACATTTATTCGTTACAATTTTACTTCTCCGAAAAATATCCAATGAAATCACAGTTAAATAAAATTCTTCTTGTAACGATAATCACCCAACACCCGTCTGACCACGTGACTGTCATGTGATAATTTGACGTCACCATCTTCAGCCAATCGTTATAATGGAATAATACCACGTGATCTTTTATTTTACTACGTATTATGGCCTTAACGTTGCTTAGCACGAAGGCAAGATTTACCGTCTACAAAGATAAGTGCCAAATCTTCGTGGAAATTGGCTGAATCCCAGGAAACATGACTTCTGATACAACAATTTCTTTAAGAAATGGTCAGGAACTGTAAGTGATATATGTTTTCTTGTTTGAAAACAAGAGTTTTGATCTTTTAGTTTTAACTCAGCAACACCCTCTCTTACTTTTATTTTTACTCTTGACTCTTACACTTAGTCTACAGCCTTGCCTTAGCTTTCTTCACTAGGCTACTGCCTATAAATGAGGGAAATAATGTATCTAAAGGTTAAAGGTTAAGCCCCTCCTTAATTAAGAATGCTTAGACAATGATCCGAGTATAAGAGTCTTCTATGCTTCTAATCATTAATGAAGTCTCAGACTTTGAATCCACTCTAGGCTAGCAGTTTATTATGCTAGACTGAAGTTTTATAACTATTTCTAGTAGTTCTGATAGTCTTTTATAAGGCCTATTGAATCTTTCTCCGGGACTAGGTCGATAGGCTTTGACTGAATGAATAGATTTTTGCAATTAACCAGTTTGATTGAAAGACTTTCAGCAAGTGTACAGTACCGGTAGTTCTTGTTAGGTACCCGGTACATTGGACAGAACTTCATTATTAGTCTGTAAGGTTAATTTTTATACGACCACATGAAATAGATGGCGTAAATTGTCGTCACCCTCATCCGTCCGTCCTTTCGTCTTTCCGTCCGTTCACAATTGCTCGAAAACACGGATTTAGATGAAACTTGATATGAGTGTTTATGATCACGCAAGGATGAACCCTTTTGAAAATAAAAAATATCGAAATATATTTAATACGAATTATGGCCCTTATATATAATGTGTTGGATTTTTAACATGTAAACACTCTACAAGTTACATTTCTTGAGCGATTTTGATGTAACTCTACAATATGTCATTCTTGACCGGTTTTGATGAAACTTGGTGTGAGAGTGTGTTATATATAACTCAGGGATGAACGCTATTGAAAATCAGCGAAATCGAAAAAATATTTAGTATGGGTTGTTGCCCTTGTTCTTGAAAACGCGTTCAATTTTAGCTTGTAAACACTCTAGAAAGAACAATTCTTAATGGATTTTGATAAAACTTGGCTTGGGTATTTGTTTTTACCGCAGGTTGAACCCTATTGAAAATCAAATAAATGGAAATATATTTAGTGTCAGTTATTGCCCTTGTTCTTGAAAACGCTTTCAATTTTAGCTTGTAAACACTCTAGAAAGAAGAATTTGTAATGTATTTTGATGAAACGTGGCTTGAGTATTTGTTTCCCCCAGGGTACATTCTGGCCCAATTGAATACCGGTATGTCCCTAATTGAGGTGTGCTTAGTTGAAGGTGTGCCTAAATGACAATGTGCCTAATTGAGTATCTGCCTAAATCGCTGTGCCTAAATAACACTGTGCCTAAATGGCAAGTCCCTATAAATGACTGTGTGCCTAAATGAAGTGTGTCAAAATGAGGTGTGCCTAGTGCTTAAAAAAATGTGCCTAAATGACAGCTTACCGGTTCCTTTGGTTGTAATGAATGTAAGCTTATGTCCGCTACACCGATCCAGAAACCACTCGATAACATTATTAAAGTGGATATGAACTATTTGGGTTTTTTTTTCTGAATCAATTCGACTTACACTAAGTTGGTATGACGTGTGCGGAGATAGTGTAGAGTTGACGCCTCGATAAGATTGATATAATGAGAGTATAAATTAAAAAAAAAATTAAAAACTTGCTTAACTACTAGTATTTGTCAATCTTTAAACAATTGTATTCTCTTTTCTCAGGCAAGATCATATTGCAGCCTGGACCACATTTTCCAAAAATATAAGCAATGCTTATGTAAGTATGGCCAAAACCATACAGAAAGAATGCAAAATTTTTCAGAAGAGTTATTCCTCTCCACAGGGTAAGTTGTAAAGGCAAACGAATAGTCTCAATTTAAATGAAGCCCAAATTCTCATTTATCAAATGATGAAGCTAAATATTTGATTAGTCTCTGAAATGGATGCCATGTTGACATTTAGTTTGACCTGGAATAAAATACTAAAGTACTAATTGTGATGAAACTAAATTAGAATGTAAGTATTTCAAGCTCACTATAAATTAAAGTTATCAACTTTAGGCCCCATTGTTGGCTACACTTTTTATTTAAGGCGACCAAATTAATCAAAATGTGGCTGAGTTATCGAGCTCATTGACCGAAGCTGTATTAAGATCTGCAAAAAGCATAGAAGAAAAGTGGCTAAAGCAAAGAGAGGATCCCTCAGCATGGACTTCTCTTAGCAGGTATTGTTATTTTTTTCTTATCAAGCAATTCCGAGCCATATTCTCTTCAAGTCTAAATGCAACTTGTCGAAAGTAAGCTAATAATAATGGTAGACTTGCTGGAATAGTTTTACAATTATCTCATCCTAATATTTCAACTGCTTCTATTGCTTTATTATTTAAGGTCATGTTACACACTTTTTATAAGCCCACACATTAATGTAGGCGTATATAGTCGTCGCCCCTATCCGTCTGTCTGTTCGTCCGTCCACAATTGTTGTGGACACGATAAAGAGCAAGATTCCTAATGGGTTGTGATGAAACTAGTCGTGTGTTTTTGTAATGACACAAGGAATAACCTTTTTAAAAATCAGACAAATCGAAAAATATTTAATATGAATTATTGCCCTTCTTCTTAAATTCTTGATTTTGATTAAATTTGATTTGATGTGAGTGTTTGTAATCAATTGAGTATGAACACTATTGAAAATCAAACGAATCGAAAAATGTTTACTGTGAGTTAATGTCCTTATTCTTGAACTCTTTGTGGACATGATAGAGAACTTGTCAAATTAACTGCCATTATAAATGTGGGCGTATTACGATGGCAATTGCTATTTTTTATTGTTCAAAAGCCTTTTCAAAAATATACTTTCATACGAGTTTTGTACGTTTAAAGGGAAAGTTTCGCCTTCGTCATAATTATACCCCATATTCTTAAAGTATCTTATTTTAATACATTGAACACACTATCTTAGAGAGGACAGAATATCTGTAAGCTTAATTCTATTGAGATGAATATGAAAATTTGAATCTTTAAATAATTCTATGAGATGGAATCATTGAATGACAATAATTATAAATCGAATCCTATTCTAAAAAAAAATGTATCTTTATCTTTAACCTTCATATTTTCTTTATTTCCTCATATTAACTAATCCTTTCTTTTCTCATTCCCTTTTCTATCTCTGTGGTAAATTTGACAATAAAATTGAGATTGGCATCCTCAATCAACAACTTGAATTACAACGTGTCAGGAAACAGGAGTTTTAATCCTCTTCAGTTGGCAGAAAAGGTATGATATTTTACATGTAATTATAATGGTGCTATTATTAAAATCATGTTACCTCTTTTACATCTAGCTTGAAAATAGTCAGTGATCTTGGACATCTTTTGACCTTGACAAAGGTAGCAGCTCTCAAAATGTTCAAATATTTTGTTTAGTGAAGGAAAAGCTTGTTTATGTTTAAAATGTTTTTATTCATTAAATAATTATACAATTTATTATAGAACTACATCAAAGCTGAGAAAAAACTAAGAAAAAGGTTCAACATTTTGTTTTGGTAACAGCAAAAAAAGTATTCAAAGACAAAAGAGAAAAATGAACGAGTGTCATCGCAAATACATTGATTTGTATAACGGTGAAATGAAGAATAGAGCCAAATATATTGAGGTGAGATATAAAATATTCAATAAAACGTCATCTAGTTAAATAGATTTTGAAGGATTGACTGATACATGCAATGATGCCAGGCTTTGTGGGATATAAGAATGACTCCAATAGAATCTCTTGGTACGAATTATATCTTTTAGTCGTATATCCCATAGACAGATTTATAACTTGCCTGTAGTATTATGTCAGATGAGTTCAAAATGTTATTTCTATAAAACCGATAATTATTTTATCACCATTTCTGCATTTTATCCGAATTAATTTAAAAAAAAGGAACAAATTCAAATTTGACGAATTTTCTCTTAGCTTGTTATAAAATTATTGGGAATTACTATTTGATCACTAAGTCTTAAGGAGGGCTCTAACAAAAATTTAAAAACGTTTTGAGATAACTTTGGATCAAATGATCTGATATATCTGTGATGGTTTATGTTACCTTGCATGAAAAGCTATCATTATTATTTATTACAATTTTTTCCAGGCACATCAAGCTTTAGATGAAGAATTAGAAGGTAGAGGTGTTGATCTGTTTAATTTATACAAAAATGCGAACTGTGAATTCATACAGAATTTAAAATGTACTTCTGCAGGCAGATCAGGGTCAGTTTTATTATTATTAACTTATTTTAAATCTCTTAAAGGGATAGGTTCGCCATTTGTATGACCAATCATAATCAGAAACAAAACAATTGAATTAGATTTTTCCAAGGAAGGATATCTATAGTAATATTGGATTAAAAACCGTGATCTAAGATCATTATGAAAAGGAACATTATTAAAAAGTAATGAAGCTGAGAAGATCAGTAAAATTGTGTCGAGAATTATTCCTGTGATACATGTATATAGATAAGTTATGTTATAGAAATAGAAAGTAATATTCCTAGTAAGAGGTAGTTTTGGAAGATATATGTGTTTTTTATGCTTTTCTAGACTATTTTCGTTATTCAAAAACCCAATTATTGAAGTTAATAAGAATAATTAGTTTAAGAATAAGGCCCCGGATGTTTCAATATTATGAAGTAACTACCGGTACCGCTAAATTTCATAAATAAATCACGTACATTTGAATCGCTCCCAGAATTTGGTTTTATGAATATAATTATGATACCAAACTGATGGTATGAACTTAACACGGGGTTTTAATAAGTTTTGCATGATTTTTATCTTGATAATTGTTAATTTGTTTGTAGGGCTATGTTTGGGAATTTGGTAGAGGTATTCCAACAATGTAATGTACCAGGGCAAGGTGATACAACAGTGAAAAACAGGCAAATGAAATTGAATTTCCCCAAGAAAGTGGTAGATAGATCTGTCGATGGAGATTCAAAAGATGATAGTAACCAAACTGCAGTACCACCAGCAGCTCAAGAAACTATGTCTATTGATAGTGGTAAGCTATTACATTATTCTATCTTTATTACATATGTTTGAGATAGGAGCTGCAGTATGCAGATTTTTTATTAATTACATTCATGTATCTACTTGATCAAACTGGTAAATTAAAAATGGAAGTACTAATTGTTAATGATGTATTTTAACCTTGTTTTCATGTTTGGCTTTATAATGTTTTTATATTATAAGTTGAAACTTTTAGAATAAGAAGTTGACATATTTCTTAATTCATATCCGTACAGTGATTTTCTAAAAACAATAACGAAATTGAAAGGTTTACGTAAATTTGAAAAATGATTTTAATGCTTACGTTAATTTTAAAAATGATATTGGCGTTTGAGAGTTATTGGTTTAAATTTTTGAGTTTATACTTTCAATTTGGGCAAACAAGATTTTTGACCTACAATAAAATCCAGAATTTCCCCTTTAAAAGATGAACAGATTTGTATATTAGTAGAAATTTAGATTATGAATTATCATGAGATATAAAGTGATATTGATTATTGTTTACTAATGTAGATAATTGTTTGTATATTTCAAATCTGATATGGAATTACAACAAAATGAAAATAAAGATAGTCCCACTTTTGACGTCTTATCAGGATCGTCCTTGGATGAAAGAGTTTGGGAATGCATGTCAAAATCATCCACGATGAAAGCAGCAGCAAAGAAGCAGGACCCATCAAAACCCATAATTGAAGAAAATGAACTGGAGGAATCGGCCAGCTTTGAAATCATAAGATCATCATGTTAATTAAGTAAATTAATTCACTAAATATTTTCTTTTCTTACTATCAGCATTATGGCCAGTTGTCTGCTCCATAGCAACATTGATATTCGGTTGTCTGCTCAGCATCCCGACTATCAATGTAGCTGTGGAAAATCCTGGTCCATAACTGCAATAGTATATTTGAAATCAATCAGAAATGGCATTTTTTTTAAAATCATTTTTGGCATCTGAAAAGTTTAAAATGACCGTAAGCAAATCACTTTCTGTCAATCTGTTATACTACAAGATATCGATACATTGTCTGTGTTTGTAAGACAGAATCATGCCACCTTGTTGTAATGGACTTCGTGCTGAACCATGTAAAATATAATAGTACTATTGTTATGAAATGTATCAAGAAATAAACAAAGTTTGTCTGAATCCAAAGATCAGATTTTCGTTTCTTTTTTTTCTTCATTGTAATCTAATATCATTTGTGCTGAGGCCGTGTTCACCAAACACAGATTGTCATGTAGAATGTGTGTCTAATTATATACATACGTTCTTGATTAATAGAATACATAATGTATTTACCCTGAACAAGTTTTTTTTTTTTGTCCTAAATCATCACCTCGTCATCTTGAATATTTCCTGTAATTGATTGTTGTTTCACGTGTTTTTGATCTCACGTGATCTATAATAATGCACGTACAGGAGTATTTCTTATGGTTTGTTTATACAGTATTTTTAATGGTCTATATTAAATCTCAGAGTTCGAATTCATTGTTGTTTCAAAGAATCAATAAATGAGGGGTGGCGTAAGTCCACAGACAAATTAGTATACAAACACTTGAAACGGGGATTGGCCACGTGTTCCTCTACTTTTTCTTTTTTTTTTGTTATGTTCCAAATTGGAATAGCAGCCTCAAAGTATTAGCGTTAGTCTTAGAATATCTTTGCATTGATAAAAATGAATATTGTTGTGTTTGTTTACATTGATAAGAAATGCATTTCCTTCTAGAAATATCAACCTCAAATTACAGTGTGTGCTCATGTTAATATTTTATGTTCGTGAAGACATTCTAAGACTCATAGTTCGATTTGGTTTGATGAAACTGTCTTGGACAGTAACATACGCCCACTGGCAGCTAACTTTGTCATTTTCCTTTAATGTAATAGCTACCTTGGAACACCAAAAGTAAATGAGGTGCTTTTGCAAAATAGTGCTTGTAGTGAATAGTCAATCAGAAAAATTGTAAACAGTAAGCCATTATGTTTAGTGGGTCGTGATTTATGATTGACTGTATTTTCTGGGGTACAGATCCTACATTCTGTGAAGCTAGAATGCTATTGCATTAAAAGTATAAGCAGAAACTGATTGTAATATTAAGCTTGACATTGTAAAAATTCTGTAAAATAAACATGCAATGGTGTAGTTTAGTCTTGTATATTCTCAATTTATTTCTTAAACAAAAAATCATCAAAACATTATAAACTCTTCAGTAAGAATGTCAAGTGGATCAAATGAGTGGTGAACTTGCCCTGTCTCACTATGTAAAGTATACAAGATAGCTTGCCAGGCAAGGTAATATACGCCCACTGGCAGCATTTATTTCAAATAAAAACTTTTCAGTAAGGTTACAATAAGTGGAATGAATTATTCAACCTACCAACCTATTTTTTTCTAGGGTCTTTAGTTTCATTAAAAACTGTCAAGAATTGTACCTAATAACAACTCATTAAATATTTTTCGGTATTTATATGATTTGCAATAGGGTTCACCCTTAATAATATTTTGATATTTTTAATTCTTAATAAGGCTCATCCTTGGTTGATATTAAACAATTTCAGCGAGTTTGTCAAAAAGGAATGTTTAGAGTGTTCACAAGCCAAAAGTTGAAAGCGTTTTTGAAAACAGGCGCAATAACTGAGACTAAATATTTTTCGATTTATCTGATTTTCAATAGGGTTTATCCTTGTGAGAAAACAAATACTAAAGCCAAGTTTCATCAAAATCCATTCAAAATTGTTCTTTCTAGAGTGTTTACGAGTTAAATTGAACGCGTTTTCAAAAACAAGGTCAATAACTTGTACTAAATATTTTTCGATTTTCAATAGGGTTCATCCTTGGGAGACAACAAATACTCCAGCCAAGTTACATCAAAATCCATTAAAAATTGTTCTTTCTAGAGTGTTTACAAGCTAAAATTGAACGCGTTTTCAAGAACAAGGGCTATAACTGACACTAAATATATTTCTATTTATTTGATTTATAATAGGGTTCATCCATGGGTAAAAACAAATACTCAAGCCAAAGTTAATCAAAATCCATTAAGAATAGTTCTTTCTAGAGTGTTTACAAGCTAAAATTGAATGCGTTTTCAAGAACAAGGGCAGTAACTCATACTAAAATTGTTTTCGATTTTGCTGATTTTCAATAGGGTTCATCCTTGAGTTATAACACACTCTCACACCAAGTTTCATCGAAATCCATCAAGAATTGTGCCATGTAGAGTGTTTACGAGACAAAAATCGAACGCGTTTAAAAGAACAAGGGCAATAATTCATATTAGATATATTTTGATATTTTTAATTTTCAATTAGGCTCATCCCTTGCAATATCCAACAATTTCAGTGAGTTTTGTCAACATTGGTCATGAATTGTACCTTCTAAAGTGTTTATTAGCCAAAAAGTTAAACCCGTTTTCAAACACAAGGGCAATAACTGACACTAAATATATTTCGATTTATTTGATTTTCAATAAGGTTCATCCTTGGGTAAAAACAAATACTCAAGCCAAGTTTTGACAAAATCCATTAAGAATTGTTCTTTCTAGAGTGCTTAAAAGCTAAAATTGAACGCGTTTTCAAACACAAGGGCAATAACTGATACTAAATATTTTTCGATTTAACTGAATTTCAATAGGGTTCATCCTTAAGTGATTAGAAATACTCATGCAAAGTTATGTCAAAATCGCTAAAGAATTGTGACTTGTAGAGTGTTTACAAGGCAAAAATCCAACACATTTTATAGAACAAGGGCAATAATTCCTATTAAATATATTTCGATATGTGCTATTTTCAAAAGGGTTCATTCTTGGGTGATATTAAACAATTTCAGCAAGTTTCGTCAAAATCGGTCAATAACTGCGCTTTGTAGAGTGTTTACAAGCTAAAAATTGAACGCGTTTTCAAAAACAAGGGCAATAACTGATATTAAATTTTTTTCGATTTGACTGGTTTTCAATAGGCTTCATCCTTGGGTGATTTCAAATACTCAGGCCAAGTTTCATTAAAATCCATTAAAAATTGTTCTCTCAAGAGTGTTTACAAGCTAAAATTGAACGCGTTTTCAAGAACAAGGGCAATAACTCATACTAAATGTTTTTCGATTTCGCTGATTTTCGATAGGGTTTATCCTTGAGTTATAACATACTCTCACACCAAGTTTCATCAAAATCAGTCAAGAATTCTACTTTGTAGAGTGTTTACGAGCCATTCAAGAACAAGGGCACAAACTCATACTAATTTTTTTCCGATTTCGCTGATTTTCAATAGGGTTCATCCTTGCGTGATCATAAACACTCATATTAAGTTTCATCTAAATCCGTCAAGAATTACACCGTGTAGAGTGTTTACGAGCAATTGTGGACGGACGGACGGACAGACGGACGGACGGACCGACGGACGGACGGACGGACGGATGTGGGTGACGACAATATACACCCCCCATTTCATGTGGGCGTATAAAAATAAATAAAACTAAAGCTACACGTGGCACAGAGTGGGACTTTGCTAAAGCCTAGCGCACATCGACCTTACGACTGGCTGCAACTAGCCGCGCGCGGTATATTCGCAACTGGGGGGAACTGGCAGGATACGGTAGCAACTGATCAGTTGCCAATTTAGGCCTATGCGCGCGGTCTTACTACTGACGGGAACTGAAAAATCACCGTATCCCGCCAATCGCACAGATTCGTCGATGTGAGCGTTCTTGCAACTAGTTGTCTCCAGTCGCAATGGTTCAATGAGCGTGTCCAATCACATGAGACGTCATATGACTCGCCTTTAGCAAAGATGGCTACCGACACGGGAAACGTGGAATGGTCGGAGGCTGAAGAAGATTGTTTAGTAGAAATGTGGCGGGAGAGGGTTCGCTTGTTTGATGCTAGTGTTAATAATTGTGTGTTTTTTTAACATATTGAAATATGCCAGTCAGTATCATCTAACTATGCGTGGCAGATCGGTAGCCTACAGAAATCACGTAGACATAGATAGGCCTACACAATAGTTCCAATTTTTTTACATTGGCTTACGCCACTGTTTTTTTTAAATGGTTGGCATATGTGTAAAATATTAATTAAAATCGGGTGGTTATTATGGTGCCTTAAACGACTTCAACACTTAATAAAATTAGACCCACGCACCTTCATCATGGAAGCGGCCATTTGACATGACCAAACCAACTCTTCGTTGTTTACATGAGTTGCCGATTCGATGTGCGCGCTCTTAAAACTGAAACTGACCAGTTGCAGTCAGTTGGCAACTGATCAGTCGAGTTGCTTTCAGTCGCAAGGCCGATGTACGCTTAGCTTTATGTCGCAAAATTGCAATAATCAGGAAAAAACATCTGATTTTCTAGGATAAACTGGCCAAAGCAAAGAGGTATCTGTGTACAAAGAACTTTTTTGAAAAACGTTATTTCCTACAGACGTAATTCGCTGACCCATATAAATGGAAAATTGGAAGTTCGCCCGAATGTGCCACGCTCATCTTTTTTTTTTTTTTGGCGTGAATCTAATCACATTCTAAATGTATATTCATTAATTTGAAGCTTGTACATTTAATAGATCACGAGATATACATTTCAAAAAGGCAAAATGTACTTTAATTTTAAAAGTGCAAAAATTAATTTTCACCAAAAAAACTTTTATTAAATATCGTTGGAAAGAGGACAAAAAGCACCTTAAGAATCTGGAAAAAATAACTCTCTAAATGAATTATGTCACACTAAAGAGCAGTCCATATTTGCGAATTTTGTTGTTTTCGGCAGCTATAAAACCGGAAGTGGACGTCAGAGGTCAAATGTCAAAGTATTAACTGATAGACAACGTCAATGACCTTTGACCTACTAAAGGTCAAGGAATCTCGAAATTTTTAGTTGCAGCATTTTTATACGCCCACATGAAATGGGGGGCGTATATTGTCGTCACACACGTGCGTCCGTCCACAATTGCTCGTAAACACTCTACAAGGTACAATTCTTGACGGATTTAATTGAAACTTTATATTAGTGTTTATGATCACTCAAGGATAAACCCTATTTAAAATCAGCGAAATCGGACAAAATTTAGTATGAGTTTTTGCCATTGTTCTTGAAAACGCGTTCAATCTTAGCTTGTAAACACTCTTGAGAGAACAATTCTCAATGGATTTTGATGAAACTTGGCTTGAGTATTTGTTATCACCCAAGGATGAAAACCTATTGAAAACCAGTAAAATCAAAAAAATTTAATATCAGTTATTGTCCTTGTTTTTGAAAACGCATTCAATTTATGGCTTTAAAACACTACAAAGCACAGTTATTGTCCGATTTTGACAAAACTTGTTGTAATTGTTTAATACAGAAAATAGAAAATATCGAAATATATTTGATACGAATTATTGCACTTGTTCTATAAAATGTGTTGGATTTTTGCCTTGTAAACACTCTACAAGTCACAATTCTTGAGCGATATTGAAGTAACTTGGCATAAGTATTTGTAATCACCTAAGGATGAACCCTATTGAAATTCAGTTAAATCGAAAAATATTTAGTATCAGTAATTAATTGCCCTTGTTTTTGAAAACGCCTTCAGTTTTAGCTTGTAAACACTCTAGAAAAAACAAATCTTAATGGATTTTGATAAAACTTGGCTTGAGTATTTGTCTTTACCCAAGGATGAACCCTATTGAAAATCAGCGGAATCGAAAAATTTTTTTAGTATGAGTTACTGCTCTTATTCTTGAAAACGCTTTCAATTTAACTCGTAAACACTCTAGAAAGAACAATTCTTAATGGATTTTGATTAAACTTGGCTTGAGTATTTGTTTTTACCCAAGGATGAACCCTATTATAAATCAAATAAATCGAAATTTATTTAGTGTCAGTTATAGCCCTTGTTCATGAAAACGCGTTCAATTTTTCCCAAGGATGAACCCTATTGAAAATCGAAAATATTGAGTACAAGTTATTGCCCTTGTTTTTGAAAACGTGTTCAATTTAACTCGTTAACACTCTAGAAAGGACAATTTTGAATGGATTTTGATGAAACTTGGCTTTAGTATTTGTTTTCTCACAAGGATAAACCCTATTGAAAATCAGATAAATCGAAAAATATTTAGTGTCAGTTATAGCGCCTGTTTTCAAAAACACTTTTAACTTTTGGCTTGTGAACACTCTAAACATTCATTTTTGACAAAACTCGCTGAAATTGTTTAATATCAACCAAGGATGAGCCTTATTAAGAATTAAAAATATCAAAATACTATTAAGGGTGAACCCTATTGCAAATCATAAAAATACCGAAAAATATTTAATGAGTTGTTATAAGTTACAATTCTTGACAGTTTTTAATGAAACTAAGAGACCCTAGAAAAAAATATATGGTGGAAGGTTGAATATTTCATTCCACTTTTTGTAACCTTACTGAAAAGTTTTGATTTGAAATAAAAGCTGCCAGTGGGCGTATATTACCTTGCCTGGCAAGCTATCTTCAAAACTTCTCTAGACCTTCTGTAGTGGCGACGTGTTCCTTAAATATACAAGCGGTTGCCTAGCACGATACGCCCAAATTTAAATATATTTTCTGTTTTTACACAGGCAGAAACACCTACATTATTTAGGTCTAATACAAGTTCTCATCAATATAAATGTTCACACCAAATTTAGTCCAAATCAGATGAAACCTAGTCTCTTTTGTATTAACTAGCTAATTTTCATGAGTTTGGACTAAGTCAAGGGCAATAACTCAAATATAGTTCATCGAAAAGTAGAAAATATTTTACTTGTTCAAGAACTCACCAATAAAACTGATCACAACAAATTTCATTCAAATCAGATAAAAACTGTATTGTCAATTGCAATCACAAGCTAATTTCGCAGTGTTTTGTCAAGTCAAGTGCAATAACTCAAAAAATCGTCAATTTCGTACTTGACCAAGATCTGGTCAACTTCAATGATCTCACCAAATTTCATTCAAATCAGATGAAAACTGTTGTCTCTGTGGTTTTCACAAGTCTGTTTTGACACGTCTAAGTCAAGGGCAATAACTCAAAAAATGTTCACCAAAAAATTGTCACTATCAAACTTGTTTAAGATCTCATCAATTCAAATAATCACACAAAATTTCATTCAAATCCAATCGAAATTGTGATCTCTATCGCGTTCACAAGCCAATTTTGAGGGGTTTTAACTAAGTCAAGAGAAATAACTCAAAAACCGTTTGTCGAAAAACAATTTCGAACTTGTCCGAGATCTCATCAATATAAATGATCACAGCAAGTTTCATTCAAATCTGATAAAAACTGTAGTATCTATCGTGTTCACAAGCAACTGTGGACGGACGGACAGGGGTGAGGACAATATATGACCACATTATAATGTGGGCGTATAAAAATGGAACATTTTTGCTAAACCTGAAGTGCTGCGTTGCAACTACTCTAAAAAGTCGGTCAGTGGCTCTAGAAGTCGCAATTTTTAATCATTTTCTTGTTTACATTTTTTGAAACTTGAAATAATTTCCAGCTAGATAACTGCTATCTAAAAAAAAAAGACATTTCGAAAACAATCTGGGACTTTGCTGTAAGCAATTCCCACAATGAAACTTTTTAAGCAAAAGATGCATGGCCAAAGTTCTCAATCAGATTATTGTTCAAAATATGATATTGCCATTCAGTGATAGAAACCTGTCATAAATCCTTCCTACAGAATATGCTAATAGGTAATAGTTATATAGAAAGATGACCTTAAAAAACTTAATGCACATTTTATTACTTCATCTACTGACAAGAAAGTAAGGGTTTAGGAAATATAATTATCTCATATCTCTAAATATCTCAATAAAAGCTGAACTAACTTTTCTGTGTAGGTTTTTGTATACCATAAAAATTTATGGATCTGAAAAGAGTGAAACATACTATGAATTATTTATTGCCACTATTCAGGGGGGTCAAAAATTCACAAATTAATTTTTGTTTGGTCATAGCATATATGTAAAAAATAAAGGTCTGAAAATGGTGGTTCTTACATAAATGTAAGAAATCAGAATGCTACCACAATTTAATTGTGGCTGATTTGGCAATCAGCTTTCCATCAGTTTTAGTTACTTAAAAGGGAGCAAATTCAAAAGTTTGATCTATTGACTTACTTTAATACTTTATTCAGCTTATATTTTCTTTTAAGACTTTTTACACAAATAAAGCTAAAACTATCTGAAAAATAGTTAAACATATGTTTACATTGAAAAATATATATGACATTTCAAAATAATATTTGAAAGTTAAAATAAACCTCAGTTCAGAACAGTAAGCAATTATTTTCATCACTTCTTTTAAAATTGTGCACATTGCAGATACCATTTCATAATTTTCAAAATGAAGATAGCATGTGTTCACGTTAGAATTAACAGGCTTCATAAAACTATCAAAAGTATCAATATGCATGCCTGTCTTTATCATTGTCTCAATTTAATGTGTTCACTTAACTCGTTTACATCTCAACTAGATGACAATAATCTCATCTACAAAGTTTGTAGTACTAACTGATTTTACTTGTCTACAACACTGAGTTAACTGGTCTACAATCTCTACAATTATTTGATTAACGAGGCATTTATGAGTTCTTGTATACAAATAAGCTCTCCTATCATATTTTGACAGTGTGATATTTTTAGTTTGACTGTCCCATGAAACAGTCCAGTATTTGACTAAGACATTTTATACTTCACTGCACAAGCCAATCACCTGTAAATACCTTTTGTTTTTATTATATTTTTAACCTGGGATTCACCTTTCTATCTATCCTTTGAGGTGAACTGTCTTCATCCTCACCCTAACAACTTTGTGTATTTGATACCTCATTCTTCATTCTATCTTGGAAGAAGCAGGGCTGAATTTGTATTTTCTATAAATCAGCCAGTTCATTTAGCCATCTACTTGATTCTCCATTAATTATCAGTAGTAAAAGGTCTGCATTAAAGATATATATAATAGTTATAGTTAAGTAATAGTAGTAATAATAGTTTGATGTCTAATATTTAAACCCCACTTCCGGGTTTTTGTTTTGGTGTATAAATAAACTTGTTTGAACGAACCCAAGCCTTATTTTTGGGGATATCTCCAGGAACTGGCTACAATATCTGTTGTGTCAACGCATTATGTAGCTAGAATACTTTTGAGAAACTTCAGTTCAGATAAAGGCTATGCAGAATAGTAGAATGCTGTCAAAACTTTAACATAGTAGATCTAGATAATTCACCTCAAAAGCAAAGGAGAATGAGTGCCAAATGGACATGGTATGTTTTGATATGCTAGAATGGCATAAAAGGAATAACCCTTACCTCAAATTCTATTATCTCAGACTAGACTAACCTAGGCCTAGGTCTAAAATTAGCTGGAATTGAATTTAGACATTAGTCAATTATTTGAGATGATAAACATGCTGTCCACTGGAAAAATAATTATCATTTAACTGTCCAAATGTTTGTCATTTTGATGATTCACACATTTTTCTGGGTGTGTTTATTTCACATGTAAAATCACTGAGCGTTACTTTTCTTTATATGGACCCAGGCATAGACATTCTACTCTAGACAAATGGCACGTAGTTGAAAAATGTGTTGAATTGAGAGAGCTCAACCGACCAACCTAATTAACATATTCCATGACCATAAGTTATATAAAACAATTTTCTTACTAGATCATCATGGTGTAGAGCTGCTCATTGTCATTCAGCAATCTTCAACATTCCATTTTTATTCGTCTGGGAGTGAAAAGACGATTCGTAGACGTAGGCCTTGCTGATGTGCTTGTTTATTCGTTTCTTCTGGTTTTCTACACTATCTATACGAGATATTCCATGGTGTAGAAAAATGCATCTGCATTGGATTATCTCACCACATTTTGATGTGTCAAAAATCGCTACCTTTGGTTCTAATTTCTGTAACATTTTTACGGCCACGTCCAAACAAAACTAAAATGGCGCCTAAAATTCCGCACAAAAATGTTATTTTAGCGGTAAAAGACGTATTTGATTAGAACAACCGTGCCTTCAACTGGCGATTATAAACAAAATTTTAAACAAAAATGTAAATCTATAACATACGAAATCAATATTTACAAATCTCATGCAATATTGCTTTCAAGAAAATAACTTTTATTGAGCTGTGTAAAATATACCAAATCAATATAGATAGCAAATCAAACTAAGCCATTCATTGCACCTCAAGTCTGTGCATAGAATTGAAATCCAGATTGTAGTCAAAGGGGAACCACCCAAAAACTGACCTACTTAGGGTTAGGGTTTTATTTTCCTCATCTTTAACGTGCATAGCACGTAGCACACAGGGCATCCGTTTATTGTCCCATCCGAACGGCTAGACGCCTTTTCTATGTCAGTTCCTCCAACCTGCATCACTGACAGGCGGAAACCGAGATGAAAAATCCGAAAGTTCATCTCGACCTTTGCCGTGATTGAACCAACGACCTTCAGGTTAGCGAGCAAGTATTTAACTCACTGAGTTATCATATTTGAAAGCTTTTATTTTCAAATCAATGTGATATTTCCATTATGATTGTAAATTGCACATCGGAAATCGCTCGCGAACAGCAAACGACCCGACGTCGGCAAGATTTCGGATTGGCATCATAAGATAGATCTTCGATATCTGAAATAGGCCCGACATAGGTTTTATGTCGCCAAATCAATCAGCAATGTCCACAAGATTTCGGCTTGCCTTCATAAGATAGATGGTCGATACCTCAATAAAGGACCGACGGGTCCGACAGCGTAGGAACTGATATCCATATATAGATCTAAGGATTGGTACACAGATCTAGTAAGACAAGGACTAGGGAGCAAAACTTATATTTATTTCCTATTCTATTGCAACTTGCAACTCGATCTTTCATCAAAAATGTAGTACCGGTGCTAAACCAGGTTGGGCAGCGCTATCTTTTTAATTATATGTGGTACCAGTGCAAAACAAGATAGAGACCAGATCTGGCAGTACTATCTGTTAAATATTGTGTGATACCAGTGCAGCAAACCAGGGGAAAAGATATGGCCAGATCTGGACAGTACTTATCTGGTTTATTGTAATATGTGTACCGTGCTAAACCAGGTTCGGATCAGATCTGGCAGCATTACTTTCTTGTAAAATGTGATACCAGTGCTATACCAGATCTGACAGTACTTTCTTTTTTGTAAGTGATACCAGTGCTAAACCAGATCGGGGCCAGGTCTGGTAGTAATATCTTTCTTACTATATAAAATATTTGTGATACCAGTGCAAAACCAGGTCTGACCCAAATCTGGCAGTCCTTTTTTTTGTTATATGTGGTACCAGGTCTAACCCAGGTCGGAACCAGATCTGGCAGCACTATCTTTTTACAATATGTGGTACCAGTGCTAAACCAGTTGGACCAGATCTTCTGTCTTTTTTATAATATGTGGTACCAGTGCCAAACCAGGTCGGGACCAGATCTGGCAGTACTGTCTTTTTTGTAATATGTGGTACCAGTGCCAAACCAGGTCGGGACCAGATCTGGCAGTACTGTCTTTTTTTATAATATGTGGTACCAGTGCCAAACCAGGTCGGGACCAGATCTGGCAGTACTGTCTTTTTGTATTATGTGGAACCAGTGCTAAACCTGGTCGGGACCAAATCTGGCAGCACTATCTTTTTATGATATGTGATACTAGTGCTAAGCCAGGTCGGGACCAGATCTGGCAGTACTGTCTTTTTTGTAATATGTGGTACCAGTGCAAAACCAGGTCGGGACCAGATCCGGCATTACTGTCTTTTTGTTATGTGTGGTACCATTGCCAAACCAGGTTGGTACTAGATCTGACAGTTCTGTCTTTTTTATAATATGTGGTACCAGTGCCAAACCAGGTCGCGACCAGATCTGGCAGTACTGTCTTTTTTGTAATATATGGTACCAGTGCCAAACCAGGTCGGGACCAGATATGGCAGTACTGCCTTTTTTTTATAATATGTGGTACCAGTGCCAAACCAGATCGGGACCAGATCTGGCAGTACTGTCTTTTTTGTAATATGTGGTACCAGTGCAAAACCAGGTCGGGACCAGATCTGGCAGTACTGTCTTTTTTGTAATATGTGGTACCAGTGCAAAACCAGATCCGGACCAGATCTGGCAGTACTGTCGTTTTGTTATATTTGGTACCAGTGCAAAACCAGGTCGGGACCAGATCTGGCAGTACTGTCTTTTTTGTAATATGTGGTACCAGTGCAAAACCAGAATTTTCAGAACCAGATCTGGCAGTACTGTCTCTTTTGTTATATTTGGTACCAGTGCAAAACCAGGTCGGGACCAGATCTGGCAGTACTTCTTTTTGTAATATGTGGTACCAGTGCAAAACCAGGTCGGACCAGATCTGGCAGTACTGTCTTTTTGTTATATGTGGTACCAGTTCTAAACCAGGTCGGGACCAGATCTGGCAGGACTATCTTATTGTAATATGTGGTGCCAGTGCAAAACCAGGTCGGGACCAGATCTGGCAGTACTGTCTTTTTGTTATATGTGGTACCAGTTCTAAACCAGGTCGGGACTAGATCTGGCAGGACTATCTTTTTGTAATATGTGGTACCAGTGCAAAACCAGGTCTGGACCAGATCTGGCAGTACTGTCTTTTTGTTATATGTGGTACCAGTTCTAAACCAGGTCGGGACAGATCTGGCCAGGACTATCTTATTGTATATATGTGGTGCCAGTGCAAAACCAGTCGGGTAAGCATCTGGTCAGTACTGTCTTTTTGTTTAGTGCCAGTTCTAAACCAGGTCGGGACCAGATCTGGCAGGACTATCTTATTGTAATATGTGGTGCCAGTGCAAAACCAGGTCGGGACCAGATCTGGCAGTACTGTCTTTTTGTTATATGTGGTACCAGTTCTAAACCAGGTCGGGACAAGATCTGCCAGGAGTATCTTTTTATGATATGTGGTACCAGTGTTCAACCAGATCTGTAAGCATCTGGTCAGGTCTAGCCAGTTCCAACCCAGGGCTAGACAGATCTTGGCCAGACGAGCATTGCATCATAGTCATGTGGGCGTATAAAAACTGATGTGAGTGAGACAATTCTTTATGTGCATCAGTTTGCAGCATTCATCTTTTCATTCGTTCTGTGCCCTAAAGATTTAACAGAACTGAATATGAGCTGAAATAAAAGTTTATCTTTAGTACCACTACATGACGTGGACTTCATTTCCAAGATAGATTGTATGATTGATATAATACAGAGATTTTGGAATGTTCTTTCGATCATACATTTAATTAATGTTTAGTTCGCCCACCTGAGGCTCCAGGGTTTAATCCCGGTAAAACTTTCGCATTTCACATTTTCAGTGATGCAGGTCAGAGTGACCAAGATGGAAAAGATAGCTTGCCAGGCAAGGTAACATACGCCCACTGGCAGCATTGAACTTGAATAATTAATTGAGCAATAATTGAAAAAACATTCACTGAATATTGAAGTCAAGGGCAAAGACCCTAAAACTGTTCATGGAAATTGTCAAATTCAAACTTGACCACTATCTGGCAATACTCATACTGAGTTTCATCAAATCTATTAGGATATAAACAGGACACATTTATTAAGTATAACAATTTGGACAGACAATAATATAAAGTAAACAATACAAATTAAATATCAAGTAATGACATTATTACATCATAACTCATGGACGGAAAAAATAACATTATAGATATCCTAAAACTAAAAAAGAATAATTTCTAATATTTTTCAATTAGATATACATTGTACTGACAAATATACTTTTCAAAATAGAAATGATAACATTAAAAATAGTTTTATAATAGTGCAATGTTCAAATTCATAAAATTGACAGAATCATGTACAAATATAAAACTCTAAACGAAGGAGGAATTCATTCTTGGGGCACCAATCAATATCTATGGAATTACAGGAATCACAGATGAAGAATCGAGAGTTGTAAAGAAATATATGAAACAGTCCCTTGGGCCAAAAATTTTTTTTTTTCAAGCAAGAATAGTTCCTGAGAAAGAATAAAATGGAGAAAAAATAGCTCCGACAACAATATTTTCAGGAAAAGAAAACAAGATAACAATATCACAGCTATAAACATCACAATACATGAAATTTAACATCTTAAGCGTTCAAAAGGTCACAAGAAGATATTTGGCATCTCCTTTTAACCTTGAAATGACTGTCCAATGTTACAAGTCCTTGAATAAGACATCTTATTATTCCAGTTGACTCCTTGGGTGTGTGCCATATTCATAAAACAGACCAAGTGAACAGATTCCTGTCTGGCCTTATAACCATCATTACATTCTCATTCAGTATATAGATGACAAAACGTCAGATTGTCTTTTTGAAATACGATTTGGAAAAGTTGAAGTTAAGGTTATTGGTCTATCAGATTATACAAAGAGGTACTATAAATAAAGACTGTCTCTTCTAAACTTTTAATAATGGCCTTCTGATCTCATCTGACCACTTGTTTTCTTTGGACTTTGTGGACCTGAAACATAAGATGTGGCTTAAAGAATATATTTTTTTTATAAAGCACCTTTCTTTACAGCAATGAATAAGTAGATACCATCTTGATTTGAAAAATTCAGCTGGAATAAATTTATAGTTTTTTAAGTTCAACAGACCTGGCTTTCCAGCTGAGCTGGGTCTTGGACCAGAATGACTATATTGAGGTTGAGGTGTGGCACGAGGTATTGAACCTTTACTAGATGGTCTTTTACTGCTGTCTGGTGTACGAGGTATTCTTGGCTTCGAACCAAATGCACTCACATATTCTTTAACACTGAAAGGAAGCACAGTATATTGTCAGGATATTTAATATTCATGCATTCTATGACAGAAATGTTTGATCAAATAGTCCTATTTCAGGAAGTTGATGTTCTTATAAATCTACATGCTCTATGACTAGATATATTACAACTTTTTTTTAGCTCTGACTTTTATCTCTTATTGTGAAAGCTACTCCTTATTCTAGCTTCATATGAGCCTCATATGAGCAAATAACTTTTCAAGTGTACATACTCAGCCTTAGGTCCGATTTTCTCCATGGCTTTGGTACTAGGTCTTACTGCTGTAGGATCTGTTTGCTTACCATCTGTATCTGTAACTGAAATGAAATAGAGTAGAGTAGAGAATGAAATGAAATGAATGCATACAACCTACTGTTTTGTGAAGAGAGTAGATTAGAGTTGAGTGGACTGAAGAAGTTTTGTTAGGAAGGTGGCATTAGCCTCTTCAGTCTTGACATTTATATTTTAACTATTAGATACATAGTAGGTACATATTACATATATATAACTTTGATAAAAATCCATTATGATCATAATATGATCAATTTAGAGTCAATTGAAATTCTATCAAAATCTGAAGGCAATCAAAGACCCTGAGTACCATTTTAAATTAGATGGGAAGAAACTTACTAGCATCTGGGTCTATAGATCTACTGCCACTCCTAGTTGGTGGTCTTGTCATATCTACTTTGGACTGAATCTTACCAACATTATCATTATGTACCAGACTGGACAATCTACCATCAGCTTGAGAAGTAGGTCTTTTGAAGAAATTACAAATATATTACATACTGACTTAAGTGATTTTTTTTCAATTTTGTGTGTGTATCAGAAAATTTTACACCATCAATTTAAACCATGCCAATTTTCAATCAGACATTGTTATTTCACTATAAAGGTGTGTTGATCACGTCACTAATTGCAAAGGGCTTTATGTAACAACACTGAGTTTTAGTGGAATTGCAGGAACCACAGAATGGTGCAAGTATATGCCATCAGTGTTACAGATACCTCTATAAAATCTCTTTAAGGCTGGGAAATATACTGTTACCATTAGAAATACTGGTAAAGGTATAACATTTTTGACGTAGCACTCATTGTTTATGTACAATTGGACTCAAACGTCTTCAATATAACGACGATATATACTGACTGACTGCCTTGATGTTATACTTTTGAGTTTCAGAGCTATTGATTTACTCTTCGAATTCTAAATGACTACTAACTGCATAAAGAATATAAAACTTGATATCAAGAGCTTGGGCTCTACATTGTCTTTTCAATAAAAACATTTGGCGACTTTTGTTTTGAAAAATAATACAGGTACCTGGTACATATACACAAATCTAAATATAACTTACCTAGCAACACTCATTCGGGAATCAGCTGTTTTTCTCTGACTAGGTGTTACTGGTCTCTGTAATAATTGGTTATGTTCTGAAAGCTAGAAAAGGAAACAGATTCTCAGTCATCTCAGCTTTGGAAATTAAATTTTACATCCTACTCTTCTGCACCTAATTGATTAATGAAGGAGTGCAAAGTCATTTGGGAAATTTTTTGAAAATTTTTTAAAGTGATTTTTTGAGCAGGACCTCACAAAACAGATTTTTAAAAAATTTCAAAACTGTATAGTTTTAAGAAAAACCGGAATCCAAATGATTTTAGAGCATGTTTAAACCAAAGCCTCTTTTTATAGCTCAAGCCAGAGACGCTTTGGAATGGCTCAAAAAACATGAAAAAAAGTTTGGGTTTATCAAAAACCCTTTCCTAAACCTTTTTAAATTAATTTTAGTCTTTATCAATATTTTTTCCATATTGATCTTCACCATCATATTTTCATAATCCTTGGTAAGATTTTGCAAAACTTTGGAAACAGGTTTCGCTTGTGTTTATATCATTCAATATTTACAAAGCCATGATTGATATTCAATACAATCAACTATTTATTCATTATTAGAGGAATGAATGTGAGTTTTGTTATCACTACTGTCAAGAATGATGTGCAATATCTTTTGTCTTGTCAGATGATAAAAGTAGTTTTTGAACATTATTAAATTGAAGCCAACCTTTTTCTTCGGGTTCTCTGCTCCAGGTTTATTTCCCAGATAAACATTATTTAATAAGGCTTCTCCACTAAGTTCTTCGTGTTTGGCTTGTAATGTTTCATCCTTATCTAAATCAGCTTCTAAAGCATCCTGATCTTCTTCACCATCTTCCTCTTCATCACCATCATCATCATCATCTTCTTCTGCTACCTCATCTAAAACAACAAGATCATTAATATTTATTCAGATACATCATCTAAAAGAATATTATATCCAATACCATCATCATCGTCTGCTACCACATCTAAAATAACAATATCCATCAACGACATCTTCTGCTACATAATTTAAAAGAACAATATCCATTAACATCATCTTCTGCAACCTTATCCGGAAGAAAAAGATCATAATCATTTTTATATGCCCACATAAATATATGTGGACGTATATTGTCATGGTCCCTTTCTGTCCATACGTCTATAAAAATTTGTTGTAGACACAATAGAAGCTACAATTTTCAATGTATATTAATGAAATGGTTTAAATTTGATGATTTTTCAATGAACGTTTTGTTAGTTATTGCCCTTGAATTAGTAAAATCAGGTTTCAAATATTATTGAGGGGGCTATACAAGCTACAATTTTTAATAGATTTTGATGAAACTTGGTGTGAGCATTATATAATTTGGTGCATTCTACCATTTCAAATCCAGAACAACATTAGTATCCCAGTATATCTTAAATATGAATAAACTTACTGGAGTTTAACTGTTTAATAATGAATTCTATTTGTCTGTTCATATCTGGTTGATCTTCTTTAATAAAACATTTCAAGATATCTTCCATATCCTACAAACAGAATCAAACCACCTTCATAAATTACATTACATAACACATCTTTGCATCCAAGATATCATGATCACTTACAAAAATAGACTTTTCTTCTTCTTCAAAATAAGAGATACAAATTTCTACAAGCTTTTCTTTGCCCTCTGAGAACATTGAAGGAAAATTCCCATTGTTATTACTTCAGAGCAGAAATTAACAGTGAAATCTGTCAGCTGGTACTTTTCTCAACTGGACTTTTATGAGATATATGAATTCTTACCATCCTTTTGGCTTCTTCTCTAATAGATGAAATAGCTAATATACTGTACAGAGCTCCATTGACATAGGGTCTAACCTACAAATATGTCAAATTCAGAGTAAAGTCATTCATACAACAGAAAATTTCATTGTAGAACTTCAAAACCGACTAAAATATTACCCCTTCAAAACTGGTGACTCTCCTTCCAATAATATAGACAATTGATACCTCAGTAGATTGTGGTTTGTTTGATATATAAGTCTATGGACCTGGTTTCATAAAGATAGCTTGTTGGTTAAGGTAAGCATTGAATTTGAATAAAAAATTAAACTTGCCTGTACTGTTTCATTAAAATGTGTAAAGAATTGTACCTTCTAACGAGGCAAAATTATATTTGGATATTTTTGATTTTCAATAGATTTCATCTTTGGGTAAAAATAAAAAATTTCAGAAAGTTTCAGTCAAAAACCGCAAAGAATTGTGCCTTGTAGAGTGTTTAAGAGCAGAAAATAAAACACATTTCAAAGTTAAAGGCAATAGTTCATAAATATATTTGGGTATTGTTGATTTTCAAAAGGAGAAGAAAGTAAGTTTTGTCAAAAAAAGGGAAAGAATTGTGCATTGTAGAGTGTTTACGAGCCAAAAATCAACCGAATCTTAAATATTCTTTTTCTTATTGCAGTGCGTTCTATCAAACGCACTGCTTTGTTTTGCAAATGACTATTTTTTTTTTTTTTTTTTTTTCCCCTTTCTGGTCAGAACGCACAGCCAAAACTGTTCATGTCACATATTAGTTGACATGATCATCTCTCACACATTGCATGTTTCCCTACTAGGTGAATGTAAAATGACGCATTTTCGTTTACAACCCGGGAAATGACTTAGGACGTCACTTTTAAAAAAAATCATTGCAATTGTCAATAGCATTCTGTATTCATTTCCATCACACTTTCAGCTTTGTTCATCATTTTGAACAAAAGGTCAAAAGATAGCACTTTAAAAAATTTCAGATTTTACTTTTGTCAGTTTTTTCATTTAAATTTTTTTTTTTTTTTCAACTTCTACAGTTTTATTTCGATCGAATTGAAAACTTACAAGTGGATAGACATTTTAATTGCAAACAAAATTCATTTTTCAAAATTTCGATATTACTTCCGGTTTTGACGTCATTTGCTTCTAAAGTTGAAATTTTAACTTCCGGAATTTAACAGATATTTGAAAATTTCTTTCGGACATATAATATTAGTAATAAAAGAAGAATTATACATTAATAAAATTTGTCCCAGATTCATCGGATCAGCCGCCATCTTGATATGCCTAATTTCTCTATAAAAGTACTTTTTGGGATCAGGGTTTTCTCCGATTTGTATTATTTTCATGTATTTTTTATCATTGAATAATTCCTCACAATTGTGTGGGAGCCAATTTTTGAATTTCGATTTCAATTTTTAGTTATTTCCAGTTGATTTTTTGAAAAAAACTTCCAAAACTGTCAAGGCTCATATCTTGTGACCTATGCATTTTGTGACCTTGTGACCTGCACACAAGTCTATCCAAATATGTCACCATTGTGCACGTGCAACATCAACCCTTCATTCTACAGCCATTTGAAAATTGCGAATTTTAACTTTGAAGACTCTGTCACGTGACCTAATTAACATACGACAATATTTCTTGTATATTCTTCATGTGTGTCATCTCACCTTTCTAAACATATCACACTTTATATTTTGATCAAAATTGCGGCAAGTTTGAAAATTTTAGATTGCTTTCTATAGTAACTGTGCGTAATTTGGCGATGTCTATTTACCACCGACATTTTTATAAAGACAAAACGTTGAATATATCTCTTGATGGTATGGTCGTAATTGCTTGAAAATTTGAATATTCACCATTGTGCAGGTCATAATGGATATAACAATTTTTTGTGGATGGGCGTGGCACATCCGTATGAGATTAACATTTATTTAACTTCGTTGGATTTGGCACCGTGCCCAATGTATTCATATCACCGTAACTGCAGTTGGTCCATCGTTCATTTCTTAAATAAAATATCGAATCAGATGCCATCTTGAAATGTCCTATATTTTTTTTTAGAGAAGGTTCATAGTGAATTAATTGCTCGCGCGTTGTCTTGGGATTTTATTTCAGTTAACGATTCAATTCATAAAATTTTTTTCTTTGCTTTTTTGTTTTGTTTTTCTGGGTTTTTTTAATTGTTGCTCGAAAGGATTTTGATATTGAATATAGTTATTTCTGTTCTGCGAATTTCACTTTTGCATTTTCAGCCATTCAATAATTGACATTTTACTACCGACTGCTACCTCTTTTTTAATACCGAAAGTTATCAAATTATGCATCCGAACTTTAAATGTTTTCACTTTTCGTAAAACCACAATGACTTTGAAATGCAAGGTATCACCCCTGTGTCAAATGTTAGACGCACTGCCTTGGTACCGTCCACGGTTCTAGTTTTTCTAATTTTCATAGGGTTTATCCTTGGGTGATATAAGACAATTTCAGCAAGTTTTGACAATGTGTTAAAAATTGTGCCTTCTACAGTCTTAAGGAGCTAAATATTTAACGCATTTTAGAAAATAAGTGCAATAACTTAAACTTAATATTTTTTTAGTTAATTTGGGTTCATTATCAGATTATTACATGCTTTCATATCAAGTTTCATTTAAATCTGTCAAGAATTGAACATTGTAGAGTTTTTAAAAATAAGGGCAACAACTATTGCTAAATATTTTTCGATTTAGCTGATCTTTATTTGGGTTCATCATTGGGTGATTACAAACACGCTCATGAAGTTACCTCAAAATCAGTCAAGAATTGTGCCTTCTAGAGTGTTTACAAACACTTGTGTGGAGATGGACAGACGACATGGGCGACAGCAATATAAGATTACGCTCCACATTTCATGTGGGCGTATAAAATTCCCTTCAAAATTAGAATGTTCTATTTCAAGGTTTATTGGCATTCCTGATTTAGGAAGTTTAACATAACGTGTCTCATAATCAAATATATATGTATTTGGTTGATAAAATACTCACCTCTGTGTTTTCATGTCCCAGTAAATCACTCAAAACCTTCAATGTTTGATGAGCATTCTGAGCACATCTTAATTTCCCTACAGCAGAAAGTTGGAGTTTGAGAAGAATCAAATAGCAAGATTTTAACACTATGTAAGTGTGTTTAATATAAGGCTTATTACTACTCATTCGACCTCTCTGGTTCCCGACTTTTTTTTACCCCCCTGGAATGTGGAATTGGGGTGTCAGGGATGTAGTCAACAGTTGCAGAAAAAATAATTTGTTTTTAAGGATTCTTATTTAGGACTTATGGTGCATATTTTCCAATTGCTATTATTATAGTTAGATTGAATGTATTAAATAGGGTGGAAGACTTCAAAGGAGAACATGTCTCTCAAAAACAAGCATTTGAGATTGGTTTCGATACTGTGTAAACCTTTTTAAAACTTCTGCCGACAAAAAGTTATCTTTGAAAATTAAATACCTGAGGTACGTAGACAAAGGTTCATAAGTAGAGCTGCAGTGTATTCTAGACTATAATCAGAGAGATTATCATTATCTTCTAATACTCCCACTAACCATTCTATCACCCCTTTATTTATCATAGCTGTCTGTAAGGCTCGTCTACAAATAACCATTCAAAGTTTATCTTTAATGTCAGTATATATATTTTGGAAATGTCAATAATATCATATAGGAATTTCAAAGCAAACTGGATAAATTAACTGAAAACTGTTCGCAGTGGGACATCTGATACACATGTACTTGTGTATTTTTAGTATTTTAGACGAATTGTATATTGGGGTCAGCCAAGGACACTATACCAAAAACCTCTGGCAAAAAGGCAGACACTTGCAATAATACTTTAATACCTTACCTTAAACTGAGTTTCTGTAATGCTCCCAGTACCATTTCTCTAGTAATAGAATCTTTATCTTCACTTTGTAAATTAGCTAATAAAGCTGGTGTTAAATCAGGGTTTAAGGAAAGATACGTACGACCTGTGGATAAAAATATACAAGTGTAAAAAGATCAGTACAAAAATTGTATTCTTTGGCGGATATACCTCTTCAAAATAATGTTGCACAAACTTTTTTTTCTATTTTTAACAGCAAACAAGAGCAGTCATTTTTTTGTAATGAAATTTGATGCCTTACTGTTCTACAGCTGTTTTGGAGCACAAGGGAAGTTTCAACAGGAAAGCTGCATCTCCTAATCTTTTTTCATTGCCAACTGTTGAGGGATCTTATCCCACAGCCTGAAGCACACAGGGTCTTCGTTTATTATCTCATCTGACTTGTATCACTAACAGGAAGAAATCTAGCTTGACCAAGTCTGCCCTATCATTAGGTCATTGGAAATGAAACAACATATCTTTAATGCTTACCCACACACAAAGAAGCAAAAGCATTGTATAATCTGGCTGCTCCCTGTTTCACATCGTCATTAGGCGAAGTTAACAATTTCTTCATAGAATCCTATCGATAAAATTACATAGAATCCTATCAATAATATTATATAGAATCCTATCAATAAAATTAGATAGAATCCTATCAATAAAATTACATAGAATCCTATCAATAAAATTACATAGAATCCTATCAATAAAATAAGATAGAATCCTATCAATAAAATTACATAGAATCCTATCAATAAAATTACATAGAATCCTGTTAATAAAATTGGATAGAATCCTATCAATAAAATTACATAGAATCCTATCAATAAAATTACATAGAATCCTATCAATAAAATTACATAGAATCCTATCAATAAAATTACATAGAATCCTATCAATAAAATTACATAGACTCCTATCAATAAAATAACATAGAATCCTATCAATACAATTACATATAATCCTATCAATAAAATTACATATAATCCTATCAATAAAATTACATATAATCCTATCAATAAAATTACATATAATCCTATCAATAAAATTACATATAATCCTGTTAATAAAATTAGATAGAATCCTATCAATAAAATTACATAGAATCCTATCAATAAAATTACATAGAATCCTATCAATAAAATTACATAGAATCCTATCAATAAAATTACATAGACTCCTATCAATAAACTTAGATAGAATCCTATTTCTCTAAAATTATAGGGTTTTCTTCACTGTTAAGTATTTAGGGGGCACTGATAGCATCAATTTGCACCATTTTAATTTTCAGTTGGACACTTCAGTTCTGGCACTTTATTATATCAGTATTACATTCTTGGAAAATTTCTGGAAAAATTATGAAATTGATAGAAATTACCCTGTAAGGACCAGCATTAGCACATCCCAGTATATCATTATGAATGTATTGAGACATGGTAGCATCACGTTTTTCTATACTTGATTTTGTCAGACGCTGAAAGAAATAATAGAGAGTTAACTCATCGACACATCTGACCAACTTGTCTAGAACCTTCAGATATGGTCAAACAAACCACCCATTAGCCAAGTGTTTGAAATTTCTGTAGTAGCCAGGTAATATTGTTGTTGTACAAAATCTTGTTATAAATAAAAACAAAAACCCCATGTATTTTTATCTCCCTTTTATAAGAACTCTTCTAATATGCGGTTACATTTGTCATCAAGTTAACTCACAGTGTATGTATTCTTTAACTTTCAAATTTTACTATTTGAATGTGAATTGGAATAAGATAGCTTGCCAGGCAAGGTAATATACGCCTACTGGCAGCATTTATTTCAAATAAAAACTTTTCAGTAAGGTTACAATAAGTGGAATGAAATATTCAACCTTCCAACCTATTTTTTTCTAGGGTCTCTAGTTTTATTAAAAACTGTCAAGAATTGTACCTAAAAACAACTTTCAAAGATAGCTTGCCAGGCAAGGTAACATACGCCCACTGATAGCTTTGATTGTAAAAGTAAAAGTCCAATTACAGCTGGTTCCTGATTTACAAGGAACTTGGAAGTTAACTATATTGTATTGCATTCAGAAGATCCAATAAAAACTGTAGTCTCTACAGTGTCCACAAACAATTGTTGACAGACGGATGAGAAACAGTACATTCGAAATTCCAAGTTCCAGAATTCCAGGAATTTTTTTCAGAATCATATCAAAATCAATAGGGGTCTTCCTTGGATGTATTCCAGGAATTTTTGTCAGAATCATATCAAAATCAATAGGGGTCTTCCTTGGATGGTAATAAACAAATATACCAAGTTACAAAAAGATTCATAAAGAAATGGAGTCTCTACAGTGTCCACAAGCTTTTGTTTACAAACAGAACAATTTGAAATTCAAATCCAAGAATTCCAGGAATTTTTTTCGGAATCATACCAAAATCAATAGGGGTCTTCATTGAATGATAATAAACATGTATACCAAGTTTCAAGAAAATCCAATGAAACCTGTAGTCTCCACAGTGTCCACAAACAATTATTGACAGACGGATGACAAACAGTACAATTCGAAATTCCAAGTCCCAGAATTCCAGGAATTTTTTTCAGAATCATATCAAAATCAATAGGGTTCTTCCTTGGATGGTTATAAACAAATATACCAAGTTACAAAAAGATTCATAAAAAAATGGAGTCTCTACAGTGTCCACAAGCTTTTGTTTACAAACAGAACAATTTGAAATTCAAAGTCCAAGAATTCCAGGAATTTTTTTCGAAATCATACCAAAATCGATAGGGTTCTTCCTTGAGTGATTATAAACAAGTATACCAAGTTTCAAGAAATTCCAATAAAAACTGTAGTCTCTACAGTGTCCACAAACAATTGTTGACAGACGGACCAACGGACCGACGGACCGACGGAATTTGAAATTCAAAGTTCAAGAATTCCAGGAATTTTTTTCGGAATCATACCAAAATCGATAGGGGTCTTCGTTGAATGGTAATAAACATGTATACCAAGTTTCAAGAAGATCCAATAAAAACTGTAGTCTCTACAGTGTCCACAAACAATTGTTGACAGACGGATGAGAAACAGTACATTCGAAATTCCAAGTTCCAGAATTCCAGGAATTTTTTTCAGAATCATATCAAAATCAATAGGGGTCTTCCTTGGATGGTAATAAACAAATATACCAAGTTACAAAAAGATTCATAAAGAAATGGAGTCTCTACAGTGTCCACAAGCTTTTGTTTACAAACAGAACAATTTGAAATTCAAAGTCCAAGAATTCCAGGAATTTTTTTCGAAATCATACCAAAATCGATAGGGTTCTTCCTTGAGTGATTATAAACAAGTATACCAAGTTTCAAGAAATTCCAATAAAAACTGTAGTCTCTACAGTGTCCACAAACAATTGTTGACAGACGGACCGACGGACCGACGGACCGACGGACAGGGGCGACAACAATATACGTCCACATTTCTATGTGGGCGTATAAAAATTAATCTAATAAATTTGAATTCTTATTTATTATTCAAAGACAGTTAATTCAATCCATTCCACCTACCCATCTCAAGGCCTGTAGAAGTAAAGCTTGTGTTCTCTCACTGCCTGTCATTAAATCATTTTTTACTTTACGAAAATCTAGACTTGGAATCTGTTCTACATCCGGTTTAGACCTTCTATAATACACAATAGAAATAGCTTTGGAGTTAAACATAAATCCATTCACGTTGGTTACAATTTTTATTAATAATAATAATGATATTTAATCAGCCCAATTTTTAATAATAATAATCATGATTCTTAATCAGTCCTATTTTTGATAATAATAATTATGATTTTTAATCCAATTTGTTGTTCTTGATAGCCAGGGTCTGTTCATATATATGGCATGCACATTCTTTATTAAGTACTATTTTTTTGTATGGCCAAATGCACAATAAACTAGCCTACAACTAATGGTTTTACTGTTGACATACAAAATTTGGGTCAAATGACTGCAAAAATTTCCTTTTATAAAAACACCTCACACATAACATGAACAACTGAACAAACAATGTATTGCCCCATGGGCTGAATGTGAGACAGGACCATGTCCTTGTGTATTGGGCCTAATTCTGACCCATGTAAAATAAAGAGTTTATTATTATTATTATTATTACAACTGATGAGACAATATAAGTTAATTTTACCTTGTAGGAGCAACAGATTTTCTCAAGGCCTCTCCTGCAGTTCCAGGTCTAGTTAAATCCAAGGAGGTTCTCATATGATTGGCGAACAGCCTTGAGCACAGTTGGGATAAATATTCTGGTGTAATCTGAAACAATAGCAGTTAAAATACTGGTAAATCATAAAAGGTCCAATGGTTTGTTTTTCACAATTTGAGGATGAAAATGAAATGAATGGAGTTGAAGGTCCTGCTGTGTTTGCATTTTCGATCCTGTTAAGAGATCTTTATCAGCACAGATTGACTGTAGCCCATGGGGCCTATTGTCTAAAAACTATTAAGCTAAAAGGCCAAATAAATGAGTTGAACTTGCTAAGCAAAGCTTCCTTATTCCTTAAAAACAAAATGGTCTTGCTGTGGACCAAATCCTCTCATAACAGATCACCTTCATAAGAGACGTTTTTTGAAAATTCCCTTTAGTGGTCTCTAAATACAGATTCTACTGTATGTTAATTTAAATACTTTTAACTTGAATGAATTTATATTTAAGATACGACAAATGTAATTTACATACTGGTCTTCCTTGAACTGTTGATTCTAGAGCATCCACAAGGTCTGCTGTAATACCAATCAGATTATGATAATCTGCCTGTTGAGACAAAACAAGGGAAAATCATAACAATGGTGTAAACATTTAATTTACAATGCTTCAAACAACAAATCATACACCTTATAAAGTTACCTTTACTAGACACATGGTATGATGAATGCGGAAATGGAATGCAGTAAATACAGCTAGGTCACCAAGGTTACCTGCACATGGAGGCCTTTGTGTTTTCTTCCCTGGTCCATTCCTGCTCAATCATGATGCATCCGAAATCCAACAGGATGTCATCATTGCGTTGGGTGCTTATTTGATAACACAGAAAAGGAAAATATACCACACAAGGGTAAAGACGGAGCCAGAGAAGAAAGCTTAGAAGCATACGAGAACCTGGTTAGGGAGCTTGGGTTAGATGAAATAATATTTATCATTACTTTTGATTGACACAAGAAGAATCGCCAAGCTTTTGTACATTCTTTGTGAAGATTTTCTCAAGTTCTATATATCATAGTGGTCTGTACAAAAAAAGTCACTAAACCTAGTGATCAGACTCTTCGAAGATCCATGCACATCCTCTTACAGCAAACAACATACCGTGTGCTGATAAATGGTTACTGGAAAATGACTAAGACATCTGTTCCTCGTTCCACAATCCTGCATGGTAACTCAGTTGAAGACATTTTTGTAATTTTTTCTTTAGCACATCTTTTAAGACCAAAGAACCACCCCTAAGCATTTTAAATTTCTTACCTGAACTTTACTGTGTCGTTTCATATATGTTGCTGTCTTTTTGTCCCCGTCGGCTACTTTCTGTTTCAAAGCTTTGATGTGAACTTCATTATCTGAATAAAACAAATAGTGTAGGTTCTGTTTAATATTTCTAAACAATAACTAAAATATCATTTTTTCACTGTAGAGGGCAGCATTCAACATCCTCATCCACCAAAAGAAACCATTTATTTTAAAGGGATACTGCATCTTAGCATGAACATAAAATTTTAGTCCTCAAGAAAGGTCAATATGAGTATATATTTATCAGTGAACTTACCTGGTGTCATAAAGTAACAGAATCCCTTAAAATCTGGAAAGCTCACAAAACTAAGTCATTTATGAAAAACGCTTAATCAAGCCTTTTTTAATAATCAAAAGCATCTTTATGGATACTTAGTTTTTGGATATTTTTTTTTTATGTTATGTATGACAGCAGGTGTATTTACTAATGAATAGAGCTGTTACTGGCCAAGTTTAAAATTTTCAGTTTTCATGTTCATTCTAAGACCTATTATCCCTTTAAACCAAGTCACTTTCAGGACTTATTAACACATAACAATATTATGACCCCCTGCAAGTGCTAATGTTTTAAATTAGCACAGTAAATTTGTTTTGAGTCTGAAACATGATTTGAATAGTACATCTGAAATTTTGCTCATAAGTCTATATTGTACAAAGAGCTAGGTACCATGGACAAATTGAGCATCAAGATCACTCAAACACCTTCATAATCAGAGTAAGAAAAAAGATTGAAATAATACCTCTAGCTTCAGGATTTCCTCCTGTTCTCTAAGCAATTAGTGAAGGAAATTTATAATCTACTTTGATATCAAAAAATTGAATTGCAGTCAAAAGACTTTGTCAAGTCACCAGCATTAGTCTACTCAAGTTCAATGTTCCTAGCTTGTAAACACACAGGGCCTCGCTTTATTGTCCCATCCAAACAACTATGCCTTTTTAAAGTCTCTGACTATTCTCACATCACAGGATGCAACTACAAGGAAACCCCACATAACCACATCCTCTTGAAACCGGCTTTTCTTTAAACCAGCAAATTTGATAAGTTCTGACCGAATCACTTTGTTATAAATAGGAGATAAACCCCCTGAAAACCAACACATCCTCTAAACTGCAATCCAGTATCGAAATCAAGTCCTAAAGTAGTTAATCTATGGTTAATTGGTCTCTCTAAACCAGCATCTAAATTTATATAGGCTATGGATTAATTGTCGTTACTCAGTCACAACATTGAAGATAAATATCAGACATGCCGATTAATCACCAATCCAATTTGAATATCAATTTCCACTGTTTCGCTGATTGATAATACTCTATTTACATTTAATTACGCTTTTATGTATTACCAATCTCATGAGTAAACCTGCAACACCTCTTAACCGACATTTATTCACTTGGACAACCTATCAGTTTAGAGGGGTTTCACTGTATTAAATAGGATTGTAGGCCAACAAAATACACCCAATCAGATCCCATGACAAGACAGATTGTAAACCTTATGGCTGTGTTTGCTATATTTACAAACTTCCATGTTACAACTATTGCAGTCAAGGTATGAGCATGAAGTTCGCAATAGCATTACAACATTGAGAAGATGAACTGATACCAGAAATTGAAATTGAAAATACTAATTTAACCTATACCAGTATTGAACCCTTGACCTTCACCAAGTCACCTTGGCAAGCTATTTAAAAGGATACATAGAGATCAAATAAGCGAGGTTGTTTGGTAGACTTTAATGACAATGTTAGGAATGCATTAAGCCTGCTTTTTAAGTCTCTTGACCAGTTTTCCTGAAATACATTGAAAAACATTCCAACTTTATTAAAACGCATAAGTCGAATAAAAACAATTAGAAGAAAAGTTTTCCAGATCATGAAATTAGACTTATGTATCTCTATCCACAGCTTCAGATTCGCTGATCATTATACTTTTCAGCATATAACTGAGCAAAGGTGTTTCTTTACCTGAAATAACTCTTTATAGGAGGGATGAGCTTTAGGGTTTGGTACAAATGGCAAGGCATAAAATGGCAGGAATTCTGTAGTTTGACTCAATGTAGAGCCACGATTTTCTAGATATTTCTTGAAGGCAGCCATCCTATTATCTACATTTGACTGTAATGAGAAAACAGCGACATCAAAAAAATAAGATATCCTGAGGTGTTATTACTTTTAAAATGTGTCAAATGTGGCAGATTCAATAAACTAAATAAGCTGAATTGACTACGAAGTTTGTAGTAGTTGCTTTTCCATCTCAGCCTCTCAGAGCTAAAAAAAACAAGTTGAATATACACACAGATTCGTCAAAGTATATGACTGCAGCGCTATTGGTAGGTAAATGGGCCACAGAGTGACAGACAGTTTTAAATGGAAAAAGTCTGGTAACTGAAGCTATTTTGTGAATTTGAGATTCTATTCTACCAACCATTATTTGTTTATTGGATATATAGCAAATTGATATTAGTAGAAAACTCCTGTTATTTGACCGTAATTTTACACACCTGACTTTCACCCATCTTTATGGGATATATAGCAAAATAGATATTGGCATAAAACTCCAATTTCTGGGCAACTTGGTCATCATTTTTGATTCTTGGAGGTAATTCTTCATTCCATAATTCAAAATATTCATCTACATTTCCATCGTCAAAATACTTCATCAGTTGTTGCTGAAATTTAGAGAAAAAGTTGTTGGATTTCTTCTGCATTCAGATGATATTTGAGTACATATGTTTGTTTAAGTAAAGGATAAACTCTGAAAAGGAGCCAATAGTTTTGACCTATATGAAGTCGGAGGCCGTTAGGCCGTTAGGATTTTGAGGAGTTTATCCTACTTAAACCTAAATTCGACTATTGGCACCCTATATAGCTACACATGGATTGTTCGCGTATCATACTAATGGCGTCCTAGATAGCTATCTCACGTGCATCGTGAACATAATTAACTATTGGCGTGATATAAGCTCGTTCGAATTTTAATTGACTAACAATAAGTAATGTTGGATTCAGAAGACCTTTTCCTCACCCAGAGTACTTTTCTGAAGATGCCTCAAGTACTTTTGACTATAGAGATGTAAGCGAGATCAGTAGGACATGCTTTGAAAACAGGGCCTTTTGGGCGAAGACACTTTGTGTCTGTGATCAACTTTTGTTAAAGAGATAAATAGTATGAAAGGTGTATGTTGTTAAGGTGAGTTAATATGATAATAAATTGCGGAGTTTTAAAGTTTAAATTCTAAATCGTAAAAATGTCTAAAAAATTACATATATCCTAAACGAGACACTGGGTACTTTGTCGTGTCAGTAGGACGTCATGCGCTTTCTGGTGTTGTGAAGAGATTGTGTACAAATGCTTATTTTTATGGCTTCTATACAAGCCATTCATTAAGAGCTACTACTGCCACTAGACTGTATGATTCTGGAATAGACAGAACAGTTAATAGCCGAAAGAATGGGCCACAGATCGACTGCGATACGGGGGTAAATATTTTGTTTACGTATTGGCCAGGGATCATTCCATCATCCAGTATTGTGTAACTAACTATAACCTTTCGTGTATTTTATGACCAACGTCATACGTTAATTTAAAAAATATGAATGGTCGAATTAGTACACCGATCCATAAAAAAATCAATGCCCCGAGGTTTGTCCTTGTTGGTATTACGGCACTTGAAAAATTTGGAAAGTTGGAAAAGACTAAAAATTCTGCATCAACAGACCATGATGATGAAAAACAACAAATGGAGAAAAATGAACCTTTGAAACGGACAGTGGAGCGCAAGGGTGCGAAAATCACGCTCAATCTGTGAATACAATAAATATTGATGTTTGTTAAGAATCGTGTTTAACGTTAAGAAGCAATACCACATACATAAAAATGAAATGAATGGAGTTTTATATCCTACTCTTCTGCACCTTGTGGGCTAATGAAGACGGCCAACGCCATGCAGTGTGAATGAGGGAATTTTTTCGAGGACAGCAGTATTAGCCTACTCTTTTTGCAATTTCCAACTGTTACTGTCAAGGGATCTTACAAGAAAACATGTAGGCCTAAGTTAGCATGTTAAATATTTACCTGTGTTTCAAGAAGGCTTGCATTAGTGAAGGATTTTGTATCTACTGGGGCAATAGGTGACCCTTTCTCATTGCATTCTTCGGTAAAGCATACAACAGTTTTCTCAAATGAATTACACGTAAGATACTGAAAAAAGAAAGGACTCATGTTAGAAAAGGGAATTTTTTTTGCAGTGCGTTCTACTAAAAGCTTTCTTTTTGTATTTATTGAAAAACAGGATATTGTATCGCGTACTGTGTATAAACTGTAATGGTTACAGCAACATTTCAAATACATTGGTTATACATTTGTTGTCTTTTACTAAATAAATGTAAATTGGAATATTTTTGCATAGAGGATAGTGCGCCAAAAGTCAATAAATTGCTTACAAGGTGCCTTTTTTCAGTTACACACCAATAATGCTGACAAGACCAACGTTTAATTCTTAAAATTTCATAATTGGCCTACCTCTTTCACAATTGAATTTAATTCTCCATCAAAAGCTACTACTGCTAAGTTTCCTGACATATTTACAGTTTCTTCCAATCATTCCTTCAAATATAGACATTTGCTTTAATTAAGTCATTCTAATACTGGTATGGTTATAATATAAATGACATTTAAAATGCTACACAAGGTAAAAAAGGTAGCTAGCAGGCAGAGTAATATACGCCCACTGGAAGCTATGAATTTGAATAAAAACTTAGACAGTGCTGTAATTAATCAGTGTAGCCTGTAGAGTGAGCACCCTATAGCCAATTGAGTGAAAAACGCTAAGTAAGACACAATAGTTTGGTGCAAATTATCGGATCATCTTCAAAATGACACTGACCCACAAAATAAAAATCCAAAGAATCTGCCCCGAAAAAATTTGTGGGAATATAAAAAGGAATAGACTAGTTTAATCAGACTCTGGAATTTTTGGACATTCGGCCGTCCAGACAATTACAACATCACCACAGCCAGGGCCTAGTTTATCTACTCATACTCTTCAACCTTCCCTTCAGAAGCTGGAATGAAGGCCGATGTTTTGAACTAAGGTTACAAGCTACCTTAATACAGAGTCTGAAACTTGCTGCTGGTGCTGGGGTTTTAAACGTATTTACATAGGCTACCCCGAATCAACCAAACCTCGATGTATTTGGAAAGATGAACATTTTTGTAGTTCAATCATCCCCCTACACCAACCATGATCTGGCTTTGGCTGCGTCAAAGATTTTTTCTAGAATTTCAATCGCCCACTCGCCATTTCAAATTGCACGCCTCCAAAATTCCGACGTAACTGGGTCATAAAATGAAAGTACAAGATGATGGTTCCTTTCATCGGAATTTTTTAATGAGCACGCAAATGAGATGGTGACTGAGTGATTGAAATTCTTGAAAAAAACTTTGAGGCAACCACAGGCGTGAGCTGAACGGTGAAAGGGGATAATGATGGCATGATTGTCCTACAAAAACATACATCTTTCCAAATATATCAAGGTTTAGTGGATTCGAGGTATGTAAATACATTTTAAAAAACTTGCACCGGCGGAGGTGCGGAAAATCCCAAGTTTTAGGTGCCTAGTTTTGTTATACCTGTTGTTATAGCTATTCTTCGGTCTGTTAGTAAGCCTTTTGGCTTCTTGAACACCTTATAAAATTATTTAAAGGACTTCCAAATTGAAGTGTATAAAAAAAAAAATTATTTAAAGTTATTTTTCTTTTTCATTTTGCGCATGTAAATCTAGTTATTGATGATAATCTTAAAATTTGTAGATAGATTGGTCTGATAAAGTTTTGAAAAGATGTCTGTCAGGTTTCCATAAAACTAGGTTTGAATTTGGTATCAATGTTTTTCCAAGCTGTATTAAAGAGGCCCAGGCTTGATTTTTAGGGGTCATTTTGGGCCTTTGTTACATTTAAACAGTCCTCAGAAATACTCAAGCTCTAAGAAAATCGCAAAATACCTTGAAATATACCTCAAACAAAAAATTTCAATTTTCATTTTTTTTCGTGCTGTACGCGGCTGGTCTCCAGTCAGTCTGAAAATTGTGTGTCCTGTTGACAAAGTCTACAATTGAAAATGCGTTGTAGTCTATTTATATAGATGACCACTATTGCACGACGGGAAGGATAACTCTTTGATTACGGTACCAAAACGAACCGTTTTCCAATATGGCGGGACGTTCGTAATTTCTTACGACATCATGATTTTTCAAACACGGATAATTATGGATACACATGGATTTGAAGGCTCAAATTTCAAAGGTAAGCTCTGTAGACTATTTCTGATTAACTAACCAAAAGATTTCATGTGTTTGAGGCTGTCGGGATGATTGTCCGAAGCAAATAAAGCCTGGGCCTCTTTAAGGTGAAGTTGAGTTTATGACATAGTTTGGGTGGGAGTTCCAATCGTTGATAACTCGAACAGAAAAATAGTTTTTTCTCAAATCTAGTCTGCACTGTGGTTTGGCTATTTACAAATGATGTCCTCTGGTTCTAATTTCTTGTGATGGTTGGAAGATTGTTTCGGCTGTTTTGTCTATTCCATGGATAATTCTGTAAACTTGGATAATATCGTTTCTTTTTCTTCGGTATTCTAATGTTGGTAGGCCTAGGGGTTTTAGTCGTTCAGGGTATGGTAGTTGTTTTATTGTTGAGATGAGTTTTTCTGACTCTCCCCCAGCCATATCTGTCCAAATAGATATCAGGGGCTGGGAATAGAGTCAGCAAGTTTCGGACTATACAGAGCCATGTGTAATTGGTCACTTTGCTGCAAGCATATACCAGTCGACGAATTACGTTTTCAACGTTGGCAGTTTTATCAAGCCGAATGCAAAATTGTCGAAAACGACACTACCGGTAAGGTATATAATAGTATGTTCAATGTCGAGCCATATAGCCTGTAAACAATTTGATCGAACAGACATGAACTTAGTGAAATGATTATTAAACATATATCTTTAAATATTCTTGACATTTTACAAAGGAAGACATATTTACTTACACTTCTTAAGGTGAATGCAAACTGACATTCCTTGTTCGAAGAATAATGATGGAATTTACTATGAAACGGAAGTAAACAATTCATGTTGAAACGTGTACCGCACATAATTAATATTCATCCCGCACAATAACTATTTATTTTTAAAAATTCTTAGAAATTCTTAGAATACTTATTTTAGCATTTCTCGTGAAAAATGAAATTTCTTAACAAAATTTTTCTTAAGTTAAAATTAAAACGAATCACATCTGATAATAGGTCGATTTGCCGCGAATGTGAAGGCTTTGCTTGGACGATTCGACCCGAATCTGTACGCTGTATTTTATGCCAATTTCAGCCCGGTGGCCTACTGCCATATTGCCGTCATCCATGTCCGTCCAGCCAAATATAATTTGTATTGCTTCAGTTGTTAATTCATACAAGACAATAATAATAATATAATACAAATAATCCAATTCAATATCAACATTATACATATTGAATACTAAAATACATATATAAGTTGGGGTGTTTTCATGAATTACGTAATAATGAGGTTTGGAGAGTTTACTCGCTTGCAATGTCGAGAGGCACTACTTGCCAATATTCTAAGGACATGACTCCAATATTATCTTGTGCATTTGTAAGTCCACGCATTGAGTCCTGATGCAGCCTTGGCAGATAATCTAATATAGAATAGTTGCTTTTATAGTTTCATCTAAAAATCTTCAAATTCGAACTTGACCGCCATGTTATCATTAAAATCCATTGGAAATTGTAGCTTCTATTGTGTCTACAACAAATATAGAGGCAGGGGCAATAACTAAAAAAAAACCTTTATCGAAAAATCGTCCAAATCGAACTTGACCGCCGTCTTGTCAATTCCAATGCTCATACGAAGTTTCATCAAAATCCATAGAAAATTGTAGCTTCTGTAGTGTCTACAGAAAATGAATTTTTTACACAATTTTACTCAGTCAAGGGCAATTACTCATAAACTATTCATCGAAAAATCGTCACATTCGAACCTGACCGACGCCTTATCAATTCCAATGCTCATACCAAGTATGAATTATTATTGCCTTGTTAGAAGGTACAATTCTTGATAGATTTTGGACATTTATCCCCCCAGAAAAGGAGTGTATGACTGAAGGTTGAATATTTCATTCAGGTAATTGTTACTGTAGTCAGGTTTTAATTCAAATTCAATACTGCCAGTGGGCGTACATTACTTTGCCTTGCAAGCTCATCATCATACTCCTCCGAAATTTTATTCTACAATCAATTTGTGGTAGGTTTGAAGATAATACATAAAGTGGGCATATAAAAAGGCTTGAGTTTGAACACAATGCAAAGGAATATTAGGCTACTACTAGGTATTGCTGAGTAAACATTGGTGCAGCTGCTAACCTGTCAAAATTCAACCAATGCTGACCATTTAAATGGAATGGAACTGAACTGAAGATGTGGGGGATACATTACATTTGTGGGAAATAATAAAATAAAACCTATTTATATATGGTATCCATGGAAATAATTACTTAATAATCAATGTAAGATATTCAGGCCAGAGTGCCACTGATTCATTTAATTCATTATTTTCAAAACCAGTCAAATGATAAAAAATACATTTTAATTTTCAACACACAAATTAAACAATTACTAATAATAATATACAAAATCAGGAGGTAAGACGCTATAGCTGCACTTGTGACAAGTTATCCAAAAATATTTAGTATGAATTATTGCCCTTGTCATTAAAATGCTTGTACACACCCTTAAATGTGTAATTCCTGACAGATCTTAGTGCAACTTGGTGTGTAATAACCCAAGGATGAACCCTATTGTCATCAGGAGGTAAGAAGTAATAGCTGCAATTGAAACAATGTGATCCAAACTAATTTCGATGACAGCATCCCTTTAAAGGCTCCAAGACACTAGGCAAAATAGTCCTGAGGTATATCATAATGCTAATATCATAAACAATATAATTCTTTAAATATACACCATTTTGAGGGTTATTTTGGGTCCTGATGGTCCTGAATATGTGCATAATTTTCAGAAGTACTCAAAATGCAAGAAAATGACATAATTTTTCCAAATATACCTAAAACTAGGAAATTTAAATTTCAATTCTATTTATGAGATCCAATATAAAGATATTTCAAAAAAGGAAATGATAACTTCAATTGTGGATAATCCTGGACTGATTTCCAAAAAAAAAAACATTTCTGGGACTTCATTCAATTGGTAAAAGAAATGCACCTGTCCCATTTAAGCTTACGTGAATATTTCTAGATGTCTTGAAGATTGAAATGTATCAGGCAGTAGACAGAAAACTATAAGTTGATCTGCAGAATATAGAATAAATCAAAATTCATATTTTTACAGAGTGAAGGAACTGAAAAAAAAACAACAACTATATTTTACAAGGATACCAACTAAGGTTCACAGTAAAGGACCATTTCAACCAGCTGGCCAAACCTCTTGGCATTCATCTACCTTGATTATCTAAACACATTTACAACTGTGATGACTAGAAAAGTGCTAAATACATCAATTGCAAAGCGATTTAGAAATACCACTGTTTAAATAATGCTCAATATATTAATTGTAGGGTGATATAGAAATACCACAGTTAAAAAGTGCTCAATGTATCAATAGTAGAGCAATATAGAAATCCTACAGTTAAAACGTGCTCAATACATCAATTGTAAAGCAATCAACTTTTAGTCAGGACTTTTTCATAGCATCACTTCAGTAGACTTCAAAGTGTAACCACCTTTACAGTAGACATTAAAAAAAATCATATTTAGATGATATTATTTTTCGTAATGTTTTTTTTTTTTTAATTTCATTTTTTTTTTATCAAGCATGGCTTGAGGCATTTACCTTGATGTACTTAAAACCCTAATACCGAGATGATTTACAAATATATGCACAAATGGAAAAATAAATCAGAACTAGAATTTGAATATTAATAATTACATATTTAAGAAATAATTAACCTGAGAATTATATTGATCAAATATTTTATATAAAATAATCTACATCTATAGAAAACAAACAATAATATATAATAAGGCCTTGGTCTTCTACTTCAATTTTAAGGAAAACTGACACTAAAAGTTTCTTACTTATGCACACTTTTATATCTTTAAGTTATCTTTAGTAAAATTTATGATTGAATTTTACTGGGATGTCATCTGTTTTACAAAGTAAGCAGCCAAATCCTAACTATTTTTTACTACTCACAACCTTAAAGTCTCATATCACACTCACACACATGTTTGATCTCAATTTAGTAATTGATATCCAGTCTTACACACATAAATAGAGTAGCCAATAATTGATATCCAGTCCTACAAAAACATAAAGTGGTCATTAATTGATATCCAGTCCTATACACAAATAAATAGAGTGGCCAATAATTGATATCCAGTCCTACAAAAACATAAAGTGGCGAATAATCGATATCCTGTCCTTTAAAAACATAAAGTGGTCAATAATTGATATCCAGTCCTAAAAACATAGAATAGCCAATAATTGATATCCAGTCTTACACACAAAAATAGAGTGGCCAATGATTGATATCCAGTCCTACAAAAACATAAAGTGATCAATAATTGATATCCAGTCCTACAAAAACATAAACTGGTAAATAATTGATATCCAGTCCTACAAAAACATAAACTGGTCAATAATTGATATCCAGTCTTACACACATAATCTCAAATTAAGTTATTTTTCCACATGCAACATTCTTTTTTGTAAGTTTTGAAAGAAATCAGATCCTCAATATTTTGTCCCTATCACAAAATATTCTAGACCAATGAGGTCCTTGCCACAATTAAAGTCACTCAAAACATCATTGTTTTATAAATAAGATTTTAAGAGAAAATAACAAAATAAAAATATAATTTTCAATTCATATAAAGACCCCTTGATTGGAAACTTTGATTTGACCCTAATATTGAAATGTATTATCAATAATATGAAAAATATCTAATATACCGTAATACAAAACCTAAGTTGAAAGAACATTAACTTGTATTATACCTGTAATAATATTTCTTAGCAGAATCCCAAAATACTAAACTCAGTACAGTATGAGGACCCAATCTAAAATATGATGCACCCCAACCTTTGTAAAAACCCCAAAATCCTTCTTTCCTCCAAATTTTCCGAAAACAGTCCACTACATTGTCATACAACAGTCCTTTTCCAGAAGCATCTAAACCTTGGTTATAAAGTCTAGTTGACACCACATCGAATGGCGTCATGAAACACGTGACAACCAACCCACTTAACATACTCGCTAGAAATGATCCTAGTAAACTGTCATCGGCACAAATCTGAAAAAGAAAGAAAAGTTTCATATAGATAACTGCAGATAAAAAATGAAGAGAAACAATTATTATGGATGTAGACTTCTATATTACTTTGTTTCATTAAACATAGAGGTAATGCTCTCAAGTGATGTGTTTAAAAGAATAAATAGAAGTCTATATCCTTAATAATTGTTGTCTCTTAATTTCCAGTGATACTTCTAAATGTTAAAAGGATGATATTAATTCATCCAATACTGTACCAATATTTGAAATATACCATGGAAATAATAGTAATGTATAGCAATTTGCAAGTTAAACACCCTTTTTAGCAATCTTTCTTAGGAGATAATGATTTAGAGTTTAAAATCAGAATATTTTCAATTGCTGCTCACTTTTTACAAAATGTGAATCAAAACTATTAGCTAGCCTTTTTTGGTCTTTATTGAACCCTACATTGAAAGCTATGATATAAATTGGTAAGATAGTAAGCACAGATTACCTTTGAATCAACTAGGAATTGTTTAGTGGAAGAAAAGGTAGATAACTGGGCTGCAGATCCCACAGTAACTCGAGGTACAGCTGCACTGACACCTCTCCATAATCCAGTAATACCATATTCTTTAAATGCTTTGACTAATCCATGAGACATGCCCTTGTGAAAATGCTGATGACCCACTGCTATACTAGCAGCAGCTTGAGATTGCAACTGAGTCTTTACCTACAAAGAAACAATAACATTAAAGAACTAACCAATTATTTCAAGAGTTCTTAAGGATCTTTTCTTTTTACTGGTCCTGTATCATATGTAATCTGAGAGACTTATTAAGGCTCAATCGCAGAATGAGATAACCTAGGCCTACCACCCTAGAACAATTTTTCAAAGCATTTTTAGATGAAAATGTTTTGGTTGAAAAATAATTCAATAAAACCTCTACTAACCATGAAAAATGGACTTCCACATATAGCTCCAACACATCCTGCAAAAGCTCCAGCAAACACACCTCTGGAAGCACTGTGCCTTCCATTCGCATCTTTCGTTAAGTTCAAGTTTATCAACACTTGATATGTTCCAAGTCGAACACCGTTCATAAAGAATTGGTACCATAATGCTGGTACAAGTCCACTTTGTAAGGCCATCCATCCATCAGTTTTTACTACTGTATAAAATGCATGCAAGGCATTTCGATAGTGAACAGAATACTGCCCTTTGGACTTCAGTTCTCCCTGAAGCTGCATTCGAGTCTTAACAACTTCCAGTGGGTTTGTGAACAGTCCTGCACCACATGTTGCTATTCCACCAAGTATAAAGTCCATCTTAGATTAGAACAGTAATGACATATGTTTATATAAGATGTAAGTCAGTCAGCTACAATGAAAAAAAAGCAATCTGAAATGAAATGAATGAAGTTTCACATCCTTCTCTTCTTCTTCACCTTCTTGTCTAATGCAGATAGCGGTGTAAGCCTACTCTTTTGTCATTTTTAACTGTTGAGGAATATTTAACTTCACAGAGTGTAGTACCATAGACTAGATACTTTTTCCATGTCACAGTGTCAGTCCCTGACCTGCATCATTGATAAGGGGAAACCAGGCTAAAATATCTGAAAGTTCATCCAAAGACAACATATCACTGACGTCCTTTTTCCACTATTTCCAATGTCTGGTGATTATTGAATTATATGTGCGTTGAAGCTGCAAAACATTGCAATACAAGGGCTAAAATAATCTAAGCAAAAAAACCGAAGCAATTGGGTGAAATTGAGTATTTAGACACACCCAAAACATACTCAGAACTTAACTGATGTTCATATCGGTACTTACAGTCTAGACGTTAAAAAGTGTCTACACCTAGATTCAGAACTTAAATCTAATTAGATTCATTCCACTGTCATCCTATAACTTGCATGCTAGTTTTCTTTCAAGATTTGGTACTGATGATGAAACTCATGAAGACATCGCTGCTCTCTATTAAGGGGTAACAACTCCATTTAAGCCGGTTTCAGACTACAGACCGAAGTAATTTATTTTCATGTTAAATCACGAAATTCAACATCCTATAACCTGTAGATTCGTTAAAAATGATTTGATTTGGTTTATTAACATAATAGTTACAGCTATCCGTAAATCTTTAAAGAACCAATGACATTATCATATCACTCTGAAAAAAAAAATTAAACATGCAAATATTTACACGCCTACATCTTTATTGGTACAAAATTGACATGGTTCGATTCTCAGACCCAACAGACGTCAGAATGCTGACAATATAATTTCAATACTCCAATCGATTAAATGTCAAAAAAAAAAAAAAAAAATAAAAATAAAAAAAAATAAATAAATAAATCGTATTGACTAGCAATTCAATAATTGTATTTATTTAGATTTCAACTTCTCATAATTTTATTTACAGAGAACTTAACTCTGCATACATTTTATTTAGCAAGGCCTTTGAATCAATTGGAATGTCAATAATAATCTTGGAAGACATGGAAATTTAATAAAGTGGAATGCTAGATTCAGATTTCGCATGTCAATCTGATTTCGGAATACTTTAGAACCTGTATTCAGAGACCACAAAAGGGAATGAAGGTGGGGGAGGAACTGCAAGACCATTTTGTTATGACATTTTGAAAATGATAGGATCTTACTGTCGGTAATCGTAGTTAAAGACATTATACCACATTCTTAATCATGAGATTTACTAACTTAAACGAAACTATTTTGAAAAAAAAATGAACCACGGTCAAATTTAATTCATCATAAGGGGTGAGGATTGGTAAACGGCTTACAAACAAATTATGAAAGGACAATGGACTTTATCAGTTATGCCATCTAAAGTAGTAATAGATGGTTCCAATAACTTAAAAAATCACAAATTAATGATATCCCAGTTGAAGAAGCGCTGGCAAATTCCACTGGAAATAGATAATTTAAAGTGATTAGTGTAATCTAAAACAACAATTGTTCAAGAGAATATAGACTAATTTCGATGTTTGCCACTTTTGCCTTATTGCATATATCTTTATCCGTTAAAGTATCAGAAGCACAGAACTAGGAAATATTACTATTTAATTCTAGGTATTGTACAAGAGAAGATATTGATTTTGTAATCTATGTTATTGTATCTAATACAAAGAAGTTAATTTATCACATTGGTGGTAATTTGGCTCAAACTCAAACTAATTGAATGGATATTTTGTGAAAAACATATCAAGTTACTCGGTCACGTGTAATATCCTTTTAAGCTGTAAGATTATGGCAAGAGTGCAATGAGCCACGTGGTGAATATGACTCTTGAAATTATTTGAAAAAAAAAACTGAGGTTCGAATTACCACCCCAGTGTATTCTAAAATCTAAATCATTAATGACAAGGTTACGCCTGTTGATTTCCAATTTGCATTGATTTTAAAAAAAAAAATCGTTTCGGATAATAATAGAAAAACAAACCGAAGGCATTCACCTCTACAGACAGTTATAACGGGGCATTGGAATCGAGATGGATGATCATAGCCACAGAGACCTATACTTGAGACAAGGCTAAAGTTTTGAGGTCAAATTGACAACAAAACATACAGTATAATTATAATGTTGCCAATGAGAGGGCAGAAGTTGGGAATTAACTTTAATATTGATGGAATATCTCGGTCCAGAATCGTTATTAGATCTAAGCCCAGCGCTATAGGATTCGCTTTTCCGATAATTTTAGAAATGATATAATATAACTTATCATACAAGAGTCGGCAAATTTTGGAAATTTATTGATCGAACTTATGACTATTCATTATGATACATTGCAGGATTTCTCTTAATTAGAATGGTTAACATACCAATAGTGTAGTAAATTTATTAAGACGTTTTTATTCTACATCGTAAATCAATAGATAGCTTATAGAAATGTATACGATCAATTAAAATTGAAAATGGTAAATCTCTTGGATCCCGAATTATGGAATATACCGGTACTTAATTTTCCAAAGAAGTTATGGAATATACCGGTACTTATTTTCCAAAGAAGTTATGGAATATACCGGTACTTATTTTCCAAAGAAATTATGGAATATACCGGTACTTATTTTCCAAAGAAGTTGTGAAATTTAACCGGTTGTTATATGTCCAAGGTAGTTATTGAACATAAGCAGTTACTACAATAAAAGTGCATTACGAAACGAAACCTATACTTAAAGGCCTTTTCATTATCCTTATTTCCATTTAATTGATATATCTTTGTGTTATAATTTTGAAGTAATACAATACATGTATATTATTTCCAAATTCTACTTTTTGGCTCCAATTAATGAACATTTTACCCCAAAAATATCATATAGCGAAATGTATCCTTGAAAGTATCTCAAAGTGTATATTAATAAAATCAAACAGATAATATTTTTAGACGCCAAAACTATTCTAAAGATTACATAAAACATAAGTAGGCGCTGAAGTTCATTTTTTTAGGTGTAGGAAAGGCCTTGTACATGTTTGAACAAAAAATAGAGGCGTAATTGTAGAGAAAAACGTCTCCAACATATTCTGAAAGTTTCAACTACGTGTAATTGTATTGAGGCCAGATATCCAAATTAGGTAAAACAAATCAACATTTAGTAGCCTACATTCGGCTTATTATGACATGATATAGATGTAAATAGCATTTTTTTTTAGAAATATTTGCGATGTTTTTGAAAATGATAATTGTGTGAACTGATTTCTTAAGAAGATATTAAACTAATGTTTAAAATAATAATATTAAAGCGTCCTACATTTTAAAAATCTAATAAAGAAAATATTTTACAAGCAGCTTAAGTCAACAGAGCTAAAGGTATATATGAGACTTCAAACAATCATGTTCATGAAAACCGTTATGAATAACCCAAACTAACTATATGACTGGCCAGAAAATGTTGGAAATAAATTTGATTGGACGGGATATTGATTTCAAAGTCAGAACATTAAATATCAATTGTCGAGTGTTTTTCGTCCAAGTAACTACTAAGACTATATGGAATACGGCGATTGATTAAAAAAAGACACAAATCGGATGTTGATTGGATTTTTTTTTATAAATGTAGACGTCAATGATAGAACGTTCTGAGTGAAAATTGTTAAAAAGGAGTGTTGTTCTTTGAAGATTAAACCCGAGGATTTAAGCATGCCTTCATGCAAGAATATGTATACAGAATGATTACGGAAGTATTTTTTTTTTTATGAAGGATGACAAGTATACTAACATGTAGTTAAATGATAAAGGATACACCCAGTGCTGCATTTACACGGATTGACGTTTATTGATAATGATATTTTGTTATCACCGACATGATACATCGAACGAAAGAAGACAAACATAAAGAGATAAATTAAGTTCAAAAAGTTGATTTCAAATACAAACGGTTTGTATTAATTCAAAAGTCTTTTGAAAGACGCTAAATAGTTGCTGAAACAGTCTACAGATTCCTTACAACAACCATAGGAAAGCTGTTCTATATGGCCTATGTTCGAAAAGTTGATAAAGTCAATAAGCCTGTTTTTATCTATTTATGTTTCAACTAAAATAATACACAGGCATTTAACATGAGAAAGCAAATTTTGTCGACGTAGGAAATTTACAAGAATTTAATACTGCATGAAGTCGATTGTGAAATAGAACAAAACAGAAAAGTGTTCGTTACAGTGGTATTTATGGTCAACTGCAGAAAAGAGTAAAAGTGGAATATTGTGACATAATATAATTCTTATTATAAGCATGGAATGGCATTGATATTGGACAACCATGCTAATATGAGTGTTCACGCTATCTTCTACCAGATTCCGATCGCGGTACATCACAAGTACTCATTACTTTCTACCAGATACTGATCTTGTTAAGTGTACAATATTGTGTTCACTACCTTCAGATACTAATGTATATGTATATAAATCGTGATTATTACTCATTACTTTTTACGTGTACAAGACGTTGACTTCCAGCTTCCTTCCAGTAGATTTTTTTTAACTTCGGTCATTGGAAGGCAATATGTATTGTAATAAGTCCACATGAATATATTATAAATATAGACTATATCGAACTAAATTATATTGACAGTGGTCTTGTGTATTGATAAATGTTATTACAGCTAGATCATGATTAACTTCTATTGTAAATTAATAATGAGAAATCGAATATATCTTCGATTGTCTGCCATATGCGTTTACGTACACGCGGCACAGAAACTTTAAGTATCTATTCAGTATGGTTATCAACCGTAACAGATTTAAACTCTAAAAGGAGTTCAAAGACAGTTTACACACTTCGATAATCGGTCTTCAAAATAAGAAGAACTCATGAGAGAAGTTTTCAAAATCTGAAATAAAATCACAGCTTTTAACAAAAAATGGACTTCGTGAAGAGTATCTATTGTGTTTTTATGGGATTTTTAATCTTATGTCAGAGGTAAGATAGATCATTCAGTAGTTTTATTTGATTATTATTAGGTCGAATAGCAATAATTGTTATATGTCATAGACGTGTTTTATTGTATTATACAAAAGCCGTTACGTATTGTAAAGCTCTGATCAATTTATATCTGTCAACGTAAACAACTACCGTAAACAAGATTAATGTTATTAATAAATCAAATTGTTCGAACTTTTGTCAATTGAAATTTCAGCTTTCAATTAATATAGCCAGTCTAACGATGATTTTACATATGTTTAAATTTACGTTAGAAATGAACCCTTTTATGAAATTTCAAATGAAACTAGAAATATCAAAAAGCAATAAATTTGCTGATGCGTAGCTGATATACCACTGGACATAAAACTTAATTTTTTTTTCTTCGATAAGACAGCAGCAAGCCAAAAATCGGTGTCAAATTAAAAACCTTCTGTATGCGTTTCTCTAATAATGGACTCTAATAAGTGTCACTATTTTCGGGTAGTGTCATATTACAGTAGAATGAATAATAAAAATCGCCTAAATATGGGTCACCTTTACACTCACAGACCTTTTATACGGTATACCATTTAATAGAGAAGACCTGTCAGTCAATATCCCTTTTTAAGACAACTGACATATTTAGACAACAATGCGTAAAGTCAACTGACATAAGACAACAATGCATAAAGTCAACTGACATAAGACAACAATGCGTAAAGTCAACTGACAGAATACAACAATGCCTAAAACCAACTGTCAGAAGACAACAATGCGAATAGTCAACTGACAGAAGACAACAATACGTATAGTCAACTGACGGAAGACAACAATGCGTAGAATAGCGTATCTATGTTATTTGAAAGGGAACATTACATTACATTGCTGACTTATTGAAGTCCAGTTTTCGCAAGACACGTGAGAAAAGAAGCACGATGAAAATAGGCGAATCATCCTACATTAACTTTGTATATTAGAAAACTTTCAGGGGAAGGTGACACAACTTTGACTGCCGCCGTTCAAAATCCGCAAATTGAACAATTTTTTGACCCAAGATTATGAGGAAATAAGAAATGACGAACAAGGCATGCATTCAGATATTTCACTATATTGAATCTGTCTGTATATATTTGTATTGAAATTTGCATAGATGGTTGACTTTGTAGTGGAACTAAAATAAGCTATTAAATAAGTCAGTGTTTTGATTTGTCGTAGTTCACATAGAGAATGTGTGCATCCACGAATAACTTATTAACCTACTTCAAACAAGCTTAAAGTTTCAAGTCAGTTGGATTTATGTCTGAAAGCGAGCAATAAATATAAGCAATCCACATTTTACTTGTAAAGTCAGAAACCACTTAATTATGATCGTTACATTCATATTGTTAAGTTGTCAAATTGTCATTATTATGTATTTTCTCACGTCAAATCGTCATTATCACAGCATTCTATTTTCTCAGGTTGAATCGTCATTATTAGGCCGTTATATTTTCTTACATTAAAATCGTCATTAAAATTTTTCGCATGCCAAATCGCCATTATTATGTCATATATTCACAAGTCAATTCGTCATTATGTTTATGTGTACGTATGTGCTAAATTGGTATGATGAACTATCACGTGAAATCGTCGTTAGATTTTTATTTGACTATAGTATTGCTGTTTTCTTTAATTAACATCATTATACATTACTTTATTTAAGTCGGAGCATTGACAGTTGTTTTTATTAATATTTCTTCATTATCAGGAAATTCCATTGTATATAAGAACATGTAATAAAAAAGCAGATCAAAAGAAACATTAAATCGACGAGCAAGATATCACATTTACAACTTAATATCTTTTAACTGACTTCGCGTTTGTGTTCAGAATAATGTCGACTAAGTAATAAATCTATTTCTATACAAGCTTATTTATAATACTTTGATTTTTTTGTATCTTTATTGAGCTCAAGTTAAAGGATCACAACCTACAATAAATTGATTTCACAATAATATTTTTCTCAGCAATGGAGTTATCAGTTGTAGTGAAATGACATTCTTTAGATTTAATAGCTTTCAATTCTCTCCAATCCTTTGGTTTGTCACAATTCTAAATATAAATGCAATCAATTGTAGTGAAATGAAATTCGCTAGGTTTAATACCGCTCAATACTCTAAAATCATTTGCCTTGTCACTAAATAGAAATGCAATAGTTTCAAAAGAAAAAATATATTCGTATGTGATCTGTCGATTAAAATGACTTCAATTCTGTTAAGATGTTCTCGTGAATCAATGAGTGATTTTTGGTCTTAAAGGCACCGGCCTTAGCATTAATGAAAGTTGATTCGCGGACTGTTCTTGGTATTATTGAAGAATGAATTAAACCACTGACCAGCGGATACAAATTGAATTGGAAATCTATCCAATCGTTAATTGGCCTCAGACACTCTATGGTCGAACTGATTTACTACACTTTTTTTCGTGCTTTTTAGTTTGGTGAACAGTGGTGATGGTATTACAGAAAGAGCATTATTTGAATATTTATTAGATAAAGACAGATATGATTTCACTGTTAGACCCAGCGCTAGAACAGGTACTGTCCCTCTTAAAGTTTAACAAAATACAGACGCGTTTTGTTGTCACCTTTAACATATGCTCTCCAAATTATGATATCGAAGATAGTGCCACGGTGGCGCTTATTTGTGATTCCCGACAAAAAAAAAAAAAAAAAAATAAAATAAAACAATTGGTACCTTCGATTTTCAAACCATGTCTATTATACAGGTCGAAGTAGCCAAATAGGACAGAGTGTTATGTTTTTCGGATAGGACAATAATCCAAAAGAAAAATGCATGTAACTTCATGTCAGTGTGTTTGATCAAATAGTAAAACTCAAACAGAGTTTATTTTTTAAATACGGCAGTAGCTCACTGGAAATTCGTCCTTTAGGGACAACCTACATATACATATACAACCTTGATATTTTGTATGTAAATACTACTTAGTGTAGAAATACAGTTTTTCAATTGATATTTTGTATGTAAAGACTACTTAGTGTAGAAATACAGTTTTTCAATTTATATTTTGTATGTAAAGACTACTTAGTGTAGAAATACAGTTTTTCAATTGATATTTTGTATTTAAATACTACTTAGTGTAGAAATACAGTTTTTCAATTGATATTTTGTATGTAAAGACATGTAAAGACTACTTAGTGTAGAAATACAGTTTTTCAATTGATATTTTGTATGTAAATACTACTTAGTGTAGAAATACAGTTTTTCAATTGATATTTTGTATGTAAAGACTACTTAGTGTAGAAATACAGTTTTTCAATTGATATTTTGTATGTAAAGACATGTAAATACTAAAACTTAGTGTAGAAATACAGTTTTTCAATTGATATTTTGTATGTAAATACTACTTAGTGTAGAAATACAGTTTTTCAATTGATATTTTGTATGTAAAGACTACTTAGTGTAGAAATACAGTTTTTCAATTGATATTTTGTATGTAAATACTACTTAGTGTAGAAATACAGTTTTTCAATTGATATTTTGTATGTAAATACTACTTAGTGTAGAAATACAGTTTTTCAATTGATATTTTGTATGTAAAGACTACTTAGTGTAGAAATACAGTTTTTCAATTGATATTTTGGATGTATATACTACTTAGTGTAGAAATACAGTTTTTCAATTGATATTTTGTATGTAAATACTACTTAGTGTAGAAATACAGTTTTTCAATTGATATTTTGTATGTAAAGACTACTTAATGTAGAAATACAGTTTTTCAATTGATATTTTGTATGTAAAGACTACTTAGTGTAGAAATACAGTTTTTCAATTGATATTTTGTATTTTGATACTACTTAATGTAGAAATACAGTTTTTCAATTGATATTTTGTATGTAAAGACTACTTAATGTAGAAATACAGTTTTTCAATTGCTTTTGTATGTAAATACTACTTAGTGTAGAAATACAGTTTTTCAATTGATATTTTGTGTGTAAAGACTACTTAGTGTAGAAATACAGTTTTTCAATTGATATTTTGCGTGTAAAGACTACTTAGTGTAGAAATACAGTTTTTAATTGATATTTTGTAGGTAATAGTACAAGAATTGAAGTTGATTTAGTATTGAATTCAATAGGACCTGTTAATGATAAGGACATGGTTTGTATACATTTTTATTAATTAAAATGCATAGTTACATTATAAAAATCTATAAAATTAATCAATAAGATCATACTGAAAAAAAATATGATTTTGTTAAGCATGGCCCAACTTATTGAAAACAAGAGAACTTATAAGGCCTGCTTACTCAAAATAAACAACACAAGTCAAAGGCATAATCTTTATTGTGTACGTGGAAGACAAATTCAAGGCAAAAATTCAAACTTATATTAATTAGATAGGTTAAGATTATTCATTATTTTAGTACTATTGGTTTGCCATGCTTGAGGTCACCCATTGACAGAGGAGCACAACAAGCATGAATCACGCCTAGTGACTATTACTGCTACACACCAAAATAGATAACATGGTAACAAAAAAATCAAACGAAGGGTAATTCCCAAAGACGAAATTCAGATTATAAGAAGTCGTTTGATGTTATATAACTATATATTGATACCATTTTAAATTCCTATTATTAATCTATTCAATCAAATATGTTATCATATTACGTAATGTTGCCAGGGCCCAGAAAAAAAACTCTTGTCCACCACTATTATATGCGACGAATCCGATGTGTGAAACGGACAATGTGCCGCAAAGAATAGCAACAGAAAGTTCAAGATTAATTTGTATTATTTGATGATATGTATTCCTAGATTCCTACATACATTCCATTACATGATACAATCTACCACAAAAAAAAAAAAAAAAAAAAAAAAAAAAAAAAAAAAAAAAAAAAAGCATTATCCAAACATGGACAGCTTTATGTGGCTGGAATCACTAAAAAGAACCCTGGTCGAAATTTGATATCAAAATATTCGAATATAAGCCTCGATCAGGCTTCTCGAACGAACAAACGTTTAGAAGTAATGCTATTCTAAAGGTTGACTTATGTCGGCTTGCGACGTTCCTCGATTGTCGGCAACTGGCAGATCCAGTCAGTTGCCGCAACTGTCGGCCTACGTTAGGCTGACAGTTCCTGCCGACCTGAGATGGCTTACGACGCAACTAGCCTCTTTGCGACTGTCGGCAACTGAGATTCAGCCAGATCCGGTGAGTCGCGCATGTTCTACTCTGGACTACGAGTTCCAGGTAGTTGCCGACGATCGTAAGCGATCGTAACGACCTGAGTCAAACATACTCCGCGACGCAACTGGGATATTAGTCAATCAACGCGCGCTTATTTTAGTCCCTGCTTGGTGGCGTTAGTATCTCAAGTCAAGCAGTAGTCAAGATGGCTGCTGAATGGTCTGACGAGCTCGAAGGAATACACAAATGAAAAAAACACTAAAAACCGGGAACACGCCATGGCCTCTTCCAGTAGTACCTAGCTCTTCTTTTGCGGCGCCGAGCAACGACGCGGGCAACTACTTCTGCTACACCTGCTCTCCGTCTTCTCACTTCTGCGTCGACTACATATTTGACCACCGTGTTCAAATAATCCTGAGTCTGAAAAAAGATATATTTCACTCAACTACCATTGAACCCGAAATAATCTTTCATAGATTACATGTGTAGTATTTCATGAAGTTGTTGTTCTTAATTTGCACGAGTTTTTCATGAGAATTGAATGAAATAATCATATCAACACTGAAATATGTGGTTAAAATATGACTTCAGGTAGTCGAAGTACCAAGGAAGCGTTGCAAAACTTTTAAAAAAATGTTAAAAATGAAGATACAAAACCTACAACGTGAAGCTTCATGGGCGCCGCCATGTTGAAATGTATCACATGGCCGTCGAAAACGAGTCGTAGACAGTCGCAGCCGACATAAGCGCTCTTACGATAAGCGAAAACCAGTTGCCGCTGTATCCGTCCAGATCCGTCGAGGATCGTCGCAGCCGACCTGGGCGCTCCGATTTTATCAGTTCCAGCTAGATGCCGACAATCGAGGAGCGTCGCAAGCCGACATAAGCCCAGCTTTACGCACACCTTTAATCTGTTGACTCTTTATAGGCCTATTACATTTCCTATCTTGGAATCTTACGGAATGTTGGGCAGTTTTAGCTAATTATACAATCTGTATAATGTACATAGTTACGCCCGTTTGAATGATACCTCGATAAGGCATATATTTCCTTGTGCGTAGATTTTCATTAAATTATTCCTAAATGTCAATAGGTAACATAACTTAATAGATATTTTCCGTAAAAGGTCGTCGAAGCCATTAAAAACTAGTAATGAATAAAGTTGCTATTAACGTTCTCATTAATATTGATTATCCTTATACAAACTACGTCCGAATACTAGCATTAGAACCCGTACCCCCATTTATAAGGGAGTTGATCCTGTAATATTTACCTAAAAAATGAAATGATGTTATATATTGTAAAACTACCTTCTCTTTCCGAACATTAAATTTCTTGCAATGGATATCACTTTTTTACAATTCAAATATTAAATGTTTTCAAAGTGTAATTTTCTATGATTTTCTTCTGCAGGAATTGAGTGCCAGTTTCTATTTAAGACAACAATGGCGAGATCCCAGATTAGCTCATAATGCATTTAATCATAGTTTAGTAGTGAGTCATACACATATAGAGAAAATGTGGGTTCCAGATACGTTTTTCCCTCAAGCCAAATCAGAGTATAGACATCTTTTAACTACACCTAATGTTTTAATGCGACTAGAACCTGATGGGTCGTTGTTGTACAGTCAGAGGTAAGTCTGCTTAACTGAGCTAATTTTCAGAAAAAGACAAAGTTTTTTTTTATTGTTCATTTACACGAAGAAAGCCTATATTCACAAACTACGGCAGATATTGAGTTTATGTTTTTCTGACATGACGAGATAACCAATCTGGATATTTTTTTTTTTATATAAATTTTAGCTTTGTAGCTTGCATACTTAAGATTATGACGTGCGCCGCAACGTACAAACTTATCAAAATGTCTGGTTGTTACCGATTAAAATTTGCTTTGGGTTTGTTCATTAGATAATGCAAAGTGCACTTATCGTTCAATTGGTCGACAATTATTGGTGTATTTGTAGAAAAATGAGTTATTTGTAGCCCTATTTGAAGCTAAATAGGCAAGTAAACTAAAGAGACCACAATAAGAGGGAATTGCTCAAATAGACGATACCATTATCAATGATGCACATAATATATGGATATACTATTTTTGACATTTATCAACTCAACTTTTCTGAACGTTGCTCATACAGGCACCGTTATCAAGATATCATTTTTAGTATACAATAATTAATGAGATTTTTTTTAAGTAACCTCCACATTATACAAAATTAATGGAGGTTTCACGACATTTCGTTTGAAAACCGAATTCCAATTCAATAATATAACAATCATTTTTGTTTTTTCACTAGTTTAACTGCTTTAACGATTTCTATCAGTTGACAATCATTTCATCGACATTTTATGAAAGTTCAGTCCTTCCAATACTCCTGTATTAAAGCTAAAAATGTCTTTCTTTTCAAAGTTTTCTGAACTTTTTATTCATACGTAATCACGTATAACAGATCTACTAGAATCATTGCTTCAATTTATAAAGGTATCTTTCTGATCAATGCCATTAGATCCAGCTTAGAATAAAAGTGGAAAATCTAAAGAAATAAACGAAAAGAAATATCGATTATATGCACTTTAATCAATTCGATTTGGAAAACTTACTTTGGAAAACGGCCGCAGTAAATATGCAACGAAATTTCGATATAATATGTTCTTTAAACAAATTGCTGCAAAGACCTCTTTAATACAATGACATATCTGCCGAGGTTGTCCTCAAGTGCTTTTAATTACTAAACCTTTTATAACTTTCGTTTATCTTAATTAATTACAAAGGGCACGCGATGGTTTGAAAGTTTTATGTACGATAGGCTTATCACGACAGTGAACACATTGTTATTTAAAGATATATATAAAAAAAAATAGATTGATGCATCGATCATCTTGAACTGTTAGAGTGTCCTTCGTGCTTTGAATTAGTAATACGTTCATTACACCAATTTTCTTAATTAATTAGAACATGCACACGATAGTTTAAAAAGGTGTGAATACTATCCATGTTAAAGTGCGATTGACTTTTAATTGCGATTTGAAAGGCAAAATACTCAGTAAATATATCTGTATTTGTATTCTATTAAAAAATCAACTGCAACGATTCATCAAATGCACGTGTACGTTGAATATATCAGTAAACTTACGTAGTTTATATACACTATATCTGAAAAGGGAGAAGAAAAACAATTAAAAAAAAAATAGAGACAATGTGTACAAACAATTTCCTGAACAAGTCAATGCACAAATAACTTATGAACTAGTAAATATGGATGTAATTGCCAACTATTCATAATTTATGACCAATATTGAAACTTTATAAAGTTAAATTACCCTTACCCATACTGGTATATCTATGAGCTTTGACAATCGCTATTATGCCTAGTTTAAAGTCTTTGAATTACTGTACAAATAAAGCCAACCATGTTTCTTGATGTCTTATTGATAGTTTCTGAAAGGCATAATGGAAATAATAAAGAAAATTAATAATTTCCTTTACCGACAAAACATAATTGATAACAGCAATATCTGATAATTGACTTGACAATGATAATTCACCTTTGTCTAACAAAATGTGACTTTCCATTTTTTCAATAACCTTATTATATTAAAATTGTTAATACCATATGACGTATTATGGTCAATATTTTTTTCAATAAATATAAGAAAAGTATTTTGTAAATTTCTTTAATAAAAGTTACAGTAATTTCAATTTCAGGTTATCCGTAACATTACAATGCAAGATGGATTTACATAAATTTCCATTGGATGAACAAAGTTGCGCTATACAGATGGAAAGCTGTAAGTCAATAACAATCATTGAATCTATTTCAAACGAAATTCTTCAGCCATCGACTATGTAAATTGTTTGTAAATAGGTTTTCAGAAATATCGGGAGCACTGGTAGCATCAATTTGAACCTTTCCAATTTCAGTCGGACGTTCGTAGTTTCTGCAATATATTTGCATCACATACGGGCTTTGTGATTAATGTCGTCATCAAACATTTTTTTTATTGGAATTTCAGGAACCACAAACGTCCGATTGAAAATTGAAATGTTGTAAATTGGTGATATCAGTTCCCTGAAATACACACAGTTTGTCAGATAAACTGTTTCCAATCCCTTTAAGTTCAATGTGTTCTACTTAAGAAAATTGTTTTAACTGACAAGTTTTAATCGCTGTGGTGATTCTTAACAATGACAAACCGAGTTGTGTCCCATTAATGCATGTTTAATTATTGTAACATCATATAATATCAAAGAATATTGTGTTTTCTCTGTTACGCACAAAACCTTATTAAAATAACCAATGTTTCCTCCTTTTCAGACAGCTACGTTGCATCAGACGTGTATTTTGCATGGTCACCAGAAAGAGGAAGCTTGAATGTCTTAGAAAATGCCTTTATTCCAGACTTCTCAATCATGGGAAGTTCTTCTGAGGATTGTACTGCGATATATGCGACAGGTTCTTCAACAATTCAGTGTTTATCCTATGTTATTATTCTCTTGTTTCTATGTTTATCCTATGTTATTCTCTTGTTTAAATGTTTATCCTATGTTATTCTCTTGTTTCCATATTTATCCTATGTTATTCTCTTGTTTCCATATTTATCTTATGTTATTTTCTTGTTTCCATTTAAATTGTTATCGAGTGGGATTTTTCAAAAAGTATCACTTAACGAAGATGGTCTTTTATAAAAGAATAGGGTCCTCTGCAAGAAAGAATCAAGAAGCTTAACTTATCATTCCCTTTCAATTTTTATAATCTGTAGCATTTCTAACTAGACAACGAAAAAGTATGACTGGCGAATTTCATAGCCTTGAAGAAATCAACAATTAACAATAGTTCATTAAAAACGGCAATAACGACCGCAACATTTTAAACTCCCATGTTCAATTAATGATTCTTCATTGTCGGTGACACTCTTCACAGGTTTGTGTTCAGGACAAATATTGTTTCTTTCTCATCAGAATTATTTTAAATTTGCATATTTCTCAATTTAGGTACATTTACATGTTTGAAAGCATCAATAGAACTAAAAAGAGAAATTGGATTTTATATCACTCAAACCTATGTTCCAAGTATATTGATAGTAATATTGTCCTGGGCATCCTTCTGGATAGATCACGAAGCAGTTCCAGCACGCATTTCAGTGGGACTGTTAACCGTTCTAACCATAACCACGCAGAGCTCTGGAGCTCGATCTCAGCTTCCCCGAGTACCTTATATTAAAAGTATAGACGTCTGGATGGCGGTGTGCTTAGTGTTTGTGTTTGGCGCTTATATGGAATACGCCGTGGTTACTGTTTTAAGTCGAAGGCACAGAAAAACAATAGCAAGGGTAAGTCTCAACAGCTATAGCTAACGTGATAACGTGACTTTGGGCCAGGCATCTGGGTGTAATTCCCTTTTGATGGGTAAATATTTAGATCGTAAAGTTTCACAATGGAAATTGATTCCAACAGTGTCCCTCATACACAATGGCTTTAAGATAAACTATGTATATCTGTCTTGTATATTGTAGAGTAACACAGTGGTCAAATTGTGTGAAATAGTTATGAAAGAAAATGGAATTGGAAATGGAAATGGGGTTCCTAATCAATTGCCGTCAGACAAATCAAAAGATGACAATGAAAGAAGGAACGCCGGTAGGGTCGTGGATAAGAGATCCCGTTACATCTTCCCAGTGGCTTTCTTAATATTCAATCTCTGTTACTGGATATTCTACATATATGGCCCAAAAAAATAAGCAATTTCCTGGTAGACTGTGGAATAATTTTTAAAGTAACGTGACTAAATGTCTGCATTTGTGGAGGGAGCGTTTTGATCTCACCTATTCATATTATTTTACTTGTGATCGTTCTTCCCTGCTTCAAGCTTTCCCTTTGTTTCAATGGATTCTGAACCAGCTTTAGTTTTAGTTTTGATAAAAGGAAAAAAAATTGAGCGACTGAAAAGGAAGATTGTGAGCCAACTTGTTAAAGACAGGACTTACCAGTACACTTCGTATAATGATCTGATGATACTTGTATATGACTTTATTCATCTAATTGTTGCATTTATTTTTGTATGATTTGAAGGAGAATATATATATTTTATATATATTTTTTTTTACACAATTCCATTCAGTTCCTATAAGTTTCGGAATAATAGCAGTATCTTGATTCTCAATCCCAACCCACACCTATTTTCAGGTCTTGTTTACATTACCGAACTACTTTTAATTTTTCTATTTGATTCTATTTGAAACTGCTGAAAGTAGTAGCGTGTGTTTAAATCGGGGTGATATTCTAAACTCTTCTCCACCATTATATTTTTTTTAAGCTTGTTTATTTTCAACCGCCCATCAAGGAATGAATGAATCAAGTAAGATTTATTTAGAAATAACTATATGGTAATAAAATTTTAAACTATACCAGAAACAGAACCCATTTCCACCAACCCACCAAAAGAATATACATGTACATTGAAATAGATTCCACAGGCAATAATCATTCTAAAAGCAGCGATAACAGTTATCATGTCAGCAATAAACTACGATAACCAATCAATTATCCAATTGACTTCGACCATTAGATTTTGATTTGAATCCTTTCCTCTTGGCATCATTCAATATTTCTCTGCCAACGATATCAGAGCAACTTCGCTATAAGCACCGTGATTCCATTAACAAATTACAAGTTAAATACTTATTATTCAGGAAATAATATTAATCAATTGATAATACTGAAAGGGAAGCATTCCTCATATTATGCCTTCACATCTTGATTATATCAGTTACTTGCAAATTAAATTATCGTCATTGACATTCGTCATCAATCTGTTAAGAAACGATTGGTATGCTGACGGGTGTAGAGAATTATGTCGGTCGTACTTTTATTTTGACGGACAGCGTTCCTGTTTGTACGAGAATGGTTAATCGACGGCCAGCGTTCCTGTTTGTACGAGGATGGTGAATCTTATATCAAATTCTGTACATCAAATAAATTCAGTTTCAAGTTTTTTCTATCTGCAACATACAGCGCATAAAAAATCTTTGTCAAATAATCTCATGCGCACTAATAGCAGCAAATACTTTATCTAAATAACATCTTTAAGGCCCACACAATAAAAAAAGACTATCAATTACAGCCTTAACAATATGTTTTTAATTGTAATTCAAATGAAATATGAAATATAATACAAACTATTACAATTCAAATTATTTCATCATATTAAATTTCATGTGTTAAGCAAGTTGAAGTCATGATGTAACTATACAAGTAATGTTATATATAACAAGACCTAAACAAAGATCGATTTTCAAATTAGACAGACTCCTCATGACAAGGACATTCTTTTCCAGTGTGAATTTGTCAGCTAATTTGTTTCAATAAAACATATATTTGAGATAGATGGTTCGTGTTATTACACAATTTTAGGAGGAAAACCAAGTAAACATTAAAAAATCGATGTAACCTAACCTTTATTCTAGAACAAATACTAATAGATAATAATGATATAAAGCAGATGCAGTTTCTGTGTTTGAATTGCGAACATACAATACCATGTAAAACGGAGTGTTCTACACTGCGCGCTTATCGCTCAAAGGAACACTGCGCCTTAGCAGGAATATAAGTTAATTTTGGTTCTCAAGAATGGTCATTATGAGTATATTCATCAGTGAACTTGCCTGATGTCATAAAGCAACAGAATCTCTTAAACTCTGGAAAACACACAAAAACTATGTTATTTTTGAAAAACGCTTAATCAATTTATTAATTTTCAATAATCAAAGCATATTTATAGATAATTCCTTAGTTTTTTGGTAATCATATATTTTTTTATGTTATTTATGGCAGCAGGTATATTTACAGATGAATAGAGCTCCCATTGGCCAACATTACAATGTTCAAATATTATGTTTATTCTAGGACCTATCCCTTTAATAGTTCGGATATGACAATAATCCGAGTTTCAGTGTTGATGTATTTACTGAGTAAACTTCATTAACCAAGACTGAAGAAAAAGAGAAAAATTTAAATCATTCATATGAGAAAATAATAATATTGGCTCATTTATAAAGTTACGAAACCCTATCAAATGAGAAGGAATTTTCATCTGTCAGAGAGTAGTAGTTTCATAATAAGGGACATAACTAATAAAACAAAACCATATTTGGATCCTTAAGGAACGTGAACACAAAAATGAGACTTCAAACAATTATAAGGGACGTAACTACTAACAAAGGCTGGAATCATTCTTAGATAACTCTGGATATAATACATTTAATTTCCATTAGACGAAGCCACTATTACAAAACATTAAATTTGAGGGACGTAACTACAAAATTAAGGCTTCAACCATAGATAAAACTCTTTTCACTACCATACACAACTAGAATACAAAAAATCCAATTTAATTGCACGTAACCACTGATAAGTACATGCCAATATACATTCCACATAAAAGAACTAAACCTAGAATCCATTAAATTTCAGAGAAGTGAGGGGTTCTTATAGATCTTAGGCAAATGGTATAAGTAGAAAGGATAGGCGGAACCTAGGTCGTGTGATGAAGATTCGGATGTGTGGTTGAAGAATCAGCAAGGGAAAAGAGAAGTGGGTTGAAAAGTCGGCGTTCAAATAGGACAATAAACCTCCTAGAACCTCCAAAGGCCTTGCTTGATCATTACGTTTCTTAAGAGGGGTTTCAATCAACTGCCTTTCACAAACAATATATCATTATTGATATACATATATTCTATTAGCAGATAATATTAATCCCAATGGTCTAAGTGTAAACGGAACCGAGAGGAAACGGACAGACGTATCTCTGATTGCCCTGCGATTACGTCATCCTGCAATTTACCGTTGTTTGCCTTGTGTTTTTCAGGATATCATTCCTACCATTAATCAATCAGAAAGATCTGTCAGGGAATATTTATTATTTATATATGAGGAAATATCATTTACAGATAATGAAAATGATATTCCTTTGAGTTATTCATCTATTTCTTTATAGTTCTCTTTCCCTAATAATTTCACACGACCAGAATTAATTTGGAGTGTCTTGGGTTAAGTAACAATCACCATATTTAAGCCTTCAAATCCATCTGTATTCAGAATTATTTGCGTTTTAAAATTTAAACGACGACTCGCGTATTATGCTATTTTTCGAAAAGATATAAATAGAATATGAAATTTCGTAGTTTTTGTACATTTCTAGTACATCTGAAGACTATTTACAAATATTCTAGACCCAAATAAACCCAATAAAAATGTCGATGAAATATGTCCTTTTAATTCAACGTACCTCGATATGTGATATAGCATTTAAATACCAATTTGCGATAACAATCGTCACTAAAAAAAAGACTGCTGGTTGTATCAATGCATAACACTGAGTTTCTAGTGGCGTGGAACTGTGTATTTAAGGGAGAAGGCCTCTTTAAAGAGATTTAGTCTTTGATATCGGCTGGCGTTACTTTCACCACCATTAAAGAGATGCATGGACTATATTGATTTGGCTTATTATGGAAAGGTTATCTGATCTTGGCAGTCTCTAGGAGACTGGAACTGTACCGTAATAAAAGTCTGGGCATGAAGTTTTGTATCACAATGTCTGTAAGTTGATGTAAACAATGTGTTTTCTCTCGAGAAGGATAATAATGTCATTGGATATGTGAATATGTAGAATTGTCATTGAGTTACTGGTATGTACACAACCTTCTCTCCTGTTCGATTCTTGTTATATTTGATGTATTATTTTATGTTCTGGATTCAGTTTTTTCTGCAGGTTAGTAAATTTTCCGATGATTGGTTTAAATTCAGTTTGAATTTATTACTGACCAATCAAATATGAGAAATGCTAAAATCATCTCTATTATTTTGTTGTTTTTTGTCGTCTATAAAATGATTAACTTTTACATTGAAGATTTGGCCACTAGCAATTGTGCTATGTAATGCCTAAACAATAATTTAGTATTCAATCAAACCTAGTTTGTTATGAATTTGTCATTTTTTGGAGAAATTCACTCGACTTATATTATGCTTAGACATGTCTTCTGCTCTGAATAACTTCTTGCTTTTGAACTTTGTGAACAGTCCCAATTGAAAGTCCACTTTACAGTGAAGAGAAATAAACTAGAATTTTACGTTTAAGTTTTCGGCTACATGTTAAGGCAATGAAGACTGACGGCAAACAATAAGGGTTCTGCTACATGCACAAAGTAGAATCGACTTAGTGCCTCATCCGCTCGACTAGTCGACTCTCACTTGGCCAGAAATTTATCCCGTAAATGGGCGTAAACTTCACCTGGCATAGAAGTACTAACATAGATTTTATAACCTAAATAGGATTATATACTCGTATTATGAGTACTTATATATTATTAATATTCCAATCTGCTAATGACTGATGAATTAACAACTCAATTGATCTCTTCGATAATATTTGGCAATCGCCAAAACGCATTAAATGAAATGAAAGGAAATCAATGCAGTTTTATGTCGTACTCTGCAGCACCTTATAGCGGACAAACTTTTTTAACTTAAATTTTCAGGGATTGTATGCTCTGGTCACCATATTCTTGATATTCATTGAATTCACTCTCTGAATTTATTTCATTTAGAAATAATATCCAATGAGAGCCATTCTGCTGAAAGGAAGTGTTGTTGAGGAATGTATTCAAGTTTGTAGTGCAGACGGCCTTATCTAGACTAATTTCCGGAGCGTTAGATTTTCCAAAACATCGTTTGTCATTTGACGCAATGTGATGTGACTACATTCTGACTCGATAAGGAACCATCTGATCTTTCAACAAGCCAAAGGTTGAATTGATATTAGTCTATCAAGCAGGATTAACCTTTAATATATATATATTCATAATAAAATCTAAATTTTACATGGGTCAGAATAAGGTCCAATACACAAGGACATGGTCTCGTCTTACTCTCAGCATATTCTGGGCGAAGATCATAAACTTTTCTTCAGGAATTCTGCTGAGCAGGCTGACTTTCAGTATAGAATTTTAAGCGAAGTAGCATATAAGTTAGATAACACCAAATTTTAACGGTGACCAAGACCATGAGCAAATTTACCTTTTGAGACCAATTCACCTTGTGAATAATTATTGTGAGCAATTTACCTTGTGATTAAATTACTGTGACAAAATTTCCTTGTGAAGTTAATTTTATTATAATGTCTTCATATAATATTACCGACGCGTTACCAATTTTCAATACACATGTACCTGTTCTATAAGAGTTAACAAGATGTTAATAATTCTACTTTCTGACCGCTTGATATTGCTGTTTGAACAAGCAAAGTCTAAATCTAAATAAAGCCAGAGAGCTGGAACTCACGTAGGCTATACACAATAAATATCCAATTTCCTTAAGAAAAAATTCCCAAGACACATATTCAATATTCAAAACATCTCGCACACAGCGGATACGATGTCAATAAATCAAAATACAAATTCATAATGTGATTTTATCAATGTAAGCTCAGTTATATACGTTAAAAACATGTTGAATATTAGTATTATGAATATTTTTCATTTATATAATGAGCTCTTCTACTTAAACTTTTAATCTTGATTGTGAACAAACTCAAACTCAGAACCTCTCTTCAATATCACAAATTAAGTCATTGTATAAACTTTATTTTGTGAAAAAAATTGTTATCAGTGTAATATTTAAGTCAAATTTATGTGAAATCCGTCATGACCAAACACTTTCTGGAAAGATGATTTCAATATCAATTTGCAGTGAATCGTGTTTCAAGTAACAACCTAATTTTTATTAAACGATTGCTATAAAAGCTTTCTGAGATAGTTTCCCTTCTTGGTTCAGACCATGATTTTACAATCCAGATATTGATCTTGATTCAATAATGCCCATAAAATGAAATGGAATAGAGAATTTCGTCATATTGACGGGCAAAGTAATGCTGCGAGTAGAAAATTTTACAATGACCACAGCATGAGTATATTAATTATATTGTGCGACCTGGGGAATATTCAATTGACATCTATATAAAAAGAAAACATCAACCAGGGAAATAGAAAATATGTTTCCAACTCTCCGACCCACCATCAAAACCAATTTATACAAAGGCACTTAGGCAATTAATTTATTGCATAAATGATTAATGAAAACATTGTGCTCTTACACAATAAGGTTAAAATGATATAAAAATGAATTTATGCGCATAGTTGATGACGTACGGATTGAGTCCCCAATCACACATTGTAAGCACGTTGGCTCAATGAGCTGAAAAAAATATGGAGTCCCAGCGAACACTAAAATATGAGAATTGCCACAAATGGTCCCACATGCATTACTTCTACAAACCTAGGACGTTGTCGTCGGAATCTATATATCTATATATATATGATCTCAGTGTATCTATTCCTTGAGGTTCTCACGTCTATTGCGATGGATTTAAATTGCCTTTAGTTAACGAAGACAGACTCCAACAACACATTGTTTAAGTAATAAATCGCCACAAACATATCAATTACAGTCAATTTAGACAGTTATTAAAGGAAATGGAATGAACCAAGCTGGTTCTATTTATTTACTAAACATATAGCAGAACGTCACGTTCGTGGTTTGAATTCCAATTCCCAAGCTGAAAACGACTAAACAACTTGTTAATGAAATGGTAAAGTCGACACTCCTACAGTCTAAGATTTTAGTAAATCAATAGTGCAGCTATAGAAAATCTTTAATTCACCACCGTAATAGATCGGTTACGTCTAATCAATCAATCAATCAATGACAGATAGCCAAAGTGCAAGTACATATTATTTATTTTTAAATAACGCGGGGTAATTTAAATAAGCTTCCGTCTGTTCGACGTATTATTTAAATTTAATTGTCGGAACTTTAGTATTGATAATACACTTTTCATTTTACATGGATCAGAATTAGGTGAATTAGAGAGAGAAATTATTCCCCATAATTGCAGACAATCTAATATCATAATATCAGGCTGGAATAATCAGATGGAGTTATTCCTCTAATGACACCAGAATCGAGCAACTATATTTTAAAAGGATAACAACCTAATTTCACAATACAAATATCATCCCTCAACGGCATATTAGAAGCACAAGTTTAGATAAATGAAAACAATTGTTATGGATAGATATTTTATAATATTTATCACTTTCAACGTATGAATACGAATATCCTTCTACCAGCTGGTCATTTATCAAAATTAGTGGCATTGATCAATTACGGCTTACCTATACCCATTTACAGCTAGGACTACAGGACTTATTCAGGATCTCACCGATCGAGAACCCAAATCCAACGTTAAGCTCGAAGACCAACAGTACTACATCACATTACTCTTTTAATTATTAGCAGTAAATTGGGTTGTTTAATGTATGTTTTATGATCATGTCAAAATAATAAGATAACCATATCGCTTTTAATAACTGCACAAGCCAAGCCTTGTAACAGAGCATTCATTGCAGCTGTTTCACAAGTAGAGGTGTCCTACGTCATATTTCCTCCAGTAGACTTTATTTAAAGGTTTCATTAACCTTGATATCTCCTGTAAAAAGACACAGAGGTGTTCGATTAGACGCCATTTTGACGTTTAATTAGATTAGATAGATACTTGGCCTTTTAACCACTTACCCTTTCACCGACTTCCACATCTAATCGAATTAGAGAAGAAATGAAATAAAATTATTATACGTTTGATTTAAGGACACCTCAGTTAAAAAAATACGGTCATATATAGTGTTTATATTACGAGGAACTTCACAAATGAATCAAATCGAAATGACATTGTTAGACAAATGTTATTTTGTCACTAAAGAGAGGGCAATATTTTAAGAAACTTTATTTTAAGAGTGACAAAAAAGAAAAGAGGTCTACGGAGATGAATTCAGGTCGAAGGTGATTCAAAGCTTAGAAAATATTTCAAAAGTGGCTTTTTTCGATGTCCATTGCTACTTTTAAATACTTCAACAGTTGATCAGATTTTTGAAGATTATACTAGTTGCAGGCGTTGAAAATTCAGTTGTCCTAAGATTTTGTCAGTCGCCTGGATAGAGTACGAAATAAGAACAGAATATGAGACACCATTTTAAGTTAACTGGACAGGGTAATTATTTATAGTTTTCCATATCAATATCACAATCAACAAGTTTATGACAGTGCAAGTTAAGTTTAGAACTTTGTGTATCCCATTCCGTGTATAATTATTCCAAAATTTGAGTACACGGGAAACTTTATTGGATCAGATTTTGTAATTATTTCGCTAAATATCAGAAGTCAAAGCTATTACAAGTTTTTAGTTACAATGCTGATGTAATTTAAATCTATTTGTTCCGTTAACAAATTAATGCTAAAGCGATTCGTTTTATTCTCCATCAAGTTCGTTGGAAATTAACTAATGTGATTCGTTTCCTTTCTATCGGAATATCTGTATGTGGTTAATGTGCTTAGTTATACGGAACAACACATAACCGCTTAAAATTAATTTACTTGTAAATATTAAGATAAAACGGGAAGGCGATTGTTATAAAATGGTAAATTATGCATTTACAACTTCATTTGGTGTCTTACATGCTATTGTACGCTCAACAGAAAATATCGGGTTTTCCTCTGAATTAAATTCATATTGCATTGTTGCAATTTATGGATTAAAAAAAATTGTAAGACTTCACTAATTGTACTTGGTAATTACTTATATTCAATTGTGAACGAGTTAGTTGATAATTATCTATACTGAATGGGAAAGAGTTTGTTGATAACTATCTATATTGAATGTGAAAGAGTTTGTTGATAATTATCTATATTGAATGTGAAAGAGTTTGTTGATAATTATCTATATTGAATGTGAAAGAGTTTGTTGATAATTATCTATATTGAATATGCACGAGTTTGTTGATAATTATCTATATTGAATATGAAAGAGTTTGTTGATAATTATCTATACTGAATGTGAAAGAGTTTGTTGATAACTATCTATATTGAATGTGAAAGAGTTTGTTGATAATTATCTATATTGAATATGAAAGAGTTTGTTGATAATTATCTATATTGAATATGAAAGAGTTTGTTGATAATTATCTATATTGAATATGAAAGAGTTTGTTATAATTATCTATACTTTAATGTGAAAGAGTTTGTTGATAATTATCTATATTGAATATGAAAGAGTTTGTTGATAATTATCTATATTGAATATGAAAGAGTTTGTTGATAATTATCTAAACTGAATATGAAAGAGTTTGTTGATAATTATCTATATTGAATATGAAAGCGTTTGTTGATAATTATCTATATTGAATATGAAAGAGTTTGTTGATAATTATCTATATTGAATATGAAAGAGTTTGTTGATAATTATCTATATTGAATATGAAAAGTTTGTTGATAATTATCTATATTGAATATGAAAGGTTTGTTGATAATTATCTATATTGAATATGAAAGAGTTTGTTGATAATTATCTATATTGAATATGAAAGAGTTTGTTGATAATTATCTATACTGAATGTTAAAGAGTTTGTTAGATAATTATCTATATTGAATATGCACGAGTTTGTTGATAATTATCTATATTGAATATGAAAGAGTTTGTTGATAATTATCTATATTGAATATGAAAGGGTTTGTTGATAATTATCTATATTGAATATGAAAGAGTTTGTTGATAATTATCTATATTGAATATGAAAGAGTTTGTTGATAATTATCTATATTGAATGTGAAAGAGTTTGTTGATAATTATCTATATTGAATATGCACGAGTTTGTTGATAATTATCTATATTGAATATGAAAGAGTTTGTTGATAATTATCTATATTGAATATGAAAGAGTTTGTTGATAATTATCTATATTGAATGTGAAAGAGTTTGTTGATAATTATCTATATTGAATGTGAAAGAGTTTGTTGATAATTATCTATATTGAATATGAAAGGGTTTGTTGATAATTATCTATATTGAATGTGAAAGAGTTTGTTGATAATTATCTATATTGAATATGCACGAGTTTGTTGATAATTATCTATATTGAATATGAAAGAGTTTGTTGATAATTATCTATATTGAATGTGAAAGAGTTTGTTGATAATTATCTATATTGAATATGAAGGAGTTTTGAGTTCTTAAAGAATCTACTTCACAGTCGTGTGACATTAATAAAGAGAAAACGAGATACCACCACCAAATAACAAAAATCGACAGATCCAAACCAAACAACTCTACAACCAAAAAGGGCCTTTTGCACCACAATATTTGTAACAACTTGATTCATTTGAACTTATTATATGCATGTAACAAATCAAAGGAATTTGATAGAATTTAAGTAACCAGTGATATGATATAAAATTCCTTAGATTGATAATTCTCATTATTCAGTACACCTGGCACCCTATTGATTATAAATAGGAATAATTATCTTTGATCTGATTTCATATCGACCGCTTTCAGAACCGATCTATACTTCTAAACATACATTTTTCAAACAAATTTTATTAAGTACGTCCTATTTGCCAATAAATTAATAACCAAATAGACCTCAAATGTTTTTGACGAATATCAAATACAATATAAACTAGAATTGCTGACAATGAACGTATTTCGACAACCTTAGAACATTATGGAGCTCAAATTTGCAATTGCCAACATCTAGGCAATATATAGAATTTCATATGACCTAGTTTTCAAAGTGATAAACTAATTAGGCCACACCTTCCGTAGCTGTTAAAGATGGCGAAAAATATGAAAATTTTTGCTATGTTAAGTACAAATATATTTGCAAATTTTTTAGATAGGACAAATTAAAAAATACCTACATGTAGACAAATTTGACCTAATTTTCAAGTTCATAGATTAAGTGGGTCCACCCTTCCGTAGGCGTTAAAGTTACCCAATAACACGAGTTATTCATGACACAGTTTGCATTTTTCACCTAGATGTTATAGACCGAAAGTTACTTAATTACGTCATTTGAGGCCAAACGGAAGTTCGATTTTTTTTTTCAAATTTTGTAAAATTGGAATCATATCGCCTTTCAACTGGTGAAGTTTTAAAATTCCACCATTTGAATTAAGCGAGAAAACAGGCTTTGAATTTGTTTCCGATGAACATTTAATTTTAAATTGCAAATCGTGGGTAGAGGATTTAACCAAATAAATTCTTTAATTGTTAAGTGACAAATACTTTGAAGTTTTCAAATATGAAAATAAAGATGCAAAAGCAAAAAAACCTCAATTTTCGGTTCTCACTTCCGGTCGGAGAAAGAACTTCCAGTTTTGTTTTATTTGATAATAGTAATTATTCTCAGGTCATCTATGAAGTCAAAATGTCTTTACCTATTACCAGTTCGTCTGCAAACTCGTCCTAGAATCGAAAAAAAAACCAACAAAAAATAATCCGAACGATTACGATACGTTTTCGTCTGAATCGTAGAAATGGGTAATCAGAACAGATTCCGATAATATACAATGACTATGCCATCAACGTGACTTTATCATTACAGTTAACAGACCCCCAAAAATATTTTATCCGCTTTTACAGAAAATGAAAATCATAGCTAACCTTTCTGCTCTTTTGTCAATTGGTAGAAAGCTTTTGTCTGGAATGTGACAGTAGTTGCTTAATCTGTGGGACGCCGCTTTAATTATGTTTTTGATCTCATTTACATTCATATTAATTACGTCTAGAGAATTCAGTATATCAAATTGATTTATTTCAGATTTAAATGAATGGGCGCTTACCGTGAGCAGTATGCCAACATCATGAAGAACTATGTGTCATGTTTATTGCATTTTATGTGGATTATTCCAGCAACTATCATGTGTGCTTCAACGGGTAATATCTTCCAATTATTTAAGCTTTTAATTGTCTTAAGTCCACTTATATTGACAATGTAATGCTTATCGTCTTGTTAACTCACATGTATGATTTTATGTGCGAATGTAATTTCTTTCAATAAGTTTCCATGTCTTTCTTTTTTTTAATACGATCATTTATATCACAAGGCTCATTATCTTAGCCGCATTTATCCTTTCGATTGATTGATAAGCTCAATCGTGAGGCGAATCATCTTAATTGTGATAACAGTACTATCTCGATTTCCAATCTAATCATCTTCATCTCCAGATCATCTTCATCTCCATAGCCAGATTGTTCATCTTGAACGCAAACGTCAAAAGAAATCATCCAGATCGTGATAGTCAAATCATCTCGATTATGATTGTCGTACTAAATATCATCGCGATCGCAACCGCCATGAAGCTCGAAGTGATTCATGGCAGGTTAGTTCCTCTTGCCTAGGCCAAATCAAAGAGGAATGTCATGCCAATAAACTTTTTATCCTCAGCATAGAGTATGCTATTACAGTGGTAGTTCCAAAGTTCATGATTATGTAGGATGTCCAATGTCAGTTTGGAGTTCGCCAGTTTAGAAACTCCTCTAGAATAGTATAGCTAATGGAATGGTCTAATTGTTCTCTGAATCGCAAGCTAGACATAATGTTATATACATGCGTGATATATTTTGTTGACGATTTAAATGATAGCGTGCATACCTCAATAACTACCTTATTCCATGGAACGGAACAGCATCACATTTCCGGAATAATGCTCACCAGTACCATCCATTTCAACTTCAACGCCTCCTAAGACAAACAACTTCATGTCCTTATCTCGAAAGAACAATAGGCTTTACATGTTACTGATAAAAAAACCAAATAGATGTACATATATTGGACCTTTGAGCCGTTTCCAAGCTAAAGCTACGGAAACGGAATGCGGTAAAAATACCGTGAGCTCCATTTACCTTCGCGCCGAATCATTACTGTTTTCTCTAGGCATGATGTCGGTTATGTCCGTTGCTGCTCGATCCGAATCCAGCAGGATGTCATCATTGCCGTGGGAGCTTATTTGATAACAAAGAAAAGGAAACATACGAGACGAAGGTGGATAATACATCCTCTTCGCAGAGAAGAAAGCAGCAAGGAAAATATGAGAACCTGGTTAGGGAGCCACTGCAAACATCAAGTCATAAAATCATATCAACAAAATCGCCAGACATAATTTTCCACGAGGTAACAATTTAATCTCACCATCAATTCCTTCAATGTTTTGGCTATGCTATTCTACACATTGTCAAATCATATCCACTAACATAGAACTGTATAACCATCACTGCACTAAAAATGACTAAGACGGTCAGCGATATCTTGTCAACAAAAATAATCTGCTTTTCTAAATTTCTCTATGTAAAGACCATAATGTCATTACTTATTCATAATGCCAAGACAACTGTTTCCGTAATGATATTAATAATATTACGACATATGCCAGACAAGTTTAGAAAAAGTATGGTTTTATTAGTAATGGACCAATACGTTATTACTACATGTGCACACATTACTTGATTCGTACGCTAAAAGCAACAAACTTAGTCATCAAACCAATTTTCAAACTCATTGTAAGGTTCAGATGAATTCTTGTATATTGTCAGAATTTTGAATACGGACCCAAAACATCACCAACATTCTGTTTAAAGTATTGCCTTGGATATGAATCGAAATTAGGTTTTTTTTTGTTTGTTTTTTTTTTGCAAACATAATGATATGAAATAATTTGACAATTTGTGGAAATAATCACAGAATGAAACTAACAATAGTTATTTCCCTTGAATAAAGTTCATACTATTAGAACCACATTCAAAGATCCATACGTGGAAAGACAGAATATAAACACATTGGGTTAACATTTTGAAGTGTTCTCTAAATCTTTCTGTGAAGGCCTTCCAGAAACTAAAGAATGAAAACGAATTATCCAGAGCTGTTCTCGGGTGATCGCGTAATATGAAACTTTATCTTTCACGTTCTGTTAAAATAGTTCTATATCGCTCTGCAATTGATGAATTGAGCACTATTTTAAGAGTGAAATATTGTAGTATTGTAGAAGTCGATATTTCAAGTTGAAGGGAACAGATACGATTTGTTCTTTGAGACTGCATTACATAAGACAGTTCCATAAGTTGGAGGAACTTTTTTCACTTATTACAAATATATTTCCCTGATTTTGCTGGCTTGTAATCCTGTTATTATGAACTCATATTTAGAATGGTAATGTTTTTTCTCTCGTATATCGATTTGGTTCATTAGCTGCATTTATCATCATTATTAAGCGTTATATAATATACATGCAAAAGGTGATACTCATTACGGATCTACATTGAAGAGGTTTATTGATTTACAATACATCTTACTAGTCTTATTAATTTTTTAACATTTGTCTGATTTATGTTTTCTTCATGCATTTGTTAGATTTTCATTTCATAACAGCAACTAAATACATCCATATCGACCACATTTAGGTAGAGGCATCAAGCAGCGACCAGTAGAAAATTTGAGCCATGTTGAGTTTCTTCTACCCAGGATCTACCATGCCTATTAATTCATTAGCTTTCGTGTATAGCTTGTCTAGATATTTTGTTACGTTGTACTTCCGTGACACACACTGTGCGTTCAAAAGGACAAGGTCGTGTAACAAAGGACATTCCTACCTTTTTTTTTCTAATCTAACTAATGAGACATCAGGGATACCGCAACGTTCTATTAGGAATGCAATGTTTAGTGGATTTATGTTTTTACTTTGTAAACTATTGCTATATATGATTCAGTCTAAAGACATATACCTTCGATTGAAAGATGGTGTCCAGAAAATATATAAAAAAAAGGCTGTGGTTTCTTTCTTGGGATATACTAGTACTCATAGCAATTCTGAAGCGGCGAACGCAGAGAAATTAATGAATAATGCAAAGATAATCCTTTGTAAAATGTGGTCGATTTACATAATAATACAAGCCAGAAAAAAGTGATACTTTCAGCCGGAGAAGGTGGTATAATGACGGTTAATTTGTCTACTCCATGAAATGTCGATTATTGTACAGATATATCACTATTAGTGTAGTGTAATAAAGGTCATTATGTTATCATAAAGTTGAAGTTCAGTATAATACCAATAATCTATTGATAGATAGGAATTTAAGAGAGACGAATACCGCTAATCTTGTGAAATTTGCCTCCTTTACTCAAGTTCTGTGGTGGCTTATTTTCTACGTACTGACATAAAAACGTGAGACATTAAACTTTCTGTTCAATTTGTTTCAAATAATATGCCACTGCTACTGAAATCCAAACCTCAAAGCCAGAAGAAAAAAAACATAAATAACCCCACACCGCCAGTTAATGACAAAGGTTTCCAAGAGATATTGATGACTTTATAGAAAGTACATGTAATAATTCCTAATGAATATCAGCCTATAGTCCCCCTGGATTCATTTGATAGTAACGAGCTTTTGACCGACAAAACGCTTTTAATTAAAACAGATAGTTGTTTTTGCGGGTATGAGCTTGACATGACTAGAACATATGAATTCTCTTCTTGGCAAGGCAAATTTTAGTATGAATTTGGGTATATTCTCAAATATCAATGTATATTATGTCGCTTAAGTATTGAAATGTGCACGAGGTCTTAACCTCACCGACTTATCCTGTATAGCCATTAAAATTAAAAAAAAAAACCTCACCTACTTACAAGGTACCTTAGCAGACAAAAACTACGCGTAATATTTCAACATCAATATTGGTCAATATACCGTCAGATAACTCATTACACTAATTCCTTAATTAGATGCCCGCATGCCGTCAATAACGAGATGGAATTTAATTTCCATAATGTTAACAACACAAGGTACTCGGTGAAATGTAATAAACATAAGGTCAAATAGAAATCAAGTCTTTCGCATAGGCAATAGTTAGACATTACACTGACGGTCCCAGTGGGATCAATCACTTTATTGTATTAGATTGAATTGGACGATATTCAACGACGAATACATATCTCTCTTGACGGATTCCATAGGTCGAATGAATGAAATTGGCTATTTTCTTTCAATATCTTAAAGTAGAACTGTCTGCGAAGAATCAGATTGATTTTTGCTTACGTTAAACTCTCGAACCTTTACCGACAGACGTAAGGCTTCCATGAAACACGATCGGCTTTGATGCCATACCACAGAAGAAATATGTTTTCTCTTCTATTTACAAAGTTTGTGATACATCAAAATTACTAAACTACTATCTTTTAATAACTAAGAAACCGAACAAAAATGGAACGTTATTAAGAAATACATGTTATATGATATTAAAACCATATATACAAAACAAATCACATGTTTTGCCTGTTTTAGGCATGTTACTTTCAGTTTAAACATTTATTTAAAATAACTGCAAGATATCGTATTGTACTAGTTGCTAACAATACAGTGAGGAACAGTGATATTCTTGACATCATCTATTTGACGCCGATATTGATGCAGGTTCAAGGTATATGGTCAATTCAATATTTCCTCATATTTTCTTTAAGATAAAACCATTATCATGATTTATTTGATCAACTCACCATGCAAATAACAACACGGAAGATACATCTTATTGATACTTCTGGTGTGTACTTAACCCATTGTAGGCGTACTAAAGACAAGATTTTGTAGATAAAAGTTAAGATAGTTGTCACAGAAAAATACAAAAAGATGATATAATATTTAAGTTGTCCCTGGACTAATAACCCTGGTTTGGAGTAATATATTATAACCCGCAGCACAGGTACATATCGATGTAAAGAATGTGTATAAATACGTCGTGTTCCTTTCAAATCGGCTCTAAAAATGTCCCAAATAACGATACTGTTATCAAAAGATTCAATTTAGTTATCACATGAACGTGTTGACCTTACTTGTTTACGTGTAAGAACATTTTTCAGAAATCATGCGTTTTATGGTGGTTTCATGATAAATGGAATCTTTATCTCTTTTTCTGTTAAATAACATAACTATAACTATCAATATAGTTCAATATTCTCTGTATCAGTTTCCAAAATCAAAATCTTGGTCATCGGAGTGTTATTTAGACAATGAAACTTATTTTGGACTCTTTATATCATCAAAATCTATTGATGGATTGATGGATGTCTTTTATGAGTTAAGTATTTCCGGATTATACACCTTAACCTTCAATTAATAGTACAAAAAAACAATTGTTACTTCCTGTACTTCTAGACTTTAGACAAACCGACATACTTTCCAAAGATATGAACAAGGTAAAATCTAACAAAAAGAATTGTAATTAAGCTTACCAGAAAGCTACAAATTGTATAATAAGTCTTTGCATTGTACTTCACTATATTATCTCTGCTGATACTGGAAGCTGAAAACAGTTTAAGAAATTTTATAATTATACTATTAACGGAGTTTGATTTCAATAAGCCTTACCAACAAAAAAAAACTGTCATTGGTTATTACGGAAAATGCAACATGCTGTGAATTGTTCACTGTTATTCACATCAACACAATGTACACTAGAAAAAGTGACAGAGTAATGTGTAACTTCTTCTCATATAATGGTTCATCCGTTCAATGCTTACTATAAATACACCATAATATAAGGCAAATGCACTCTACTGTAAGGGAATGCTATGGCCTAGTCTTAGTTTTTAGAATTCATTTATTAGTTCTAGTGACAAGAGAGAAATGCCAATAAATCTTATGTTTCCCCTCTTATAAGCTAAGATCGTTTTAAACTATTTGTTCAATATACAGAAAAGTAAGAGTTAATACGCGATCTTCACCTATTTAGCACCTCATTCAGACAACCAGTTTATGTATTTTTGTCACAGTGGTAAAAGGACAGTACGTTACAGGAAATAAATCCCATTTATCAGATACTTAACGTACAATTGACTTCTCTTAATCCATGAAAGGACACGTCCGCTTTGATCGCTCGACTCGAGGCAATATGGTTTATGTCCTTACATACTGATTGTTGACTAAGTTACCACTGAATGCATTTTGGAATATGGATATTGGAATAAGACAAGATAGCACCATTGGGTACATAAGAATCGATAATTTCAGTTAGTGATGGAATGTACGCGTAACAGACCTTTAGACTATTTGGAATCGAAACCAAGTAGAATTGTGCCGTCCTACCATTTACACAGCACGTAGTTGACTTTAGAAACCAAATAACCATAATCATGTACAAGAAACCAAATAACCACAATCATGTTCGAATAAACAGAGTGTGGATCCAGATCAATTTACTGTTCTTTCTAACACTGCATTATATTGATTTAATATTTCCAAGTAGATAAATGAAATGTTAAGTTGTTGACGACGTAAATGTTTTGCAGACAAATTTACTGAGTGCTTTCAGACCAATGAATGTATGTGTCAAATTTAACTGAAGTGGTCTGTAATGGATGTTTCACTTTACCTTTTAATTCAAGTAGTAGTAAATTAAATTCGTTATGGAAAAGTCTGGAATAAAATTGATAGAAATAATAACTGCTTTTACCATGCTAACGTGTAGACCTTATTTCTAACTAGTCTTTGGGAAGAAATTCAAGCTGGTGTTCGGCATTCAAATGTAAGTCTTTGAAATTTTAGACGTGGCTTTCATTGAGAGTCATTGAAAAGTGTCTTTTCATATGCTTCAAACTAGGATTCTTGAAAATTCTTTAAAATTATGAACCTCTGAGAGGATCTGGAGCCGTGGTGGCTCAGTGAGTTAGACGCTTGCTCGCTGACTGAGGGTCCAGGGTAAAATCATGGGAAGAATTTACGTAGGGTGCTAAATACCCAATTCACACTCCATTTTAGAGTAAGTAGCCTTTGTTCCGGAAACGCTTGATAACACTTGAAAACATTATAGTATAGGTTAGTAAACGAATAAATAATTCGCTATATACTAGTCCTGTGGTATTGGACGACGGTATCATAATGAATAACACGCGAGCAGAGCTGACAAGTCTGATATATATCGTACAAATAAATGGATTTTAAATATCGTATTACTGTGTCAATTGTAATTGTAATATCAATATTCATGGATCTGTTATTCGTGCAATAGTTAACCTGAGTTCTGGCTTTCATCAAGCAGGTAAGGCTTTTTCCATGTTTTGTACGTACTCGATTGATATAGGACCGGTTTCAGATTGATATTAGAATATAACTTGATATTCATAAGGAAAATCCTATCGTATAATTGTAGTTTTGGTTGTAAATTCTCTAGAAGAAAATCTCCACTTGCGTTACTCTAATTATTTAAAAGAATCACGAATGTCAACAACATGATTGAAACTGACCCAAATAAGTACAAATAAGAAAATAAGGAATAATTACATGGTTGAGGACACGATGCGAATAATGAAAATGTAATTCAAGTCTATGTGTAATAACATAGGAAACAATGATGTATTATTAATATGATTGAAATTGTTTATAACCTTATTGAATATTAATTGAATCTGAAACCAGTATTGATTTATATTTAGATTGAATTCTTATAAGATGATTTTTTCTTGGATTAAAGCAATTAGATACCCAAATAAGCAAGGGGCATTCATGAATTGCAATGTTGTTTAAGGCATAGGACGAGATACGGTTCTTCAGAATATCCTTTGTCAAGTGTACATGAGGTTGGCAAGTTAGACTGGAAATGCGTTAAGTTGTTGTGATAGAACACTTAGCTAAATGAAGGAAGTTTTCGGGTTTCTTCCACACTTAGAAATAGGCAAAACGCCGCCTGTGCCCTAGTTTTATATAAGTCTTAACCATATTATCCTATGGAATAATCTACACGATCTTTTTTTGTGCAATTAACTGCAGAAACTTTCCGTTTAAATTTTTATTTGACGTAATTGTATTCTCTTTTGGAGTAAATTTCACTAATTTGAAATATACGTTAGTGATGGCATATACAAAAAAGCTATTATTAATGTGCCATCTGAAACATAGATGCCACAGACAATGTCAACATCTCAATTTTCACCTTTCCTTAAGAAACCATTTAATTACTGACGACAGTCTGAAGCTGACAAAAGACTCCTTGTTTTTGTTGGCGTTTAATCTATGTAATTTTTATTCGACATCTGATATAGGCCAGGTTTTCTCCACTTTTATTTCTGTTGTTCATCTTCGCCATTACCGTTATTATCATCATTAAGATGCATCCACTACAAATTATGTTTAATAACATGAGCATTACTATTGCACAAGGGCTGAAGTCAGCACAATGTGGTAGTATTATATCAATTTGGTTTCGTAACGATTTCAACACTGACTGACAATGTCGTAACACCAACAACATCGTTATCACAAACAGTACCCTCAACATAAATTTAGACTGTGTTTTTTTATCTGAATTCTGGGCATCTTCACTGAAGTTTCGTGACATTAATGTTGGACCGATCACCATAAATAATTAAAAAAAATTAACGTCGAAGAAACTGGGAATAATCTTAAAGCCATGTATTTCATCACGACATAAATGAATTACTTATCGAATTTTAGGAGCCATGAACAACAGATATCTTTTGAAAGAGAACTTAATGTAAAGAAAAACACAAGTGTAATTTTAATGAATTTCAATTTAAGTAAATTTTCCAGTTGCTCATAAAGTGATAATAGGCCATGTGTTGTTAAATGGTATGTAGACCACACATCAGAAATTCTCTCTGCAAACGAACTTAGTAGGCAATTTAGGTTTTAAGGGTTACATATTCGTCGAATGCCTACGTTAGTAAAATGATAGAGCTTGAAGAACGGTATAACATTTAAGCCAGGCTTAATATAATCACCTTGTAGTATAAGAAAGTACAAGGATAACAACTTAGGTTCACAAGTCCGTCGTGATGGGTAACCTCTTTGCTGGATCTTTTCCGGGTTATCTATACCCATTTACAGCTGGGGTGGACTGGAATTTTGAGTGAAGATGACTTATTCAAGGTCATCAGACTTTAACACGCCGATCGAGATTAGAACTCACGTCCGACATTTTCAACGTATCCAAGCAAATGGCGTTATGATTTATATAACCAAAGATCTAACCGCTGTGCTATAGAACCCCACTTGTCTGCTATCAAACATGAAGGTACAGTAATATTGAAACATATAAGCAAATCCACCCACTTCATTGGTGCATACATATATTTAATGTATTTTTACATATTTCAATATTTATTTAAAGGCAAGAGTAAATGTCCCAATAACTTAGAATATCGTCATGGAACCTACGAAACACCAATGCATTACTTAAATGATTCTGACGTATCTATGAAAACACAACATAAAACAGTCTTTCCAAATGAGTATGGTAAACTCACCTGCGAGGCAGGCCATTTAAAAGGTTACTTATTTATTCACAAAGGTGTAGTTAACAACCGAGCATAATCATCTACTTATTTATCCATGGCATTTATGAAACTAGATTGTCTAACTTGAACGTCAATTTGACCAATAGTTTTAAGCGTTTCACTATATTTTCAGACTGTAAACCATTAATACAACATTGAAACCATTTGAAATGATAACAACAGTTACATTAGGGACATTATCAGTACTTAAAGCGTGTTTTGACCATAATTTGTAAAAGCTTTTTTTTTATTTAGAGTGGAGCATAGTTAATTGAAAAGTTATTTTGGTTTGTAGATAAATGATTTATAAATGTCGTAGCATTTAGTTCGGAATTACAAATACCAACTGTGGGGTAGCAATTAACTCCTTCATAGTTTAACATGGCGAATACAAATTAAAAACTGGAACTGGCTATATTTGTACAAACTATTGGGCGTCGTAAGTGATACTCCTTATCATGGCCCATGTCTATTGTAAGAATTTAACATACGTCGTTGTTCTATGAATTAGGGGAGTAACCTGGTTATGTTCATCATAATATATTATATAATCGGCAATACGAGGACTCCATCGAAGACATAAATATATCAGAAAGTATATTCGAATTTGACATCGATACCTTACCAGGGAAGGAAATATCCACCAACTGGCAGCAATCATTTTGAATAAAAACTTGACAACACGGTGATAAATGTACACAGTCTATCAAGACTTGTACCTTCTAACCAGGCAATAATTCATTACATATTTTTTCAATGTTGTTGATTTTTAATACAGTTCATCTTTGGATGATATTAACAATTTCAGCAAGTACAAAATTGTTTAAAAAAAAATCAAAATGAGCAAAGAACAAAGCCATTATTCATGTATTAAATATTTTTTGATGATGAATAACCATATGGAATCTAGGGTGTGTTTACGAGATACAACTGAACTGGTTTTCAAAAACAAGACCAATAACTCATACTATATATTTTTCGATCTATCTGAGATTCAATAGGTTTCATCCTTCGGTGATTACAAAGATTCATGCCAGGTTTCATCAAAATCCATCAGGAATTGTGCTTGCAAGAGTGTTTACGGACATTTCAAGAACTAGGGTATTAACTGATACTTTTTTTTTCCTTTAGTTTCATTGGGGATCGTTTTTGTTTGATCACGAACCTAAAGTTACGTCAAAGTCCGTTAGGAATTGTGCTTTCTTGAGTGTTTACGAGCTATCGTGGACTGATGTTGTTGACGGCAATATCTATAGGCTCCAAATTTCATGTGTCGTCATAGCAACTTTCAGGAAAAGAAACAAAATACTTACTTCATCAAGACTTAAAACATTAGAAGCACTATACGTCGTCAATAATTTAATCAATGACTTTTAAAAGAACTCTTGAGTGATTTTTTCTCCTAGAGTTGTTTACCTATCGGTTAATTTGTCTCTTGTTATTATAGATTACAGGAATAGATGGTTTTTCAAGACAATACAATCAATTTGTCGATCGTATATCCACCATAGGAGCAGTTTTTGGTTTTTTTTATTTATATTGCCTAGTCTTGTATTCCCATAGCAGTGACTTCATAAGTGCATACATACGTCGTCATTTCCAAATGAAGCCAAATGGAGGTGCTCATCAATGAGCGTTTTTTCTGTGAGGTATCTAGAAATGTAACATGGTGGGGGCTTCCTGAGGTTCACGAAACTGTTAACGTAGTCACCCCTGTAAGGTTACTTTCAAAAGTGTCGAACTGCATATTTTGCTCTGTCTGGGTCTTTTTGACTGTACTTTTATTAATTTTTTTTCTAAAATCCAATACGGCGGCCGGACATCCTGCTTTAGAAGATAATTATTTTAAGAATCAGGAAAAACGTCCGTCTAACGAAAGTAATTGAAACTTCAGAATAAAGCAGGAATTTTTCTAGTGGTCTTTTACAGAAAGAAAAACGATTTTACGCTTTTATGTCTGGTTTTTTGTACAAGCCTTATAGATATTGACCAAAGACATGCTTTCATTCTATCTTTCAAACTTATAATGTCAACATCATTAGGTCTAGCCTTTTAGTTCTTCTTTGGTGACGAAATTATGCTGTTTGAATAGATTTGAAACTGATCAATAGTAGCACTATTCAAATATTCAATAAATATATTGGACCAACGCGTAGTTAAATTGAGTTACTCTTATTGTAATTGCCTATAATAGTTGATTTAGAAGTCTATGCTGATTACCTTAGATGCCATAAAAAGGAGTTGCTCAACTGTGCGAATAATCACATTTGAAATATGATATCGAGCATTGGCATATAGACTGTGTATATTGACATTTTAAGTCACCAGCATATCAAATGTATGCTGTATGTGAGAAACCGTAAGCATGATCAGTGTGCTTTAAAATTACACCATTTTTCGACTTTCTTGTTTTTTCAATAGTTATCAACTTAATTAAAGAAAACCACAAGTCCTAATGAATGCTAATCAGAAAGACGCTTGACTGCGTCTATTCTTTCCTTTGGCAAAAAGTTATCCATACTCTCAAGTTGAAATAAATTCGACATTCATTATCTCGAAGTGACGAACATTTTGAAAAGAAACCACAAATCCCAATGGTCCTTGAAAACACATTTTACGGTTCTAATTCAATTGCTTGGGAAGTTAAGGTCTAGCTCGTAATTTAACGTATGGCTGAATTTCCTTTTCTGTACTTTCCGTCTTCGATTTCCCCCTCTATAGAATTAGTTGACCCAATACATCTGAAAGGGTAACTTCTATTTCGATGTTTAAATATCCGATATAGAAAAAAAGGTTTCGTTAACGCTGACAAGACTAGACTAGATCGTATCTCACGATCTCGAACTATTCTTACTTAATCATAGCATTCATAAAAAAGGGCCAAAGCGATTCCCACACGAAGCTACCAGAATTTGACACGAACGCTTATAGTCACATTAAATCTTAAATGTAGAACCACAGAACACGATAGGAGTGGTCTGAACAATAGCAGAATATAAGACAGTGAAAGGAACTAACAAGAAGCCTTTTTATAGGTAATTTAGAATTGTATGTAATATAATATTTCATCGTCAGTCTAGACGCCCCCCACCTAGGTAAACAAAGTTTAGCTTGATGTATTTTACAAGAATCCAAATAATTCAGAAAGATGACTCAAGTTTACAACCAGATTATCCTTGTTTTGTCTTGTTAATTCATACATCACCACACAATGAATACATCACTACATTATTTTCATGTTTATAGCCTTTCGTGCCATTTCTGTCACATTGACTTGAAAGGGATTTATCGACGAATAGCAACTCTATTACAATTGTCAAATGCTCTACATTTCTATTAAAATAGTCTCTTAACGGAATTGAAGTTTAATGTCGGCATGTCAAACGGTTATATAGAATGTGATATTCACAGGAACATGGAATTATATAGTGATGTAAAAATAGCGATGGCCTTCGCAATACGCCCATATTTGTTATTGCAGCCAATTCGTCTGGGAGGTTGACAAAAGTTATTAGTAAATGAAAGATTCTCAGAGTAACATTTTAATATTACATGTACACAGGTTTTGTTTACAGCGGATAAACTTTAACATGTCAACTTTCATTTAATCCATATAGAAATGATTTGTTTGGCAGTGGCAGTTGGTGGCAATAACTTTATATATAAGTATAACTTTATATATTAGTAAATAAATATAATAATAAATATAATTTAAATAGTCGTAATGACAGCTTCATTAACAGTACATATTATACAAGGTTCAGAAGGTCAAAACAGTATTGTTTGCAGCTAGTGCTGTAAAGCTGCTATAAACATTGTTTGACGAAAGCTTACTGATATTTTTCAATTACCAATTTAACACTTTTGTACAACATATATGTTAAATATTGCATCTGTTCATCCCCAAACATATACATTTGGGGGAACCAACCGCCCTAACACGATTGGAACGCCCTATACTTGTATTATACACTGGTTAACCTTTTGTAGCAAATGTTGAATCGATATAACTTTGCTTTTGTCTATATCTAAGACACACCGATCTTTGCGATTGAAACTAATTGAAAACGGATTTATCTTTTTGCCATTTAAAATATCAAATGTCAGACCATAATCTCGCTTAGATAAGAGGCGATTTAAAGAACCCATCCTAAAGATATCTTACATTTACGTCCGACATTTCACAAAGGTGATTAAAGGTCTAATACCCTTAGAGCTTAAGTACAAGGATACAATTGTTAACTTTGTGTAACCTTTCGACACTGGCTAATTACCAGTTAAAGTTACCTCAGACTATAATATATCTCCAGTATGCAACTCGGGTATTCCCGGACAACACAATGGGACACCCGATAACAAATTATCAACGCGGTATCTACCGTTTGAAAAGTATGAACATTTTTAAAATCTACTATTCATATCATACATGTACCTTGCCACTTTCTGTTTAAAACACAGTCAAACCTTTAAGAAATATTCTGAATTACTAACAGAATTAAAATAGAATGCATGAGAGGAGTGTTAACGTCGAGTATGGTACACTGTAAATCATTGACATTTGCCTGATCATCAATAAAACCTGACTACATGTGAAATTATTGATGGTTTTGTGTAGGATTTCATCTAGAAGAATCAATCCCTCCCTTTCCCGAAATCTAATATTTACGTCAACAGCCGATTACTAAAACTTCAGTTTATAACATGAGGCTTTGATCCCACACAGTAATGGTTGTGGGTAACGACTGTATTCGGTATTCCAATATTAATGGTTATGGGTAACGACTATGCTCGGTTTCCTGATATTAATGGTTGTGGGTAACGACTATGCTCGGTTTCCCGATATTAATGGTTGTGGGTAACAACTGTGTTCGCGGAATCCGTATATTAATGGTTGTGGGTAACAGCTATATTCGGGATCCCGATATTAATGGAATGGTTGTGGGTAACTTCTATATTCGGTATTCCAATATTAATGGTTATGGGTAACGACTATATTGGGATCCCGATATTAATGGTTGTGGGTAACGACTATATTGGGATCCCGATATTAATGTTTGTGGGTAACGACTATATTCGGTTTCCCGATATTATTGGTTGTGGGTAACGACTATATTCGGTTTCCCGATATTAATGGTTGTGGGTAACGACTATATTCGGTATCCCGATATTAATGGTTGTGGGTAACGACTATATTCGGTTTCCCGATATTAATGGTTGTGGGTAACGACGATACTCGGTATCCCGAAATTAATAGTTGTGGGTAACGACTATGCTCGGTTTCCCGATATTAATGGTTGTGGGTAAAAACTATGTTCGGAATCCGTATATTAATGGTTGTGGGTAACAGCTATATTCGGGATCCCGATATTAATGGAATGGTTGTGGGTAACTTCTATATTCGGTATTCCAATATTAATGGTTATGGGTAACGACTATATTGGGATCCCGATATTAATGGTTGTGGGTAACGACTATATTGGGATCCCGATATTAATGGTTGTGGGTAACGACTATATTCGGATCCCGATATTGATGGTTGTGGGTAACGACTATATTCGGTATCCCGATATTAATGGTTGTGGGTAACGACTATATTCGGTTTCCCGATATTAATGGTTGTGGGTAACGACTATATTCGGTATCCCGATATTATTGGTTGTGGGTAACGACTATATTCGGTTTCCCGATATTAATGGTTGTGGGTAACGACGATACTCGGTATCTCGAAATTAATAGTTGTGGGTAACGACTATGTTCGGTTTCCGGTATTAATGGTTGTGGGTAACGACTTTATTCGGTATCCCGATATTAATAGTTGTGGGTAACGACTATGCTCGGTTTTCCAATATTAATTGTTGAGGGTAACGACTTTATTCGGGATACCAATATTAATGTGTGATGCTAACGTCTAAGTTTGGATGTGACAATAAGCCTGGACATTGTATTACATGCCGGGCACGGTGAAGATCACTCTACAGTTAGAATTGGAACAGAGAAGGCCGATGTCAATACATAGTATTTTTATGTGCGATAATTTTCCTTAGATCAGAAAGCAAGCATCGAAAGATCACTGTCTTAAGAAAATATTAATTAAATAAAAAATTAATATGATTTTCTCTTATGCTAGTGAAGAGCAGGAATGAAGTAAAGTATTAAGGCAAATACAGATTTGCCATTTCGAGCGATTGAACATTTTGTCAATTGCGGTGATCAAAGGTTCTTTCCAAGAAGCACCACGAACTTCCTTTCATAATGACATTCTCAGTGGAAGTTCGCAATTAGAATAGTATCACTACGATATTAAACTATTTGAACTTATCCCCTGTAATGTTATTAGAAGCACAAAGGTCAAGAACAAAAAAGAGAAGCACGTAGGTCATTCAGATTTTTCGGTCAGCTTTCTTAATAAGCGGATAATGTGACCAGCCTATTGTCATGCTGCCTTCTATTGTTTTAGGGTCCATTTAAATTTACGGGATAAAATAGAGAATGACCAGAAAACTCAATCATCTTATTGCTTAATCCTTAAAACTGATTTTATATTTTGTTTTATTATCCATTTCTTGAAATGAGGATTTTATTTAAGTTTTGGAGAATAGGATTATAACCTTAAAGAGAATAAAATCAAATGATCGTTGAGATAGAGACCTATCTGAATGATGTATTAATATTTAAATCAAATTATATAAGCAATAGCCCCATCTTAATTTGACAAACTTTTTAATACATAGATAGGACTTCGAATGGGAAATCATTTTGTTGCAAGAAACGTGGCCAATACAACCCACGTACCTTTTATATAAACCGTTGACCTTCCCCTAATCGCATTATAATCTTATTTTTTACTTACAAATTTCAACTAGGCCATGGGTACGTTTCCCTCGTACACTACCATAAAGAGTAATTTTACTGATAATACCTATAAAAGCACATATTTACTTTTTATTTCACGGTTAATATATATTTGATAAAGTATATATTCCTTTTCGAAAAGCATTCAAAATGATGAAATAGATTATTACATCTATGGCACAATAGGGAAATAAATGTAGGTAGTATCTAAACAATGGTATTCAGGCAAATTTAAACATCACTACTTTATAGCCCTAAAAATACATAGATGTTTCAAGTAAGGAATTTCAGATATAAGTTAGAAGTTAGAAATAGAAATATTGATTATAGAAGAACTAATTAAATCGACCGACTGCAGTTGCTTTCACCATTAATGACATTATGTGTCCTCATTAGATAGGCTGAAGGTTTGTTCATTGACACTCACAGTTTGACGTTGACGTCGTTACATTCTGGTTAATTTAAGTGGGAATTCTTCAACTTTTATTAAAAAAAAGTATACTTCCGATCTGTAACTACACAATTGTGTTCACTACACGATACGTTTCACAAGGATTATTTAGGAAAGTGATAGTGAATGTCAAGGTTTTTTAAGCAGTGCACTTTTCTTACATAATTTTACAGTGAATGTCTAGTGAGATGTATTTAGTAAACTTGTGAACTTAAATTGAAGTAAGTTTTGAGAAATGTTATACATCAAATCTGTGCATAACACCCGAGAAACTTAATCTCAATCGAGTAGAATGTGAAGCGTTAAATTTACTTAAAAAAGACGATAGCATTGTAATTTAAAAGAGTGACAAAGGTTCATGTTGCTTTATATTAAATAGAGAAGGTTACATTTCAGAAGCAGATAATCAATTGAATAATCCTTAACATTATGTGATTTTACCGTCCATCAAACTAACGTCCAACGTGAGCCACAAAAGCATAGATTTTCTCGATACCACTGTCTTTAAAGGAGATTCCATAACAGAGACTTATAACCTATGTATATTTTAAAGAAACCGACAATCATCAACTTTTGCATTACAGCTCATTTCATCAAAAACATACCTTTTCCGGTATAATTAAGTCTCAAGTTCTACGATTTCACCGAATTCGCACAAGATCTTCTCATTTCTACCAAGCCTGAACGAAGTAGCTCCCAGGATACATTTGTGCCTCGTGTATGTCAAGTAGATGCAAAACTTGTCCCTTTATATCAGAAACTCGTAAGGAATAAAAAAAAAGATCCAGATCCACTTAACATGTGAAAGCTCAAACATATTATATGTAATTTGATGTAAAAAAAATGCGCAAAACAATACGTTGGAGAAACTTAGCACAAATTACTCGTTTTAATACTCACAGCTCAGATATCAAATTAGCGAAAGACAAGCCTATTTCTAATCATTTCAATCCTGACAATTCTCGGAAACTATAAATGACTTCATTGGTGAGCCCTTTTACCATTTTGAAAGTGGTTTTTAGGCTTATTTCGATCACTTCAAACTACTGTTTCAAGCTACATGCGGTATTAATCAAACAGTTTAACTCCTACTATCCAAGGATGTTGCATTTATGGACGAACAAAATATACTTCGAGCTAAAACTTAATCATGAGTTATTACCCTTGTTCTTAGAAACGCGTTCAATTTTAGCCTGTAGCCACTATAGAAAAGAACAATTCTTGGTGAATTTTGATGAAATTTGGCATGAGTACATGTATTTGTAATCACCCAAGGATGAACCCCAGGTATTAGCATTGTTCTTTAAAAACGCGTTTTGGTTCGTAAACACTCTACAAGGCACAATTCTTCACAGATTTTGAGGAAAATTGCCGAAATTGTTTATTATTATAACCCAGGATGAACCCTTTTGAAAATCAAAAATATATTTAATGAGTTATTGCCTATATTGATAATATTGTACATTTATAGTTGGAAAAGACCCGAGGCTGAGTGTAGCCTGCGACCTCAATCGAAGCCGTCCTTGAAGACAGTATGTGATATTTGTATTTCTTGTTGCTGTGGGGACTTGGATGCCAATTAGAGCATTTAACACATTAAGTTTTCAAGACGTTCAGATAAAATTGACCGGAATCTAGGTTATCTTAAAATTACATGTTTGTTATGTTGTCGTTCTGTCACGATTGATTGTCTTCTTCAATAGCTGAGGTTGTTCAGAATTATTGATCCAGATTCAATCTATGATCCGTACTGGAATATAATAAAAGACTTAAATGTTTTATTAGTATTAAAGATTGGCGATATAAAGGACAAATATTAAATTCATATCTCATCTTTTATGATTTTTTTTCCAGATGTATTACCACCAAGGAATTTAACCGTGGTAGCTATAGGAACTACACGTGCTAAACTGATTTGGATTTACATTGGTTCTAATAGTAAAGTGCGTAGATTTGAACTAACCTATGAATGGTTATTGGCTCCGACAGGAAAATATAGTGTCACCTATGGTATTGATGTATATAGTAGACAGGTTACCCTCAAAGGGTTAATACCATTTCAATCCTACCAAGTCTTCATGGTGTCTATAGATCGTGAAGGTACTACTACCAATACCAGTAACCTCGTCGAGTTCACAACCAGAGGAGGTAAGTTCAACTGTTTAGATTTTTAAATATTAATTGACGTCTAATTTATTTCCGTTAATCTAAATTTACAATATCGAATTATTTGAACAGAGAAAAAGTCAAAATAAAAAAAATAATAACAGAAGCTTACGCTAATTTTTCACAAGATTTGCATTATAAACACAGTGTATTTGCCGTATTTCCCCGGAAGGAATTTCATCCGTAAAAGTCATAACTGTTGAATTGCAAAGCTTTGACTATAAAACAACTAATTTGGTAGGAAGGGATTAAGATGCAACACCAATGGCATTAGCTTTGTCTCTAAAGGATATTCAAACTTCGGCAACAAATAACTTATCACAGTTATATTACGGTCAAATTAGATATTGTCGGAGTATTAGATTTAATCAGCATGGATCCATATGAATATTTTATGACCATATGAATATTTTATTAGAAGTGATTTCACCAAGGATACGCAAACCAAATGGAGACCTCTTAGTTCAGTTTTCAGTATGATTTCATTGATTTCCTTGGAATATCTGTATTAGTGAATGCCTTCTTATGTCAATATATTATTTTCGTCCAGCATGTGTGGTTTCCACATAAATATTAATGATCTTTGAAGCTTTATCATTTATTCCCTTGGTAAAACACGAGATTACTTAAATGAGTTTTCTAATACTATTATTAATAATAATACATGGAAAATTTGAATTGTACAATAATGAAATCCGACAAACACAATTATTAAATCACACAAATAGTACATTAAAGTATACCATTGTGCAATAAAGTTAAAATAAGTAATACTATAGATTCATAATTAAGTCCGATAAGGAATTCAATTGAATAATATAGATTCAAAAATACGATAGTGTCGTATCAGAGAATCAATTCGATTACTAAATGTTCATTAGCACCTTGTAGATCATGTAGATATCATGTATTCATTGTGGTGCAATGAAGTATATACACTAACACATTGATGAAGTTTTTAAATGAAATGTAAAATAATGATAAATTGAATGATGGTGAAGTACAGAAAGATTAATATATGATGCATTAAATGATAAATAGAAATCTTTACTACAGATTCTAGCATTTCATAGAAATTTTTGTAATTTTATGATACTTTCCAAGTTAACTCGATGATTGATTCGCGGTATAGCAGAAATATGAAATGTTAAAAGTCAAACAACCTTTTCCTCGTGTATTATGCGAGTGAATGAAGTAACTTGGATTTGTCCAAATGCCGGATTAAATAATAAAATCCTGGCTTACAGATGCAATAACAATGACAACTGAAGATAGGAAAGAACTTATGTTTTAAGGTTTTGACTTAACTGTTTTGTTGTTATTCCATTGTGGCATATTTATCCCAGGCCACTATATAGTAGACTAAGCGTATAGTAATATACTATATAATAGGTCGTATTACCACTGTGATTATCTTCTTAATGTGGACTATGTTTAAAGTGTCACTGAATAGTAAGCAGTGAACTTAATTAATCAGGAAAACTAATACCAAAATATCTCAAGAGCACTACTCCAATGTCGGACACTAGTCCTAGTTCTACATTGTCAATATCACCAACTTTACTTCAAAACAGAAAGTGAAAGAAATATGCGCCACAGCGAATCAATCTTCTCAAGTCAATCTGATACCCCTGCTAAATATGCTAAAACAGCAGAAGACAATATTATTTGCTAACAAAGGTAAGTTTTTAAGAAAACAGAAACTTTAAATGAACTTCGACTCAAAAACATGGCTAATGATGACTTAATTATTTGCCTTCAAAGTAAGCTAAATAATATGGAACGATACACTTGTAAAAATCATCTTATAGTTTCGGGTTGTCCGCTGGCGAAGATGGTTTCAGTACGTTAATGAACATTTTTTAGTGATAAATTGAAAATAAGCACAAATATAACTGTGGATGCAGCCCACCGTGTTTTCCCAAAACCTCTTTTCAATCGTGGTCAATCTACGTCTAAACCACGAGACGCGGTGATCGCTTTAAGGTACTACAATTAGGAAAAAACTTAAAAAGACGGGTATTGGAATATCAAAGGACATGACAGTCGCTGACGTCAAATTTCAGGAATTAGTGAGAAACCTTCCTAGTGTCAGTCAAGTCCGGTTCACTTACGGGGGAAATAATTGCTCAAGGAAAATCCGGTAAAACGTGTCATGTCCAATTATATCCTCTTAGCCCTGATGGCCAGCTCAAAAACGTGTCTTAAGGTCACATTTAATAGCATTAATCTAGATATTTTCGTTTGAAATAAGTGTATATATATTTTGTTTTTGTCTAGTATCATTTATTGATATTGCTATTTAATTGTAAGTTAGTCTTATCGCCAGACTTGAATTCAACATTAGAAATCTAAAACTAGAGAAATTAGAAGCGGCGAGAATTGTTACAGGTCTTCCGAAATAGTGGAGACTATCAAAGGCGCAAACACAAACGCCTATCAACTTTTTTTATAATTTTTGCTCACCAAATTACTTAAAAAGAAACTTGGAAAAAGGGCCCCAACGAAAACGTTTTCAAGTTCAAATGAGACCTTAAATTTTGCTAAACCCCCCAGGACTATTTTTTAACGTAAGTTTTTAAGAAAAAGAAATTTTGGAGTTCACTAAACAGCTAATGTAAAGGTTTTGCCCCAAAACAAAAAAGGCTCACTTTAAAAAACCCTCTTTTATTTGGGGGCCCCTGGCGAAGATTTTCATTTTTCTTTTTTATGATAAATTAAATAACCAAAAGAACTTATTTAGCCCAGTTTTTCCAAAATTTTTTGTGAATCCACTAAATTTTTAAGGAAATGGAAACCCTTTTTCAGTCCCCAATCCGGGTTTTGGGGGAAAAAATTTTCAAGGAAAATACCGGGTTTTAAAATTAATGTCCAAACCCCAGCCTGATGGGCTTTAAACTTTTGATGTCCATTTTATGTAACATTAATCTAATATTATTGTTTAAAAAGTGAAAAAAACAAATTTTGTAAAATCTTGATTGTTGAAACCTCATAAAACCCCACTTATCTATCAAATACCAAACAAAAAATCTAGCCTCTATGATGCAAACAAACTACTTTAGTTGTCGAGTCAACGAATATTTCTAAAAACAGAATTATATTCTCCAGAGCATCGCCTTAGTCGACCTTTCCATCGACATTAGAATGCCAAGTATCATCGAAATCAGATGACAAGTTTTGCTTTTAGCATTGAAACACTTTTTTACTATTGAAATTTTGACAACCGAAATCTCTGTATAATGAAGAAAAATGATGTAAGGAAATTGCATTTTACGCCTTGACAATTATTGGAAAAAATTGACTGATTAAGGTGTCAATAATTTTGTTATTCCGAAAGACCTAAAAACATTTTCTATCAACATTCACAGGCGATATTATTTTACAAATCGCTTGAACTGGAAAGATATAAAATGAGAAATTTTTATCAAAATTTTGTTTTGCTTCCGAGGATGGACCAATTGAAGTTTTTGAATTATTGTCGTAATTGTATAACAATTGCTTTATTCACAACAACGAAAAGAACATGCTTGAGGATTAACGTCATTGAAAGCAAGGGTATATGTTTAGTAGAACAGATGTAATTAGTATGCATCAGTTTCTCATTTTGAACTTTATGATTTTGAACCTTGAGATTCTGTAACATAAACTTTTAAGTATATATTGTCTCCTTAATAAATACCCTTTTTGTGGAGCTTACAAATATTATTCTCCAACATTAAACTTGAATAAAATCCAGTGGTGCAGTAATCTTATTGGATACCGAAACCAAATATGAAAAAAAATTTTAGTGATGACTAATCAGATGACTGGAAAACGTAAATTTCAACTTTCAAGAATAGCCATAATGTTCTTCTTTTTAACTAAACATGAGTAAGCAAGCATAACCATAATCAAGAGAATGATCACCGATTAACTATAGGTGGACTGGATCATGTAGAACCTAATTTGAGGTGCTCTTAGAAACCTTCCAATTAATGTGTACAACACAGGTATTATATTTGCTGATTATAATATACCTTTCCAATGCGGTTTAATATTCGTTAAACAACGTCGAACTGAAGCTTTTCCCTTATCAGAATTAATCAATATGGTTTCTGTTTGTTGTTAATTTATCTTAACATGGTCGCATTAATTAAATCTTTTCGTAGAAACCTAAATGTTCTCTCTATGTATAAAATTAAGTTATCAAGGCGAAGTCATGAAACTAATGGTCTTTTATTAAATTGGAAATCGGTTTATAATATATTATAGATTGTAATATATTTTTGATTCAATATTGAAAACAATCTCAGCCAACAGGTGCCTTATTGTAAAAGTAATTTGAGAATCAGCGCATTTTCGACATGGATCGGTTGGATATAGTAAATGTAAATGAGCATAAGTGAAACAACCTTGGTTGGTAGATGACAAGTTAACGTTCGCTTCCAGCAAATGCTGATTTCGAAACCTAGGTAGTTGTTGGTATTCGTAGTAGTTGGTAGTTGTATTGGTTCAGATTAGATGATTCTGTGCTGTTGGTTTGGTTGTTTATAAAAGTGAAACAACCCCAGTGACCATGAAAACCTAATACGATTCAATGGTATATGTCATCTCATCTTACACCCATTACATCATAACACGATTTTATGTAACTTATGCCTAATTAATGTCACGTTAGCTGTAAGACTTCTGGAGAAATACTGATTAGATGTCCAATTAATATAACCTTCATCTTATCAATTATGCTCAGTAATACGGGTCACTTAGCTTATACTGGTGTATATCGTATCTCAAGTGTACTATTAGTTGTGAGGGTGAAGGGCCACCTGTAGTAAAGCAAGTGGTTGCCGTACCAAAATAAAACATTCAGTATAAATGATATCAGCATATTTTATTTAAATCAAATAAATAAATAATATGTTCTCTCATGAACAAATTTAGATATCCCTGACTTATAGATGGTTGTTTTCTTTGATATTTTTCCATCACATCACATTTCACATCTTCCCACCATAGCCTAATTGGGCAATTCATATACATACAAAAACATGTGCATGTTTTAGTTCAGATTTGGCGCAAATGATGCCATTATCCTTGGGTGAGGCAGCATTATTTTGCAACAGAAACAGGCAACGCGTATTTAGTTAATCAATAAAAAATCGGATGGATTCTTCATGTTACTATATGTATATCCGAATAAACAAACGATACATGCGAGTTCTGCAGACTGGAGCAGTGTTTTGCTGTTTTAATTGTGCATCGTAGATCAATATGGTTACTAAATATTAGAGCGTAGTATCAATTCCCTTAACAATTAACTAATATCATAGTTTAGTTCAAATAAATCAATTCTACATTATCTTATCAAATTATCGTTTATTGCCAGCAGATATTAGCTATCTATTATATTCATATTTAGAGCTCTTAACGTATCCGGTCGCATTTTAATATCTCTTCAACAGCCGTCTCTGTAATACGTATCTTTCTTGGGAATACAACTTGCACAATAAAATCAGCTATTCTATTCTATTATCTGTAATAATATTTTACAACTTCCTAATGAATAAAACGTATATAAGCCATCTTTATCTTGTTGATTTCGTTGAAGTTCTCTTTAATCCTTAATTCTCAGTGTTCCTTTTAGGTAGAAATTTTAAACATACTGTTCATCTATCGCACCGTATTCTCTTATCATCTTAACTATATGATGGTCATCAAAAGCAGCCATTTCCTTATAGCTAAAGTTGGTAGAGATCACTGGTAATCTGTTAAATTGTTTTTTGTTATGAAAACGATGTTCTCTCTAATCAAAAGCTTTTATCTTAATTGGATGAACCTTGTACAAGCTAATCACGTATATTGTACAGTTCTATGAAACCTACAATTTTCAGTTTATTACCTACTAACAAAAGTTGTACATGTTGATTTATTATGTCAAAATGATCCCAAACAGTAGTTACTAGCTTGTATTGCGTGAGTGATTGGTGTGAACTTTATTATCTGCAATCTACTCTTCAATGTACTCCATACCATTTACTAAAGGTTACGAGGGGAGCATGTCACATGCTCTAATCTTGTTAATAACTTTTCGTAATTTTCATTGACTTTACATACATTCTCAATCATGACAACAAATGTTCCATGGAGATCATATCGCAGTGTCGTGATCTTGCATCTTTTGATTCTTGTTTATCATCCTAAAATGTTATATAGAGATCGCATTTTGATCATACGCATAAGACACAATATTTACAAAAACGTTAATTCCATTTTCGAAACTAACTGTCCTGATAACGATTGTCTATCCAAATCTGTTTCGGAAGCTCTTGCCAAATCAGACAAATCAACACTTAGTATGAAAGTGAGAAGTACTCTTAGTACTGCAAGCTGTGGTAATGTGCTCTGATGATTTCTAAAAATTCAAAGAATAAATAACATGTTAAAAGTTGTTCAATAGAAATGTGTTATGTTATTAGGAACACATAAGAGGAATCTTGAAAGAAAATATTTGTTTTAAACTTTATATTTTGACGGGTGATCAATTACAGAAACTCACAATTAGTATTATGTTTATAAACAGTGGTTTGTCAATACAACTCAGGCTCTCCTTTTAGGAAAAAAAAGTTTGATTGTGGCAAATTTAGACATAGTTAAAAGGCTGTGGTAAAGGTCGTAATGCCAAGGGATAAACCAGCTTAACGTTGAAGTGGAAAGTCCACTGAAACAGAAGATGGATGATGTGACATAAGGGAAAACCAAGAATTTTCAAAAGAAAAGATTGCGAACGTAATAGCGAAAGTAGACATTAAAGACATCATCACTAAGATAAGTTAAACACTACTTACTAAAGTTCAAAATAAGTACGAAACGGACATGTTAGATTTTAAAATAGATTTTAGTGAAATTGATTAAGCTTTAAAAACCTTTGATATAAACTAATCTCCTGGAATGATGGCTTAACTATCAAATTTTAAGGACATTTTTGGCATTAAATGTATATCCATTTATTCTAAATTCTATCAATTATAGTTTTGAAAATCGACCTCTATCTACTAGTCGAAGACAATAAGCAAAATCCTCTGTAACCATGTAAAACATTTCTGATATACTAATTCATCCAAATAAAACAGCCATATTTTTCATAATCAACATATGCAAAAAATGATACTCTTGAGTTGGCAAAGCAAAAAAAAAAGTTTTGGATTTATTTAGCGATCGATTTTAAAAATTAATACGATAGTATCCTGTATTCTTTTATTTATAAAATTCTCCCTTTGGTAACAACTATTAAAAATGGTTAATAACATTATATGCACTGACGCTTTGGCAATCCTTTTTTTTTTTTGAGGGTATATGTATGTTTTGATGTCTGATCGTCTGATGCAGATGTACTTGTCTATTCCTTGGTCTTTGTGGTCATGTACTTGATCGCAGAAAGATGAATCTGTCCATTTTATACACATGTACTTGTGTATTTTAAAACAAATTGTACGTGGAGTATTGTATTTTATTTTGTGGTCTTGATCGCCGGAACACAGATCTGTCCATTTGATACATATGTAATTGTGTATTTAGTATTTAAACGAATTGTATATTGAGATATTATGTATTTTCGATTTTTTTCTTTTTCTTTTCTTTTCTTTTTTTTTTTCCAATGTATTGCCCTATGGGCTGAATGTGAGACAGGACCATGTCCTTGAGTATTGGGCCTAATTCTGACCCATGTAAAATAAAGAGTTTATTATTATTATTATTATATAAAAATATTGAATGTTTTGTGGTTAAAAGTTTTTTCCAGTTTTATCAGGTGTAAGACAAAGGTATTTGATTAAATAGTCAAGAATCAAATTCAAATAGGAATATCATTAAGTGCATCTTTAATAAAATTCATAGCATGACAGGTACCATACAGTTCCTCCATTGAGTATGGGCGAGCTATTATTATTTTCTAATGTCGGCACAGAATAAGAATATCCAACAGATTCAGACCCAATTCCACAATAAGGTATTTATTACACCCTAGTTCTATCCTTCCCTTCATGCTCAGCCATGCTCCCTGACAAAAATTTCCACAAAAATCACTGTTCATTTGCTTTAATTGCAAATGCCAACAATTTTTATGGCCTCTGTCAACTAGTCTGGAAATCTAGACATTTGTCATAAAAACAAATTAATTGTGTATTGAGATAACTAAGGAGACATAGATATAAATTTAATCTTGAGACGGAAGCCAATTTCATTAGTCTTGCTTATAAACTTATCTCGACCGGGAAGGGAAGTTGAATATCATGTCAACTGCTATTTTTTTTATGACGTACGGCTCCTTTTCAAATTTGATGGCCTTACACTAGCCTGTGTTGCTATCTCTCATGCTAGCACAATCAAGTGGAATATCATAATCAAGAAACGGACAGCAATCTCAAAAACGAGGTTTCCGTGTTCGATTTCAAGCTAGGAGAAGAAGTGGACAACTACGGATTGAGAGGAGATCCTAGACCCTTATCCATCCAAAAACCACACCCCCGTGTAATGGTCTTTGCTTATGTCCTTACGACTAATCGACTGAATCGGGAAATTTCGTGGAATGAAACTAGTCACTCACCGGACAATGTTACACAAGGACAAAGCGTGATTTCTCATCAAAAGTATATTATAATATTTTTTTATGACGTATGGCTCCTTTTCAAATTTGATGGCCTTACACTAGCCTGTGTTGCTATCTCTCATGCTAACACAATCAAGTGGAATATCATAATCAAGAAACGGACAGCAATCTCAAAAACGAGGTTTCCGTGTTCGATTTCAAGCTAGGAGAAGAAGTGGACAACTACGGGTTGAGAGGAGATCCTAGACCCTTCTACATCCAAAAACCAAGCCCCCGTGTAACGGTCTTTGCTTATGTCCTTACGGTATACGGTACGAAATCGACATACATTTTTGAAAAAGAAATATATCTTATTACACCATATCGCAATACGTATCGTATCGTGACCATTGTATTGCGATATGTATCGTGGTATGATTATAATAATTAACTCGTTATTTTACATGGGTCAGAATTAGGCCCAATACACAAGGGCATGGTCCTGTCTCACATTCAGCCCAAGGAACAATATATTGGGGAAAAAATCGAAAATAGATAATATCTCAATATACAATTCGTCTAAAAATAGTAAAAATATGGACAGATCTATGTTCCGGCGATCAATTACATGACCACAAAATAAATATACAATACTCCACGTACAATTTGTTTAAAAATACACACGTACTTGTGCATGAAATAGACAGATTTTCAACGTACAATTTGTTTATAAAATGGATATAATATATATATACCCAGCACTATTTAAAGACAAGTATTATTTCAGCAGTGTAGGATGCGATGCAGCAAGTACGCTGATTGCAAGATATTTGTTGTACGTACTCCTGGTCAAGCCGGTCGTAATCACGGCATGAAATTGACAATCCTTGTTTGTTTGTTACCACTGGTTCCCCGAAATATTGATAGCCATTTCAATTCAATTCATCAACAATTGAATCGTTTCAGGGCGTAATTTTAGGCTTGTAACAGCACGAATAGCATTATTATTTGTTTGAACCAGATGATCATTAGTTAAAAAAAGCCCTTTAAAACCTAGACAATATTTGTTGGTAATTTTAGCTTTTAAAAGCAACAGGGAAATGGGTATGACGCCATTTTGCTACCTTCTAACCAGACGAAAATAATTATAAATGGACATTACGAAATCCGACTCAGACTAAGAGAAAAGAGAATAATGTCTTGTATAATTTCACACTCTTATGTTGTTAAAGACAAAAACGTCCCTTTAGGCGTAAAAACGGCTTGTTAGTTTCTTTCAAAATGGAGGCGCTACTGACATTTAGTCTCGCGAGATGTTATTCTATTAAAAATTTTCAGACTATACAAAGTTAACTAGTTTGAGATAAAATCAAAGTCTTTCTTAGGACATTGTTTCCGCGAAATAATTAAGAAGATTGGGATATTTCATTTCACAGAGTAAAATCTTGTGTCTTGGTTCGTACTGTACTTTGATTGATTAAATGTTATGTTGCTTACGTTGTACAACTTACTCTTAAATACGCTAGGCCCCGAAAAGTCAACGTGGATATTATTAATGGATTTTAGTGTGTATTTATTAAGCGAAACGTTATGAAATGTAGAACTTATATTGTCGTCATTCGTGTCCGTCCGTCCTTAACTTTGTGTGAGTGTTCCTAATCATACAGGGATGAACATTATTGAAAAAAAAGTTTTTTTACAAATAGGTCACGACAGTTCGCGTTGCTTTGATATTGTTTTTCGTAATGTTTGACGTCAATAATGGAGAAACATTGCTATAGTCCTACAAAATGATACCAGTTCAAATAAATTATTGGATTTAAGACGTAACTTGTTTTATTTCTACAAATGAACAAGAAATGTTATTTTGCTTTCTCTCCGAAAGGTCAGACAGGCATAGAAGGCCTTTGGGTAAAATTTGTTTATACGTGAGTTATTTCCGTTTGTGTTCTTAAGGCATGTCATTGTGGTATCATTAAGTAGAGTTTCTTATTATAAAGTCATCGGATTTCCATATGCCGTTCCAGTTCGGAACCCACAGCCTCAATCATCTGACTTCATGTAAATACCGACTCTCTAACCGACTGTGTAATAGAACAAACCTCACTGTGGCATGGTTAGGGCTCTGACTTCATACTTTCATATCACATAAACTGGACTTGGCTGCATTTGAATTGGTATTATTGCAATGTGATTGACATCAGCTTTTTTACAATATCTTTATTTTAGCTTTAACACGTATAGTGGAAAATAAGCGATTTTAACATTTATATTATTTTATTCGTAAAGACAAAATTCGAACAGATTTACAATGTGCAAATCTACAGCTTTAAAAGAATATAAAAAAACAATATGTATAAATAAAATTTACACTCTAATTAGACAAACATAAATGCTATAAAGTCATAATTGTGTCGATTTGTAGGTTAATGTTAATTTCTTATCTTTTGGCCAAAATCAAAATTTTGACATTTCTTGTTCAAGTGTCCCTACCAATCAAATCAAATCATTAGAAACTATACATGCCCCTTATGACTTACATCACAAACCATTGGGACTCACCAAATAGACTCAACCCAATGTAAATTTAATACTTAAATGACACTTTTGTTTTACACCCAGAAGATGCAACAAACGCTTAACATCTCAGAAGCTGCCAAATCTGTGACAAGCAGGCATAGTTAATTTGTAACTCTTTACTTAAGAAAGAAAGAAAAAGAAAACTATATTTTTACAAGGATAAAACTTAGAATCACAAGTACGCCGTGACTGTGATCCTTTCTACCAGCTTGTCCTTGACCAAACCTCTTGGCATTGATCTTTCCAGGATTATCCGTACCCATTTACAGCTGGGTAGAAATACTTTTAGACAGATTTTTTAAACATTTGTAATCTTAGGCGACTTTCTTCAGTATTAATAAAATCACTTTTTTTAGTGTAAGTTTTTAATGTACACGTTTAAATGTTTGAGCAGGAATTTTCTAAATAGACTCAAATATTAAAATAACAATACATAGTAGATATTTCAAGAGTAAACTTAAAGAATTTGGCTGATATTCAACCAGGTTATGAGTTTAATGCACACATAAAATTGCTATATTTTTTTTATGTCAAGTGTGGTTATATCTGGAACATTTTAAACATACTTTTCTCTCCACACATGTTGTGAAGTCTAGTATTTTAAGTGGATGTGGTGTTTAATGAACCCAATTCAATAAACCAGTATTGTAGCCAGAGCCAGGACACTTCCAGTAGATCCCCTTTTCGAACTGTTGAGAAGGCTTAGGTTTTAAAAGCATATTTACAAGACTTCTATCTTTCTGAGAGTTTCATTATCTGAAACGTGAATCGTGACCAGATACTGTCAAAAAAAATCCACCGAAATAGCGTATTCAATGTCAGTCGGCTTTGATATCCTCCCGGAAAACTAATATCGTCATGCCATCCAAGTCTCTACAGTACAGAACATCTAAACATCACAGAGTTCTACAAGAACCTCACAAAGAAACATTAGCGAAAGTACTACAGCTTTCTCTCTGGTGTTCACAATCACAATAAATCAAAGATACAAAATATATTATGGTTTTGATAAAAGGAAAAACTGAACAGTATTAACCAGTATACATGCATAACCTAATTATATATAATACACTATATTGACATGTCCACTTCAACCCAAATATTTGCAATCATATTAGTGAATTCAGTTTTGTATTAACATTCGGTACAATTAACAGCTGTCGTGTATGTAACAGCATAATTGACATGGAAGCGCCATAGGAACGAATAAAAGAAAATAACCTCGGTAGGTAAAACACATTTACATCAATATATAACTAATATAGCAGACAAAGAAAGCGAAGTACAGATTGTTATTGAAATGACTTCATAGTTAACGTTCTACATCTCAATAGTCTAGATTTTGATAATATGCACAACGTTTCGAACGATTTTCTGATTTACATTCGAAATAGGGATTAAAGTAGCTGCCACCACAACACACCACAAAGGGGATCTTACATCGAATGTTATTGATAGTTATTTACTCTTTGCACCAGAACAGAGCCCAATACATAATTCGAAGAGTTTTTAACCTACATTATGAAAATCATCGGAAGAAAAACAAAAGAATTTTATTAGCTCTTATCACAATAAATTAATAAAACAAATTAGATTTTTCTTTTGTTTGGTTTGTTGAATAAAGGTCAATCACGGCTTCTTCATACAATTGTTTATACAGTAAACTGTAATGTGTTTATTGATTTTTTAAGGTGAAAATATTATGCTTGGAGCTAGCCATTAAAAATGTATTTCATTTGTTTCAATTTGATATTAGGTTGAACTTTGCAAAATGTATCCAATATGAATATAGCGGATATCATATATAGTTTGACAAGATTTAGTTCACAGCCAATTTAGTTAAGCTTTCCTTTTCGCAAATGCATAATTATCCGCAAAACAATTGTTCTCCCAGAAATACTTTTCTGTGTCTCATCTTGATTTACGCAATGAAATCTGTTTAGATGCCTTGACACTTCTGTGGCAAAGAGAAGAATTTTAAATTGTGTATTTTTACCACTTTTATCCAATAATGATTTCATTCGGTCCCAGCTGTGAATAATAGAAACGTCTGGAAATAAACTTGGCTAAGAAATGAGTTTAGTTATAAAATCGAGAAGAAAAACCAGAAGAAAACAACTAAATTAAAATTTGAATTGACTTTTTTAAACACAGTTGAAAATGATAAAGGACGAAACGCTAGAGATATAATACACTTTGCACTATGATTTGAAAGGCCTATATTTTAAAAAGAAAAACAGGCTTGACATTTTGGACATAACTATAATTCAGTTGAATAGAGTTATGTAATTCTAGTATAAATAACATTACAATGTTGATTAGAACATAGACAGTATTGTTATTAAGTCAAGTATCATTCACCCACGGTTTAGCAAGATGACACTACCATCCCTTAATCTAAGCCAACTCGGAAACCTTTTGTAGAATTTTTGTCAATTTGAGTTTTAGACCAGAAATACTTCCTATGCCAATGAGTTTATCCGGTTTTCATTCGTTTTACCCAAACTAGTTGATGTACCACGTTGAACAAAGCACAATGTAGCATATTGCTCATGTAGATATGTAAACCTTCAAATTGAAGAGATGTGTAAAATAAAATTAAATTGCTTATTATCATTTAATATGACCAAATCTTTGACAACATACGGTAATCGGTATCTTTAGTTTTGTCTACAATAGTTAGCACATATAATTATTCTAGTCTAATAAGGTCAACACATTCAATGAATTCTTTTGCTAATTGTCTATACCATATGGTATTGTTTACATTGCAGCTATATTTTATAATGTCAATTGATTTTATCCGTAACTATCTTATCCTGATTAGTAGACCATATTGTGTGGTTTCTTGAGAAGCTCTAACGTGAATATATGTGAATTTGTTATAAACCTTGTATTATGACACAGAAGTCTTACAAGATTGACCCAGCCATTGGATATATACAGCGAAGCCCTTGCTTCACTCATATTGATGCAATGCGGTCTAAAACATTACGCATTTATACTGATGGTTCACTTAACCTGCATGGTGGTGCGACAGGTCATGGGATTCACATTCCCTCGATCAGCACAAAAACTAGCCAAGGATTGCCCAACAACTGCTCAGTCTACACACCAGAGATGCTTGCAACTATTCAAACTATTTAGCACAACGCGATTCGTTAAGCAGACTGGCACCTATACTCAACGATTCCTCTTATTCCTAAACATACTTGAGTTGACATGGATCCCTTCTCATGTCGGCGTACAAAGGAACGAAATTGTAGATGAACTAGCAAAAATAGGATCTGGGCTATCAGAGATTGACCGGATACACTACAGATTATCGGAAATACGGAGCATCATCACTAAATGCATCAGATTGACATGGGGTCATAAATGGTGATTCATTAAGCGTACAACATAATTAGGAAAGCGTCTGTGATACAGTTAGCTGAACGTGATGTAGTTTTCATTAGAAAAGTATTTTTATTCCAATTAGTATGTTCCAGTCTGGGGCATCTGAGCTCTTGATAAAATTCAACTAATTATATTATCCATTTAACACGCGATAGACCGGACCTTACTATATTTACAAATATATCGTTTAAAATACATAACATTCAATGAAACATTAGAAGGTAATATTTCGACCTGTGTCGGACATTAAGCATGGATTTTACAAGTCATCAATTATTTCTATTCTTCCATCCATATTACTTTTATTAATGGATAGAAAGCTCTCATCTAACTATATGTCAATTATAAAATGATAATAAATAGGGCACAACCTCCTAAACGTAGGTTAACGTCTGTCATAAGAATCCAATTGCATATTGATTTTATTATTCATGCTATATTTGTTTTCTATTTGTAGATGATCGAGCGTACGTTCCAATTAAACATACCCTCCACATTGAGGAAGTAATCATAATATCGTTAATTGTTATATTCTGGTTAGTAACGGTGGTTGTATTCTGGCGTCGGTGGGATTCCATTCGGATACTACAACCGATGGAGCCCCGCTTCAAACACAACCCGAAAAATTTAGACACTATTAAAGTAGTGAAGAGAGCTCAGGATAGTATTATATACAAAACCTATAGTCGGAAATTATCACTGACCATGGTAGCTCGTGAGAAGCACCGTTTGCAGCGAATGCACACGGCTCCAGTTTTACCCACAATCCACATGGAGGATGTGACGACTGAAATGTGATCATATCATTTATAAACATTGTACAGTTTATAATTCTACCTTCAGAAGAGTGCCTCATTGTATAAACTTCAAATTTTCAAATATTGTTTACCGGAAGGCTGGGAATGGTGTTTATCTTTCTCAGTCTTTTCGTAAGTCCGTCCGTCTTCTGTCCGTATTCATATGTATGTGTATGGTGCATTTGTAACGTTGCTGTGTGATAAAGTGCGATGATTCGTGGTGTAAATCAAGATTGCGGTACATCAAATTGTGTTAAATTTATTGTATCATGATTGTGATAAAACAGATTTTTACACACCAGTGCGTATTACGGATAGTGTATGTAAGAAATGTGACAAATGAGATCTGATTATATATTGTACCAAGATTATGGTATTAAGATTATGGTATATTAGATTATGGAACTTGTGTAAATGGACTGTATGATGATTGTAGTACAGCAGATTGTGTATAATAGATTATGGTATAAAATGTGTGTAAATTGAATTGATTTATGATTGTGGTACAACCCTTTTATATAGTGGATTGTGAAATGATTGCGGGACTGGAAAATCCTTATTGGTTGGCAAATCGTAGCCAAATAATTAGACCTTAACATAACCTTCTAGTATTCACTCTGGTTATATAATAGAAAATGCTGAACGATTGCGTATACATCAATATCATAGTGCATAGATTTTGTACACAAAGGATACAATCATATGATTGAGGGTTTGGATATATAGTAGTGTACATTTTGTATGTGACGCAATTGTTTTTGTTTTTGTGATGTTGATTATATGTGCTATGTTTCATATTCGAAATAGGACCAATTTGAAATATGTTAGTTAATCTAATATAAAATAGCTTGCCAGGCATGGTAATATTCTCTCACTGGCAGCTTTGATTTTTACAAAGATTTCTTTCTCATGCATGAATAAATAAATTATATGAGAAGACGACCATAGTCTGATAATGGTGCATATAATGTCATCACAGTTAATCCTTGTAAGTTAATCGGTATTGTAAGAATAAGACCTATATGTGTTTGTTCTAAAAGCTATAATATTGTCAAAATTGAAATGTCTAAAGCTTTGAATTGTATCATGTAGCTTGATTTATTCTTTTATCACATGGGGATTGATTTGTCAAAGAAGGGATCGATGGCTTGAGTTTAGTTTAAGTTTTTATTATTCTTTTGAGATTAAATAATGAATTGTACAGCCTACTTTGCTGCATTTTTTTGGTAGTCTGCTGCATGTTAAGATGCGACATTACTACTATTATAAAATAATAATACCATAACCGTGCTTCAACCAAAAGCATAATGTGTATACGATATTGATTCCTTGAAGTAACATTCAGGTTTCCAAAATAATAAGAGCCGCGGTGGCTTAGTGAGTCCAAGGTTCAATACCGACAAAGGTCGTAATGAAATTTTGGATTTTTCAACACAAATTCCTGTTGATTCAGGTCGGAGAGACATGCATGGAAAGAGCGTCTAGTCGTTTGGATTTCACATTGATCAAGGCTCCGACAGCTACGGGCTCTGCACATCAAAGATCTCTCGACAATCTCAAATGCAGCTGTCATGGCAAAACTTTCCTCATTTCCAACTGCATGGCGCTGGCCGTCTTTATTTCATTTCATCAATTTCCAAATATTTTTTTTCAAATAAATAACAAATATATATTAAGTATCAAAATCTGGATCATCCTTGGGTGATGACACATACTCAATATTTATAAAGAATTGTGCCTTATGGAGTTTTACAACCTAAAATTGAACGCGTTTTCAAGAACAAGGGCAATAACTGAGGCATGATTTTTAGATTTTTCTCATTTTGAATAAGATTTATCCTAGAATGATTAAAAAACACTCATACCAAGTTTCGTCAAAATGGGTCAAAAATACTAAGATTTTCAATCGGGTTTATCATAGGCTGATTACAAATTCAGAACAAGGGCAATAACTCATAGTAAATTTTCACCGATTTTCAATAGGGATTATCCTCACACTCTCAAGTTCCATCAAAATCTGTCAAGAATTGCACATTGTAAAATGTTTACGAGCTTTTCACGAAAAAAGGCAACTGAATGTTAAATATGTTTTGATTTTTCTATGCGGTTTATCTTCGGATATTATTACAAGTAAAAGGGCAATAATTCATACTAAATATTTTATTTTATTTTTTTAATAGGATTAATCTAATTGTGCCTTCAAGAGTGTTACCGAGCAATTGTGGACTATTATAAACGCAGACTTTACTCAAAGGTTACTCTTATTTCATGGCAAAAGTTGATGTTTGTGCATGACGCATGGCGAGATCGTAATCTTCGATCCAGTTTTGACATTGTAAAATATTCTGTATAATAAAATAAAATGAAAAATATAATCGGAATTTAAAATTGCTGATTTACATAACTAATATTAAAATATTAAAATTGGTAGAAACAAACACCGGAAGATATTTAGACTGGGGATAAATTCAAGGACACGAAAGCCGTAGTTCTGATGATAAAAGAATAAAATAAACCATAATGTATAATATGTACAGATTATTTTGTTTAACAAAATGTATTGTTGTTGTATTTTATGTATATCTATAAAAATTCTACACAAAAATTTCACATGCAATGGATACAAAATATCGTTTCTGAATACTTTTTATAATAATATATTATGTAGCTGTCATGCATAACAACTTCAGCTTTGAGAGCATTTCCCCCAGGAGATCTTTAATTCCTGACTTTGATGGCATATGTGATAAATCCCAGATCAACATTTCGCAATGGAATTGAAAGTGAATGTGATATGCTTGTGTGCAAAAGGATTGGAACACAGAACAAGAATTACTGGAGATCTTACGGGCATGGAAGGAAGTTATTTGCAAACTCATAGCCATTTGTCATATCGATAATGTTCAGTTTTTAAATTTATGACATATTGTTGTGTTTTTTGTTCGATTTCATATCAAGCGAACAGTAATGACTATAATCTATGTGACAGTCTTGGATAATAACAATTAATCAAACTCAACATTCATGCGTAAAAAAATACACATGCGGTTGCCTGCATACTACAAAAACATTTTTTTGTAAATAGACAAGGCCTACTGATAGTTATTTTACTAGCAATCTCTTTGTTTCGTTTAGATATGGTATATAATACGAAACGGAATGTACTATCTTATATACTCTGCTAATAAACACGACCATCTCGATGAAATGTGAACTGGATAAAAATTTGCTCGACAATTTTAATGTTCTTATTATCTTAGACCTAAGTTTCTTTCTAAATTTTGAACCATTAAATCCCTTAATTCCATGCTATATCCTTCATCTTCTAAATCATATAACGTTGTATAGAAACCTATCCATAATACCTACATTTCAGTGAATTATTGTTGTTAGGCATGTTATTATATCACCATTATTGATAGCTTCTGTTAAAAACACATACTACATAATTAAAACCAAAATCGATCTTTTACTTGAAACTGTGTATTTATGTTATATATTAAGCTTAGCTGGTACAAAATCTATATTTGATTGTAACATTAACAAATAGAACATAATAAATATCACACGAAATGTTACGTAACATAACAAAAAATGTTTATTATAAACAATTTCATTTTTGTCAAAGAAAACATTGTATCATATATGGAAAATATCGCTTGCAAATCAAACTTATGCCAGATAACAGCTTTGGAAAGTTGGTCTTTTAGTACAAAAGATGTAAGGGAAATAACTTCATTTCTCATTCTGCTATTTTATATATTGGACCGCAACTAAATATACATTATTGTCAAAGAACCGGGACCTTAATGTCAGGCACAGACGACGACAGAAACTTTGTCCTTTGAAACGATGAGATGTAGATTGTTTGAGGACGGAATATGTTTAGTCGAAATATTTTTTATCACAGACCAGAAGAGACTCAGAGATGCTTGCTATCCTGTATGCGGTGCAATATTCCACAGACCACTATCATTTTAACTATGTAGTACTGAGCGACTCGCTAAGCAGTCTGACATCGAAAATCAACGATTCCTCTCATTCCCAAGCAGAGCTAGTGGATGAAATCAGGTATGCGTGCTCCTGTACAGTCAATGCAAATCAATCGAGTTGGGATGGATCGCGTCTCACGTAGGCATACAAGGTAAAGAAATTGCAGATTCCGCTTCCAATTAATTAAACGATAGAATTAGTAGCAAAGTGGTTTTACCCCACCCCGATCGGCAGATCTGTCGAATCTAAGAATGATGGGTGAGGTACGAAATCAATGATACAAACTAAAGCTATGTCCTTGTGGTGAAATGAAACTGGCACCGCAGAGCATTTGTTAATCTACTGTTGAGCGACTAAGGGAAATAAGGCAACCACTGTTCGATATAATGAAAACATAAACTGTTCCCATAAAGGGGAGGGTAGCACGTCGCTCTTCATCATACAGAAGCAACTGACATACGAATTATTTTACAGAAGTAGACTTGAAGAAGTATTACAGAAAACGAACTACAGATGAAGAAACCATTGACTAGGTCTTTTCACACCCATTTTTTCGAACAAAAAGCATCCCTGTAGTCCATATTCTGCATGCATTTATCGTTCAGGCCAGATACGACTTTTTGTCGCGACATATGCTTCATCTAAAAATATTTAATTATACATGGATAGCCTTATATTAATTGTTTCAACGGTATTTTCGCAGCCTTAAGAGATTTCCCATCAGCAAAGCACCATTTTCTCGTAGTGAAAAGATTTTCTCGGAAAGATAAATATAATAGTAACAACGTAAACAAAATAGCCGATCATTATTTTTATTTATTATTATTTTTTTTTTTTTTTTGCTTCCATCTGGTTTTGAGCGAAATGAAGTGCTATTTGGTGTTCAAATACGGATTGAACTGCAATGGTAAGTTTAAATAATTCCATATCCAGCGTAATTTCAGCATTTACAACAGTTATCCTCCAATCCTATATGCCCTCAACGATTAAGTCAACTCGGTCAAGGTATTATAGGCCGTGGAGAATATCTATTGACTATCTGCTAACAAGAATACTAATAAGACAAATTTAAAATCATATTTATAATGCATTTAATAATATTAGAGATCTAAAGGCAGAATAATAATGAAAATGAAGGACATACAAAGAGTGACGTGTAAATTATAAAAAGAATACTAGCACAAATTATTAAAATCTGTCTATACATCTATCCATGTAAAACAAGCAATTAAAATTAACAACATTTATTAATTTGGGTTAAAAACATTAACTATATAGAAATGTAAACATATTTACAAGTTTCAAAATCGAAATCGTTCTATTATATATTGTTTTTTATCACTATAAAATTAGTCTCTTTCAGTTGGACCGTTCAGACTATTTTTACATGCAGCACATTTACACATATCCACTCTTGCCAATTTAAGATTAAAACTAGACCTCTTTCATTTGCCAGCCATAGTTTGTTTGAAGATGGAATGACCCTCTATTGTAGAAGAGATTTTCATAAAGACAGTAGGTTGGTAGCATACCCAAAATAACTTGATTGGTTGAAAGGTCACAGCTATGAAATTTCTACGGGAATCATTTGATAATGAAGTCTTCAGTATGTACTCTGTATGTATACAAAAGTTCTTGTAATACCATTTTAGTGAAGTAGCTTTTGTTTTCCAAAAATTTTCGCGCTTAGAATATTATTTTGGTTCAAATCAACAAATTTTATTTCAAGCGGTCTGTTTATTATTCGGTTTATGCAATGTCTCATATCATACGCCCTTTCCAATTTAACCCCTCCAACCACATTACGATAAGAGGGCGTTGCAACTTCTAAATCTTACCATTTTGTCCCCTGTTCTCAGTAGCTGGTACTGGATTTACCGATTGTTGATTCTTACAGAAGAAAGAATTTCCTGAAATTTGCTGACACACGAATTCCTGTAGAACTTCATTCTCCAAATATAGATGATAGGATTTAAAAGGCTGTTGATAAGAATAAATACAATGAACGGAGTGGTAGGATTTTCCCTGACGTACTGTTCACGAGTGTCCCACTGTTGAAGTACCAGACATAAATATACGATCGAAGGCATAAAACATAGCCCATAAAGACACATGATTATGCCTAGAGTCATCGCATATTTTATTTCGCTGGCTATTACCGTCCCACTCAATACAGTGTCATTTATACTTAGCCTATGCTTTTTAAGGATTTTTCCAATATAAATCCACAATACAAGACTCACAAATATACAAAATATATACACGCTGGTAACAAATATATGACCAACTATGCCAAAGATTGTAACGATGGAGCAAAAAACGTTCGCATCAAATTCAAAGAAAAATATACAAACAACTGCGGCTACACTAAAGATGTATACGAAAATCACGAGAATTAAAATCTTTTGCCATGTTGCCCAAGACGTGTAACAGTAGGTAACCCTCAGAATAAGAAACTTATCTGTTGTTTGCAACAACGCCATCAGACTAGTTACAATGCCAAAAGTATGATTGACATAACAATTGACATAGCAAAGTTCGATTGTAGTTCGTCCATAATATGAGGCCTGAGCCTCAATTAACGTGAAAAAACCCACACACAAATCAGCCGAAAGATGTCCTATGAACAGCACTTTTTGTTTCTTACAAGTGTGTCGCAACTGGATCATCCAGATCAATGTTAACCCGTTTAAAATCACCACAGGTACGGATACAAGCGTTCCAAAAACTCCGTTTCTACTTGCGACCTCCGTAGCATTGCTCATGATTTATCTTTGTAAGTAACCTCTTCTTCTTCGAAGATTTTTTTTTTAAAAAAGCGACGTTATTGAGAAACACAATTCTTCGCGTCTATTGATTTTTGAATCCATATGGAGCTAGACCGGCAATGTTACTAACGAGACTGCAATGGTTAAAATGAAAACGTTATTAATTTGACCCCTAGCGGATATTAAATTCATCATCTACCAAATAAAATGATTACTAAAGTAATTCAATTTAGGTACTGTTAAATCGTCTGAAAATTTTAAAACTATGGATATACATCGACTTTTTCAAAAAACTGATTCAAAAAACTGAACCACAAAACATTCCAATCTCAAATTGTGACTTATTCTTATCTCTGAAACGAAACGTTGTTGATTTTACGACCGATAGAGATATTTAAGCTTATGAACGTCATTTCTTGAAGATTTGTTTCTTCATTAGCTTTATTATAATAATATCAGCGTAAATTACCACGTTCTAAAACTGTAATAAAAACCTTCTCAGATCGAAAAAAGTGCAATTCATTATTTTTACGTATAGAAATTCGTTCTCAGCTTATTTTAAAGCCATAAACACTTCTTTCAACTAAAATTTTGGTTATTTACATTTGATTTACAAAGGGGTAAATGTCAAAACTGCAATAAACTACGACTCGATATACAAAAACACACACAGATAATAAGCAGACTTGAAATTCAAATACAATGAATAACAAATGACCTTTGAAAATATTCTACTGAAATAAATTTAGTTTACCAATGTATGCACTAAAAATATGAAACATTCTTTGTTTATCTGCCGGAGCTTTCTAAATAGTCCCTATTCAGCAGAAGAAGACACATATGAAGCCCAAAAGCACGTCGCTCTTCGCTATACAGAAGCAACTGACATAGGAAGGATTTTTCAGAAGAAGTATTACAGATAAAGAACTACAGAAGAAACCATTGGAGAAGTCTCTCCTTACTCAGCGCCTGTGATAATAATCGTTGTTACATCATCTCCTGCATCTGCCTAATTCCAAGTTAGCACTACACAGCTACATTTTAACCGAATAAAGAAAAATATCGATTCTGTTTATTTAACTTGCTGTTATATTGGCAAATGTTATATTCAAGATGACAATACGATAATACCTTCCGCTGCCACCTAAAATACTACATTTATAAGGCCTCTATGATTATCAAAGGCTTTATAACTCAGAGGTAAATTTGAATTTTTGGTCATTAAAACCAGAAATCTTAACATTGGATGTTCGAGAACACGAGACCTATGACAACTTTGTCAGATCAAAGAACATAACGAAACATCAAGATTTGCATTTTAATCAAATTGGATTTGATGAAGTGATTATTTTTTTTTTCCTATGCGATTATTAAGAATGTTTAGAGTATGTTTTTGTTGTTTTAACGCTTAATAAATAGGGTCTAGTAGGCCTACGGAAAAAAGAGAAAAAAAGAAACAACTATATAACTAGGATAACAACTTCATAAGTCCGCCGTGACAGGGACCCTTTCTACCAGCTAGTTTTTGGCCAAACCTCTTGGCATTGAACTTTCCCGAATTATCCGTACCCCTTTACAGCTGTGTGACATAGAATTATGAGTATAGATGACTTATTAAAGATTTAAGAACTAAATAAGAACTCACGTCGGACATTTTCTACGTATCCAAGCAAATGCCGCCATGACGTACATAACCAACGCTCTAACCGCTGTGCTATAGACTTTGACCATTATTATACATTACCAACCTTGAGGATATCATTGTAACAGAACATATGGGAGGTTATCAATCAATTACGTCTTAAATATCCAGATCGTGTTAAACCAGGAGTAAGCGTGTACTAAACAGACGAGGGTCTATTTTTTACAGTAATACGACTCGACATTTATGAGTTGATATGTATAATATTTAAATTTAACGTGATATCATGTGTTTTTTTTAAATGGTTTGTATTAATAAGTCCAGAGTGTTGAAATGGAATCTGTATTTATTTCAAAGGAAAAACTGTGTTGTCTAAACGTATTCATTTTCCACTTTTTTTCTTAGTCACGCACTTCTACTCTTTTTTCAACTCGCTTCAATTAGCAAGTTTGCCCCTCTTTGTGATATGATAAATATTGTCTGTCAACAGGGCACAATGTGGCTTTATCACATCATATCAAATGATATCTTCATGAACTCGCACCTTTAGCCCTGTAGCCGACGTTTTTCTACATTTCTAAAAATAAAAAAGGTTCGTCAACCTGAAATATTTGAAAATTCTTGGAATCCAAAATTGGACCACAATGGGAATCATCATTATCCAAAACAAGATTATTTGTTTTAATCGTTCAGACTATTACTATCAGAATTTCAAAGAATTTATAAAACTGTAAATCCATAAAAATTTCATCTCAAAAGCTGGAGATTTGCATCGTCGGGTCTGTTTTGATCTGGGCTTCTATTAAATCTTTAAGAAATGCCTGTCAGCAGCTTGTGGAAGGCTTTTGTTCCCCAGCTTAGAACTTGCAAGATAAAAAACTGTTTTTGATCACTATTTTTATGCATAATTCACATTCAGGTAATACTATGTAATTAATATATAGCAGAAAACAACGTTAAAAATCTTTATATTTTAGAAAAGAAGAAAAACAGAACACGATAGAAAAAGTTACTATGATTTATGTCATCGATTTGTTGACATTGTGATATCCAATCCATGTTTTAGTCTTTTAAAACTATGGGGCATGCCTCCTCGAAGTCTCCTTCAAGTGTGTCACATATCAGTATGTGCCTCTGCCATGGAAAATTTCCTACATTGCATATTACAATGTCTGTTTTCATACAAATCCTGTATTGACATTAAAATACACTAATGATTATTCGAGTAAAGCTCACAATGAAAATTTTTGAAAACAATTTGCAACGAACAGTAAGAGGAAAACAAGGATCTTATGTGATAAAGCCTAAAGGTGTCATAGGGGAGTTCATAACAAACAAAACACCCGGTAGGGCCTATATACAAATACTGCCAGTTGACCTCCCTTCGCTATTTATCGTGTGCCTGTCGGATTGGCTGACAATAAAAAAAGAATACAAAAATTCCTTCGATAAACAAATTGGTCCCATTGTGTATTAGAAATAATGACCGATATAAAATACACAATAATACGTGACACCAACTGTTTAAATCCATCCCACTCAATTGATAATTTGAATAGATAAAAACTTAATAAGAGTGTTGTACTACATCTTTAAAACAGACACGGTCTAAGCAGTGCTACTTGCAACATGGCGTTTTCAAATTTCTCAATTTTCTTCTTACTTTGTGGGACGTTGGCAGCAAATGTTTACGGTTAGTTATTTTATTTTGAAATGTATTTTTTTTACAGTTATTTTAATGGTGGTCTGAAATTTTAAACAATTTGTATTATTTTCGTTGGTAAAAAATACTATACTCTTTCATAAAAAAATGTTTAAATCATAATAACTAGCATAGAAATTAAACCTCAATATATAGCAATACCTATAATAAAATGCGATGTTTTAGTAATGGGTCTCCGAAAAAAAAAAAAACTCAAAATGATTTTACATTTTAGGTGAGGATACCCATCGTAGAACAAAACGAGCAGTAAGTATATTTCAAAATGTACTTTGCGTTGATTTTCCATCTTGTTGTTTTAATGGGTATCAGGACTGTAGTAAGCCACGAATATAATATTATCAGTAATTAATACGAACGTTATGGCAATTAATTAGTTTAATAAACCGAATTTGATTAATATAACGACGGTTTGAACAAAAAAAAACTATCTTTCTTAAGTATTCACTTAACAAGAAAGGTTTATAAGTCTAAAGTAAAGATTAACGTGCACCATTACAGAAAACCGATAATAATCTTTCACGGCTTTTAAACTGAAAATTCCTAATAAATAGTTTACATAGTACCAAATAGTTATGTCATTTAAGGCCGTTTGTCATCCGAAATAAATACACAACCGAAAATATACTTAATTTAATAACCCAAAGAAGGCTTACAGCATTACATATATGTTATAATTTTTCTACTAATTAACTTTATGTCTGATATTATGTCCTTTAGACATGTGAACAAGAATATAACGCCATCAGTCCTCAACATTCTATGTGTTTAACTGATAAAGGAACGGAAGTTGTATTATCAGAAGCAGAAAAGCAAGCTATCGTTGATCAGCACAACCAACTGCGAGGGCAACCACAGGCCACAAACATGCAAAAAATAGTAAGTATTTCTAACTTCAGTGACGAAGACTCCCATTTTCGATTGTGACCGAAGTCGAGGCCTTATGCTTAGTATTTAGCACGGTGACAATTGCAATGCAATTGAAAATGGACCAGACAACAAATTTAAAGAAGGCTTCAAAGAAATTTAGCATAACAGAGCACTAACCATTTTGGTAAATTTAAAAGGGTTATAGAGAGGTTTTCGAGATAGTTGATGTATATAGGGCATTTTTCTTAAATAGATATCATAGTAATTTTCCAACAGATGTCTGTTGTAACTAACGTAACTTTCACAAAAGCTATTATAAACGACAGGGTCATTTGCTATAAATCCTCTTACTGACTCATTACATTGGCTTTGACAAATCAAAGTAAATTCATTGAACATCTTATCTATTTTTCCAATAGATCTGGGATGACGAAATCGCCAAAGTTGCATCAAAATGGGTTCGTCAATGTGGCTCAGGCACAACCGCTCATGAATCAGATGCTAAACTTAGGAGCGTAAAAAGTAAGTAATTTGACATACATGTATTACTTTTTCCATGCTTATCTAGAAGAAAGCACTTATCAAAATTTTAAATAGGTTTCATTGCTGTTAAAAGCAAAAAAAGAAAAATCTTGTACAATACAAAGCAAAGAATTATCAACATATTATTGCAGCCTTACCAGGTGTTCCTATTGGGCAAAATGCTGCCAATGGTTTTGCAACATTTCAAGATGCCGTTCAAGCCTGGTATGACGAAGTTTCAGATTTTCAATACGGTGTAGGTGCTACTAAAACTGATGCTGTGGTAGGACATTATACACAGGTAAATGATTATATTTGTTCACGCATTATTTCAACCGGTACGAGTTAAAACCATCATTTCGTTGACCACGTTGGTATAATGTAGAATGATCGAAAATGGATACAGTAAATAAGGAGTAAAGATCCACAGATGAGTGGATATGGGGATCATTCAGACAAAAGTATTAGCTATATCACAGACTGAAATATATCCGTTAAGCTGGAAGAACAGGGTCATCGGGTATCGACCGAGGTAGCTTAGTACTCCACGACCATTTAGAAAAACATAATATTAAAATCAATAAAAATTCATAATGGTCCATGAATATTATAGGAGATATTTCTATGTAAATTGCCAACTTTGACACTTGGTGGCAACTTGTTAATGTTAATTGTGACGATTATCCTTGTCTAGGTTGTAAATGCAAATGTGGCCAGAATTGGTTGTGGTAAAGCGATGTGCAACTCCAAGCCTTATTATGTATGCGATTATGCTAAAGCGTAAGTAGAGATAATAAACTTTGAAGTGCATTTAAGTTTGCCATCCCCTGCCATAGGGCACATCTGTGTAAACCGACACATTCAACGACTTAATTGAACTGGTTCAATTTCTCTTAATGTTTATACATAAATATTTTTATATAACGACGAAAAAAATAGTCGAGTATATTATTGAAAGCAAGAAAAACAATCCTCCTGGGTAAAATCGGATAATTCAATAAAATTCGAAATTTCTACATTACATAATATATTCTGCAGTTTAAGAAAACAAGCAATGACTGAAATGACATGAATTCACATATTTTCAGCCAGATGATTAATGACATGAAAACACCTTACGAGATCGGAAATGGTGACCAGTGTTCCAACCACAGAGACGCAACTCGAACGCTTTGTGGTAAGTTTTAACTAGTGTGTCAACAGCTAGTAGAATCATAACAGGAACCTGCTAAATAAGAAATAGATAGCTATATGTATACGGACTAGGTATGGGTTGGAAAAGAATCAACACGACATTAAACGTATAACTTCAATATTATGTTACAAAGTTTCCTTTTAGAAGATACGGTCTTCGTTTAAGAAGGGGATTCAAAAACCTTCCCCGAAAGCTTATATATCTTAACAAAAGATAATGATATACATGTAATACATTATGCATAATCCCAAAATGGTTCGAATCACATGCTACTATATGTAACAATGGCAAATTCTTATGATTTTTTCTATCGTTTATTTTATTTTATTTTTTGCAGATTGTAATGGTTTAATATGTTTGAACGGAGGAACAATTGATCTTCAAACATGTACATGTTCGTGTGCTGGCCTATACAAAGGAACCGCATGTGATCAGCGTGAGTATTTTTTAAATTCATTTTATTTGAATTTCGTACGGAAATAATGGCTTACATACTGGTATCATAATGTAACGTAACAATATTTTAGTTTTGTCTGCGGACTGTTTTTTTTCCTTAAAATATAAATGAGATGAAACGCATTTCAAGTTCCCTGAGCAAATTTTAAATGATAATAGAATTTCTTAGTAACAGTTTAAACAAATAAAGTAATACAGCTACTTCCCGTTTCTTGATGTATGAAGTGGTCGACATTTAAAATTCAGCATACATAATCCACTCTCGTACTCCATAACATAATGTATGGGAATTGGGTGTAATTCAAACTTTGTATTGTCACATTCTTGAAATGTATTAAAAAAAGAAAAAAAGAAGAGAGGAACTTTGTTCATATTACTATTAATTATATAAAAGTGGTAATTATTATATCGCCTCTACAAATACTTCACTTTAAAAGGATGCAGTATATTCGACATTGTTTATAATTCAGATCTAGTGTCTAATCTTCAAATTCAAACTTCAAACTCAAAGCTAGATCATAGGTTTGTGAAAGATACAAATTAACACCACTGTCTGCCTGCGTACCGAACAGATGGTTATACGAATGCTGTGGCAAATCTCATCATATGGTAGTGTAAAATCACACAGATGGTCTCACCTACATACTTATTGTTCCTTAAGGAGAAACAAAATCCCTCCAGAATAAATAGAACTATTAAATTTGAACAGACGGTTACAAGTAGGTTTGGAATAAACAGGTGGCCCTAACAACCATTCCTTACAGGGAATTTTCTACTGTTACGAGAATCCCGTACCGGACACTAGACGCCGTATGCGCGATACAACCCTGTTTATTTCCACCTTATTATGGCTGATTTTCAATTTGGCGATTTTTCGGGGAAAAGTATTCCCTACTACTATAAGATGATCAATTTCGTTATTGTTTTGTTAAGGTTGCCTTTTGTAAGCACTTGCTAGTGAGCGCATGTTATGTCTTCACTTATAAACCTATGATGGCAAATCTCTTTGATGTTGGGGGTTCCATTAAATCGTGTAATTACCTCGGATTGCTACTAGGAGGTTTTACAATGGAATCAAAACCCCGTAGCCGGTTTTACAATTGTTAAATGGTGGTTTTACAATCAAATCAAAACCCCGTAACCGGTTTTACAATTGTGAAAAGGCGGTTTTACATCTGCTAATATCACAATGTCAGTCGTCTATTTTATATGAAAGTGAAATTGAACTCACGTGTATATTTGTGAGTGGTTTTATCACATGACCATTTGTAAAACCTTGTAAATTTTTTATATGAAAGTGAAATTGAACGCACGTATACATTTGTGAGTGGATTTGTCACATGACCATTTGTAAAACCTTGTAAAATAGGCTGAACGCACGAGCAACATGGGATATAGATAAACATAAACCGTTATGTCCATAGTATACATGAACAAAAGATTGCCGAAACATGTTATATTTAGAGCTAATGAAAAATATTTGACGGTTTATAAGTCTGATAAAACACTCCTACTCGGTTATGCTTGGGTTTGTAAAACCTCGAAGTCAGAAAGTTTGGACCTCTTGTAAAACCTTCGGGCTAACGCCCTCAGGTTTCACAATCGGTCAACTTTCTTCCTTCTCGGTTTTACAAATCCAAGCATAACCTCGTAGTCGTGTTTTATCTCTTACAGAGCAACTTTTTTTGTTGGTATTTTCTTTTCTTTTCATTGAAAACCGATGTTTTATTACTATTCAGTGAACTGCCCAGTAGAGGATGGTCAATTTTGTAGAACTCAGTGGCCTCCAGAATTCTGTACAAAATACAGCAATGTTCCCACAGATTGTCCCTACATGTGTGGACTCTGTAAAACCGGTAAGGTTGTTAACGGTTGTCCTTTTCACGCACGGTTAGCATCCCAAATCTCCTTGTTACTTTCATTCTGATCGCCTTGTTTATTTTTTTATATCACCTTAATTTTATCATCCCGAAGCAGCTGGTTTCTATTCAAATTTTTTCCTTAACTCCTATCCCGGTATTCATATTATCCAACATCACTTTATTATCATTATCCCAAATAACCCTGTTATCGTTATTTTAATTATCCTATATCACATTCTAAAAGTCGATAATCCGAAATCACGGATATTCCAAATAAGCATGGTTCTATTATCCCAAAATAAAATTTTTAATCTATAGTTTCTATAAGCATGGTTCTATTATCCCAAAGTATATATTTTTAAATCTATAGTTTCTATTTAGAGCATCGTATCTACATTTAATAGAATTTCTACTTTTTTTGTTCATATTGGCGGAGGTATATTGTGACCATGGGAGCATGTTTGAACATTCACTATAATACACAGGTATTCGTACATGGCAATCAATAATTTCTAATTTGAGCATATTATCTTCATTTCTTTTATGTGTTTCAATTTGAATGCCATAATTAATATTACATAATAGTAATCATCCCCCTGAAGATAAAGAGAATTTGGTTTAATTTCAGATATTTATTGTTCTTAACGGGCGTCAATGGAAATAATAATACGTACCGTACTGTAAATCTATAACTTAAAACCTTCAAATCGCATATAATTTAAACTGGAATAAAAAAAATCTATAGTTCAAACGGTTTTAACCCCGTATCTTTTTAAACTTATTTTCATTTAGAACCCGGTACACAGTAATAGGTTTTATTTTTTTCAAGGCGGGGGACCTTGCCCCAATTTTAACATTATAAAAACCGGAAAAATAAATGTTTTCTTTTACATATTACTTCATTTCTTTTATTTTGTTTCAATTTAACTCCAAATTAGGTTTACATAATGTAATCATCCCAAACGTAGGAATTGGTTTCGATATTTTTTTTAACGGGCTTTCAAGACAAATAATAATACGTTTCGTACGAAATCTAAAATTAAAACCTTCAATCGAAATTAAATAAATATGAGAGACAAACGATAACGTATCTGACTTTACATTATAGATTACTGTCAATGTCACGATATTTAATAGTCTTTTTATAATTTTTATAAGAAAACAAGAGCAATGTCTCAGTAAAAATCGAAATCTGAATGGTACTTGACCTGATAGAATAAATATATTTACTTGCATGGTCCTGTATGCCTGGAATGCTTATCACTTTTCTCAAATTGCATGTTTCAATCCCAAAACTTCATAATGCTAGTAAATGCGTATGGCTATTGCGAAACTAAGCATTTTTTTCACTTTGTTTATCCATTTAAAATAACATAAAATTAAATTTATTTGAAAAAAATAGTTTACTAAAATGCATTTTCTTAAAATAAAATAATAATTAAGGAACATCTACAGTAAATTATTCACAATGTTGATCTATTTGGTATGCCAACAGGACGTGCTTGCAATAAGAGATGTAGAAATGGGGGGAAAAGCGATTCATCCACTGGAAAATGTCGATGTAACTGTCCAAGACAATATTCTGGTGACCTTTGTGAAGTTGGTAGGTTATAAATACGTTTATTGTCGCATGTATTTTTATCGATGTTTCTTATAGCAGGGGCCAGTGTTGTCTTGAATTCTCCACCAAATAAAGGGTTTTCTAAAAAAATGTTCGAAGTATTGTATTTAATAAAAGGAGCAGGAACAACTAAATTACATATATTATGTTTCAAGTGCCTTGTGCAATATAAGACACTTGAAACATAAGGCTGAAACCCTTCAAATTGATCTCTACAATTAGAGCTGGGAGCCGCGTTGGCTCAGTGAGTTACATCGTTGTTAACCAGAGGGTCCAGGCTTCAGTCCCAGCCAAAGTCGAGATGAACTTTCCGAATTTTCAACCCGGTTAACCCTTGTCAGTAATGTAGGTCAAACGGACTGACATGGGGAAAAACGGATGGGACAATAAACTGAGATCCCGTGTGCTACAAGTTCTTCTTCATTAGCCCATTCGGTGTATAATAGTAGGACGTAAAACTCATTCATTTCCTTTTACAGCTGTGCCGATTGACATCAGAGTCGACAGAGATTTTAGTACTTTATATTTTACATATTTCACTTTTTGAAGGTACATTTTATAAATATGTTTCGAATTTAAATTCAAGCTTAATACAAAAAATGTTTATATCTTAAATAAAGGGAATGCGACAATACAAAACATGTTACCTATAATCAGGTTATATTTGTTACCAAATAGTCTGCTGATATATTAAAAGGTTCCTCGTCTACAGGAACAGTTGATAAAGGATTAATACAATTATTTTTGAATTGCAAGCAGTTCGTCCTTTTAGAAAATGGATCGTAAGTTACCATATATTGTAATACTAATAGCGTGATGAACAGATCATGTTTTACGAAATGTATTCTTTGTAAAAATTAAAATATTTTAAAAATGAATCCGTTGCAAGACGTGAACTAGGGATCACTTTAAATTGTAATTTACGAGCAGACCTAAACCCGCTTTGTAGGAATTATGTCACCTTTTTAGGTCACCTTTTTTGTTGAATATTCCAATCAAAGACGCTTACATTTTAAAAGGGAAAACAAGGAAAAAATAACATTATGGCATTACAATTTTCATTATGTTCATAGTTTTAACAGAGATGTTATTAAAAACAAGGCTTTTATATTTCTACAAATTTAATTTCTCTATTCCGAATTCTAGGTCCTTCTTGTTCCTTAACCTGTGCTGCTAATGGACAATTAAATTCAAAAGATTGTGTCTGTAACTGTTTTAATGGTTATTCAGGATCACAGTGTGAAATTGGCAAGTTTCTGTGGTGAATTTTGACTTTGGTGAATAGGAAGCTTTTTTTTTTTTTTTAAATATAACATGTTTTGATTTTCTTTGGGGTAATTAACGAATTTTCAGTAACAGCATTTGGGTAGATTTTTTTACTTGTTTTGGTTGTTGGGTAGTTTGTCGATTTAAAGTGGCTATCATTTAACGTAGTATCAATTTATTTAAGACAAATACTTTTACCATATATTTAAATACTTTTTACGAGTTCTTTTGTAAACTGTGGTGGATAAGGTTTTGTATATAGGTTTTTATTTCAGTTTTGTGGGTAAATCCTTTTATTTATGTTCCTTCCTTTCTATGAATTATTTGGTAGTATTCATCTTTGTCTGTTTTGGTATTTTTAGGGATGCAATTGTCTTAATATTTGATATGATATAAGATTGAACCCACATTCAGCTTTCCGTATCACTTTACGATTCTCCTGCATTTGTGCAAAACAAAAAAACCAACAAAAAAAAAACCCATTTTTAATTATTAATTCTTATTACATGTATTTGACTTTGACAGCTCCCGTTCCTCAATGCAGTTTAACTTGTGCTCAAAATGGGCAATTTGACGCCGTGGCTTGTAAATGTAATTGTTTAAATGGGTATACAGGCACTAGATGTGAAGTAGGCAAGTACACACAATATTGGTGAAGGGCTTGCGTGTAAATAATTTTAATATTTTTCGACGAAATTTATTTTTAAAGCAAACAACTTGACGACGTGACTTGTAAATGGGTACAGTGATGGGACATTTTGGAAACGGTATTTAACTGTCATTTCGTTTTAATTCGCTAATCTGTTTTCTTATTTTGGTTTCTTAAAATTTATTTTCCAACATCAACATCTCGGGGCTTATTATTTGTCCTTAAAAAGGCAAATGAATAAAGTTGACATGCAATTCGTGTTCAGAACGTTGGCGGCCACCCTACGATATAAAAATCATTAATATTAATATTCTGATAAAAAAGTGAGAAGTTTTTTCAACAGCTCCGCTAGGAACCTGTACTGGAATTTTGTGTTACAATATTGGTTTATTGGACAAGTCAACCTGTACGTGCAGCTGTGCCTTGGGTTACTCTGGAATTCACTGTGAAATCGGCAAAAAAAAAAAAAAAAAAACATTTTTAATTATTAATTCTTATTACATGTATTTGACTTTGACAGCTCCCGTTCCTCAATGCAGTTTAACTTGTGCTCAAAATGGGCAATTTGACGCCGTGGCTTGTAAATGTAATTGTTTAAATGGGTATACAGGCACTAGATGTGAATTAGGCAAGTACACACAATATTGGTGAAGGGCTTGCGTGGAAATAATTTTAATATTCGACGAAATTATTTTTAAAGCAAATCGTCATTATGTTGGCAATGGTCATTTTGAGCTTTGAATAGCTCCTGTTCCTCCGTCAAATTATTCTCAGTGTAGTTTAACTTGTGCTCGAAATGGACAACTTGACTACGTGACTTGTAAATGGGTACAGGACATTTTGGAAACGGTATTTCGTTATAATTTGCTAATCTGTTTTCATTATTTATGGTTTCTTAAAATTTATTTTCCAACACCAACAGCTCCAGTAACTCAATGCAGTTTAACTTGTGCTCAAAATGGACAACTTGACGCCGTGGCTTGTAAATGTAATTGTCTCAATGGGTACACAGGAACTCGATGTGACACAGGCAAGTTACAAAAGTTTTGGTACTGGGTGAATCTTAATATTGTCCATAAACTACCATTCCACTACTTAATTGAAACTGAAACATTTCTATTCATCTCTGCCATTTTAATATACATGTTCTACATATACTTCAATTTATTTAATTATGTCAATGGATACAGCAATTGAGCGAGCATCGCCCTATGTACCATTAAAAATCCATAAAGATTGCCGATGTCGAGCTTGACGGGGCTGATTATTTGTCCTTAAAAAGGCAAATGAATAAAGTTGACATGCAATTCGTGTTTAGAACGTTGGTGACCACCCTACGATATAAAGATAGCTTGCCAGGCAAGGTAATATACGCCCACTGGCAGCATTTATTTCAAATAAAAACTTTTCAGTAAGGTTACAATAGGTGGAATGAAATATTCAACCTTCCAACCTATTTTTTTCTAGGGTCTCTAGTTTAATTAAAAACTGTCAAGAATTGTACCTAATAACAACTCATTAAATATTTTTCGGTATTTTTATGATTTGCAATAGGGTTCACCCTTAATAATATTTTGATATTTTTAATTCTTAATAAGGCTCATCCTTGGTTGATATTAAACAATTTCAGCGAGTTTTGTCAAAAAGGAATGTTTAGAGTGTTCACAAGCCAAAAGTTGAAAGCGTTCTTGAAAACAGGCGCAATAACTGACACTAAATATTTTTCGATTTATCTGATTTTCAATAGGGTTTATCCTTGTGAGAAAACAAATACTAAAGCCAAGTTTCATCAAAATCCATTCAAAATTGTTCTTTCTAGAGTGTTTACAAGCTATATTTGAACGCGTTTTCAAGAACAAGGGCTATAACTGACACTAAATATATTTCTATTTATTTGATTTATAATAGGGTTCATCCTTGGGTAAAAAAAAATACTCAAGCCAAAGTTAATCAAAATCCATTCAGAATAGTTACTTCTAGAGTGTTTACAAGCTAAAATTGAATGCGTTTTCAAAAACAAGGGCAGTAACACATACTAAAAATTTTTTCGATTTCGCTGATTATCAATAGGGTTCATCCTTGAGTTATAACACACTCTCACACCAAGTTTCATAGAAATCCATCAAGAATTGTGCCATGTAGAGTGTTTACGAGACAAAAATCGAACGCGTTTAAAAGAACAAGGTCAATAATTCATATTAGATATATTTTGATATTTTTAATTTTCAATTAGGCTCATCCCGTGCGATATCCAACAATTTCAGTGAGTTTTGTCAACATTGGTCATGAATTGTACCTTCTAGAGTGTTTATTAGCCAAAAAGTTAAACCCGTTTTCAAACACAAGGGCAATAACTGACACTAAATATATTTCGATTTATTTGATTTTCAATAAGGTTCATCGTTGGGTAAAAACAAATACTCAAGCCAAGTTTTATCAAAATCCATTAAGAATTATTCTTTCTAGAGTGCTTACAAGCTAAAATTGAACGCGTTTTCAAACACAAGGGCAATAACTGATACTAAATATTTTTCGATTTAACTGAATTTCAATAGGGTTCATCCTTAGGTGATTACAAATACTCATGCCAAGTTATGTCAAAATCGCTCAAGAATTGTGACTTGTAGAGTGTTTACAAGGCAAAATCCAACACATTTTATAGAACAAGGGCAATAATTCCTATTAAATATATTTCGATATGTGCTATTTTCAAAAGGGTTCATTCTTGGGTGATATTAAACAATTTCAACAAGTTTCGTCAAAATCGGTTAATAACTATGCTTTGTAGAGTGTTTACAAGCTAAAAATTGAACGTGTTTTCAAAAACAAGGGCAATAACTGATATTAAATTTTTTTCGATTTTACTGGTTTTCAATAGGTTTCATCCTTGGGTGATAACAAATACTCAGGCCAAGTTTCATCAAAATCCATTAAGAATTGTTCTCTCAAGAGTGTTTACAAGCTAAAATTGAACGCGTTTTCAAGAACAAGGGCAATAACTCATACTAAATGTTTTTCGATTTCGCTGATTTTCGATAGGGTTTATCCTTGAGTTATAACATACTCTCACACCAAGTTTCATCAAAATCGGTCAAGAATTGCACTTTGTAGAGTGTTTACGAGCCATTCAAGAACAAGGGCTCCAACTCATACTAATTTTTTTCTGATTTCGCGTGATCATAAACACTCATATTAAATTTCATCTAAATCCGTCAAGAATTACACCGTGTAGAGTGTTTACGAGCAATTGTGGACGGACGGACGGACGGACCGACGGACGGACGGACGGACGGACGGATGTGGGTGACGACAATATACGCCCCCCATTTCATGTGGGCGTATAAAAATCATCAAGAAATATTAATATTCTGATTAAAAATGTGAGATGTTTTTTCAACAGCTCCGCTAGGAACCTGTAGTGGAATTTTGTGTTACAATAGTGGTCTATTGGACAAGTCAACCTGTACGTGCAGCTGTGCTTTGGGTTACTCTGGGAATCACTGTGAAATCGGCAAGTTTTATGGACATGTTCTTGTATTGTATTGTCTGTTGATATTTGATTTAAGTTTATGTATTAGATCGTTTTGCTCTAAATCGTCATTCATGTTATATATGTTTTATAAGTTATGTGGTTTTATGTAGATATATATGTATTATAAGTTATGTGGTTGTTATATATATATATATGTATTAATTTTTTATTTTCAATTATCTGCGTTGCTGTTCTGTTCTTGTTATTACTGTTTACGTATTATAATTTGTTTTTATTTGAATACCATTACTTATGGTTGTGATAAATGATCTTAGCATGCAGCAATTTAAATCTGGATTGGAACAACCGAGTATAGTACCATATACATTAGAAGTACTTTCTCGCGATCTAGTCGACCAAAGCTTTTGACGATGCTCTTACCAGTTTACTCATATCCATATAATGTCATTTAAAATAAAGGTCTTCCGACATCAACAGGAATTTTTGCAAGTGTTCTGCCAAACTTCGCAAAAACCAGCCCTCTGAAAGTAATTTTGATAATCATCATATTTTCTATGTAAAGCTAGCCCAACAACATGTGCTATAACGTGCAAAAACGGAGGATCTTTGTCTCAGTTCGGTTGTAGATGCTATTGTCCACATCGATATGCTGGAATAACGTGCAGTTTTGGCAAGTTACTATTTATATAATATGGTGGTCTAGAGATTTGTGGTTGCTGGTTATTTTTATGTTTTGAATTAATAACAGGTTGTTGGATATACTTAACCATTCATATGGAATATAAGATATAACTTGAGTAGGATTATGTTGTATTCTGTATTTAATTTTAACCTCCCCAAAAACTCCTAATTTGCTTATTTGATGGTGGTGAAGAAGATAATGTCCTATTAATTTCAAGGTTTGTGGACGTTGGATGGTTAGATGAAATGGGGCTCTTTTGGTATTCTTGGCTTTTGTATAATGTTTGATCAAAAAGATTTTCTTTGTGCTATATAACAGGAAGGAATTCAACCCATACCAATGAATATAATTTTTATATTTCCCATATTTGGAAATATAATATTTATAATAATAATTATAATACCCTATCGGTAACTAACTTAACCAGAGAAAATTTATGTCAGTGTTTGAAATCAAAGATACTGATATATTCTGTAGGAAAATGTAGCCAGATATTTACAAATTGATATTCAAATTGTATCATTTACTTTTTTCTCATTTTCAAACCCTAAGTCCAAAAGGAATCAATATGCAAATATTCTATTATATTACAGATAGGTGTGCCGAACAACAATTACCCTTTTGCCAATACCTACAAGTACTTCCATCACAATGTAACGATGCTCTGAAAAGTATCTGTCCAAAGAAATGTGGTCTCTGCTCCGGTCCAGGTATGAATTCTATTTTAATCCTCTATCCTTTTATGCCTTGTATCCTAATACACTGATCTTATCTAGAAAATCAGATTTCTGAAGGCAGAATATTCATACTAACGCTTGACTTATTGTGATCTGAAGGCAGAATATTCATACTAACGCTTGAATTATTGTGATCAAATGTAATTACTAACACTAACATGACAATGGTGTAATTTAACTTCATTTACTAACGATATTAGTAATAATTATTTCTTGTTGATAAATGTACTAATGATATTCATGTCAATCAAGTTTGGCACAATATTCTTTAATAAGAAAAATCCATATACTAACAAATTAACAAATGGTTAATATATACTAACGAAACTTTACACTTCCCCTCTATTACTTTTCAATATCTGCTTGCTCATTATATTTATATATCACGATCTCCTGTTACAGTCCAGCAGTGCTCACTAGTGTGTAGGAATAATGGTCGACTAGATCCTAGTACCTGTAGATGCCGTTGCCCAAGAGGTTATTGGGGACCTGTCTGTCAAATGTCAATCTATGGATAACTCTTAGATGAAGTGAACAAATTTTCTCATGCGATCTGAATTTTTCATTACATTTCTGTACAATTTTAATTAAATAAATTTAGGTTAGTTGCCTAAAAATATTGATGTCTACCTTTGGATTGATCTTATTCCATTAGCAAAATTTAATGCTCATGTGATCCGAATTTCTCATTACATTTCTGTATTATATTAAAGAAATAAATTTGGGTTAGTTGCCAAAAAATATTGATGTCTACCTTTGGATTCATCTTATTCCATTTTCAAGAATTAATTCTCATGGGATCCGAATTTCTCGTAATATTTCTATACTTTATTAAAGAAATACATTTGGGTTAGTTGCCTAAAAATACTGATGTGGCCCTTTGGAGGGATCTTGACCCATGACTAACAATTACCTCCCACGTAATCCGAATTTCTCATAACATTCCCGCACTGCAGTTGAAGAAATAGATTTAGGTTGTTTGCTTCGAGTTAGAATTTTTGTCTTAAAAGACATTGCTATAGAATATAAAGCAAATATTACTTCGATAATCAAAGCAATAGAGCACAAAAATTCACATTTAGCGCCTGTAAAACATTTTTGAAGTCCCGAGTCACAGAAACATTTCAAAGCGTCAGGAAATGGTATCATATCTTCTGTCTACGACGGGTAAGCCTTCATTACAGTATTCATTGGTTTTGATATTGCTTGGCCTTCAGTTTCTAATGGATATTTATCGTGTTTTTATTTTCTTTATAAAAAAAAATCTTTTGTATACACTTCTACCTTTTCTTAATAATAAACTGTCTGTCTTTATGTTTTACTAAACGTTTTAATGTTTTTTTCAATTGTTTTCCTTGATTTCATTTTTAGTTTTTGAGTTGCGCTGGAAACTATTGCTTTTTTTGCTTTTTTCTATTATTGCAGTGCGTTGTACTGCATTGTTTGCCGAAAATATGACTATTTTTTTTAGAATTTTACCCTTGATTATTCTCTAAGAAGGAAACATACAACACACTACTTGCTGCAGATGTCTATTCAAACATTAAATGTAAAATGGCGACATTTAGAACAGCCGGAAATGAGCTGTTTTTGCGGTTTATTGTTAATGTTTGGAAAAATAGCGATTATAACATTCATAGTTTGGAGGACTTCGAATTGTCGCGTATTAAATCTTGCATGAATGATCTGTCTAAAAAGACGTAAAAACAATCTACATTAATCTTTAAATGATGCTTTGGTTTTACACCTAGTAGATGTAACAGACCTCAAACAGCCTGACAGCTAAGAGCTATTTAATGTTGCCATTAGTTGAAAAAGGATTGTTATTGTAAATTTTTGTCTTTTTTTTCTTAATTTTTAAAATATTTTCCTTCTTATCTTTCTTTCATTGCTTTCTTATAACGTTTGCTAACATGTCTTTTCCATGTATGACTTCTCTATCGCTAGATTCAAATAAGATTGAGGAATTGTTTTGAAGAATAGAGTTTAAAATTTATTGTATTTTTCAGTATATTAATGAATTCATATTTTAGTTTTGTTATTTGTGTTACTAACAAGCTGTAATAAATTGAAAAGTTTTAGTTATATTAGCATGAATACAAACAGTAATACATCAGTTTTATGAAACATTTTTTAGAAGAATGATTTCCGTTTGCCCCTTTCCTTTTGTAGCCTGTAATGGAAAGACATGCCTTTCTGGCGAGTACCTTAATAGAGATTCCTGTGGCTGCGTTGCCTTAAACGGTAAGTCATTATTTTGGCACAAGGTTTTAAATCAGGAAATGCATCGTATGTTGTTCAGGATTGACATATTTCTCGTCTTCATGAGTTAGGAAGAGGCGAAATTGTACTTAAAAGATTTATATATATTATATAAAACAGAACGATTTATGTCGTTCCATCTGAAGACTACACGTGTAAATTGTGCTGAAACGTTAAGTATTTAATTATTTTTTATATATGGCTCATATTATATAGCTTGAATTTGACAAAACATAAATTACTATAGTTTTTGTTTGCAGTTGATTGTAGCGTGATAGACAACCAAGTCTGTGGATTATATTTTGCAAGTGGTTACCCTAACGAGTTTTGCTTTAGTGACGCTGGTGCTAGCGTATGTCCTAACAGCTGTGGTCATTGTGCTGGTATAAGTATTAAATTCTTCGTATTTCTATTCATGTAGATCACCCAAGATGGGTTACAATTGTTACTAAGTGGAATCGGTTCTAGATTGGTTTGTCATCCCGTATTACTGGAAATAAAAAAATCATCAATCAGTAGCACTGACGTTGTTTAAATTATAAAAAAATCATTGGAACATTGGTCCATATTTTAAAGTGGATTTTGCTACTTTCAAAATCTGAGTTTCGTAATCAGAGATCGCTAATACTTAAAAATATTCGTGTGACGCTTTCTCAGTACGGAGTTCTATTTTAGAAACAAAAAATAAAAAAAATTATTATCTATGTAAAATGAGATGTTAAATTGCAATACCAAAACTTATTAACATTTTTCAGCTCCTGTTTGTTCAAAAGTTTGCAATAATGGTGGAATTTTAATGATGAATGATTGCTCATGTGATTGTCCGCTGCCTTTCTATGGACCAGAGTGTGAGCTAAGTAAGTGTTGTGCTGATGATCCTGATCATCGCATCAGATTTCAAGTTTTATGAATATAAAGGGTTTGACGTATAACCTCTCAAAATTATTTGGAATACCTTAAAATGTACCATGTTACGTGACTTGCTTACTTATTTATTTTTTTTTCTAATGATGAACAAATTTATCGATACATTAAATTTAATGATGAAAATTTTCATTTTTCATGCAATAATAATACAAAAGTAACAACTTATCTTCGATTTATCTCATCACAAAATATAAGATAGATTTGTTATGTTACAGCATACAATTTAGAATTACATATAAATAATATAAATTCTTATATTACAATAGATGTCAATCTTTTAAATTTGAAATGATATGTTATTATTCATCCTCTAAATATTTTCAGATAGATGTACAACTAGCGATGAACCATTCTGTCCCTACCAGACCTTTACTTCAGCAACATGTCCCGACCCAGTCAAAACTCTTTGTCCAGATTTCTGTGGTCTATGTCCGGAACGTGAGTGAATGGTAACTTATATCTCAATAAAAAAAAGTTACAAATGAAACATTTTCCTTGCAATACCACCTATACTATGCGGCTTATCAGGAGCTTAACATTAGATGCAGCATGGCAGCCAATTTGATTCCTTAAGCTTTATGGGGTATTTAAATATGATACTGCGTCTTAGCATGAACATAAACTTTTAGATCTCAAGAATGGTCAATATGTGTATATATTCACAAGTGAACTTGGTGTCATAAAGTAACAAAATTCCTTAAAATCTTGAAAACTAAAAATGCTAAGTCATTTTTGAAAAACACTAATAAATTTATTTTCAATGATCAAATGCATCTTTATGGACAATTACTTAGTTTTTTGGATATATATTTTTTTATGTTATTTATGGCAACACATATATTTACTGATGAATAGAGCTCTTACTAGCTAAGTTAAAAAATTTCAAAGTTTATGTTCTTTTTAAGACTATTATCCCTTTAAGGAATTTGTAAATATTCAACCATATAAAAGGTTTTTCTACATACTGCTATTTAGTACTTTTTTTACACAATATTTTTCATGAGAATAAATGAATATACAGTAGGATACGATTGTAGCTGGTTATTGTGGGTTTTTTTTCTAATCAATCTAATAACCACCATTAATTTGTAATTTAGATTCTCTTCTCTGATTCTCTTTAATTATAATTATTATTTACAGAATGTCCAAATACAGTGTGTAATTCTGGAGAACTATTGATGGAAATCGATTGTTCGTGTAAAATTATGGGTAATTATGTTTTGTTTTGTTTAGTATAAAAAAACAAAAAAAAAACAAAGAAAAACCGCTGAAATTTAATTATCTGCAAATTATTTCTTCAGGCCCTTGAATCAGTTTTAGTCACTTTACAAGGTGGTGGTACATGACTAGTTAACGTCCCTGCCAGCTTAAGCTGATATCAAAGACTAGGTAGTTTTATTTTGGTGGTCGTTGGTAGTGGATTTAGTCACTTTACAAAATGTCCAGCACAAGATATAATCCTTTTAAACACACATAAGACCGACAAATGTTTGCCAACCACCCCCCCCCAAGACAGCCAAAATAAACTAAAGAAAAACAGGCCACGGGCAATGTAGAATTCAATACTATCCGTCTTGATGTTTCGTATGTGAAAATTCATGCCACTTGACAAGTTATTTGTGGCGGCACGAAGATTAAGAACAATTGGTCAACATCCAAGTGAGCAGGCCCTCCGATGCCTGTTGAAAGTAAAAGAGTTACAAACGAAGAAGATTTTCCATAAATTCTCGTGTAATCCCTTTGGAAAGATTTCAGAGTCTAAAAATTTATTATAATAATAACCATGTACAAAACACAGAGAGTAATATTCCACGCTATTTCTTTAGAGTCGCCGTTTCTCATTGAGTTAGAGCTTGCTCGCTTACCCAAGGGTCCAGGGTTTAATCCCGGGTTACCCGGCAAAGGTCGAGATAAAATTACGGATTTTTCAGCCCGGTTTCCCCTTTTTAGTGATACAGCTCGAAGGGACTGGAAAAAGTGTCTAGTCGGATGGGACAATAAACCGAGGCCCTGTGTGCTACAGGCTGTGCACGTTAAAGATCCCTCGACAGAAGGAAATCTTTGCACGTTGCATGGCGTTGCCCGTCTTCATTAGAGTAAAACTGACTTTTCATTTTAATTTCGTTAATTCTCATTTATTTGATTTTGGAACAACTATACCTCTTTAACATTCATAATTGAACATATCTCAATTTTTGATACGGTGCATTGTAGGTGACTGTAACCAGGTCGATGATCCTCTTTGTGACCTGTTTATTACTGGTGGTGATTTAACAGAGAAATGTGAACAACTAACGAGCGGTGTTAAATGCCCACATAAATGTGGAACTTGTAAGTCATTATTCAAAATGTGATATTAAGGCTCCATTTCTTAATCCATTTCATAGGTAATGAATATTTGTCCCCATTTACCAGGCGTTTATTAACTAAGTTAAGGTTCCTTCATGGATAAGTTTCATAAAATATTCCGATATAATTTTCTATTTGTTTTTTACTTTCAGGCTAAGGATTATAACCAAGAAGGAATATGGAACTACAGCCTTTAGCAAATATCAATTTAACCAATTGTACTTGTAGTTTGTATTGAAATAAAAATATACGATTACATTCAAAACTTGTTAACTTGGCAGTTACCAATATAAAGACATTTCTCGTTCAACGCCACACGTCTGGTCCGGGGGCCCAGGAGGATTCACTTTGAGGATACAATTGCCCAACCCACAGCGAAACTGAAAGGTTTTATTTTTCACAGACCTACACATAACAGGTCAAAAAAAATATCAAAACTTACAGACTGTTGAGTAATTCAAGTGAAGATTGACCACAAATACACGCATAAATATTGATTATAGTACACAAATATGAAAACATTTCATTTTATGAGAATGGTAGCTAGACATTGATTATTTTCTTTTTCAAAAATACGGGAGATAACTCCTAACAAGTAACAAATATTGTACTATTAGAAAAATGATTTTTGTAGTTAAATACAAATGACTCTTCAACTGTATTTGTTGCGCTCTCTAATAGAACTCAAATATCTTTTGGTGAAAGTACTGATGTACTGGAATGTTGAAGACAAGCCTGTTTCTAATCATTTCAATCTTGACGACCATTCACTTGACGATATCACCCTAACCCCAATTGAGCGCATAGAAATCATCTTGCTCGAAGATGAAACTACCAAATTCCGTCAATCTACAGAATCCCATTGGATTGAGACATTAAATACAGCAAGACCCATAGGACTTAATATTCACCAAAGTGTTCGCATAGCACCCTTTGTAATTCCCTTCAATGCAAATAGTAATAAAGCAAGCAAGAAGTTCAAGTCCATTATAAGAGTCTTCAAGAGAAATTTCCTCATGTCCATAAATAGAAAATGATAGTGGCATATTCAAAAGATAGCTTGCCAGGCAAGGTAACATACGCCCACTGGCAGCATTGAATTTGAAAAATAATTAGAGCAATAACTCAAAAAACATTCACTGAATTAATATTGAAGTTAAGGGCAAAATCTCAAAAACTGTTCATGGAAAATTGTCAAATTAGAACTTGACCACCATCTTATCTATTTCAATACTCATACCAAGTTTCATCAAATCTATTAAAAAACTGTAGCTTATTTTGCACCCACAAATATTTTTGACGCAATTTTACTAAGTCAAGGGCAATAACCCAAAAACCATTTGTTAAAAAAAGTCAGAAATTCAAACTTGACTAATGTCTTATCAATTCTGATGCTTACACAGTTCCATCAAAATCCTTTGAAAATTAAAGCTTCTTAATGCAACCACAATAGAATTTTGACGCAATTTTACTAAGTCAAGGGCAATAACTTAAAATAATTCATTGAAAAACTGTCAAATTCAAACTTGACTGAGGCCTAATCAATTCCAATGCTCACAACCAAGTTTCATCAACATCCTCTGAAAATTCGAGGATTTATTGCATCAAAACTAAAATTTTGACAAGATTTTTCTAAGTCAAGGGCAATAACTCAAAACCGTTCATGCGATAATTTCCATTTTCGAACATGACCGAGATATCCTTAATATATACATGTATACCAAGTTTCATTAAGATCGGATAAAAACTGTAGCCTCTATTGTGGATACAACCCAAATTTGACACGTTTTTTCCAAGTCAAGGGCAATAACTCAAAAACCATTCATGCAATTATTTCCATTTTCGAACTTGACCGAGATATCATCAATATATACATGTATACCAAGTTTCATTTAGATCGGATAAAAACTGTAGCCTCTATCGTGGATACAACAAATGTGGACGGACCGACGGACGGACGGACGGACGGACAGGGGCGACGGCAATATACGTCCACATTTCCATGTGGGCGTATAAAAATCAGAACTTAAAAGACAACCTTGTTCATAGCAAACTAAAAACAATCTGTACTTAACCGCCCATAAGGCGTTTTTTTCTAATTCCAGATCCCCAAGTGCACTTTCGAACATCAAATTTCAAACCTAGACCAAATACTACTGAAAAATGGGCATGTAAAAATCCCTAAAGAAAAGGGATTTCTATAAATAGCATAAAATGTTTTAGTGGTCTTACTGCATATACATTATTCAACTTATCTCCCTTATCATTTTCACACTCTATATTACTATACCGCTATTCTATTTCGTTTCGGTTTATCCGTAGAGATCCAATGAGATATGCTATACGCATGCACCAATCAGTTGCTCTCACGCTTTGGAGCCGAGCAGTCGAATTTACAAAGACGGAATTACTTCATAGTTTTTTTTTCAAATTTGGTTCAGATTGTTGTTGAATCAATTGAAAACGAAGAAATCGTCATGTAAAGACGGGGTAAGTAGCGAGACTACTCCCCAATTTATTAATACAACTGATCTTTCTTTCACAAAATGGCGGGCATGGAACCGTGTACTAGCAAGTCATCCACACGAGAAAAACACGGAAAATCTAAATTGTCGGTTGATCAAGAAGGCTTAAAAAGAAAGCATGCCTCTACTAGTTCTAGTAAAAACGGTTCAATGATGAAAATGTTGGAACAGATTATAGAAAATCAAAATGGTTTGGAAGAGAAAGTAGACATTATGTTGAATTGTCCATTTCAAGATGATTGTGACAATATTGACTTTGTTGGTGAAGAGAGAGATTCTGAAGAAGCAGATTTATCAGTTGAGACGGATAATGATGGTATAGGTCTACTGACTGATGCTAACAGTTCACCTTCAAAGAAACTAAAGCTAGAGGAGCCTTGAACCTTTGCTACAATAATGAATAAACTTTGAATGCAGAACCAAGAGCAAACATCAAAATCTTTTGATGTAGATCTAGCTAAAATTGTAAATAGGTTATTTACAGATGGATTGTCTGATGAGTATTATAAAGATTTAGTTATTTAATAGACCAGAAAACTGTGATATGCTTACGAATATTTAATTAAATCAGTGAATATGGGATATTATCTCACAAAGATCACAGAATGGTGATGTCAGATTCCAAGTTGTGCAAACTTGTTTGGCAAAAGCTGGAGTTGCTTTAACCCAGTTAGCTGATAAGTTAAATACCCGAGATGCTGCTGATGAACCGACTATTGAAAGCATCACATGTGTTTTGCGTTTGTGCTAGGCTATGGTTTTCACAATTTGTGTTTTAGGAGACGTGAATTTATTAGATCTGAATTGCACTCAGAATATTTACATTTGTGCTCCCCAACAATCAAGTATACTGACAAACTTTTTGGAGAGGAGATTGAGAAAAAAGTTAAAGACATTACAGATGTCAATAGAGTTGGAAGTCGTTTAAAGAACAACTCTTAATGGTTAAGAAGCAATACTTTTGCACACTCTTGGAAGAATAATCGTGGACGTTTCACACCCTATACCAAAACAAATCCTAGTTTTTAGGAAAAGCCGTCCACATTATGGAGACGCATCTACTTACAAACAAAAACAGATGACATATTCAAAAACAAAGCAAAGGAAAGATTAGAAAGTACACAGGTAAGTGTATTTGATTCTAATAGCCCAAGTTTTAGAACATCTGATAAGGATTTAATTCAAGATTTAATTGGACTAAATAATTTGTGGATGGTAAAATTCCACTTCAGCACTTTATCCCTAAGAAAAACAGAAAGTGAAAAGACTATAATTAGAAAAGAGTTGTCTACCTTGATTGAGAAGGGGGCTATTGAAAAGACTCACCATTCTGCGGGTGAATATTTTTTATTGGACCAAAGAGGGAGCCAAATTCATATAGAGTTATTTTAAATCGAAGAATTTAAACAAATTTGGAATATCACCATTAAGATGGATACGTTTGATACTGCAGTAAATAAATATGATTACATTAAGAACATTGTATATGATCAGACTAGAGTTTATAATATGCAATTTACTCATGGAAATTTGATTATATTCGCATGAATGAAGATAGATATGAATGATGCTATTGATAATTTGTAATTTTGATAGACATGTACTTTAATCATCTATTCATTTTGTGATTCATGCTTTCAAATGGGCTCAGTTCATGGAACCCAGAGATTAATACACAGAAATTTGCAAAAGTGTTCACCACCCTAAGAAAGATGGGTACCACTATTATGGGGTATATTGATGGTCCCTTTTAGTATCAGATTCAAGACAGGAAGCATTGAATTCATTAGATAATTCTATGAATTTATTTAGATATCTGGGCTATATTATTAATTTGAAAAAGTCTTCACTCATACCATCACCATTTCTCAGATTTATAATTGATTCCATAGAAATGAAAATTCATTTGCCAGATGATGAGACTACTTAAATAATTAATCAATGTAAATTATTAATGAATAGAAAATGTTGTACTTTCAGAGAAATGGCTCTTGCCATAGGTTTGATGATTTCAGTGCTACTTGCTATTGAATTTGCTCCATTACATTATAGAACTTTAGAGATAGACGAGATTTCAGCATTGCAATTTAGTCATGGAAATTTTGAATCACAAATGAATATTTCGGATGAAGTGAAGGTAGATATGAATTGATGCATTGCAAATTTGCTCAATTGTTATAGACATATACTTCATAATCCCTCATCTATAATCATTTATAGTGATGCATCCTTTCAAGGGTATGGAGCCTCGTGTCTTGGAAATAGATGGGGGAGATTAAGCTCTAATGAGCTACAAGAAAGTATACCAATAAATGACCCTGAATTTTTGGCAGCATATTTTGCCTTGAAATCATTTTGCTCAAAAGTTAAATTTACTCATGTCCAATTGTACATGGATAACACAGCTGCAATAGCATACATAAATCATATGGGTGGAGTAAAGTCCCTTAAATTGAACTATTTGGTAAACAATTATGTTCTGAGAGGATAGAGAGATATGTCTGGGTTACAGCATCTTATATACCTGGAGTGGATAATGTTTAAACTGACTTTGAAAGCAGGCATTTGATGAAACTGAATGGATGCTTCATAACAATATTTTTAATGACAATACCAAGGTATTTGGTGACCCAGTTATTGATCTCTTTGCCTCAAGACTTAATTATCAGGTTCCTGACTATGTGTCATGGAGACCAGATCCTAGTGCTAAACATGTTGATGCCTTTTCAATGACATGGTTTAATGATATGTATTTATTTCCACCTTTCAGTCTTTAAACTCGATGTCTCAAAAGATCAGAGAGGACCAAAGTTACGGAATTATAGTTTTGCCACTGTGGACAACTCAACCATGGTTCAGCCTTCTACTCAAACTACTGCTGGATTGGATTTTCCAAGAGTGTTACCCAGATCAAACAAACTTTTATCAATGCCACATCGGCTGGACATACTACATCCACTGAGAAAGAAGTTGACTCTTATAGCTTGCAAAGTTTCCGGAATTCGAATTTAAGTTTTCTGAACAATCTACCAACATATTGTGGAACTCTTGGAAAAACAGCACTCATAAACAATATGAAACCTATATTAAAAGATTGTACAAGTTTTGTTGTAAAAGGAAAATTCATCCGTGGGTTACTGTACAATATGTGACACAATTTTTAACTGAACTTTTTGATGATGACCTGAGTTATAGTTCTATTAATACTGCAAGGTCTGCAGTGTCACAATTAGTTTTAAATTCATCAGAAAATTAATATTGGAAAGCATCCTTTAATTATTCGGTTCATGAAATGTGCTTATAATATGGGAACACTATCACCCAGATATAGTGAAATTTGGGATGTTCAGATGGTTATTGACTGGATAGAGAAGCTGTCGCCAGTTGAAAAAGTAACACTTAAGGATTTGACTTTAAAAACAGTTGTTTTACTGAATTTAATTTTAGCTGCAAGATTTCAGTCTCTAAGTTTTATAAGATTTGCATAATGTTAGAAGACGAAAAGATTCTTTCATTTTTGATTTTCTAAGAAATTCTCTCAAACAGTCAAGGCCCGGGTATATACCCCCAAAAGCTGTTATTAACTGTTATGCTGACAATATTCAGATATGTCCAGTTCATAAGAATATTTAGAAAAAAACTAAAGATATAAGGGGCAATGAGACAAAAGTTTGTATCAGTTTTATTAAACCCTTTAAGGTTGTTACAAAAAGTACGATTAGTCGATGGAATAAGTTGGTTTATCACAAGCTGGATTTGACATTTCTATATTTAAAGCACACTGTGTTAGATCTGCCTCAGCTACTATGGCAAAAATATCTGATGTTCCTGTTGAACATATTTTAAATAATGCGGGTTGGTCAAAAGTGTCCACATTTGCAAAGTTTTATGATAGACCTATTATAAATCAGTCAAATTATTGTAAGAGTGTTTTGTCATAATTGTAAGTGGCATAGTTGATATTCTATAAAAGTATTTTATTATTTACATAATCTGCTTGATTGCCACTTTAAAGTCTCATTGGATCTCTACGGATAAACCGAAACGAAATAGAATTTAAAAGTTAAGCGAAGTTTGACTAGAATTCTATAATAGTGAAGTTTAGGTAGAGATCAAATGCCCACCCAGTTTAGGGGGATAATCTATATGAAATTCTTGGATGGATATTATTTACTACCCGGTAGATGTCCCTGCCCTTGGGAGGCTAACAAACAGATAGTTCAAAACTGATTGGCGCATGCGTATAGCATATCTCATTTGATCTCTACCTAAACCTCACTATAATAGAATTATAGTCAAACTTCGCCTTGCTTCGCAAGGCTCGCTTAACTTTTAAATTATACTACGCAGTTTCATATTGAGTCATTCACTAGAATATGGTGTACTCTAGTTATAGGCCTATACATAAATAGCTGATTAAGAAGTAAGTATTGAGTTACATTGAAGTTTATAGTCAAAGACAGTTATCTTGTTTTTCAAGTTAATATAGACACTGACAATGACAAAATTACAACCAGCTAATCAAGGAAGCTAAATATATTTGAGATACATGGATTGCTTTTGCTGTGTCAACCATTCGCCTCGAGTTTAGTTACCTGTTACATGTGTTTAAGTTTTTGGTGACATGACTCTCAATTTTAAACAGGTTAAGTTGGTATTTACGCAATAAGTAAGCCTAACGGTCTTTGTATGTTAGAAAATATTCAAGATATGATCAAATTTCATGATAATTCGTATCCATTGGCTTGTAAGCCTATTTTCAGTTTCGGTTGACGCCATTTTGAATTTTAACAAGGACATACTTGATAGTACAGTTACACAAAACACTAAATCAGTCTTATACACCTTATACTAGATTTTTTACCAATAGCTTTGAATGTCGTCTACCTAAAGAATAATAACGATTTAGGACATATATTGTCAATAGCAACATGCAAAATAAATCTATTCATGAAAACATAGTGTAGATGTATATGATACTTTTTCAGACCTTATTATACTCGGATCTTGTATTGAAATAAAAACACAATTTTAACTTGTTAACTTAGCAGCTACTAATATAAGGGCAATGTTTTAGTGCCAGTAGCAACTTGAAAAATAAACATTAACTGTACATCTTCTCTGGAACATTCTATGTAACTATTTAAGGTTTTTCAATTGGTGACAAGTTAATGCGATACATTGTGTTAGGTTATTCTTGGCCAAACCACTTGGCACCAACCTTCCCCGGACTATCCGTATGTCAACCTGTAACTGGTAGGCCTATGCAAGTAATAATCGATATTCGGCCTTTCCAAATATTCAAAGAGCAAGCATTGCAAATGCATCATTTGAAATATTTTTTTTCCAGAGAATGAGAGACTTGTTTGTTATTTGGTATTATTGATTTTAACAAGTTGAAAGAAGTTCAATATGGCGCATGGTAAGTTTCTATAATCACTTTTAAATCGAAATATGCGCATATTGTGATACTTCCAGGCCTTTAGTAGTTTTTTTACACACTCATATCTATACATACATTTTTTCATTCAGAGAGTGAGACGATAAATTGATTACGTTCGAATTCTATAGTCTCCAGTTCCACGGTGGTCTGTTGTGTCGATTGAATCTTTGTTTAATCCGTCTGGACACTGGAAAAGTATTTAAAACATTTACTGAACCGTCTTTGTTCATTTTGATAGTTATGTTTCCTTGATCACGCGTTAATATACTTCAACTTTATATCTTATTTTTTCTACATTAAAATTTAACCAAATAAAACATGAATGAAGTCATTCGATATGAAGGTAAGAATGTCGATATCTATTAACCTGCAGTTTCCTTTATCATTTCAGCACAGGGCAACATTCAAAAACTTACGACTGGAGAGGCAGAGGCAACACCCTTAAGTACACCTCAAGACTTTTACAGCGATCAAATCCCTACTGATATACCCTCGGGTAACGTTTTTTTCATATATTTATATACGCTTGAGGCTATATTTTAAACAATTATTTCTGATTGCAACTACTGAAGTGATATTTACCCATTTATATCTTAGAATAGCCCATTAAACACGATTCGAACCTTGTATTTCGGATTATGAGAATGAGTCATTTTTTTAATAACGCAAATGCACAAGCCTTATAGGGTACCGATTATCATGTGACAACTGACCTAGTCAACTTGCCCGAAGTCATCATCAATAATGGCGGATAATATGGATATAATAATAAACTTAATTACTTTTTTCAGGTAAAGAGAAAAAATTGCTAAAAAAATATTCCAAATCTTTTGAAGATCGTAAAAGTAAGCCAATATTTAGTTCCTTGATTTCTGGAAAGGGGGATGAGTGCAGAAGAGTATGAATTAACACTCCATTCATTTCATATCTGGAATGGGAGGTTTGATTCTCCCATATGTAAGATAAGGATGGATATAATTTAGAATTTCAAAGAATTCCCTCAAAATATTAACAAAACCGACTTTAAGTCTGTCGAATTTATTCGGTTCTACTCACACAAAACATTTCATCCTTGATGGAAACTAAAGTTTTTAATTCAAAATAAAAAATAATAATTATGTCGTATGTAAGCCACCGTAGATTTACAATATTGTGATACTAAGGAGACATTCTGTTTCACTTAAATTTAGGTGAATTAAGTTTAAGGTCCAGTCTTTACCGAAATTGCCACTCTGCAATACGGTAGGAGATTTCATATCAACAAATATCCAGTTACATTAACGTTTTACCTTAAATTTTTGTAAATTTCTAAATTTTTATTAAGAACTACAGTTTCAAAGACGAAACAAAATTTTTTGAAACGAAAGCGTATAAAGATGAATTTTGCATAAGTTTAAGCAAGCTAATGTTAAGATGTGTTGATGTCAGAATCTACACATTTAGAGGATCTTCGAGAGGAACTGAAAAAGATTAAGAATTGTGAATTGATAGTGGATTCAATGTTCGCTATACATAAATATACGCAAGAAATGGGTGAAAGTTGGCTTAGGAAATTTGAAACTGTAATTAAATTAGTCGAGTCCCGAAATTTAGGTATTGTGTTTACTATGAATTCTCTAGTTTACAATGCATGCAAGGCGACTTTCGGAAACAAACCATTTTTTAAGCATATTATTCGACTGTACGATGAGACATATTATGAAATGACTGTAGTTTTCAAAAGGCAGATATTAGCTAACCACAAACGTGTACCGCGTGATGGAAGCGGCACAGCATTCATAGAGGAAGCTAGTACACTTTCTTCAAACTTTGGTTTTCTGTTCTGGAGCAAATTATTGAAACCGAGTGACTTCAAAGTCACTTTCAAAACACCGTTCGATTCTATCGAGAGTTACGCGAATGAAACGTTATCGTTCTATCAAAAGGAATCTGAAGTTCTGTTCCTTATACTTTTCATGGGGGGGGCAACTTGATATAACTTTACAAGACTCTGAGAATAAACGACGGTTCGAACAGTTAACCATAGTGTTTTCTGGTATACGAGACATTGATCCCAAATTATGTTGCGATATATTTGAAGGTACTTTTTTAAAATCCGAAAAGAAATGTCCAAACAGGTTTTCCTTCGTAGAACCCGTGGTTGAATATGTCACGCTTAAGATGGCGTTTCGTAAATACGGGAATATAGCGTTTGAATGGTGTTCCTTGGATGTTATCATGGGGCTAATAAATATTGGACTTCCAAATGAATTATTAGCAAAAGAAAATTTACAAAGCATTGCAAAATGTATCCAAAAGAATATTTCTGAAATCACAAAACCGTCGATGTGGTTTTACGATACGAGTGTTTACGCAATGGTCCTTTTCTGAAACATATATTGCCGGAATTTACAAGTCAACAATCGCGAGTTATAGCGAAACGTTTAATTAATAAGATTTGTGAGGATGGTGATATCGAATGTCTACAATCTGCAATAGAATACCTCCAGCCAGACGATGAGCCCACCGATGACAAAGGAAGATCACCATACCAAGTGACAATATACTCAAAAGCCAACGATGATGAAACAGTAAATAAAAAGTTGAAGGTACTGATAATTAAGTTGAACTACATGAATGTGGATCCTCAAGCCAGTAATGTGTTCCATTTGTTAGCAGAGAAAAGAGGTATAAAATGCCTAAAATTCATGTTGGAATTTGAAGATTTGAAATGGCTCATAAGGAAGATTCCGACACTCACCGAACCCCACTACACACAGCGTGTATTGAACAGAATTATGAAGCAGTTGAATTTTTCCTGAATAATTGTGGAGACAAAAAAGCGTTTGTTAATAAATGGACAACAAGAAAAGGTCGGCTTTGCACTATGCTGTGGAATATTTGGATGTTGAAGAGCAAGAGCAACATCGAATTATTAAATTATTATTGGAGAGCGGCGCGATGACAGATATTCAAGATGATTATGGAAGGATTGCGCTTCACGAGATTCTTCATTGCTGGCATGGTGTTTCAAAGGTTATCAAGTTGCTTCTCGGCAGTAACAAAAGTCATATTAACACACAGGATAAGTGTGGTCTGACACCTCTGCACCTGGCTACGAAGGCTGGAAACGTGGAAGCAGTGAGAGCATTGTTGCTTGAAGGAGCGGATGTTACAATCGAAGATGACGAAGATGAAATGACAGCTTTGATGTTTGCTTGTCAGGATGGCGTAAAGAACAGTACGACCATACTTCAGTTACTACTAGAGGCTAAATCGGATATTAAACTTGTCAAAGATTTGGTTTGACTGCTCTTCAGGAAGCAGTGGTCGAGGGAAAGATCTCATGCGTCGAGGTACTCTTAAAATTCGGTGCAGATCCGAATCAAGTATCACAAAATGCACAAAAAGAAACCGCAGTTCATATGATATCCAGTCGACCTGATCCAGAAGCCTTTGAATTGTTCAAGAAACTACTAGACCATGGTGCTGATATTTCCATTCGTGATTCTGAAAACAAAACAGTTTTAGATCGTGTCTCTAACAATCTATCGATACAGATCGACAATTACTTGAAGAACAAGTAAACTTTCAAGCCAAGTGTATTGTTTTTTTGTATATATGGTACATTATGACATGTAATGGTGTAAGTTTGAAACATTTGAAATAATTACAAAGAAATGATTATGGCAAGCAATATTCACATTGTACGATTGTTTAAAAAGCTCGAAGAGAATATAATCAGGGATACATCAATAAAGATAAATTATATCACAATTCAAACGTAGTTTTCTTGCATTAACTTGATAGAAAAATATAAAAACTTCAACTAAATTCAACAATTTTCGATAAACGACATTTTAATCCTATTTGTATTCCAACAACAACTTTGGTTAAAATTTACTAGCTATAAGCATGACTTCCATTTCTGTCATCTTTCTGCCAAGGGCACTTGGCTTGTAATTTCAATACCAAGGTTGGTAGATTACAAGCTTACGTTCGCTTCTAGTGGATACTGATATCTCAAACTAGTTGTTGATATTCGTAGTAGTTGGTGGATGGATTTTCATGTCTTATTTTTTGATGTAATGTACCAGACGTAATGTTTTATTAACTAAGTTATGGTTCCTTCATTGATTAGTTTCATAAAATATTCAGATATAATTTTCTATTTGTTTTTTACTTTAAGGCTAAGGATTATACCCAAGAATGAATATGGAACTACAGCCTTTAGCAAATATCAATTTTAACCAATTGTACTTGTAGTTTGTATTGAAATAAAAATATACGATTACATTTTAAACTTGTTAACTTTGCAGGAACCAATAGCCTATAAAGACTTTTCTCGTTCAATGCCACAGGTGTGGTCCGGGGGCCTAGAAGGAGTACCCTTGACGATCTTGCCCAAACCACACCGAAACTGAAAGGTTTTGCTTTTTCACAGATCTACACACCAACAGTATAAACAAAATATCAAAACTTACAGACTGTTGAGTAATTCAAGTGAAGATTGACCACAAAGACACGCATAAATATTGATGATAGTACACAAATATGAAAACATTTCATTTTTAAGAGAGGTAGCTAGACATTGATTTTTTTCTTTTTCCAATATACGGCAGATAACTTCTGACAAGAAATATTGAAATATTGTACTGTTACAAAAATGAATTTAATAGTTGAAATATAAATGAATTTTCAACTGTATTTGTTGCGTTCTCAAATAGAACTAGAATATCTTTTGGTGAAAGTACTGATTAAATCAAAGTGGAATGTTAAAGCACTGATACTTGTTGTGTCTGAACAAATCCCGTCGGTATGATGATCTCTAAAAAGTTCAGGTGAAGAACACAAGCACAAGAACATACTTTGGATCATATAAACTATTTCAAACAACACATAATCTTGGTCAATTATGTTCATTTAATTTATCGGTAGGATAAAACAATTATGCAGCCCTATATGACCTTGATCTCATTAGACCTGTAGCACAAAGGACCTGTATGCATCATAATTTTACTCTAAGGCAACGACTTCTTGTACTTCCTATATCGACTCAAGACCGGTTATTAATTTTCCATATATTTCCATGTTAAATATCATCTCGCCTATCAAGTCTCTCATTACTTCACAAATTCTGAAAGAAAGTCACTTTCAAACATCAAATTCCAAACCTAGACCAAAAAGGCCTACTACTGAAAAATGGGCATGTAAAAATCCCTAAAGAAGAGAAAGGTTTTCTAAAAAGAGCATGGACTAAATCATAAGCATAAAATGTTTTAGTGGTCTTAAGCATAATTATACACTATTCAACTTATCTCCCTTATCATTTTCACATTCGATAATACCGCTATTATACTACACAGTTTCATATTGAGTCATTCACTAGAATATGGTGTACTCTAGTTATAGGCCTATACATAAATAGCTGATTAAGAAGTAAGTATTGAGTTACATTAAGTTTATAGTCAAAGACACTGAAAATAACGAAATAACAACCAGCTAATGATACATATGGCTTTGATTTGTTTTGATTGGTTTTTCTGTGTCAACCATCGCCTCGAGTTTAGGTATATGTTATAGGTGTTTAAGTTTTTGGTGACATGACTCTCAATTGTACACAGGTTGGTATTTACGCATTAAGTAGGCCTAACAGTTTTTGTATGTTAGAAAATATTCAAGATATCATCAAATTTCATCAAAATTCGTATCCATTGGCTTGTAAGACTACTTTCAGTTTCGGCTGACGCCATTTTGAATTTTAACTAGGACATATTTGATAGTTCAGTTACACAAAACACTAAATCAGTCTTATACACCTTATACTAGATTTTCTATCGATAGTTTTGAATGCCGTCTACCTAAAGAATAATAACGATTTAGGACATATATATTGTCAATAGCAACGTGCAAAATAAACCTATCAATGAAAACATAGTGTAGGTGTGTATGATAAATTATACCTGTTACTAGTTCAGACCTACAAAATTCTAAAAAAATCAAAACGTATTGTACTTGGACCTTGTATTGAAATCAATACACAATTACAATTTAAACTTGTTAACTTAGCAGTTACCAATATAAGGAAAATATTTAGTGCAAGTAGCAACTTGAAAAATAAACATTAACTGTACATCTTATCCATATCTTAACCTGCAACTGGTAGGCCTATGCAAGTAAATATCGACATATGGCCTTTCCAAATATTCAAAAGCAAGCATTGCAAATATATCTTTTGATAATTTTTTTTTCCAGAGAATGAGAGACTTGTAACATATTTGGTTTTATTGATTTTAACAAGTTGAAAGAAGTTCAATATGGCGCATGGTAAGTTTCTATAATCACTTTAACATCGAACATGCCTTACTGCTTCTTTCAGCATAGACTGAGCTACTTCCAGGCCTTTGTTAATATATACACACATATATAATATAATGGTGGCTTGTGTATATATCTTTATCTTACTATGTTTCTTCTTTTGTATTTAATCTAAAATTATTTGTACAAGATATTTATGATATTCAATATGGAGAGGGTTAATATAAGTTTTTGTAACTTTCAACCCATTCTGTTCTATTTCTTTATTAGAGTGCAATAAAATATGTTTAAATCAAATATATAAATATATATATACAAGTAACAAGAATTGTTATCATTTCTTAGTAAAATGAAACACTTAATACATTATCATATTCTGTTAATGTGGCCACGAGTAAGAAGTTTTATTTCGTTTTCATACGGAGAATGAGATGATAAATATTTATAAAGTTTGGATTCACAGTCTCCAGTTCCACGGTGGTCTGTAGTCCCTATTGAATCGGTGGTTAATCCGTCTGGATTGTAATACAATTTATACATAATATATAGATATATAAATAAAAAACAAACACTGGAGAAGTATTGAACCGTCTTTTTTCTTTTTGTATGTTTCCTTTATCAAGCGGTAATATACTTCAACTTTCTATCTTATTTTTTCTACATTAAAATTTAACCAAATAAAACATGAATGAAGTCATTTGATTTGAAGGTAAGAATGTCGATATCTATTAACCTGCAGTTTCCTTTATCATTTCAGCACAGGACAACAGTCAAAAACCTACTACTGGAGAGGCAGAGGCAACAACCTCAAGTACACCTCAAGACCTTTACAGAGGTCAAATCCCTACTAATATACCCTCGGGTAACGTTTTTTTTTTATAATATATTTATATAGGCTATATTTAAAACAATTATTCCACTGAAATGATATTTACCCATTTATATCTTAGAATAGCCCATTAAACACGATTCGAACCTTGTATTTCGGATTATGAGAATGAGTCATTTTTTTAATAACGCAAATGCACAAGCCTTATAGGGTACCGATTATCATGTGACAACTGATCTAGTCAACTTGCCCGAAGTCATCATCAATAATGGCGGATAATTTGGATATAATAATAAACTATATTACTTTTTTCAGGGAAAGAGAAAAAATTGCAAAAACAATATTCCAAATCTTTTGAAGATCGTAAAAGTAAGCAAATATTTAGTTCCTTGATTTCTGGTAAGGGGATGAGTGCAGAAGAGTATGAATTAACAATCCATTCATTTCATATCTGGAATGAGGGGTGTGATTCTCCCATATGTAAGATAAGGATGGATATAATTTAGAATTTCAAAGAATTCCCTCAAAATATTAACAAAACCGACTTTAAGTCTGTCGAATTTATTCAGTTCTACTCACACAAAACATTTCATCCTTGATGGAAACTAAAGTTTTTAAAACAAAATAATAATTATGTCGTATGTAAGCCACCGTAGATTTACAATATTGTGATACTAAGGAGACATTCTGTTTCACTTAAATTTAGGTGAATTAAGTTTAAGTTCCAGTCTTTACCGAAATTGCCACTCTGCAATACGGTAGGAGATTTCATATCAACAAATATCCAGTTACATTAACGTTTTACCTTAAATTTTTGTAAATTTCTTTTTTCAGATGATGCTGAAGATTTTATTAAGAACTACAGTTTCAAAGACGAAACAAAATTTTTTGAAACGAAAGCGTATAAAGATGGATGCAAAATGTTCGCGATAGATTCCTGTCTAGGTATTGTTGGGGCCCCGTGTACCGGAAAATCGACATTAATTGCTCAAATTTTGCATAAGTTTAAGCAAGCTAATGTTAAGATAAGTTATACTTTCGTGTTGATGTCAGAATCTACACATTTAGAGGATCTTCGAGAGGAACTGAAAAAGATTAAGAATTGTGTATTGATAGTGGATTCAATGTTCGCTATACATAAATATACGCAAGAAACGGGTGAAAGTTGGCTTAGGAAATTTGAAACTGTAATTAAATTAGTCGAGTCCCGAAATTTAGGTATTGTGTTTACTATGAATTCTCTAGTTTACAATGCATGCAAGGCGACTTTCGGAAACAAACCATTTTTTAAGCATATTATTCGACTGTACGATGAGACATATTATGAAATGACTGTAGTTTTCAAAAGGCAGATATTAGCTAACCACAAACGTGTACCGCGTGATGGAAGCGGCACAGCATTCATAGAGGAAGCTAGTACACTTTCTTCAAACTTTGGTTTTCTGTTCTGGAGCAAATTATTGAAACCAAGTGACTTCAAAGTCACTTTCAAAAAACCGTTCGATTCTATCGAGAGTTACGCGAATGAAACGTTATCGTTCTATCAAAAGGAATCTGAAGTTCTGTTCCTTATACTTTTCATGGGGGGGCAACTTGATATAACTTTACAAGACTCTGAGAATAAACGACGGTTCGAACAGTTAACCATAGTGTTTTCTGGTATACGAGACATTGATCCCAAATTATGTTGCGATATATTTGAAGGTACTTTTTTAAAATCCGAAAAGAAATGTCCAAACAGGTTTTCCTTCGTAGAACCCGTGGTTGAATATGTCACGCTTAAGATGGCGTTTCGTAAATACGGGAATATAGCGTTTGAATGGTGTTCCTTGGATGTTATCATGGGGCTAATAAATATTGGACTTCCAAATGAATTATTAGCAAAAGAAAATTTACAAAGCATTGCAAAATGTATCCGAAAGAATATTTCTGAAATTCACAAAACCGTCGATGTGGTTTTACGATACGAGTGTTTACGCAATGGTCCTTTTCTGAAACATATATTGCCGGAATTTACAAGTCAACAATCGCGAGTTATAGCAAAACGTTTAATTAATAAGATTTGTGAGGATGGTGATTTCGAATGTCTACAATCTGCAATAGAATACCTCCAGCCAGACGATGAGCCCACCGATGACAAAGGAAGATCACCATACCAAGTGACAATATACTCAAAAGCCAACGATGATGAAACAGTAAATAAAAAGTTGAAGGTACTGATAATAAATAAGTTGAACTACATGAATGTGGATCCTCAAGCCAGTAATGTGTTCCATTTGTTAGCAGAGAAAAGAGGTATAAAATGCCTAAAATTCATGTTGGAATTTGAAGATTTGAAATGGCTCATCAAGGAAGATTCCGACACTAACGACCGAACCCCACTACACACAGCGTGTATTGAACAGAATTATGAAGCCGTTGAATTTTTCCTGAATAATTGTGGAGACAAAAAAGCGTTTGTTAATAAATGTGACAACAAGAAAAGGTCGGCTTTGCACTATGCTGTGGAATATTTGGATGTTGAAGAGCAAGAGCAACATCGAATTATTAAATTATTATTGGAGAGCGGCGCGATGACAGATATTCAAGATGATTATGGAAGGATTGCGCTTCACGAGATTCTTCATTGCTGGCATGGTGTTTCAAAGGTTATCAAGTTGCTTCTCGGCAGTAACAAAAGTCATATTAACACACAGGATAAGTGTGGTCTGACACCTCTGCACCTGGCTACGAAGGCTGGAAACGTGGAAGCAGTGAGAGCATTGTTGCTTGAAGGAGCGGATGTTACAATCGAAGATGACGAAGATGAAATGACAGCTCTGATGTTTGCTTGTCAGGATGGCGTAAAGAATAGTACGACCATACTTGAGTTACTACTAAAGGCTAAATCAGATATTAAACTTGTCAATAGATTTGGTTTGACTGCTCTTCAGGAAGCAGTGGTTGAGGGAAACATCTCATGCGTCGAGGTACTCTTAAAATTCGGTGCAGATCCGAATCAAGTATCACAAAATGCACAAGAAGAAACCGCAGTTCATATGATATCCAGTCGACCTGATCCAGAAGCCTTTGAATTGTTAAAAAAACTACTAGACCATGGTGCTGATATCTCCATTCGTGATTCTGAAAACAAAACAGTTTTAGATCGTGTCTCTCAAGATCTATCAATGCAGATTGATAATTACTTGAAGAGCAAGTAAACTTTCTAGCCAAGTGTATTGTTTTGTTTTTTTTGTATATATGGGTCATTATGACATGTAATGGTGTATGCTTGAAACTTTTGAAATAATTACGTATAAAAAGAAATGATAATGGCAAGCAATATATTCACATTGTACGATTATTTAAAAAGCTCGAAGAGAATATAATCAGAGATACATCAATAAAGATAAATTATATCACAATTCAAACGCAGTTTTCTTCAATTAACTTGAAAGAAAAATATAAAGCCTTCAACTAAATTCAACAATTTTCGATAAACGACATTAAAAGCCTTATTTGTATTCCAACAACAACTCAGGTTGAAATTTACTAGCTATAAGCATGACTTCCATTTCTGTCATCTTAAAGGACACTTAGCTTGTAATTTCAATACCAAGGTTGGTAGATTACAAGTTAACGTTCGATCCCATTGGATGCTGATATCTCAAAATAGGTAGTTTTTATACGCATGGACATATATTGTCGTCACCCCTGTCTGTCGGTCCGTCGGTCCGTCAACATTTGTTGTAGACTCTATAGAAGTTACAATTTTCTATGGATTTTAATGAAACTTGGTGTGAGCATTAGTATTGATAAGATATCGGTCAAGTTCGATTTGGACGATTTTTCGATAAACGGTTTTTGAGTTATTGCCCTTGACTTATTAAAATTGTGTAAAAATTTAGTGTGGGTGCAATAGAAGCTACATTTTCAATGGATTTTGATTAAACTTCGTATGAGTATTGAAATTGATAAGACGAAAGTCAAGTTCGAAATTGACAATTTTTTTGATGAACAGTTTTGAGTTATTGTCCTTGACTTAGTCAAATCTTGTCAAAATTTTAGTGTTGATGCAATAAATCCTCCAATTTTCAAAGGACTTTGATGTAACTTGTTGTGAGCATTGGAATCGATTAGACCTCAGTCAAGTGTGAATTTGACAGTTTTTCAATGAATGGTTTTGACTTATTGTCCATGATTTAGTGAAATTGCGTCAAAATTCTTTTGTGGTTGCAATAAGAAGCTTTAATTTTCTACGGATTTTGATGGAATTTGGTGTAAGCATCAGAATTGATAAGACATTAGTTAAGTTTTAATTTCCGACTTTTTTAAAGAATGGTTATTGCCCTTGACTTAGTAAAATTGCGTCAAAAATTTTGATGAAACTTGGTATGAGTTTTGAAATAGATAAGATGGTGGTCAAGTTTGAATGACGATTTTCCATCGACAGTTTTTGAGTTTTTGCCCTTGACATCAATTCAGTGAATATTTTTTGAGTTATTGCTCAATTTATTATTCAAATTCAATGATGCCAGTGGGCGTAGGTTACCTTGCGTGGCAAGCTATCTTTGATATTTGTAGAAGTTGGTGGATGGATTTTCATGTCTTATCTTTTTATGTAATTTGTTTTATCTTTTATTGTTGGGTCTTTTTGTGTAGCATAATTTGTATAATCCTTTTTAGTTGGGTCCTTATATTACAATGGATCTTAGTTTTACAGGTGGGTCATGTCCCCACAGTATCATTAAAAACAATTTGCTTTAAAACAACATTAGTTTCCATAATTTTTAATCCTTACATAATTAAAAATCAACCCATCGATAGCAGACAATGACTATAATTTAGACAATTCACGTATTGTCTGGCCATATTCCTTACCGAATACTCATTCAACATCTCAATTACCAAAATATTAGAAAAATGGCTTTGAAGCCGACTTGAGGAACTCGTATTATTATTTTCTTGAAAGGATTTTTAATAGCAATGTTGATAGACATTAGACCATAAGTCTAAGTTGTTAGAAAGCTTGCAGAATATATTCTAGAAATCGTAGTCCGAAACACACAACGAAAATTAATTTAGAAAAAGACAAACTGGGTTCGTTTGAGAATAATAAAGTATTTTGATTTGATTGTCAAGCATAAGACGTTCAGTATTCGGATTTTTTTTATCAATCGAGCTCAAAACAAAACTCGACATACAGAGGACAACAATTATTAAACTCCATACAGTTCATTCCCTAAAACTTTTCATTTTTTGGACCATTAATTAATTTATGAAATTGCTTTCCAAACATGTAAATAAATTTGATACAAAATTTAAACAAATATACACCCCCCCCTTCTCAAATTCAGTTTGGAAATGATAGTTTAAATTCGTACCGGAAATTAATAATAAAAATCAAATAATACTACTACGACGTTATAAGACTATCGTTCCTATAAGCTATATTATAAAGAAATATCTAAAAAACCTTAAAGTCAGAGAAGCCCCACAGGAAACTAATTACAATGTTTTTCTGTCAAACAAGTAGCATTTGAAGCGACAAGCTTGAAGACATTAAACAATCTAACTCTTTGTAATAAGGATTCTCGAAGCAGAATACAGTAAATATGGATGTATTTTTGACATATTACGTAAAATGCAATTTGTATTCTGCTTACACAAAATTTTACATTAATATTAATGATAGACTATGCTGCAACAATAAAATTGTTTAAAACTATTTTTACAGATGTTCACTTGGTTCATTTTCAGTCATTATAAGTATATTTTCTAGTCTAGGCCAATAACTCAACGATATAGACTAGAATAACTAACTTTGTTGGCATATAAGTAAGTGTAAAATCAATCCGAATCTATTATCCAATACGCTAAATCAACAATCTCTATCAGAATTTTTTCATTAATTTTTATAAGCCTGCCAAATTTCATGAAAAATAGGTTCTTTCATGTTAATGGGATTATTTTTACTAAATCAAGAGCAATACATGTAATACCATGCTGAGATTTCAAGATCAAAGCATCCTGTATCTAAATCAGATGCTTCAATCGTGCAAAAATAATGAATACTGACGGTCAAAGGCGGCGTTAAAATACCTCCACATTTTTTTAGGACTTTCGAGTGTCATATTTGAAGCACATACGAGTAAAAGCAGTCAAAATACAATAAAAACTTACGTTTTTTCAATTACTTTGATTTTCACATGTCAACGTTCGTTATTCAATAACATACACATAATTGAATGTTCTGTTCTGAATAATAAATATGATATAAGAATTGAACTCCGATAGCGTCCACAACTTTTTCCATAATGTTGTCAATTGAACGCTAGGGCAAATGTTTGGGCGACTAGGTTGACTATTTATTCACTGGTTTGCTACTTAATATATTTTTCGTAAATTGATCAGAACGCTCAAACTTAAATGTCTTTTAATGTAATGCACGTGCTAAGAAATTTTTCTTCATCTCAAGTTGGACTATTTTTGTAATTATGTTTAACCTTAACCTGTATGTAATTGAAAAAAAAAACATGTCTTCGATGTTATTCTTGCTTATGTAAAATGTTTCATATAAAACGACGGTTATCAATGTGATATTAGGAGACGAATATTAATAATCTGATGATAAAACATGACGATATTTCATCTCACAATCTTTATTTTCTGAACAACAAGAGCCAGATCCTATTCAGATTAGGGGAGCCATATTACACTGCAGGAGTTTGAGGCAATTGTAAAACCTGCTACGGGGTTTTGATACAGATGTACAATCGCCATTTCAGACTTGTATTGAATCTGACAAAAGATTGTGCGAACGCCACTGTAATGTTCATGAGTTGTCCGTCGTCATTAGTTCAATACGGTGTAGGAAAACTCTAATATATTACAGTTCAGCATGTATTGAAAAGTATGATATAAAATGGGTTTCGGATTGTATTATATTTTGGATGAATGATAAATATTTTTCATGTAAGTTTTAATCTGACTGAGTAAATATTTAAAAAGTCTCCGAACTAATTATATGTTGAGATATATAAAACAGACAGTTAGAATATTTCATTGAAATTTAAGATATATTTTATTGCTTTATTGCCTTCAGACTTCCGAGTTATAGTTTTATCTACAGCAGGGCTATCATGACATAGATTCATCTTGCATTGTATATTTTGGATATCGTATGCAATGTTCCTATTATCACGATACGTGTCACGTTAAATTTCTGAAATTACTAGACATACCTTCAGGGTTTAATCTAATGATCTTGTAAGCGTTTCAGACAAAACTGACCACACGTTTCAACACTCCAATTACTGTACTGGGATGTATCGTTCTTTCCATTTACATGGATCTTGTGGTGCACTTTGGTATCTACGAAAACATTCCGTTAACTTCTTGCTTCTTTCGCTTCAAGTTCCTCTCGGATTAACATTAAAATAAAATAAAAATTTTTTTGAGGAATACACCTTAACTCATTAGGCTCTAAGACTAACGCCTTCATTGAGAATTTAGAAATAATTCACACCCAATCCTTCTACAAATTGAGATGATAATTTCATCTTATAGCGCTGGTTGATTAGGGAAATCACCTAACAGTATTGCAGACTTTGCCTCTCAGGAAGAAGAATTGCATGGGGCCCACAAATGCCGTGATGTGTTGTGGCGACACTGATAAGCGACACTGGTAGTCTAATCTTTGCACCATTCAAATATTCAAGTCATGCGTCTTGGTGGTTTTGTCAGCTGGTTTCTCCTTTATATGCAATGTTGCCACTATTTTAGAATTTGATCTATATACTAATTGAGTGAAGCTGAATTTTTTCTAGGCCAGCAGACCTTCATTTAATACCGACATTGAGTAATGTACATAAAATTTCAACTTTAATGATTCCGTGACAATACATTAGACTCGGCAGACGAGGGAAACTTTTATTAAATTCAACTATAATTGCATTCCTATTATTGACAATTCTGCTTGCATAAGTAGGTCAATCTATCGGCAGACAAGATTTTGCTTATATCAAAATATTTAGATGAAATCACTTACCTAGTTAACAGAGCAATAAATATTGATTATTGGAAAATGAGGTGTTCGTATTATTTCAAAATAAAAAAGTAGTATAAATTGCCACCCATTTCTGAAATATGACAATATGACTGAATGATACATAAAACTTTTCTATCTCAGATTGATCGAATAACAAGATTAATTTTTTAATTGGTTCCATAATAACGTTTTGAAATCCCCAACGACCAGTTTTGTGCTAATCAAAACCATGTTGAAATGGCTATCATTACCCATTGTAGTTTCAGATCACAATTTTGTCTGATGGATGGATTGTGTTTATCTATGATTTTTGATGCTTTGTTTAGATATATATATTCCCAAAGCATCCTATCCACGTCAACGTGATGAAGAAAAAAACATCTCAGATAATTTTATTTTAGACATCAAATATATATGCAAATCAAATAAAGAAAAAGACAATAATTTTGGCAGATGATCATGTCTTAATTTATGCATGGATAAATATGACGAAATTATCCTTGCCAAATCAGTCTGAGTTGCAGGATATTACAAGTGTATAATTCATATATTTCGACTTAAAGTGACAGCACAGTGCGCTTTATGAGTATATTTGTATATATATATATTGATAGACTCTTGCTGAAAGAAGATTAACTGTTTTATATTGTTTCATATAGAAGTAGGAATGTTATTATTATTAAACACTAAGGGTAACTGTTCTTGAAATATTTTGAAAGGTTTTATTTAAAAAGCCAAAAACCTAATCTTTTAAATCCTTTTCACATCCTTCAAGCTAGACTGTCGTGATCAGCGTAATAATGCATGCAATCCCAAGATTCGTATTTAATACAGCACAAGCCAATGCCTCATAGCGATTATCCCAGAATTAATCTAGGGAACTCACTCTAACGGATTACATTTCATTGGATGAGGTGTAAGCACACCCTGTAGGTGAATGTCTTAAGATCGTAGAATCAACAGAAGGAAAATTAGAATGCCATGTCTTAATCTGTACAATTATTTTAATCTAGTTGTGAATAAATTGAGAAATCGAATGCAACAGGATATGTCAGTTTCAAACGCTCAATGAAGTCCATTATCCTAAAAAAGCTGTTCAAGAAGTGATTTATCCAATGTTTGTTGATATTGCAATGATTTATGACCAAGTGTTAACTCGGATAATAAAGATAAGGAGAGGGTTATCGTTAACATCATTAATTTGTTTATATTTTTTTACAAGATATTTTCTGTAGAAGTAAAGTTTAGTTTTGAACAAGATAATATTATAATTTGAATATCAAATGCATCTCGTTAGAAATATATTGTGCATTCCCAGAAACGACAAACACTTTACTAGCACCCTTTTTGTTTTTAAAGAAAAAATCTATCTTGTAGTTAGGGTAAGAAAAAAAAAATACAGTTCGGCGTGCTGATGATCCCTCAGCAGTCTTCGTTAGTCAAAGATACGTTCCAGTCTTCTTTGTCGAAGATAATGTTTCAATCTTCCTTGTTCGAAGATACGTTCCAGTCTTCTTTAAGTCGAAGATAACGTCCCAGTCTTCTTTAATCAGTATTCATTTTAGTTTTCCTTAGTCGAAGATAAAGTTCCAGTCTTTCTTAGTCAAAGTTACGTGTCAGTCTTCTTTAGTCGAAGATGACGTCCCAGTCTTCTTTAATCAGTATTCATTTTAGTCTTCCTTAGTCGAAGATAAAGTTTCAGTCTTTCTTAGTCAAAGTTACGTGTCAGTCTTCCTTAGTTTAAGATTTAAAGAAAATTAGCAACTTTGATGTACTATTACCTAATAAATGGTGCATGTTGAAAGACAATAAGCAAAGATTCCAGCTGAAAGTCTGATTAAAATCAAAATAAATTCCTGCTAAATTCAGACATCTTTATTTTCTGGTTTGATTAATAACATGTTTAAATTACATGTTGATTTTTATTAAGTCTGTTTAAAACGGTAAAGAATTGTTTTTCTTAAAATAAACTTTTTACTTAAAAGTGACAATATCCGCTATTCAATGTCAAATACGCTTTCGAAAATCATTATTGTGGAACACCTGATACCACTCAAGGAACATTGGAGTGTTCTATCGCTTTGGTTTATAGTGTGTAATATTATATGACTTTTCCTCCAATAATGTTAAGCTAACATAGACAATGGGTAAACGAATGGAATACTGTATTAATATGGCTTAATTGTCGAAATATTCTGTCAGACATCTCACACAATCTTGACTGGGAAATTAACAAATATTGATGATGATTGAAAGGTGATTTCGCAAATATTCCTACTGTTATTTCATACAGAATATGAGAGGAAAAAACGTTCAGAATAGAAGTACATTTATTATTTCTTCCAATGGATCAAAGGAACGAATATGGTTCAAACAATTCTCACGATAACAAAGCATAAGAATTGCAATAGTCAGAAATAAAGGCAGGTTGCAAGTTCTTTTAAAGGATGCAATATGTGCATCAAATGAAATTTCATTATTGCAATGTGGAATATATGCACTATACACTATTTGTAATTTACTTTTACAAAACAAACTTAATTAATAAAGAAAAATCACAATGCCAACAAGACTGTTGAAAATGCATAATGGTTGTAAATGACACATTAAGATCTGCATGTAAATGGTAGAATGAAGAGAAAAAGAAAAAAGTTTCGAGAGTTTTGAATCGACTTCCCTTTGACTTATTAGAATACAAATTTTAAAAGTGAATGCACATTAAATCGGCTTCAGTATTTTTAGTTAATTTTAATATGAATGATTGCAACAGTATACTGCGGGTTATAATTTTAGAAAGAAATTGAGCAAACTTAAATAGAAGCACAAATCTTATTTTACTATTATTCTTTGAAGAGACTATTGTGCATCTTTGTTACTGGTTATTCCATTCTTATAACAGTTTATTCCACTTCTGAATGACGACCCGAGTCCAACAGTAAGTCGCGACAGTGGTAAATCTAAGAATCTTTCTCACATATTTATTCAAGAACAAACGGATATACTTCGTGTTTTATCATGATACAACTCAGAGTGGTATTCCATATCTTATATTAGAGTGACTGAGAGCCGTATACTTTTAATTACCAATTAGTTTCTTTATCAGTATCATAAAATTGTTTCATAGCGCATTATAATTCTGGCTCTATAACTAGACTGATTATTGCTGTGCACGTCTGTGAATATGTATATAAATCAAAGACTGATAATATACTTGGTAAATGAATAACAGTTATATCATGCAATGCCCAGTTAATAATGTGCTGTAGGATTAATAGTGTCATTATATGTACTTGGTGAACTGTGCGTTATGAACTTTTTGATTGTGTTCCTATAACTAGTTATTATTAGAGAACATATGATGACGAAGACCGTGTCAGTCTCAATATCCGTTAGATGATAACGGAATCTTAAGATATTCCTTTTGGACTGACATATCCATATTTTATTTTTTTGTTTAATATTATTTTATCAATATTCATGTGAAATAAGAATATAGATTATATGGAATACGAATTAATTTGTAAGAGATCTTGTACGTGATAATGTTACGAAAAAGTACACCTGTATTCGTCTAATAAATAAAGTGCACGGAGCGTCATTTAGAAATCGGAACGCAAGCGGATAAGTTGAAAGCGGACATTAAGGTTAATTTGTTTCAGTAGGAAGGACTATCACTTAGCACCAAATAGAAGTGCTTTACACAGATATGACAGCGGAAAGTAAGAATAAACATTGGGCTAAATAAATCCATTCGACGTTCAAGAGAAGCGTATTTCAATAGATCTAAGTTATTCCTATCAAAATAGAAAAGACACACGATGTGTCATGCGGAAGATTTGTTGTTTATCAGTTTGAACGGCCATTGTGTTACCAAACAGGATTTCGCTTTAAATCTAAGTTTAGCAGTGGTGGGAATGTTTATTATTTTGATTAACCTATTAGCCGTGGTGACATTGATAAAACATACCGATATGGAGGAGCCGACCAATTATTTTATAGCAAATTTAGCCATTGCTGATACATTCATTGGTATTTTCCTTATCTACGACGTCTTCTACAATATTTTACAGTTCAAGTTCTACATTGAATGCGTTTTACGTGTCGGTTTATTCATTTCTGTCAATATCGCTTCCGTTTTTAATTTAACCATTTTGACATTGGATCGTTATATTAAAGTAACCAAACCTTATAAATATTTGACGTTTTTCTCTCCCAGAAAGGTTAAAGTCGCAGAGGCCTTGATATGGATTTTCTCCATAGTGTGTGGAATGCTGCCGTTTTTTGGATGGAGTACGCTGAACATATTTGAAATCTGTAATTTTTTCGGCATCATGTCCTGGACGTATCTTTTATTTATTTTAAGCGTGTTTAGTATTCCAAGCTGTTTTATTGTATTTGCTTACATTCATTTCCTAATGCTGGCTAACAGACAAAGAGCGGCTATATCCTCACAGATGTTGTCCTTCCGTGGTGTTGGAAACACTAGAAGAGAACGAAGAGCTTTGAAGTCATTTAAAACAGCTTTCATCATTGTTGGAGCATATTTCCTTTGCTGGGGACCAGTGGGTAAGATTTTTTCTACTGTTTTCACCAAGAATAAAAATGTTACAAGTATGACTTTGCCTAAAGGACAGCTATTTGGTTCACAGTGTATTGAACGACGTGTATTTGGTATACATGCAACTAATACGCCTCATAAATGTACTAAAAGAGAACACATTCAGCTGAAGCAAATATGTACACACCAAGGTTACTAGAATTCATCAAAGGGATGTTTACTTGAAAACCGCAAACGCAGATTCACATTATGAATCTGAAACGTTTGTAAATTTCACATCGATCGCGACATCCGCCATGTAACATTGCTGTTTCTACAAAGTCAAGAAATATAATTGCTGATATATTCTGAATTGAAAATGCGTATTGAACCCGGCGCCGGTGGATAATTATATAATGTTTCTAAATATAATTCCATTCGTAAAATGCCAAGTTTGCGAACATAAACACTAAACTAACGCACCTTCCATACATTGAATAAAGGCTCAAATTTCAGTTAATGACTATAAATGACATAATGCTTCAGAGGCTACATGTTTCGATAAAATCTCTTCCGATTAACATATTTCAGCACTTAAAACAACAATATCAATTCACCGTGCATTTAAAGAGACTGGTAACGATGTTCATACGATTTTGCTGAAACATAGGAGTATCCCAGGCATGTATTCTTCGAAGTTATGAAACTTAGTTTTGTATGGTTTTTTTTTACAAACATACCTACATAAGGATAAATATTTTAAATTCAGGATTGCAAACGTAATTAAAACCATCACTGAAAATACTTCCAATATAATGAAAACAGTCAACAAAATTGACGGATGCATCTTGTCATTTATCTAACACCAATTGTTAATAATATGTTATCAAATTGTTTTACAAAAATATATCAGCTTACATTTCCAAATCAAATATTAAGAAATTTTGATTATATTTGTATATACATCCACTATTAACAGTTACAAATGTTTCTTTTATTATCAATTTTATATTGCCTGTTTATTTGTTGTTGATTGATTTTGTTTGTATGTATATATGTTGGTCGAAATGCAAGAGAGGCTCCCCGGCCTAATTTCTTACCCGAATAAAGTGATTATTATTATTATTATCTATACAATGGTGAAATGGAAGTTTGTACAAATTTACTTGAGATTCTTTTTACAATAGTCTAGAATTCTATCTAAAGAAATTTTAAAATTGGACTATTTCTAAACCGGGTGTGACTTGTATAAAATGCAGAGGTTATCCTTAATTACTTTTTTGTACAAATTTACTTCGGATTCTTTTTTAAAATGCTATGGGGAAAATTTTTTAAAATAGGACTATTTCTGAACCGGGTGTGATTTGTATAAAATGCACATATTATCATTAATTACTTTGTACATATTAATAATAATAATAACAAACAATTATTTATTTTACATGGGTCAGAATGAGGCCCAATACACAAGGACATGGTCCTGTCTCACATTCAGCCCATGGGGCAATACATTGGACAGAAAAAAAGTACACAACATTTCAATTTACAATTCGTCTAAAAATACACAAGTACATGTGCATCAAATGGACAGATCTATCCTCTATCTGTCTTCATTATAAATTTTAACTCCTAATAATTCATTGAAGGAAGATATAACAAACATTGTGAAAATGGGCTGGTCTGTAAACTGTAACTCAGTAAGGTCTGATAGAGCCATGCTCACCTGCTCATGTAATTACTAATACAGGATCACTTTTTAGCTGGTTTCTTTGAGTATGCATGATAATTGGAACACATTTCCATCTATACCTTATTACCTTTATCTCAAAGTTGTTTTATTTCGTATGCGCTCTGGCGTTCTGCAACCTGTGCATTTAAATTCATTTCGAAACACAGAAGTCAAATGTCGCTGTATTAATAGAAGAATTTAACGAAATTTCGTGTTGTTAATGGCAAGTGACTTTCCTTGCATTTTGCTCATTTTACACTGCATAGCGTTTCGATTCTTAGTGGCCCACGAGAATAATAAAAGTGGTTCACGTAAAAGTTATTTATTTAAATGTTCAGTAATCCTTGAATTCACATACAGCAATCTTATCAATCATCTATAGTTATTTCTGAATTGGTGTGCAATTTTATGTCTTTTATTCCAACTCTACAAGGAGCTTTCTTGTATTGATCAAATGACTTGAATTTGTATGTCCAATTCTCTGATAGAGAAATCGGTGTTTCAATGTCGACAATATCATTTTCGGGGTCGTGTTTCACAAAAATCGTACTTTGATGCAGGCATCTTTTTGGTAAAGTTCTGAATTCAATTTTAAATGAAATTACTGTATTGCTTATTAAATGCGTATAGTTTGGGACTAGACTACAAGTTCTATTTTCTGATACAAAAATAGAGGTAATTCGGTCACAATAAGTAAAGGTAATTAGGTAGGTCACAATAAGTAAAGGTAATTTGATAGGTCACAATAAGTAAAGGTAATTAGGTAGGTCACAGTAGGTAAAAGTAGTAAGTTCCCAATAAGTAAAGGTAATTATGTCACAATAAATAAAGGTAATTAGGTAGGTCTTAACAAGTAAAGGTAATAAGTTCACAATAAGTAAAGGTAATTAGGTAGCTCACAACATACATGCTGAAACTTGGGAAATACAGATGGAATATATCAATGTCATTTTCGAGGTCAACATCGAGATATGGTCTTGTAGCATCCTCTTGAGTAAAACATAGGACGTTTTTAGTTCTGACTTGTTACTCTAAATGGTGAGCTAATGAAGACGAAAAAGGACATTACTTTATGTAAACTATTACATTTGGCCTGGACACCAGCATTATAATTGATTTCCAATTCAAATTTCGAGTGATCTTGTACGTATTACTAGTAATAAAAGGTATCTCGGAATAATTCAACTAAAATTCAAACAAGACCACTTGCAACCTTGACCGGAGCATAACCAGGTTGACAAATGCAATGGTATCATCCCAACCTAGGATATTAATGTCACAGTGATGGATCGTAAAACGAAAATAATCATTTTAATAATCATATAGATAAACTGATCGAAAAGTCGCGAGATAACTGTCTTCCTTCAGATGTATCTTGATAATAAAAAGTTGTAAAAACCTGTTTTCGCTAATTTGTCATATTCGGTAATTTGTCACTGCGGTCATATTATACCGTAAAATAATATTGGGAATGATCACAATCTAAAATAACAAAACGTCTGCGGATCACATTCGTAATTGAATAAATGAAAGGTGTTCGAAGGTTGGTCGATTCCCGAAAGCAATAAGCTCTATATTATCGCGATATATCTCTTTAAATATGGTGATCATTTCCATATAATTGAGTCATTAAATCAAATATTTGTTTCCCAAATTAACTGTTTTTACAAGTATGGTGAGGTTAGGCTGACAAAAAAAGTATCTACAATGACACATCATTAGCTCGAAAAGGATACGAAAATATTGACAACCTTTTTCCTTAACATGTAAAAGAGAGATTATTGGTAGACTCAAGTCGACTGTCAATTAAAGGCATGATGTAAAAATCCTTACATTCGACAAATCAAGAAATTGACATACTAACATCTTATACAATCATCTGAACGGGTGCAGATCCAATCTTTATTAGAAAGAACCATGATGAACTGATGCCAACTGCGATTTGTCAGTTGTCTGTACGCTTGACTGATTGTTTATCGATTCCATTAGTTGGTTATAGGTTATTATTACCCAGTATAAAGGCAAATACCTCATAGCTCAATCAGCATGTAACATATGCAACAAAAGTACATGTATTTACAAAATAATATTCAACAGACATTTTTTAAACGCTAAGAATACAAAATAAACTAAGAAGTTAAAACTTGCATTTTAATTAGTCGATTAAATAGATATAAATGTATTAAGATGGGTAAGTAAAATAGCATTTAGGTTAATAACGTGATCTGAGATCGCTGTACAATGGTTAAATTAATAAGAAACATTAAACAGGGGCTCCCTTATTTTCATTTAATAATATATATATATTCTATAATCGGACGGCTAATCGAAAGTAGAGATATTCGAATGATTGGGACATTTACTAGTTGGTCTCACAAATTTCTTATAATTAGCGTAATTACGAAGGAAATTTTCCTCGTTCCGCCAGGTCAAGATACATCGTTAGGTCTCAAAATGTCATTCAAGTCTTAGTATCTTACTTTGATTACCCAGAGCTTGGTCACGTGAACAAACATGGAGTCTAGAAATAGCGTTTGGAATTGGAATAATTTCTTTGAATTACCCAAACTTTTATACGCCCACATACGATTTGAATGCGTGGAATATTGTCTAGAAACACCGATTAATCAATGTAAGCTGGAACTGACCCTAAACAATGCGAGCATGCATCTTTAATAACAAAGTCAAAATAGTCTTAGAATATAGTCTTACTTAGTCGTTCCATATATAAACAGTCTGATGGTTTTCTTCATTCGGGTCAAAGTAACCGAAGCCATGATAACTCTAGCCTCAAACACCGTTCAAGGATTAAACAAAGATGCAGTGGATTTATTGTCAAAAGACTCGATGCTTTTTTTCAAGTCGGGTCTTTCCTCCTGCTTCACAGACATAGTGAAATCTGGTTGAAATATCTCAAAATCAAAAACAACCAGCTACCATTTTACAATAAAACAAGAATGACAACAACAAAATTGCCAGTCTTTTAAAGAACAAATACATTTATTCCTTGGAGACATACAGCACCAGACAATTCTGAACAATCAGATTAAAATGTACGCAGAAAATCAAAGTAATTTAACTGGTTGTGCGCTCTTGGCGATTCTTACATAAAAAGATTTCCAACTGACTATATTGATTTGATTTAGTTTGTTTGAAATCTGTATAGTCCGATATACATAGAAACTGTTAATAATACTAAGTGAATTTTGAAGAACTGGCTGCGAGTTTGATTATTTGGAGTACAATAAATTTGAAGTTTCAGCTAATAATGACATCTTAGGCCTTTTTCAATATGCTTCAGTGACATAATATATAATCGAGGTTGCAGTTATCGAAATCCTTCTGTTGACATCATCGGAGAAAAAATTGGAAAGAAAAGAAGCACACAACTATAAATTTCGATCATATGGATCAGCCATCCATTAAAAATCTGAATTATGGCAAGGGCAAAACTCAAAATCTGTTTATTTGATATTAAGGCTAAGAAATAATGAAAATTTTAAAACGAAAATTCGCTTTAAAAACAACCCATCTATTTTGTTGGTTTAATCATGTTATCTATAAATAATTTAAATTGGTTGTTAACGTCGTGATTTATACGATTGTATAAGTGATGACAATCTAACTAGAAATCAGTGGTAATTTTTCTTTATGTCATTTAATTCATGTAATCCGAAAAGTTGAAGAATCTGATTACAAAAAAATCATTAAATTTCTATTTTGGACAAATAATACAAAATTAAAATCATTATTTCCCAGGGCTTTGAAGTTTTGATAGGGACTGTACAAGCCAATTGAATTCATCCTTCATTATTTATATGGTTTTCCTCAATCTTTACAAGAACAATCGTCCAAATGTCAAAAGGATTGGCAGACAGAATTCATGGAAATAAAAGTTTTTATCGTATAAATAACATATTGTTCATGTCTTTCTCGTTAAGACAGAGAATAAACTTCATTCCAATTGAAATTGAGATGGTTCAAGTATGTGTAGAAAAATTCTAGATACTTACACATAGGTAAAGCAACGTTCAAACTAAATGGATAGTATTGGAATAGGGAACCCATCTTTAAGAACGCAGGCCTGTAGGCGATTAAACGAAATGAAATTGAAATGGATCAAGTTAGTGTAAAAATGTTCAAAATACTTACAAATAGGTAAAGCAACGTTCAAACAAAATGGATAGAATTAAAATAGGGAACCCATCTTTAATGTACAGGGCACTATATTATCTGCTGTCTTGATATTAACATTCTTAACAATATCAGTTTCTAATTGATTATAGTAAAGATTGTGCAGGGAATATAGTCTTACTTAGTCGTTCCATATTTAAACAGTCTGATGGTTTTCTTCATTCGGGTCAAAGTAACCGAAGCCATGATAACTCTAGCCTCAAACACCGTTCAGGGATTAAACAAAGATGCAGTGGATTTATTGTCAAAAGACTCGATGCTTTTTTTCAAGTCGGGTCTTTCCTCCTGCTTCACAGACATAGTGAAATCTGGTTGAAATATCTCAAAATCAAAAACAACCAGCTACCATTTTACAATAAAACAAGAATGACAACAACAAAATTGCCAGTCTTTTAAAGAACAAATACATTTATTCCTTGGAGACATACTGCACCAGACAATTCTGAACAATCAGATTAAAATGTACGCAGAAAATCAAAGTAATTTAACTGGTTGTGCGCTCTTGGCGATTCTTACATAAAAAGATTTCCAACTGACTATATTGATTTGATTTAGTTTGTTTGAAATCTGTATAGTCCGATATACATAGAAACTGTTAATAATACTAAGTGAATTTTGAAGAACTGGCTGCGAGTTTGATTATTTGGAGTACAATAAATTTGAAGTTTCAGCTAATAATGACATCTTAGGCCTTTTTCAATATGCTTCAGTGACATAATATATAATCGAGGTTGCAGTTATCGAAATCCTTCTGTTGACATCATCGGAGAAAAAATTGGAAAGAAAAGAAGCACACAACTATAAATTTCGATCATATGGATCAGCCATCCATTAAAAATCTGAATTATGGCAAGGGCAAAACTCAAAATCTGTTTATTTGATATTAAGGCTAAGAAATAATGAAAATTTTAAAACAAAAATTCGCTTTAAAAACAACCCATCTATTTTGTTGGTTTAATCATGTAATCTATAAATAATTTAAATTGGTTGTTAACGTCGTGCTTTATACGATTGTATAAGTGATGACAATCTAACTAGAAATCAGTGGTAATTTTTCTTTATGTCATTTCATTTCATGTAATCCGAAAAGTTGAAGAATCTGATTACAAAAAAATCATTAAATTTCTATTTTGGACAAATAATACAAAATTAAAATCATTATTTCCCAGGGCTTTGAAGTTTTGATAGGGACTGTACAAGCCAATTGAATTCATCCTTCATTATTTATATGGTTTTCCTCAATCTTTACAAGAACAATCGTCCAAATGTCAAAAGGATTGGCAGACAGAATTCATGGAAATAAAAGTTTTTATCGTATAAATAACATATTGTTCATGTCTTTCTCGTTAAGACAGAGAATAAACTTCATTCCAATTGAAATTGAGATGGTTCAAGTATGTGTAGAAAAATTCTAGATACTTACACATAGGTAAAGCAACGTTCAAACTAAATGGATAGTATTGGAATAGGGAACCCATCTTTAAGAACGCAGGCCTGTAGGCGATTAAACGAAATGAAATTGAAATGGATCAAGTTAGTGTAAAAATGTTCAAAATACTTACAAATAGGTAAAGCAACGTTCAAACAAAATGGATAGAATTAAAATAGGGAACCCATCTTTAATGTACAGGGCACTATATTATCTGCTGTCTTGATATTAACATTCTTAACAATATCAGTTTCTAATTGATTATAGTAAAGATTGTGCAGGGAATATAGTCTTACTTAGTCGTTCCATATTTAAACAGTCTGATGGTTTTCTTCATTCGGGTCAAAGTAACCGAAGCCATGATAACTCTAGCCTCAAACACCGTTCAGGGATTAAACAAAGATGCAGTGGATTTATTGTCAAAAGACTCGATGCTTTTTTTCAAGTCGGGTCTTTCCTCCTGCTTCACAGACATAGTGAAATCTGGTTGAAATATCTCAAAATCAAAAACAACCAGCTACCATTTTACAATAAAACAAGAATGACAACAACAAAATTGCCAGTCTTTTAAAGAACAAATACATTTATTCCTTGGAGACATACAGCACCAGACAATTCTGAACAATCAGATTAAAATGTACGCAGAAAATCAAAGTAATTTAACTGGTTGTGCGCTCTTGGCGATTCTTACATAAAAAGATTTCCAACTGACTATATTGATTTGATTTAGTTTGTTTGAAATCTGTATAGTCCGATATACATAGAAACTGTTAATAATACTAAGTGAATTTTGAAGAACTGGCTGCGAGTTTGATTATTTGGAGTACAATAAATTTGAAGTTTCAGCTAATAATGACATCTTAGGCCTTTTTCAATATGCTTCAGTGACATAATATATAATCGAGGTTGCACTTATCGAAATCCTTCTGTTGACATCACGGAGAAAAAATTGGAAAGAAAAGAAGCACACAACTATAAATTTCGATCATATGGATCAGCCATCCATTAAAAATCTGAATTATGGCAAGGGCAAAACTCAAAATCTGTTTATTTGATATTAAGGCTAAGAAATATTCGCTTTAAAAACAACCCATCTATTTTGTTGGTTTAATCATGTAATCTATAAATAATTTAAATTGGTTGTTAACGTCGTGATTTATACGATTGTATAAGTGATGACAATCTAACTAGAAATCAGTGGTAATTTTTCTTTATGTCATTTCATTTCATGTAATCCGAAAAGTTGAAGAATCTGATTACAAAAAAATCATTAAATTTCTATTTTGGACAAATAATACAAAATTAAAATCATTATTTCCCAGGGCTTTGGAGTTTTGATAGGGACTGTACAAGCCAATTCAATTCATCCTTCATTATTTATATGGTTTTCCTCAATCTTTACAAGAACAATCGTCCAAATGTCAAAAGGATTGGCAGACAGAATTCATGGAAATAAAAGTTTTTATCCTATAAATAACATGTTGTTCATGTCTTTCTCGTTAAGACAGAGAATAAACTTCATTCCAGTTTAAATTAGCTTACACATTGAATATAACTTTTTATATATTTTCAGGTATGTTTACCCTGATAGTAATAGTATCAGATATAGAGAAGTCTATGACCATGTCACCAAACGTCGTGTTCGTTTACTTACTGGGTATCGGAGTGTTCAACAGTATCCTCAATCCTATTATTTACGCTTCTAAGATTAGTGTGTTTAGAAAGAAACTGCAAAGAATGTTTTGTGTAAGTCGTATTCAAGAACTGAAACGAAATTCAATCAGATCGTTGTCAAATGCCTTCAGATCGTCTGTCGCACATGTCAATAGAGGGTCCAACGCTTCTAACGAATCAGGGCGTTCGTATGGATCCACCCAAGATGAAACAAGGATCACAACGATGAGGGATGAAGACAATGGAAACCACATTATTTACGTTAAACCACAAGAAGAAACCGAAGCAAATGAACAGGAAATTAATAGAAGACTCTCTGATGTGCAGTGTTGAAATCCTTTAAACTTTCAATCTTCAACATCTGAACAGCTCGTAAGACTGTGGGTCTGTCCATGTGACTATTTTGATTGGCTATTTTGACTATTCATGATTGTTAAACGTGATTATTTTATTAGTCTATACAACATGACTATTTAAACTAACCAAAGTTACTATTTATGATAACCCTTTTTGACTACTTAGGATCACCCTAAGCGATTGTTAATGTTTACCCAATGGGATTAATTTGACCACTCGATGAGACTATTTATTATTACCCAACTGACTATTTGTGAGTATCCAACATGACTCTTTATGACTACCAAACTATTAATAATTATCAACTTCACTGTTAACGCATATACATAGAGGTCTTTCAGTTTCCTAGTAACGAAATCAGTGAAATTTCATTTGAGCGAGACTGAACTGTGCATATCCATATTACTATGTTATTAAATGTGATATACCTTTTCTAGAAGATTCAAAGTACTAAAGGTATTGGACTTCCTTAAACATATCTTAACTATTTGATATATTTATCATTACCCAACGTATGTGGTTTATCCTTATGTCCAATCTCAGCAAAGGTCGAGATCAACTTTCAGATTTTTCAACCTTGATTTCCCTTATCAGTGGTGCATGTGAGGCTAACGTGTAAAAAAGAATACGTGTGTTACAGATGTTAAAAATCACTGTACTGTTCTAAATCGCAACACTACATGGCGAAGACAGTCTTCAATAGCTCATTGTGTGCAGTAGCGGAAGGCGTAAAAATCAATTTCATTCCATTTTTCTAGAACACTTTTCAGAGTGGAGGCCAAAGGGGGGGGGGGGGGGCTTGGGGCTCACTGGAAAACGACAACAGGTTCAAAAAGACTGGAATAAATTAATGTAAACAAAGTTATACATTATATAAATCTTTATTATATCATTATAGGGCTAAATTATCAAGTTCATATCCCAATAAAAATATTATTATTATCATAATTATAATAGGAATGTTTGGGTCAAAGTTCACATGTCATTAAAACAAGTTAGATTTAATCATCGTTTGTTTTAATTAATTTAGATTTAGTTTTTAACAACTGTGTATATTTAACTTGAAGGGAAGACAGAGTCTGTTGTAAATTGGCTATGGTGACTGAAGTACTAACAGCATCTTTAAAACTCTGTTGACTTTTGCGTAAATTTTGTGGCACTAAAACTCCGAACCATTTTATAGGATCTACAGGAACTTCAGATTTACACGATTCCACACAGCCGATATTTTCTGGTTCTTGCTTTCTATTCCTTACAGAGCTTTCTACTTTTTTGGTGGCCTGAGCAGTCAGTGACTGTACTTGAAACATCTCAATTTGTTCTTTTTCATTGACGTCAACCTTCAACAAGGCCAACATAGAGTCATTGAACTGTGAAGTACCAACTGCTTTAACTCCCATGTTATACCGTGCTCTTGACAAGTTCAGAAACCCATCTTTCATATACTGATCTAAAATGGATCTTTCGGCATACAGTTGTTTTACGTTTGAGAAATATTCTACAAGCAATTGATCTAACTGGACACAAACTTCTTTAAGCTCCATCGAAATCTTAAATAATAAATAGAAACTTATGAATATGTTCGTATGTTTAGGAATCAAAGGGGTAGTAGAAAGTTTCCTAATCTTTATATGTGTGTCTCAGACACTGAAGGCATTTGAGACATTCCAATTTCCAGACAGACAAAAGTGGTTCATTCAATACCACGGAAACTAAAACATTTAAGTAATACAGGTAACAGGTTCAACAAACATTTGACGGAAAATAAGATAGAAACCAACTAAAGTCATAAATAGTACGATAGAAAAATATTTTAAATGACTGAAGTATGTACATGTAAATGGAATGCGATATAATGGATATACTAGAAACATAATACAAACGTATGTTCAGATGACAGAAGGCAAAAAAGTAACATATGCAGGCATGTCAAAGATAAAAAAATGAACCAGAAATATAAAAGATAGCTTGCCAGGCAAGGTAATATACGCCCACTGGCAGCATTGATTATGAATAAAACCTAGGCTTAGAAAATTATCGGATCATCATTAAATTTAATAGTGCACATCTTCAAAATGATATCAACACTCATACAAACAATCAAAAGAATACATAGAGAATTGTAGCCTGTAGAGTGAGCACGAGTTGCAACCTATAGGTTACAGAGTGAAAAAAGCAAAGTCAAACACGATATTTAACTAAAAAATTATCTGATCATCACGAAAATCAATAGGGATCATCTTCATAATGACACTGACCAACAAAATAAAAATCAAAAGAATCCATAAAGAATTGTAGCGTGTAGAGTGAGCAAGAGTTGCACCCTATAGCTAATGAAGTGAAAATGTTAAGTCAGATGCGGTATTTCGGTGAAAAATTATCCGATCATCACGAAAATCAATAGGGATCATCTTCATAATGACACTGACCCACAAAATAAAAATCAAAAGAATCCATAGAGAATTGTAGCCTGTAGAAAGAGCACAAGTTGCACCCTTTGGGTAATGAAGTGAAAAAAGCTAAGTCAGACATGATATTTCTGTGAAAAATTATCCGATCTCTAAAATCAATAGGGATCATCTTCATAATGACACTAACCCACAGAATAAATTTCAAAAGAATCCATAAAGAATTGTTGCCTGTAGAGTGAGCACGAGTTTCACACTATGGGTAATGGAGTGAAAAACGCTAAGTCAGATGCGATATTTCGGTGAAAAATTATCCGATCATCACGAAAATCAATAGGGATCATCTTCATAATGACACTGACCCACAAAATAAAAATCAAAAGAATCCATAGAGAATTGTAGCCTGTAGAAAGAGCACAAGTTGCACCCTTTGGGTAATGAAGTGAAAAAAGCTAAGTCAGACATGATATTTCTGTGAAAAATTATCCGATCTCTAAAATCAATAGGGATCATCTTCATAATGACACTAACCCACAGAATAAATTTCAAAAGAATCCATAAAGAATTGTTGCCTGTAGAGTGAGCACGAGTTTCACACTATGGGTAATGGAGTGAAAAACGCTAAGTCAGATGCGATATTTCGGTGAAAAATTATCCGATCATCACGAAAATCAATAGGGATCATCTTCATAATGACACTGACCCACAAAATAAAAATCAAAAGAATCCATAAAGAATTGTTGCCTGTAGAGTGAGCACGAGCTGCACCCTATAGCTAATGAAGTGAAAAAAACTAAGTCAGTGGGCGTATAAAAGCTAAGGATTCTAGAGAATTGATATAGGCTACTCAGTTTTCTATCATAAAGGGCATACATTAAAATATAAATATTTAGCGACACAGGCTGAAAATAGGTAGGTGACTCAATATAAACAAAAGAATGCCGAATAGTCTATATTAAATAATCCATTTATAATTTAATAGTGATGTATCAGATAAATAGGTTGGAGGTAGATTTTAAACCAATTTTGCATTGTGAGTGGCATTGAGAATAACACGTATAACCAAAATCCTGTTTTGGATAAGGGTTGTCACATTTGATTTGAGCTGTTCTGAAAGCAGAATCGAATCAACAACAACATAAAAAACATAACTTTGTTATTATGATAACTTATTAACTAAATAGCCTACACAATCAAAAATAACTTGATAACTAAATACACAATCAAAAATAACTTGATAACTAAATACACAATCAAAATTCAAACACAATGCAAGTTAAAAATAGCTAAGGATAAATTGAAACAAAATCTTACAAAATAAAAAGTTAAAGTAGAACAAAAAGAAAGCATTGACTCATGACATTCTGACAATGACGTAGCATAATATTAGTTGTGGTCTGAGCCGTTACGAATAGAACACAATAAATTATCAACTCCTCCCTTGCCACCTAGATCATTTACTCATGGTACCATTATTGAACCTCTTGAAAATATCCCAAATAATCACAGACACTCACCTTTAATGTCAACTTTTGTTATAATAGATCAATAATTAAACAAATTGCATCTATTTTAAGTAAATTTATTATTCAGAATGTAAACAAACATGGAGTTACCTCCCTTAACTTACCAAAATTCTGATTTTACATTTAACCTAAAACGTAACAATGGACATTTTTTTTAGATAAACCACTAGAGCAGACTACATCAATTTTTTTTATCTAGATCTGTTTTTTTATTTGGTACGGTACATCAAAATAAAATTACATATCAAATGATAAAATATTCGTTTCCTAGACTAGTTGAGTGAAATCTGTACGTATAAGATGTTTACATTTTTCAAGAAAACATAACAAAAAATCTATATTTTTTTAAATTAGCAAAATCAATGATGGATATTTCACTGGATGGGTCTACTCCTGTAAACATTTTAGAACTCCCAGAGGAGCTGGTTGAGTATATTCTAGGTTTGATATCTCCTTATCAGGACCTGAAAAATGCATCTTTGGTTTGTAAGCAGTGGAATCGACTTGTGAAAGGTTGGTTTCAAACATTCTGCTTCTTTTTACTCATATATATAGGCTAATATATTAATTTTTGGATTTTCAAAATCTTACAATTGTCTTGAAGACAATTATTGTTTCTATTTACAATTACAAGAGTAAGTTCACCATATGGTAATGTTTAAATGGTATTCTACTTTTGATCAGCCTACCCTACTTGTCATTAATATTGATTTGACCTAAAAATTATTAAAAAAAACGCTAAAATATTTGAAAAATGCGCAAATTTGAAGCATGGACTATGCTTAAGATGATTTGATTTTATTTCAATGTCTTGAATATTTACAAAATGAATTGACTGCTTAAATTTCAGGTGTCACAACAAAGATTATTCGAAGTTTTAATTTGGCAACACAGTCAGGAAAGATCAAATGGACAGCTATAAAGGCGGATGCTATTCAGACAATATCTAAAAGATATTCACATTGTGCTTGTTATTTTAATAAATCTTTGTATGTGTGTAGTGGTTGTACTGTTACCAATACAACATTTAATGACATCTGGAGGTTTGATTTGACTACTAGACAATGGGTTAGACCATTAGCAGTAGGTATGTATTAAAGGCTTTATTTTGACTCTGACATAATTTGTTTTCCACTCAACAGGGGAATTCTGGTCATACCCTCAAACCTGATACGAGATATCAGATACCAGATATCAGATATATTTTACCTTTTTTTGTGAGAACCCTCGAATCTAGCGAAAACTTTCTGGTCTAACTCTGGCATAATCGCCTGTCACCACGGTTAGAAAGGGAACAGTTTATGTTTGAAATGAAACGACCAGGAAAAGACCAATGAAAACGTGAACCGACCTGGAACTCAGCTGCAAATCAACAGGGAACGACCTCAAACTATTTTGCAATGAATTCTTAGCATGCTTATCAACCTGAAAACTCATCAGTCATTTTTTTTTTTTAAAATGTGCTTTTAAAAAATCATCTAAAAATTAAAGTGGCACTTTTTTAAAATATAAATTTTTAAATATCCTCATGCCAGTATTCATATGTTTCCACTGTTTAAACATACATTAAAGCTCGTTTTGAAGTTGTTTAGGGGAATATGATTGCGTTCATAATTGCTTGCTACCAGTAAAATTTTATGATGAAATTTGTTGACCTTTTACAAACTTAATGAATTCCATTTAAATTTGACGTAACCAATGTAACAATTTTGTTTAATTTGTTATACATCAGACTGAATTAGATTATGTGCGTTATATCACAGTTAAATTGCACTCAGTTGGGAAATATTGTGAACTTCTTCCAAATGCACATTTAAAAAAAATGATTGATGAGTTTACGGCATTTAACAATCTATTAACTATTTCAAACATAAGCTGTACCATTACTAACCATGGTGACAGGTGATATACCAGAAAGTTTCGCTAAATTTTTTTTAGTAATATTGTTACTATAAATAACTGATATCTCATATCTGATATCTTGTATCAGGTTTAAGGGTATGCCAGAATTATGCTTTTTTTTTAAACAAAGGTGAAAATCAGGACCAATTTTAAAGACCAATTATGGAGGATTAAGTCTTAGGATAGTGGAAATGATATGAAATAAATAGGGCTTTACTTTATACTCTTTTGAACCTTATTGGCTAGTGAAGGAAACGTCATGCATTGTGCCAGTACAGGTTTATAAGCCTACTCTCTTTGCCATTTCAAACTTTCAAGGGATCTTTAACTTGTTCAGCCTGTAGCATATAGGGCCTCGGATTATTGTCTTTGGATAGTGGAGATAATTATGTGGATGGATTAAAAAGAATAGCTGATGATGCAGAAAATTGTTGTTGAATATAAGCACTTTTGGAATAACAATTTTTTTTGTTTACAGGAGCCTATCCATCTCCTAAAGGTTGTGCTTCCATGGTCGTATATAAAGATAATTTAGTTTTATATGGTGGATGGAGTCACCCCACTCCTTATCCTTTACATCAGGTTCTATTTCTTTACTTTTGAATATATTTAACTTGAAGTACTGTGTGTCAGTATAAATTACCTAGGTGTTATCATTCTCTGTGTAGCACATCCCAAACTATTCATATTTCATGATATGTCTTGTAAGAGGGTCTGATATAAGTGTTTTTACATGATATTCAAACTGGTCTCTTTGAGACTTAAAGAAATCCATCTTAATTAATCTCTTAATTTTGTTAACTGTTTTTCAGACATCTAAATTTTTCTCTGAGTTAGATATGTTTAACCCAGAAACCAATCGTTGGACCCATATATGTTGTATGTCCCCCACTCCCCCACCCATGGCAGGGCATTCAGCTTCTATAATTGGTAATTACATGGTTGTCTTTGGTGGCTCCATGGCTCCTGGAGTAGGGTGAGTATTTGAATCGTGTTTTTCAAAAAATGTTTGTATGTCATATTGTTTATGTATTTTATTTTACACTAGTGATGATGTTTATATATTGTATTTTTTATGTATTTTATTTTACAGATGTAATGATGTTTATATATTGTATTGTTTATGTATTTTGATACGTCCACATGAATATGTGGTGATTCCAAAGATTCATTTGACACATTGTCATTAATCTAACTGCCTTCCACCATTTGTAATTTAGTTCTTCCCCTGAAGAAGTCCAAACTTTTTGACGAAACGTTGGGTATTAAAGGATGGTAATTGATGTCAATTTTACTATTTAATTCACATGAATATGTGGACGTATATTGTCGTCGCCCATGTCCATCGGTCTGTCGGTCCGTCCGTTGTAGACAGAATAGAAAGTACAATTTTCAATGGATTTTAATGAAACTTGGTGTGAGCATTGGAATTGATAAGACGGCAGTCAAGTTTGAATTTGAAGATTTTTTCGATGGATGGTTTTTGAGTTATTGCCCTTGAGTCAAGGGCCTTAGCTTAGTTAAATCACATCAAAATTTATTGCTAATGCAATTGAAGCTACAATTTTCAATGGATTTGAATAAAACTTAATATGATCATTGGTATTGATGGTCATGTTCAAATTTGACGATTTTTTGAGTAATTGCCCTTGACTTAGTAAAATTGCGTCAAAATTTATTGTGGGTGCAATAAGAGCTACAATTTTCAATGGATTTTGATGAAACTTAGTGTGAGCATTGGAATTGATAAGACGGCAGTCAAGTTAGAATTTGATGAGTAATTGCCCTTGACTAAGTAAAATTGTGTAAATAATTTATTGTGGGTGCAATAGAGGCTACAATTTTCAATGGATTTTGATGAAACTTGGTTTGAGCATTGGACTTGATAAGACAGAGATCAAGTTCGAATTTCACAATTTTTTTGATGAACAGTTTCTGAGCTATTCCCCTTGACTTAGTAAAATCTTGTCAAAATGTTATTGTTGATGCAATAAAACCTACTACTATTTTCTAAGGTTTTTGATGAAACTTGGTGTGAACATTGGAATTGATTAGACCTCAGTCAAGTTTGAATTTGACAATTTTTCAATGAACGATTTTGAGATATTACCCTTGACTCAGTAAAATCACATCAAAATTCTATTAGTAGCTTCAATTTTCAAAGGATTCAAAGTTTTCAAAGGAACTTGGTGTAAGGATTAGAATTGATAAGACAGTAGTCATGTTTGAATTTGATGATTTTTCAAATGAAAAGTTTTTTGAGTTATTGCCCTTGACTTAGTAAATTTGCGTCATTAATATTTCGTGGATGCAAAAGAAGCTAAAATTTTTCAAAGCATTTTGATGAAATTTGGTGTGAGCATTGGCATTGAAAAAATACTCAATAGATGTTTTTAGAGTTATTGCTCAATTTATTATTCAAATTCAATGCTGCAAGTGGGCGTATGTTACCTTGCCTGGCAAGCTATCTTATTTTACAGATGTAATGATGTTTATATATCATATTGTTTTTGTATTTTATTTTACAGTAGTGACTAGTGATGATGTTTTTTATACGCCCACATGAAATGGGGGGCGTATATTGTCGTCACCCACATCCGTCCGTCCGTCCGTCCGTCCGTCCGTCCGTCCGTCCACAATTGCTCGTAAACACTCTACACGGTGTAATTCTTGAAGGATTTAGATGAAACTTAATATGAGTGTTTATGATCACGCAAGGATGAACCCTATTGAAAATCAGCGAAATCGGAAAAAAATTAGTATGAGTTCGTGCCCTTGTTCTTGAATGGCTCGTAAACATTCTACAACCTGCAATTCTTGACCGATTTTGATGAAACTTGGTGTGAGAGTATGTTATAACTCAAGGATAAACCCTATCGAAAATCAGCGAAATCGAAAAACATTTAGTATGAGTTATTGCCCTTGTTCTTGAAAACGCGTTCAATTTTAGCTTGTAAACACTCTTGAGAGAACAATTTTTAATGGATTTTAATGAAACTTGGCCTGAGTATTTGTTATCACCCAAGGATGAAGCCTATTGGAAACCAGTCAAATCGAAAAAAAATTAATATCAGTTATTGCCCTTGTTTTTGAAAACGCGTTCAATTTTTAGCTTTTAAACACTCTACAAAGCACAGTTATTGACCGATTTTGACGAAACTTGCTGAAATTGTTTAGTATCACCCAAGAATGAACCCTTTTGAAAATAGCACATATCGAAATATATTTAATAGGAATTATTGCCCTTGTTCTATAAAATGTGTTGGATTTTTGCCTTGTAAACACTCTACAAGTCACAATTCTTGAGCGATTTTGACATAACTTGGCATGAGTAATTGTAATCACCTAAGGATGAACCCTATTGAAATTCAGTTGAATCGAAAAATATTTAGTATCAATTATTGCCCTTGTGTTTGAAAACGCGTTCAATTTTAGCTTGTAAACACTCTAGAAAGAACAATTCTTAATGGATTTTGATAAAACTTGGCTAGAGTATTTGTTTTTACCCAAGGATGAACCTTTTTGAAAATCAAATAAATCGAAATATATTTAGTGTCAGTTATTGCCCTTGTGTTTGAAAACGGGGTTAACTTTTTGGCTAATAAACACTCTAGAAGGTACAATTCATGACCAATGTTGACAAAACTCACTGAAATTGTTGGATATCGCAAGGGATGAGCCTAATTGAAAATTAAAAATATCAAAATATATCTAATATGAATTATTGCCCTTGTTCTTTTAAACGCGTTCGATTTTTGTCTCGTAAACACTCTACATGAAACAATTCTTGATGGATTTTGATGAAACTTGGTGTGAGAGTGTGTTATAACTCAAGGATGAACCCTATTGAAAATCAGCGAAATCGAAAAAAAATTTAGTATGAGTTACTGCCCTTGTTCTTGAAAACGCATTCAATTTTAGCTTGTAAACATTCTAGAAAGAACTATTCTTAATGGATTTTGATTAACTTTGGCTTGAGTATTTGTTTTTACCCAAGGATGAACCCTATTATAAATCAAATAAATAGAAATATTTAGTGTCAGTTATAGCCCTTGTTCTTGTAAACGCGTTCAATTTTAGCTTGTAAACACTCTAGAAAGAACAATTTTTAATGGATTTTGATGTAACTTGGCTGTGTTATTTATTGTCTCCCAAGGATGAAGCCTATTGAAAATCGAAAAATATTTAGTACAAGTGATTGACCTTGTTTTTGAAAATGCTTTAACTCGTAAACACTCTAGAAAGAACAATTTTGAATGGATTTTGATGAAACTTGGCTTTAGTATTTGTTTTCTCACAAGGATAAACCCTATTGAAAATCAGATAAATCGAAAAATATTTAGTGTCAGTTATTGCGCCTGTTTTCAAAAACGCTTTCAACTTTTGGCTTGTGAACACTCTAAAAATTCCTTTTTGACAAAATTCGCTGAAATTGTTTAATATCAACCAAGAATGAGCCTTATTAAGAATTAAAAATATCAAAATATTATTAAGGGTGAACCCTATTGCAAATCATAAAGATACCGAAAAATATTTAATGAGTTGTTATTAGGTACAATTCTTGACAGTTTTTAATGAAACTAGAGACCCTAGAAAAAAATAGGTTGGAAGGTTGAATATTTCATTCCACTTATTGTAACCTTACTGAAAAGTTTTTATTTGAAATAAATGCTGCCAGTGGGCGTATATTACCTTGCCTGGCAAGCTATCTTGTATTGTATTGTTCATGTATTTTATTTTACAGTAGTGATGATGTTTATGTATTGTATTGTTTATGTATTTTATTTTACAGTAGTGATGATGTTTATGTATTGTATTGTTTATGTATTTTATTTTACAGTAGTGATGATGTTTATGTATTGTATTGTTTATGTATTTTATTTTACAGTAGTGATGATGTTTATATATCATATTGTTTATGTATTTTATTTTACAGTAGTGATGATGTTTATATATTGTATTGTTTATGTATTTTATTTTACAGATGTAATGATGTTTGTATATCATATTTTTTATGTATTTTATTTTACAGTAGTGATGATGTTTCTGTATTGTATTGTTTATGTATTTTATTTTACAGTAGTGATGATGTTTATGCACTGTATGGTTTATGTATTTTATTTTACAGATGTAATGATGTTTATGTATTTTATTTAACAGTAGTAATGATGTTTGTATATCATATTTTTTATGTATTTTATTTTACAGTAGTGATGATGTTTCTGTATTGTATTGTTTATGTATTTTATTTCACAGAAGTGATGATGTTTATGTATTGTATTGTTTATGTATTTTATTTTACAGTAGTGATGATGTTTATGCACTGTATGGTTTATGTATTTTATTTTACAGATGTAATGATGTTTATATATCATATTGTTTATGTATTTTATTTTACAGTAGTGATGATGATTCTGTTTTATTGTTTATGTATTTTATTTTACAGAAGTGATGATGTTTATGTATTGTATTGTTTATGTATTTTATTTTACAGTAGTGATGATGTTTATGCACTGTATTGTTTATGTATTTTATTTTACAGATGTAATGATGATACATATGTTTATGTATTTTATTTTACAGTAGTGATGATGTTTATGTATTCATATTATTTATGTATTTTATTTTACAGTAGTGATGATGTTTTTGTATTGTATTGTTCATGTATTTTATTTTACAGTAGTGATGATGTTTATGTATTGTATTGTTTATGTATTTTATTTTACAGTAGTGTGAATGTATTGTATTTTTATGTATTTTATTTTACAGTAGTGATGATGTTTATGTATCATATTGTTTATGTATTTTATTTTACAGTAGTGATGATGTTTATATATCATATTGTTTATGTATTTTATTTTACAGTAGTGATGATGTTTATGTATTGTATTGTTTATGTATTTTATTTTACAGATGTAATGATGTTTGTATATCATATTTTTTTATGTATTTTATTTTACAGTAGTGATGATGTTTTTATTTTATGTTTTTATTTTTTTTTCATTGTATTTTTATTATTTATTTTCAGAAGTGATGATGTTTATGTATTGTATTGTTTATGTATTTTATTTTACAGATGTAATGATGTTTATGTATTTTATTGAACAGTAGTAATGATGTTTGTATTCATATTTTTTATGTATTTTATTTTACAGTAGTGATGATGTTTATGTATTGTATTGTTTATGTATTTTATTTTACAGTAGTAATGATGTTTATATATCATATTGTTTATGTATTTTATTTTACAGTAGTGATGATGTTTATGTATTGTATTGTTTATGTATTTTATTTTACAGTAGTGATGATGTTTAGTATTCATATTGTTTATGTATTTTATTTTACAGTAGTGATGATGTTTATGTATTGTATTGTTTATGTATTTTATTTTACAGTAGTGATGATGTTTATGTATTGTATTGTTTATGTATTTTATTTTACAGTAGTGATGATGTTTATATATCATATTGTTTATGTATTTTATTTTACAGTAGTGATGATGTTTATGTACTGTATGGTTTATGTATTTTATTTTACAGAGTAATGATGTTTGTATATCATATTTTTTATGTATTTTATTTTACAGTAGTGATGATGTTTATGTATTGTATTGTTTATGTATTTTATTTTACAGTAGTGATGATGTTTATGTATTGTATTGTTTATGTATTTTATTTTACAGTAGTGATGATGTTTATGCACTGTATGGTTTATGTTTTTTATTTTACAGATGTAATGATGTTTATGTATTTTATTTAACAGTAGTAATGATGTTTGTATATCATATTTTTGATGTATTTTATTTTACAGTAGTAATAATGTTTGTAAATTATATTTGTACAGAAGTAATGATGTTTATATGTTACAATTTGTAGATGTATTGATGATTATAAATTAGAGTTTGCAGAAGTAATGATGTTTATAATTATATTTTGCAGAAGTAATGATGTTTATATATTTGATTTTATTGAGTATGTTTGGAGAAAGGAAGTTACAGTGGGTGCCAAGCCTAGTCCAAGATATGGTCAATCTCAGGTCTTTATATTGAATTTATTACTGTATATTATTTTATTAGATTTTTGTATTTTAAGTCTCCTAGAAAACTTATCCTGTGGTATAGAATGGCGTATTTAATTGTATTCTAGTTAATTATTCTAAAACAAAAAACCTGCATTGGCAGTAAAGTTAACAATACGCCAATACTAGACAGACTTAAAAAGATGAACAGCTTACCAACAACAAAAACAATTATTTGCCAATTATAATAATGATGTAAACTTGCTTCTAGGTTACATTAGACATCAATCATATTTTAATATTAGGAGGATGTGGAGGAGCAAATCAGGTGAGTGGGTTACATGGTCAAGTTTATTGCATTGACACGAAACATTTTGTTTCAAATGCACAAACCTAGCATTCAATGTATCTTATCACTGCTAACAGATACAACTCTTATAGGCCACTTTATTCTTTAACCATTAGTTTTAAACTGGTCTGCTATTTTGTCCTGACCTTCATCTTCAAAGAACAGGTTTGAGCTATTGTCATCATGGCATTTGATTGTACGAAATTCCACGTCAAAGTAGAGTAACATCATTGGGGTTCTCAATCAAAAACGCTACATTACATCTAACTATTTTCTGTGATGAGAGATTTAGGCACTACCTCTTGTTAATGTAGCCATTGTAAGGTTTACTTTAGCATTTGAGTCTAAATCCAAAGATTTTATTCAAATTGAGCTCCACTAAATCAAATATCAGTGTCTGTTGTGATTGGACCTGTCAAGAAGACCTGATCTCACACTGTGATTAGGATCTTTCAACTTGGCAGCATCTCTTCCAGAGAGTCCTTAGGCAGCATCTCTTCCAGAGAGGCCATAGGCAGCAACTCTTCCAGAGAGTCCATAGGCAGCATCTCTTCCAGAGAGTCCATAGGCAGCATCTCTTCCAGAGAGTCCATAGGCAGCATCTCTTCCAGAGAGTCCATAGGCAGCATCTCTTCCAGAGAGTCCATAAGCAATATCTCTTCCAGAGAGTCCATAGGCAGCATCTCTTCCAGAGGGTCCATAGGCAGCCTCTTCCAGAGAGTCCTTAGGCAGCATCTCTTCCAGAGAGTCCTTAGGCAGCATCTCTTCCAGAGAGTCCATAATCCATGTCTTTTCCTAACTCAAAATGTTTTCTTTCTGTAGATATTATCAGATGTATGGTTATTGATACTTACTGAGGATCAAGCTAAATGGCAAGAGATCAAGTTGGAAAATATGGAATATGCAGCCCCTCAACTCTGGTGTCATCCGGCATGTATGGTACGTTGAAAATATTAAGCTTTGATTAAAACTACTGCTACAAAAGCAACAAGCAATCAAAGGGTGTTTGACTTAAAATTGTAATATTGCAGATCAAATTGTAAGCCTTAATGATGAAGCTTAATTGTGTAATTTTTATTTATCATTGTGGTTTCAATCAAGTAGTAATTTACTACTACGTATTCAATGCTGCAAATTGGAATTTTACTTCACTGACATAAGCTAAGAGAAAACTCGTGAAATTAAACTTAAAATACTTTTTGTAGTCTTGATCCAATTTTCATTAAATATGCATTTCCTCCCCTGAATATGTTTCTGAATATTTTTGATTTTCCAATTAAAGATAGAGCATTCGCTTGGTTTCTTAGTTGTTATATTATTTTATTTCATTCTTAATTATTTTATATGCTGATAATAAGGGTATTCAGAAACTTTATATCATTGAATCAAATGAGATAGACAAGGAAGAAGTAATTATATTTCACATGTCATCAGATTTAACCCTTCTAGTGAAATTTGAACTGATGCCACAATTTTTTTTTTGACATTACCAAACAAAACAATGAACCACAAAATATTAGTGAATAAAAGAATATTAGAAAATTTTCGTTCCATTCTAAAATATGCTTTTTACTTTATCATTAAAGGTAGATAAGTGTATGGTAGTGATAAGTAAATCGGCAAAGCCCTCTTCCCCACCTTCACCAAAACCCTTACCACTTCGACCAGTGGCACCCCCCAGACCTAGCTATTATAATCCGTTACTTCATGAACCATCGCCTCCTACTCGCTTCCACCAAGAACCTGATGACAGTTCTAGTGATGACAGTGCTTCTGAGGATCTAAATCTCAATGTCAGTAATGATGGTTTCGTTCATCCAGGAGAAGTGAGCTCACTGGGAACAGTAAGTGTGCGAGCTGGTTTACCATCAGTTAAACCCAATGCCATGTCAAACAGACAAAAGCAGTTAGACACTTTAAGAAAATATGAAGAGCGATTCAGAGCATCTGCATCAAAACCATGTCCAAAACTGACTGTGCAAGAGAAACCTTGTGCAACTCGTGTTTCACCAATGTTTCTTCATGTGTTAGATATTCAAAATGTGATATCCTCAGGAACAGCTACTTGGAAACCCTATCATGAAGTGGTAACGACTGATACACCAGAAGAGACTGTGTTTTTCAGTCTAGTTCAGGGCCGTGGGGAACTGATCATGTTTGGAGGAATTGAGAAGGACATAAGTTCCATGCAGAGAGGCAAAACAATAGAGTCTCTGTCAGTTAGTAACACTGTTCACATCGTAAGTGCCAAAGATTTCAAATTAGGTTGATAGATGATGGATTGTGAATTGATTTAGGAGAATTTCTAGAGGGATGAAATTTAACTTCTTAATCATAATTCTGTCAGGAAATAAACTGCTATATCTAATCAAAATGGGAAATGAAACCTCAATTATTGCATTTTATTGGATTGGAAAATGTAATTTGCTGATATACTTTTGTCAAGATAACTTTTAGAAATTAGCTTACTTATCTATATTATACATATATATGTATATCCTTTTCATAAACTATTCATTTTTAAGACTGACAAATTGAATTGATGACTGTCATGTAAGCAATCTTTGTTTCTGAGATTACTTGCTCTATGGGAGAAGTATGCTTTGCTTTTTTACATTTCAACTTTATTAATATTACAAACACAAAATGATATGGAATAATCACATTTCTTTAATAAGGTCCCATAACATGTAACTGTTTCAACACAGTTTAACACCTACAAATTGTTTTTGAAACGATATGTGTTTTGTAACCTTATTAAAGAAGTGAGCTTGTATCATAATAACGTCTTCTGTTTTTAATTTTTCCACGTTATTTATATGTTATACCTATTTATATTGACACTGTTAACGGTTTAAACACCATGAAATTCTTTTTTAAATAACTATGACCTCCAGTAAGGCACATGGCCGATTGCTTTATTTGTTGGAAGAATAAAAAATGCAGTTGCACAATGGTGAATACTAGACTATGACCAACCGGCAAAATGGACTACTTATTATTGTCGTGAAATAGTAAATAAAACTTTTGACTATTTTCTGACTTTATTTTTGTGGCCCTGGCCCCTTCAAAGTCAAAAGTCAACAAACTAGATGTAGAGCAATAAGCTATTTACCCATTAACCCATTGATATATTACATGTAGTTTCAACTTGTCTTGAGATCTTATTAATTCAAGTTGAAGAATCGACCAATTAATGTGTCACCGTTTTCAGCAAACAAGCCCTTAAGTAACATATTTCGAAAACTATTCAACTACACTCGATTGTCAACTAACACTCTTGTAACAGTTGTGCAATGGTAATTTTGCGAACATTTTTGAGACAAGAATATGATTAAATAATTGCCATTAAATCCCCCCAAAAAATATCTTACCAATATCATTATGATATTCATTAAACATAGACAATAAGGTTCAAGCAGTTTGGTATATCCAGCAACTTAATCAAAGGTGCGTGGTGAAAATATATTAATCAAAGAAAATTAGATTTATGTGATATGTCCAGAATATTTTAGCCGACAAATTATTTCAAGCCTATAGAAACTAGTCGGTCTGGTTTTCTATCTTGTAAAATATTTCAAAAAAAGTTTAAAAGAGTGTTATATTTTTAAACCATTGATCACAGATGCTTGTAACTGTCTTTCTCGCTCACATGGATTCGATAAGGTTTTAATTGCCAGTCAAATTTCAAAGTGTTTTTGAAACAATAGAATTTCGATTAAAAATATTTTGATCCTTATTACTTATTTCGATGATTAGACGCTTTGATATGTAATGAAGCTATTTTAAAGGCAAAAAGAAAGATGAAAGGCAAGTGGTACGATGGGTTTACTTACAATATTTAACTCGTATTGTTTAATATAGAATGAGCTTGAAATGGTCCTAACATATTGGCTGATACCATAATGTTATTGCATCTCGATCTTTTCATCCATGTTACAATTTGTTATGTTAGGCCCCACTCGACGACACAAAAGTCACACCATTAAAAAGGTGTTTAATAAGGTAATATAGTGCAAGCTTAATACATTTCTCTTATCAGAATGGCCAAGACAAACATTTAATCGTGCTATTTGAAATAGATGTATGTTTAACTTTTATTTTATCATACCTTGTTATTTCACGTGTAGATATTATTATAGTCTCGCGTGTAATGGTCTTTCTGGTTTCTTAACTCAGGCATCTGTTAAAGCAGCCATTCCAGACAGATAAAACATTTTCCATACGAGTAATGTGTAAAAAGCATATTTATTCCCATTTTCGCAATTTTTATACGCCCACATGAATGGTTATTGGTTATTTTTGAAAACGAATTTAATTTTAGCTCATAAAAATATATATAAAACAAAATGTTAATGGTTTTTGATGAAACTTGGCATGAGTATTTGTAATCACCCTAGAATGAATCCTATTGAAAAGCAGATAAATCGAAAAATATTTAAAATTAGTATTACCCAAGGATGAACCCTATTAAAATTAAAAATACAGAAAACAGTTTATAAGAATAAATGCCCTTGTTCAACGTGTTTCAATTTTCAACTTACTGAAATTGTTTATTATTAACCCTATTGAAAATCAAAAAATGTCAAGGGCAATAACTCAAAAACCGCAAGGGCAATAACTCAAAAATAGTCAAATTCGAACTTGACCTCCGTCTTATTAATGCTTATGCTCACACCAAGTTTCATCAAAAACTATTGAAAATTGTAGCTTCTATTGTATTTAAAACAAATAACGAGGCAAGGGCAATAACTCAACATATTCATGTGTGCGTATAAGAAGGAAGGTATTTATTTTACAAGAGGATTATGATTATACGCCCTATGCAGTCAGACATACAACTCATTAAACCAAATTCATATAGAAAGCACAAGACAACAAAATAACAACAAAACCTAATTTAAGATAAACCACGAGAAATGGACGCCCTATTGTTAAATCGCTGTAACCTGCGGTCAGCCATTACAAATGTGGTTTACCCTGGACATACCATAGCCATTATAGATCCCGACATTTGACACTTGATTTCTACCAATAATGTGTTTTCTTATCGCTTGGAATACTGTAATTTAGAATGGTTCAATGCATTGTGATAAAGAACAATAAATGAAAGGACACTAGTAAAGTTCATATAAATACACGTATAACATTCTCACTGAATTCCACCTAAGATTAGTCTGGCGCCGTTTAATCATATTTTAATAGTTTATTTTTGAACAAATTCTTAAGACGAATTATCGATAGGAAATCATTTTCTGCTTCATCGCCATTTTGAAATAGGAGACACCATATTGAATAAAAATGAATGTCATTTTCTTAAATGTTCACGGCATCTGCTAAGTAAAAGACTTATCCTTTCTGCTCTTTTCATCTCTTCGTTACGAACTTTTGGCTAAAGGAAATTATCATGTTGATATTGCGATAAAGTTCGACGAAGCATCTAGTTCTCTTGAAGAAAAGGCACTGACGTCTTGATAATTGAACATTGGGACAGTGTTTGTCTATACTATTTCATATACGTGTCAATAAATAATAGGTTGTGCAAATATACAAAACGTATCACAGAATTGCAGTCAAATATTTAAAAAAAAAACGTAGACACAATTTCAAAAAAACTCAAAAAGGCTAAACGTAATATACCATTTCAGTCAGGAGCAGAAATTCAAAACGTAGAATACAATTCAGTCAGGTGCAAAACGGTAACAATGTAAAACAAAATTTCAGTCAGATACAGAGAAAAAACTGAAGACACAATATCAAAGATTGAAAAAGAAACATGAAATAGAATTTCAATCACGTTCAAAAAGGCAATACGTAACAGAGAATTCAGCCATTTAAACAAGGCCCAAACATAAAACAATTTTAGTAATGAAGAGTACAACTCAATTTCAGTCAGGGGAAGAGTATATTTTGATTTAAGATGCAGTAATGTAACACATAAGCACAATTTCAGTCAAATGTGGAAATGCAAAACGAAATTCAGTCTACTGAAAAAATGCAAACGCAATAGTTGATCTTATGTGCATAGAGGCCTTACGTCGCCGCCACTGTTTTATCGGTTGTCTATAGTCTCTAAGCTGTTGAGGGGATAACTTGCTATTATATAGCTCATAACAAGGTTACATTTTTAAACGAGATCTGAGAAGGAAAAAAAAAGATTTTTTTCGATATCAAACGATTCTTTAATCGCCATTTAATTTAATCCCCTAAACCGTTTAAAGAAATCCAAATACATAAAACTTAACTTTGTCTTTAATCTTTTCACAGAGCAATTTTATATTCAATACAATTAACTCTATGTGATCTTTGTGTATTATTCAGGAAAGATATAACACGAAAGTGAATTTAAAACAGATAAAATTTGCTTTCCCACGCTCTATCAAAACCCCTAATGTTAAATAATTTTTTTTATTTTTTTTATTTTACTTGAATAAAAATTGGGTTTGTTTGTGTTTAGATAAATTATTAAGAAGGGGCTCATTTCACACAGCTTTCGTTTCAATTAAATTAAAGCACAGCATTTCAAATAGTAGCTTCAATAGCAAAATCATTTTAGATTGGGTTGCGACTGGCTTTTTATGTGGGGTTTTATATGAATTTAGTCGTTAAGTAGAATTTTGAATGTTTATAGATTTCTCAATGTGATTTAATAAAAAATAAAGTTAACACAATTTCCTATTCAATATAGTACTCTATCGTGTAAGATGGACGGATCTCTTTTGAAATTGTCTAGTTCAAGTATGAAGAAAATCGAAGACCCATGTATCACATGATATATAACCCGTTACTGCATATGTACGAGAATCGGAGAAGTTCGGAAATAATGTTTTCCTGGTTGCATATCACATTGTATGACAACTCCATTATCCTAATATGTATAGCATCCCGGATCAAATAAATTGTTATGTACCTTAAATTTGCATTTGAACTCATGTCTTTAGTCACAAATGTTCGTTGATGCGAAATCGCTTCACGCTTTTCTGAAACAGCACTTTGCAGGAAAAGTCGAAAAGTCTTTGCTTTAAAATTTGCATCCGCCAACGTTAAATTTAATATCTTGTGACGACACATTACATATTTTGAAGTAAAGAAGGCGGAGTTTTCCCACAGGTAAAAGGTAGACTACGGCACGCGTTGATGTTGACAATATTGCTGACATATCGTCGCATTGACATTTAATAGCCCACGAGAACAGGTGACGCCACTCGTGACAGACTTGTCCCAACAGGCTTAAATCATCATTACATACGAATATAAGTTATTCAAATTCTGATTGATTTTTTAGTGTGGTTTAAAACTCATCAGATCACACGTCTGTTCGGGTCATACTTGAATCGTATGAATATAGTATATTATTATAAAAAAAATCTACCACAGATGTCAATAACAAGTCGAAGCAAGCACTAAAACATTTGAATCAAACTTTACAGATTTAATTAATTCATGAGGACATAAGTCATTCAAATTTTGCTTTTTCACAAATTGCTCACATTTATGAGGACAAAAGAAATTTGCTTTCTAGAGGGAAATGAAACTTATCAATTGAACATGACATCGCCGTGTGTGTCCTTTTTATTATAGAAGTATTCAGGTATTGCATTGATAGCATCGCTTGATAACGACGATAGTACATTCGTCGAAAAGTCTCAAATTTATGCATTAAAGAAATTGTTATCCATATAACTGTGTTTAGTTATGTATTGCCCAATTACTAAATGTCACTTAAGACATGTACATTTGAGAGAAACCCTCTCTTACCCGAAACCAATTCCTAGCCACTCGTTCTAAGGTGAAAAACGAATCCTCTCATATTAACTTGTTTCCAACCTGCAGACTTCGAACATACACATAAGCCAACAGTCGAGGGACCTTCACTGTGCACACTGTTGTAAATTCGCCTGGGTTCATTGTTCCATTCCATCTAGATTGGGCTGCAGAAAACCTGCTTGGACAAGGCAATGAACCTTTCCTATTGTTATCAGTGTCTAAGAAATATGACATATTTAATTTCCTTCCAAAACTCTTTGATGAACTCGTTGATTAATATGTGATACATATCATTATAGACTGCAATAAACACAATACCATCTACTGACCCACACTTGGATAACCCATCCAAGATTAAGCTCTGAAGTTCGGCGTTGTTGGTTTGAAATGACTAATTTGTGGGTTTTTTCAAAATGTCACTCGGGAAGAAATAACTAGACTTGATGTTTTGAGACAAACACTGTAGAAGGGTATTGATTTATTTATTACCCAAATTGTCCTCCAAATAGGTTCAGTTAGAATTAATTAATATTATGTCCAATATTTTTCTTTATCCTGGACGTTGTATTTTGATAAAGCAGGCGTGCATAAATTTGCCGACCACTCTAGGGGAACACAATGTTACGCTGTTATTCCCGATTGTCAGTAGGTTTAAGTATGAAGGAATTGATCATAACGATTTAATGGTTCTTATTATATCAACATCCTGTTTATCAAGAATCTTGTTATGGTCGTTTTCTCTACCTTGATCCCGAAGTTATTCAGATCCAATAAAACGATGTATCTCTAAATTCAATAGCCCATTATAATCTATCAGCTTAAAATCATACTATATCGTTATCATTTCATCTAGGTTTATTTTTGCTGTATACTTTGACAATACATTTCAAATATATTCTCTTAACAGACCATTAAAGATACTGAATCGCTTGTGTGACAGAAATTATGCTAAAACTTCGACCAGCGTATAACTTTATAGGTCCTTATAAGACTATTATATTTGTATAATATAATTTATAATTTATATGCAATTTTTTGGACATTACTTATATTCAATGTGCTTCTGAAACTGCAATTAATTTAGTCCCATTTATTGCTTGATGCATTAGGACGTCCATATTCAACCTAAAGCACAACCTGTATATTGTCCCAAGAGAACAACACCTCCAACAAGCATCACTGACAGACCAAAAGTAAATATTTCAACAACACGGTTAACGAGCTTGGGCCTAATTTTCATATAAATGTACCTACCACTTTCTATAATAAGGTAATTTGAAACTCTGACTTTCTCTTGCCAAACTATTAATTTTGCACACCTGTAATTTAAGATATCGTATAAACGCTCTGATATCATAGATTTCAAACCTTAATTTCACTTTTATTGGAGAATACTTGAAATAAGGGGTTTGGCGACACGGAGTACAGTTGAATAACTGTTGTAATTATTTGGTCAATAGAAATTCCGATAGCAACTGGTTGCAGGAAAACAATTATCATTTTCTTGCGAGAAAATTTACCCGTTTTATAATTGTGACCATTTAAAAGACGAACAATGTTAAATTGTTTGGTAATGATCTAATCTTACCTATTTTTCGTTATAAATTGGACAAAAAATCTCTCAGTCAACACAGCTGTGCTTGAGGTATTATTATTTATCCACTTGAAGAGGGGCTTCTCTAGTTCAGTCTTAAAGAGAGCCAATTCAGGTTAAGTTTGATAAATACGTCGAAATTTCCAAATAAATTTCCGAATTTTGGGGGTATATTTTAATATATCAAAACAAAATGGGAGAAGTCTAAGCAGATATACTCTGGAAACCGGAAACTCTCCAGATTACTCTGTCTTAAAAATCAATATGGAGTGAAATATATTCTTCGTCTAATTATTTGCCAGACTTTTTCCCATAAGTCTAGCTAGGATCATAAAAACCATTCCCTGAACATTTTCAGCTTTATTGACATTTAAGGCACTAAAGAGGTCAGACTGGAAATAGTTATTTATTCGTGTAATAGATAAAGATTGCCGACTTAAGTGATAGGTTTACCAGAACAGTCCCCAACTGAATTTAGAGCAATACAACGCAAATCTCCATACCCTTTCCCTTAATCTCATTTAATATAAATATGCATATTTGAAGGAGTTATCATTGGAAAGTTATTATTAACGACACATTTCAATATTCGATTATTTATCAAACACTTAAATATAGTAACATAAAACATTCCCGCACCTGGGCAAACGTCACTTGGAGTGGTTTTGACCACACTAGAAAAATCATAGAAAAATACCAGTAAATGGGAACCTCAAATAACGTACGACGCCTTGAATAGGCGATAGACGACAAGATAAAGTAACAAACAACTATGCATTAATGAAACTATTGAAAGAAGACTCTGTTGAATATTTTCCACTCGAAAGATGACCAAGAAAGTGGTCAGTGGTTTTATTATTCTTTGAACTTATTGTATATTGTAAGTGTCTACGGGCGGTACATAAATCCGGACAAAATCATAATAATGATAGGTATTTCGGGTAGAAAAATTGTAACCATATTGAGTCCGTCTAAAGAGACACATTCTCGAAATTGCATTTTAAAAACCCGACAGATATATACGCCCTAGATAGGATCCTGATTAGATTATGAAATTAAATAAAATAAGAGTTTAAAGGCCTATTTCACATTGTAATCATGAAAACCGGCTACGCAATGATAAAGCCCTTTACGTTTCTTAACTTTCCTCCGAACGACGCTTTCTTCTTAACCATTTTTCATGTTAGCCCCTGCAATCGGACCTAGGCTCAGGTTGAACTCTAGACCTTCATGATAGCTTTTCATAGAAATAATATCAATCAACTACTTAGAGGTATGTATCACTTTATTTGTAAAATCTTCTCACGGTTTTATCGTGTTTCCACTCTGTGATTTTATTGTCGTATGTTTAATGTCATATTTAGTATAAGTATAATATACATATTTTCTACACTTTTATTATCCCGTCAAAAAACAGTTTGACACATATATTGCAATGAAACTTAAATCAAATTTTAAACTTCTACACACTCACAATTAAAAGATTTACTTTCTTTCCACTCAGTCAACTATATTTTAATTTAAACAGGAAGGGAGGTTTTAGCTGGTTGAGGAGAGGGGGGGGGGGGCTCATTGGGAACAGTCAAATTTACCATGAACATTTGCTTTAAGTATATATATTAGCTAATTGGTTAGGAATTTCATGATTGGGATAAAGTAAATCTTGAAGTTATACGGACTTACATGGTGTGGCATCAATCGGAAGAAAAACTATTTTTGATGATCCGTCATATTTGCCAACTAGTGTCAATTCAAATAATTTCCAACATAGTGACCCACCATCTAGCAATAATAAGCGTTTGACATTGTTTTTGTGCTTTGTATTGTTTGAAACGTGATCTACAAGATATATGAATAAAGTACTTCATTAATAGAACATTATAGAACCATTTTAAATATGAAGGCTTTAAAAGCAACATTTAAATATATATATATAAAAAGACTCAAGTTATTGTAACGTATTTTTACTTAAAGCAGTAAATCTCAAATATGATGTCGAAATGAACAATACGTTTGTATCTGATGACAGTCTTATAAGATAATGAGGGGGGATATTATATCATATATTCTTAGGCTGGCGAAAGGTGAGACCACTGTAGGTGTAAAGACTACAGGTTACCAGTAATTGGATGGGATAAGACGAAACTAAATACCAAGGTCTTATCGGGCCACACATTTCTTCAATATTTTGATTGATGTTTTAACTAAATTGTTTTCATATCTAAAGATCCTAGCGTGAAATCGAAAAGACGTCTCTGTTGCTTGCTTTAAATGAACAAATTAAAACAAATTCTTTTATTCTGTCCTACACGACGTCTCCCTTTGCTTGAAAAAAAAAACATTCTCCCCACAAAAATGTTGCTTCATACCTTTTACTTGTTTTTTTTATATATAAAAATGTTACATACTTGTTTGGTTTGATAAGAAATTGTTTTAGACACTTGTAATGGACTTTAAATCTGCTTATACATTGTGTTACAACATTTTTAATCCCCATGCTTCCAGCAACAGTCTATCACCACCTGTATGGTATTGAATTCATATCAAATTCTTCTTCAAAGTCTACAACAGATAAACCAAATTGAGACGAGGCGATACATCGAATGCGAAACGGAATTCTTTTGGTTGATATCACAAGCAGACATTATATTAGTAATACCAATGAAATTGATCAATATAGAAATAATTTAGGGGAGAAATATAATGTGGGTAAATATTCTCAATGATTTCATCCAATAACAGATATATGCTCTTAGTAATTCTCATAAACATCAACCAATAACAGATATATTCTCAGTAATTCTCATAAATATCAACCATTAACAGATATATTCTCAGTAATTCTCATAAATATCAACCATTAACAGATATATTCTCAGTAATTCTCATAAATATCAACCAATAACAGATATATTCTCAGTAATTCTCATAAATATCAACCAATAACAGATATATTCTCAGTAATTCTCATAAACATCAACCAATAACAGATATATTCTCAGTAATTTTTCATAAACATCAACCAATAACAGATATATTCTCAGTAATTCTCATAAATATCAACCAATAACAGATATATTCTCAGTAATTCTCATAAACATCAACCAATAACAGATATATTCTCAGTAATTCTCATAAACATCAACCAATAACATATATATATTCTCAGTAATTCTCATAAATATCAACCAATAACAGATATATTCTCAGTAATTCTCATAAACATCAACCAATAACAGATATATTCTCAGTAATTCTCATAAATATCAACCAATAACAGATATATTCTCAGTAATTCTCATAAATATCTACCGATAACAGATATATCAATCAATAACAGATATATTCTCAGTAATTCTCATAAACATCAACCAATAACATATATATATTCTCAGTAATTCTCATAAATATCAACCAATAACAGATATATTCTCAGTAATTCTCATAAATATCAACCAATAACAGATATATTCTTAGTAATTCCCATAAACATCAACCAATAACAGATATATTCTCAGTAATTCTCATAAATATCAACCAATAACAGATATATTCTCAGTCATTATCATAAATATCAACCAATAACAGATATATTCTCAGTAATTCTTATAAATATCAACCAATAAGAGATATATTCTCAGTAATTCTCATAAATATCAACCAATAAGAGATATACTCTCAGTAATTTTCCTTAATACAAACTTACATCATATATATCCTCTGTAGTTCTCAAACATATGAACCTATAACAGATATACTCTTAGTAATTCTCATAAATATCAACCAATAACAGATATACTCTTAGTAATTCTCATAAATATCAACCAATAACAGATATATTCTCAGAAATTTTCATTGATATCAACCAATAACAGATTTACTCTCAGTAATTCTCATAAATATCAACCAATAACAGATATATTCTCAGTAATTCTCATGAATATCAACCAATAACAGATATACTCTTAGTAATTCTCATAAATATCAACCGAAAACGGATATACTCTTAGTAATTCTCATAAATATCAACCGAAAACGGGTATATTCTCAATAATTCTTATAAATATCAACCAATAACAGATATATTCTCAATAATTCTTATAAATATCAACCAATAATAGATATGTTGTTAGTAATTCTCATAAATATCAACCAATAACAGATATATCCTCAGTAATTCTCATAAATATCAACCAATAACAGATATATTCTGAGTAATTCTCACAAATATCAACCAATAACAGATATATTCTCAATAATTCTTATAAATATCAACCAATAATAGATATGTTGTTAGTAATTCTCATAAATATCAACCAATAACAGATATATTCTCAGTAATTCTCATAAATATCAACCAATAACAGATATATTCTGAGTAATTCTCACAAACATCAACCAATAACATATATATTTTCAGTAATTCTCATAAACATCAACCAATAACAGATATATTCTCAGTAATTCTCATAAACATCAACCAATAACAGATATATTCTCAGTAATTCTCATAAATATCAACCAATAACAGATATATTCTCAGTAATTCTCATAAATATCAACCAATAACAGATATATTCTCAGTAATTCTCATAAATATCAACCAATAACAGATGTATTCTCAATAATTCTCATAAATATCAACCATTAACAGATATATTCTCAGTAATTCTCATAAATATCAACCAATAACAGATATATTCTCAGTAATTCTCATAAATATCAACCAATAAGAGATATATTCTCAATAATTCTTATAAATATCAACCAATAACAATAAGTAGTTAATATTAACACTGTTCCTTTCTGTTTTAAAGGGTACAAATCTCAGAAACGAGTAATATTTTTCTAGTTGGAAGTTTGAAAAAGGCATAAACGACAGACCAACTAGTTTTCTGTCACTTGCATACTGTTTACGAAAGAGCTTACAGATTTGAGAATTTAAAATTTCGTTTATACTTATTTATGATAAAGGAAGGGTTATGTAATCGCTCAATTCTGTTGCGTAAATGTATTTTTATCCGATGCAGAAAATGTACGAAACGATGTCTAATCCCACTTTATAAAGTTATACAACTAGTCAAATTGTTGACAAAAAGTGTATTTGTATATATTCCGTATTAAGACCTTTCTCATGATCCCTATCAATACTTGAATAGAAAATAGATACACCAAGGTAAATATTATAAAAAAAATTATTATAAGTAAAAAGTGACACAGTAATACACCAAAGACGGAGGTAAAAAGAAAAGCATCTGTCAAAACTAAGACTTTCAAATCTAACATCTCTGACAAAGACGTTTTGAAAAGTATTATTGCTGAATGTTGGGACCTGCCTACTACTTAATAACATTTTCTTTCTCTTAAAGTATGATATCTTTATCCATCCAACAGTGAGGGGCCATTTCATGCCATATTTTTTACAACAAGAGAGAAAAGAGTATGGTTTCCCACGCTCTGCTTTGCCCTGTCTTATGATTTGTATTCTCAAAAGACGGCTATCACCTTGTCTTTCCACTCAGTTAAAATTTACAATGACGTCACATTGCGTTTTATCTATGTGAAGTATACGGGGCGGAGTTTTCCCACAGTCACCTAAGATGTGGCACGCGCGACTATTTACCGTCGACAGGCCACAATAACCTATTTCTTAAAGATAAGTTTTAAGTTGACAAGCCTTGTGACAGGTAAATTGAACCAACCAGGAGACAGCAGTCTTTCTTTAAACGCGGTATTTAGGTACGAAAGAAAAATAATATTTTGACAAATCTTCGATATCTGAGAAGACGCCAATTTTAATATATAAACTCATATGTATAATTGAAATAAGCGAATAGTCAAGTAAATAACATTTATTTACAATTTATATCTTTCTTATTCTAATTCAATAGGTATGCAAATAGTATTTATTATAAATTTCTTTGCTTCTCAATTTCCAAGCAGTCAGGACTTAATCAAAAGGCGTACGATGCCCTTTCAGATGAAAGTTTTGCCCACTCGAATGCGAAAAAGTATATTTTTGAAAGGATATGGATTTACACAATTAATTTGTTGAACAAAATGTAGCAAAAAATATGTATCAACAATTCACATAATTGGTATTGGTTTGGTTGAACATTTAAAACATTCTTGTAACAGTATGTTCTTGCAGTCTTATAATTAAAATTTACTTAACACAATATTCTGAACATTTCATTCACCTGTATTTGAACTTTTGTGAGCATAATACACGTTTTGTCATCATATTATGCATCGAAAATATGTTCGTCTCCAGGGTCTGAATAATAGAAAGGTCCATATCACTTTGATGTAATGATCCGGCCCATTTAAAGTTACGGGTCATTTTAGAGTAATATAAAAAAGGTGACGTTGGAGTAATGAACTCAATTCTGGCCCATTTAAAGAAAATCTTCATTTAAAAGTAATTGACTTACAGTAGGATTTTAGACTTATGGGCTTAATTCTGGGCCATAAGTATCATTTAAAAGCAATGACACATATAAAGAAAAGATTACTATTAAACATACTTTAATGATCAGTGCAACACATTTTTATAACAAAATAGTCGTTATCATCAAGTCGTTCTTGTTATCATCAAATATGATTATCTAACTGTTTTGTTATCAATAAAATAAAACGCTCTTGTTATCGAGTGAAAAAAACTTTCATATAGATAAAACTTGTTATCATTGAAATAAACTTTTTTTTTTTATCCAGAAGTCATTGAAAGAAAACTGTTTATAAATTACAATATCATATCTTTTATACATTCTTGTTATCAGTGAAACCTTCTTTTAATCACAAACACGTCTCTGTTTTAATGGAATATGCTTACTTCCACTAACATGTTCATCATTGTTACAGTTGTTCTCAGTAACATAAATTTCATTTCATGAATCAAATATTCATCATAATTCCTTTGAGGAGTCCTCTCATTTTAATTGTCCCAACATAACAAGTAAAGAAAAAAATAATAATAATTTGAACAAGATAAGCAATATTTTGTCTTGTGAAGTTCCTTAAAGAGTGAAGCCTAGCGGAAAAGTGAAGTTCCTGATTAAGCAACAAATTGTTTTGTCATTAAGAAGCCAACTTCTATAAACATTGTAATCTTCCTGATCCCTGTTATCATTTAATATCCCTGTTAAGATTACGAATCCCTGTTATCATTCAATATTCCTGTAAAGATTATACATCTCCGTTATCATTCAATATTCCTGATAAGATTATACATCCCTGCTATCATTCAATATCTCTGTTCAGATTATACATCCCTGCTATCATTCAATATTCCTGTTAAGATTATACATCCCTGCTATCATTCAATATTCCTGTTAAGATTATACATCCCTGTTATCATTCAATATCCCTGTTAAGATTATACATCCCTGCTATCATTCAATATTCCTGTTAAATTATACATCCTTGCTATCATTCAATATCTCTGTTCAGATTATACATCCCTGCTATCATTCAATATCCCTGTTAAGATTATACATCCCTGCTATCATTCAATATTCCTGTTAAGATTATACATCCCTGTTATCATTCAATATCCCTGTTAAGATTATACATCCCTGTTATCATTCAATATTCCTGTTAAGATTATACATCCCTGTTATCATTCAATATCCCTGTTAAGATTATACATCCCTGCTATCATTCAATGTCCCTGTTAAAATTATACATCCCTGTTATCATCCAATAATCCTGTTAAGATTATACATCCCTGCTATCATTCAATATCCCTGTTAAGATTATACATCCCTGCTATCATTCAATATTCCTGTTAAGATTATACATCCCTGCTATCATTCAATATCCCTGTTAAGATTATACATCCCTGCTATCATTCAATATCCCTGTTAAGATTATACATCCCTGCTATCATTCAATATCCGTTAAGATTATACATCCTTGCTATCATTCAATATCCGTTAAGATTATACATCCCTGCTATCATTCAATATTCCTGTTAAGATTATACATCCCTGCTATCATTCAATATCCCTGTTAAGATTACGAATCCCTGTTATCATTCAATATTCCTGTTAAGATTATACATCCCTGCTATCATTCAATATCCTGTTAAGATTATACATCCTTGCTATCATTCAATATTCCTGTTAAGATTATACATCCCTGCTATCATTCAATATCCTGTTAAGATTATACATCCCTGCTATCATTCAATATCCTGTTAAGATTATACATCCCTGTTATCATTCAATATTCCTGTTAAGATTATACATCCCTGCTATCATTTCAATATCCCTGTTAAGATTATACATCCCTGCTATCATTCAATATTCCTGTTAAGATTATACATCCCTGCTATCATCAATATCCCTGTTAAGTTATACATCCCTGCTATCATTCAATATTCCTGTTAAGATTTATACATCCCTGCTATCATTCAATATCCATGTTAAGATTAAATCCCTGTTATCATTCAATATCCTGTTAAGATTACATCCCTGTTATCATTCAATATTCTGTAAAGATTATAATCCCTGTATCATTCAATATCCCTGTTAAGATTTACATCCCTGTATCATTCAATATTCCTGTTAAGATTATACATCCCTGCTATCATTCAATATCCCTGTTAAGATTATACATCCCTGCTATCATTCAATATCCCTGTTAAGATTATACATCCCTGCTATCATTCAATACCCCTGATAAGATTATACATCCCTGCTATCATTCAATATCCGTTAAGATTATACATCCTTGCTATCATTCAATATTCCTGTTAAGATTATACATCCCTGCTATCATTCAATATCCCTGTTCAGATTATACATCCCTGCTATCATTCAATATCCTGTTAAGATTATACATCCCTGTATCATTCAATATCCTGTTAAGATTACAATCCTTGTATCATTCAATATTCTGTTAAGATTATACATCCCTGTATCATTCAATATCCCTGTTAAGATTACGAATCCCTGTTATCATTCAATATACCTGTTAAGATTTTACATCCCTGTTATCATTCAATATCCCTGTTAAGATTATACATCCCTGTTATCATTCAATACTCCTGTTAAGAGTACACATCCTTGCTATCATTCAATATCCCTGTTCAGATTATACATCCCTGCTATCATTCAATATCCCTGTTAAGATTATACATCCCTGTTATCATTCAATACTCCTGTTAAGAGTACACATCCTTGCTATCATTCAATATCCCCTTTCAGATTATACATCCTTGCTATCATTCAATATCCCTGTTCAGATTATACATCCCTGCTATCATTCAATATCCCTGTTAAGATTATACACCCCTGTTATCATTCAATACTCCTGTTAAGATTATCATGAGTCTCTGTTATCATTTTCTATCAATATTCTTGTTATTGTTGCGTCATGCAGTATTCCTGATGAGATTACTATTATCATTTGAAATATCCCTGTTATCTAATATTCCAGTTTAGAATTTAACACTTTGTCATCTCAGAAAATCATGTTCAAACATAAACTAAGTAATTCGCACAATATTGTAATTATTCCATTGAACTTCTTAAGATTGCAATATCTTTTATGACATTTATGAAGTACATAAGACCGTTACTATAAATGAATTTGCATACATTTTATTCATATTCAAACGTGACAACTTGAAACAAGATGCTTTTATGCACAAATCCAATTTAGATAATACGAATAATTTACTGAAACTGCTTTTAAAGTTAATATATCTATTTTTGAATCTTTCCGTCAAACAAAGCTACCGAAAAGGCTATCGATATTACAATGACGCGAGTTGCAATACTGAAAATATATTTCTGGCTGCAAAAAGTAAATTTTGTCATAAAAATGAGTATTGCAGGCTAATAATCCAACAAATTACAATATATTTTTATTAAGTTATCGCTCGTTATTTTTGGATATACATGCATGTTCTTACCCCTGCACAAAGTTATCTGTGATTAAGGTGATATTTCTGTTTGTAAGGTATGATCACGATGATTTTCTCTAGATAAAAAATGTCAGGCTTTGTTTCTTCAGTCAACGGTCTTTCTTTTTAATATTTTAATGCACATAAACCTATTTATATGTATTGCTTTTATACCCTTGCCATTCTCCCATGTTAACATGTTTGCACACCCGAAGCAAAGATGTATTTGTTTAATAATATTATTCTTTGCCAATGAATAGGAAGTGAAATTTGAATTATTTAAGCTTTGTACAAGCCAAGTTAACACTACTCAAAAAAAAAATTCAAAACTGGTCTTCAACTTCACTTTTGACAAAAAATTGCCAACAAGGGTGAAGTAACCTTGAACGAATTTAAAAGTTAGAATTTTTTGTTTCCCACGCTTAAAACTTATCTTATAATAAAAGACGGGAACTTCGACGATAGGTAACAATAGAATTTTTAATAAGTAAGGAAAGGGACGGGCTTAGTAAAGATAACGTTATTCAATATCAATGAAGAGAATAATAATAGAAATAGCCAACATAACCTATGACACGGTATTGTGGTAAAGAGTGACCACCAGGAAGCCCGTGTTAAGGTGTTTCAGTTTTGATCCTTTGAATGACTGTTATACAAGTTGTGAATAGTTTGTACACAATGAATAATATATCATACACCCGATGATGGGAATTTTCTGTTAAACAAATGACAATCTTTATCATAGCAAACTCAAAACAATCTGTACATAACAAGTATATTACTTCGGGCGAGTTTTTTTTTTCTAATTTCAGATCTGAACTTAATCAATTTCTCCCTTCCCCGAAATTGAATTATCGAGCTATGGTATATCAAATTTCAGGACAACAAATTATGTTTAAAAAGCTATGCCTATTGAGTTGATCGGGAAAAAATTAAAATTTGTATCACGGATTAGTTTTCAGAAAAATTTACCGCTTGAGAGAGAGTTTTTCAGAAAAATTGATTATAAAGAGATTGTTTTAAAGAACATTGACTGCTTCTTCAGGAACATTTATTGCTTGAAAGAGATAGTTTTCGGGCAGGTCGAACTGAAGTAGAAACCATCAAACCTAGGACTTTTTTTTACCAAACAAAGAGTATTACGCCACCTTCGCTAATAATATGTCGATCAATTTGCTTAGGTGATTTGATATGCCCCTTTTGATATCACGAGTTCAGATCGTTAGACAATGATCAATCCATAACCTGTTGATTGATTCGCATTCACTTGATAAGTGTAATCAAACATAATGTCCAGGATAATTTAATAAAGTTTTCATTTTGGCGACAAGCCATGACAAGACTGTCGTTTACTTTTAGTATGAAGTAACGAGATATATTTGATGTTAACACGCAATGTGAAAAGGGTTAAATGCTAAAAGGTACGTTGTGTTTAAGAGATCTGCTTGTATTTAGCGTTTTTAGTAAGGGGATAATCGCCAAATAAATACCCACTTACTAAAAATCTTATACCATTTCAACACGTTTTTAAGTTACTTAAACCTTTTTTTTATATGATGACTTTTAAATTCGCTCGTCCTCATACCAAGTTTCACCATGAACACAAAATAACTGTAGTTTCTATCGTGTCTACAAGACTATTATCTCAAAATTGAAAGAGTGTGGGAGCTCTAAAAGTTTTTACGAAACATAAAAAATTCAACTTAAGCACGAATAGCAGGTAAAAACAGACTTATGTCGAAGTACCTCCAGGATTAAGGAATACCTATGTATGTCAAGTAGATGCAAAACATGTCCCTTTTTTTTTAGTAACTCTACGAATAAAAGTTACCCGATCCAGGAATGTGAAAATTCGAATGTAATATATCTAATTTCATGTAAAAATGCCCCAAACAATATGTTGGAGAAACTAAAGCAATTTACGCACTCGTTTAATGCTCACAGATCAGATATCAAATTTAAAGAAAGACAATCAAAAAGACTAAATTCCGTCAATCAAAGGCAGACATTAAATAAAGAAAGATTTTTAAGATTTACTTCAATACAACCAATAATAAAGCAAGCAAGATAGTTCATGCCCATTATAAGAGTCTCAAAGATAAATTCCCTCAAGTTTATACGCAGTAAATGATTGTGGCATATTCCAAACATCAGCAATAGCAAACTAAAAACAATCTGTGCATAACAGGTATTTTACTTCCCGACCATTGGGCGAGTTATTTTTTTTTCTAATTTCAGATCAGAACAGAAGAAAAATATCCAACAGATCCAGACCCTTTATACTCAATAAAATATTTGTTCCAACACGGGCCTGCCTATCTGTGAGAATCGATATCTCTCTTCCTCGAAATCATCAAGATCTCTTGAATATAATATATACTTCATCTAAAATTAAAAGAAATCTACAGTCAAGAATTGTGGACGTTGGACGGAAGGACGGGCGCATGCACTGGATGGTTCTGATTTCTGCAGTTATCAATGTCCCAGAAAAAGTACAACTGTAGCTACATTTTGACCAAACGTAAAAATTATATCAATTTATGTTGATGTGATGACATTTTTCAAGCCAAACCTGTGTTGGGTGACTTTTTGGTGGTCTTGACCAGTTTGATATAGGTCTAGTTTTCACCTACCACTGACCCCGACTTCCCATAAGCTAGGAAAGTAAATTCAAATCGACGACTATATCCCTTACAATGCATTGGGATAAAAACTGTTAAGGTAATCCTTACATCACCATCATAGCTTCGAACAACCAATGCAATTATCACATCGACTAGTTTTGTGCAGTAATACATTGAAAAGAAAACGATTTCAAGTGGTGTGCTCTTATTATAGAAAACAATCTTTTATAATTTTCAAATGATTTATTGAAAGGAAGGAAAAGGTATATGAAGATGTTGGACAGGAAAAGTAAAGTGCTTCTATTGACATTATGTTTTGAACTCGCTCTAACAAGAGATCTACAAAAATGTAAAGATTTCTATATTGCCTATGTTATATATTATCTAAACACTATAACTATCATGGGAAAAGTAAACATTTTACTGGACTCGCCACTTGATTTATTATTATACACTTGTATGAGACTATTTTATTTGGATATTTTCTTTTTCTTATCAGCGGTACTCACATTCATCACCGTATTAATCTGACTTTTACTTTAGTCGAATTCATTACGGATTTTCATTTCAATAACGCATAATTATATCTATTCCTTTATTTTAGTTAAACCTTTCTGCAGGTATTTATTTATAAAGGTAATGGTCAGTAGGAATTGGTTTTCAGTAGACTGCTGTAATGAGGCTATTGTTTTGTATGAAGAATGATATTGGTTACGGTTATGGTTATATGTGGCATAATATCGAGAAAAGTCGAGTCATTTTAGCTTTCAAACGCAGATAATTTCTTTATACTTGCGTATCTACAGGCCCAAACTTCGACGGTGATCTGTGAATACTATTACCTTTTCTAGAAAAAATTCTGAGACCAAGGTACGATTGGTCAAACTTCGAGCATGTCTTGGAAAATGAAAACTTGATTAAGTCACAAATTCCGTTTATTTGTACAAACATCGTCACATTTTCTGGTTTAAATCAAATATTGCAGTCTATTCGGATTCTTGTTTGAGAGTCCTTGAGCCTGTTTCACGAAAACTTGCCTTAGGATGATTTTAGAATTCCAATGGTCAGATTGGTCAATCACTAAACTTGAGCTACATAAACCAACGAAGTTACTGCATTTGTTAAAATCCTAATTGTATCTTTGTTAAAATTTTGTGAAACAGGTCCCAGCTCTTTTTTTGTTATTTTTTCTAGATTTAAATCTGAATTCGTGTGATTAATTTGAGCATGAAGTAATACAAATCACGCCTTAAAGAATTTATTTTTTTTTTCTTCCATAAAATGATGAATTACTTAATAAATAGACCCGGTAGTCATAATTAATATACAAACGCCATAGTTTTATAGCCCAGCAAAAGATTTTCCCACGATCGTAAAGGTGTGTAGTTTTATAATTGGGACATTTGAAGTTTACTTATTTTTCAACTTTGACAAATAATAATCCGAAAGAGTCTCAACTTCATAGAATAGCAGAGTCGATAGAGATTGTCGGCGGCCACGCGATGAAGTGCTTTGTGTTCGAATCCTCGGCAAGGTACAAAAACAATCAGTCCAACTGGTGTCACAATCACTAGATTGTCTTCATGTCTACAGTGACTCGGATTTGAGCATTATTTCTAAAAAATCCTACCCAGGAGCAGCTTCAGATATAACATTGGTAGGCCTATATATATTTCTTTGAGCGTTCTTACAGAGAATGAATTCAAGCTATTGTTGACATTGAAACCGTAACAAAACATATTCCTATTTACCAATGCAAATACCGTCGACAGAATATTCGGTTTACCAGCGAGATAATCAATATGTACTGTACCACAAATTATGATAAATATATACACTTTAATCAAAGAAACTGGGAGATAATTTAGATAATTCAGCCAGGAATGCAATAAACGAGCCCTTTAATCAAAAGCGTTTTCATTTGATAACTATTGAATTTCATTTAGTATTTTTCTTTGGTAAAGAACAAAAGGAATTGTACCGGTGTCATATGGAATAAATTATATATCTATATTAGACAATTATTGAAATAAGTGAAACGCTTGAAAACCCTCAATGATTGCTTGGTTTCGTTGCGGATAAATTGAAAAAGTATATGCATTCAAGAAAATTGACGACAGTATCAATTAAATTGCTAAAAGAATCAAGGCTTTCGGTTCAAAGACTTCGTGCAAAGCTAAATAAAATAATATGTGTTAGGAGTCAAGTCTAAATTGCATTTTGTCAAAGGATTTAAAAATGCACAATTCAGAGGTGGCGAGGAAATACATGTCAATAAACGATGCAAGAATAATTTCACTGTCCTTGCAGGTTTTCCTCATCGCACACTGCATAACGTTGCCTGCGATCAATATTATTCTATGTCTTCTATGTTCGTCATTTCGACATGCAGTCGTCTGACCAATTGCAGGTATTAAGATACAAGATAAAGCCCTTGTCTGTACATGTATTTAGAGCATATCCACACAAATAAAATACTACACCCGGAAAAATATTCCTTGAAAGTATATGAGTCAACATATTGTGTAAATTGAACTTTGTCAATTATTGTCAATGACTTTTTTTTGTATTATACCACGGTAATCAAATGTAAGGTTCGTTTAAAAGCGAGCTTGCCTTAAAATTGTTCTCACGAACTCTCTACCTTTTTTCTTATCTATATATGTAATCTCTTATAACATTTTTTAATGGTTACCTTGTGTATAGGATGACTTTATATCTATTTTAAGGTCGTTAAATGCATAAATGAAATCATGTCTATGTTTAGAAAATATCAAAAATGTATTATAATTATAACCCACGCGTCTCTTTCTTTTCCTTTTCTCACGTTCCTATTTGAAGTCGACATGAATTATCATGCATGCAATCAAGTGCGTTGCGAATCGTGTTCTGGCGCGCTCCGTAAATAATACAAAGAGATGCACGTGTGTTCTTTAAGTCGAGCTATGAAAGTGTGTCTTGAATAAGAATTAATAGAAAACGGAGATGGTAAAGTTCAAGAGGTTTCGTTGATAAAATAGGTAAGACTAAAGCCAACTACATGACTGTATTCGAGTCAAAGGCCCTCTTGATAATTATTAGGTACGAACTTTTACTTCTTACCTAATGATTCTTAGAAACTGCATTGTTATCAATTTACATAGACAGATGGACATGCGTTGAACATGTATGTATTTTATTATCCCCATAAACGTTAAACCATATATGGCAAGTTGGAGCATGTCCATATTTTGCTGAGTTCTGTATATTATTATATCTACCGTTAGAGAGGCCATAAGTATAATTAGTTAGAGATAACACCATATTATCAGTAGGTATAAAATTGTCAAATTTGTACCAAAGGAAGTGTCTTATGAACATAAAAGTCAATTGATAACCTATCTTTCCATTGAGCTTGATGAATCTTTAGTCAAGGTACTTGATGAACCTTTAGTCGAGGTATTTGATGAACTTTTAGTCAAGGTACTTAATGAACCTTTAGTCGAGGAATTTGATGAACTTTTAGTCAAGGTACTTGTGAACTTTTAGTCGATGTATTTGATGAACTTTTAGTCAAGGTACTTGTGAACTTTTAGTCGATGTATTTGATGAACTTTTATTCAAGGTACTTGATGAACCTTTAGTCAAGGAATCTGGCGAAATTGGTCGATGAACTTCCTGTTAATTGAAGAAGTGTTTGTGAATTGTGCTGTCGATTGTTGAAATTTAAGACAAATTTAATTGGTGATTTTAAAAGCCAATTGACGAATTTCTTTTTTGTCAATTAAAGAAATTTTAGTCAGTTCAGTCAATTTGATGAAGTTAAATGGTGAACTTTATATCAATGAATTATTGTTTTCAGTGAATCAATGACCTTTTTTGTCAATAATAGTTGATCTAATAAACTTGACAATGGCAGTTCCAACAATAAAACAATGGTCAATGGGTTTTTATACATGTTATATTATTGCAATGTTTGAACCTTCTGTCCATTCTGTTCAAATTAAACTATTTGTGAACTGTAAGTTTAAACGCTTTATGAATTTTTTGTTTATACCAATATGTTAGCTCTATATATAGTTAACTTCGATCTGGAATAAAATTAATTGCTGTATTTGTATGTTAATATGTTAATAAAATATTGTTTAAATCAATAAAATTAAGGTTTCCATCCGGATGGACTTCAAATTGAAATGGTCATAATCGAAACAAGTAGAATGTTTTCATTCTAAAAAGAGCAAAAATACTAAAGATACATAAAAAACAAACTGAAATTTAAAAAGATTTATTTGAAAATAATATATTATAAAAATAAATTAATAATTCTATGATATGATATTAACGATTTAAAATATTAGAATTATAATTATGTATAAATTATTATTATTATAGCACTTTTAATTGATCCCTGTGTTTTCATTATCACAGAAGAAAGTGTAGTTAACTTCACAGAATATTAGTTCATAGGACACATTTTAATATATTAAAGTTTATAGCACTAGTTTCGATGTTTTGATATGAGCAAACATTCCAGTGGATTTTCGTTAATAGATCACATTTTGTTCCAGACTAACATTTGCATGAGAATTCGTAATTCATTCTTGTGACAATTCGCTACTAACATCAGTAGTCGTTTTGCGATATCACAAACAATAGAGTGACATTCATTCTATAGAATAGTCTTCACTATTACCACTCTCAGTGTGACTTAAGCAGACACAGATCAATTCCAGTGGTACTACCTCGTGGTTTACTTCTTCCATAGATCTTCAGCCAATATACAAAACTCCTCATACTCCGCAAACAGCTTTAGATCATATAATTATAGCTCTTGTCATTTAATTTCTAATATGTCATTTGTTCTGCCTCATTAATTAAATATCCACATCTCTGAATATATTTGCATTTCTAGAAGCATTTACAATTCAGAGATATTATATATATATATAATATATATTGTAGAAATATTATTTTATAATAATATGCCAAATGAAAAACTCATTTAGTCTTAATCCTCATTGTATCTTTGCTGGCAACAATTGGAATATAGGTAAAAGTATCAATAACCAAATACAACGTCTACCAAAGTACTCGCTCTTGGTTTTGACCAGGTTCAATTCACTTAAACCAACACGTGAGGTTGGATCAGATTACACAAGGTCGGTTTATAGGTTCACCAAGGTCTCCACATTGAGTCATCTCTAGGTAAATCAGGACGTATTGGATGATTTCCTATGGAATCTGGAGGAAGATTTGGTAAAAGCATAGGTCGAGGATTCACCTGTCGTTGTGATGTTACAGTAGAAGATGGTGGTTGGCTTGGTCGTGGTGTGAATACGGGAGTCGAATAAAACGGATTCGACGTCGGGAGGGTAAGCATTGGTTGCTTTGGTGGAGCAGATACAAAAAGGTTCTGAGTGGCAGTTTCTGGTGGTTTGGACAAAATTGGCAATGGCGGAGGTTGCGCACCTTGAAAGATTGGCATTTGTGAAATGATAGTTGGAGGACTTATTGTCGAAGGAGCAATAGTAGATTGTGGCTGTGCTTCTGTAGCTGGTTGTGGATATACTGGAATGATGTAACTCGGAACTTGTCCTCCGCTGCTAATGACATTACTAGGAACCACGAAGGCAATTTCACCCGATTGCAGTTTTGTTGGAATTAATTGTACTCCGCTCATCACTTTTGTCATTTGCACTGGTTGATTAATGCAAGGAGATCCACTGGTCATACTTGTAAATGATTCCAAATTAGTGGGTTGTTCTGGAAGAACAGGATTGAACACTGACGGTAAAGATAATACTGGAGTTGACGGTATGGACATTGAAGGTGATGATGAACATGGTTGAGATGAAACAGTTGGTGACACAGCCGATACGGGTGTTGTTGGTGGCGAGGGGTTGAATATTCCACTAGATACAGAGGAGGCTAAATGATTTAATATCCGTGATCTCAAGTCCACATCACAAATGTCCATTTGAGATAGATAACGAGTTACTTCTTGAGCGCATTCTTCGAATCCTAGGCGATAATTGTTCAAGACATTCGTGTCAGTTTTTGGAGAACCTGAAAAGCAAGTAGAATGAATATGGTTACGAGTTAACTGGAAGAGATGAATACATGAACCCAAGACCAGGTTGTAATGTACTGGTACTGCCACCTTTACATTCATTTTTTTAATCTGACAAACATTTTGAAGTCTTAATGAACATATGGTTAAGACATCTATTACTTTTAAAGCCACAAGATAAACCCCGCCTCAAGACCCGTCAAATTATGCTGTGGACTTAACTCATTTTTTCTTTATTTGATTGAAACAATTTCCCTGTATTTCTCTTCAGTTGCTTCCTTATTCTTTATGTTACTTCTGTTACGATTGATCATTTTAATATCTCTTTTTCTTTAGCCGTAAAGTAAATGGTGGACATAAAAGTGCGCAAAACCATTACAGTCTACAAATCTTTGATTCGAGATCACACCATTAAGTGTCATTTAAGCACATTTTAATATCTCAATACTTTAAGTGCATTTCTGTGTGCATACAAAGAAACAAATTATCCGAATAAATCGAGCTTTTGTCAGAGAATGATCAGATTAATAAAATAAAATATTGTTATTTTGATGGCCCACCTGTGAATTGTTGTCTTTGAAGTTGCCTCAGGTGTTTAACGGTCATCTCAAGTATATCGGCCTTCTCCATCTTACTGTGTCGCGAGCCCTGTCAAAATACAAGATAATTAATAACCCTTCATATAAAACGGAGTTTTCTTTAAAAGAATTCCTTGCTTGAGAATTCATAAAAGGAAACTATTTAAAATTTGCCATTTTTCAGTAGTTATTTTTCAGTTATTTGACTTGATTAAGTTTCACTCACTTCCTTCTTTATAACTTCTAATAATAGCGATTTTAATTCAGATAAGCTTGCATTGATTCTAGCTCGTCTTCGTTTCTCCATAATTGGCTTGGAACTCTGAAAACGTAATAAACTAGTACAATGAAAGGGAAACAAGATTGAAACAAGATTTTTGTTATAAGATTTGAAGAAATTTTGCGAGCAATAAAAAATAAATCGATAACTTAATCCAATATGCAAATTTATTACGTACCTTACGACCTTCACTTGTGGAAGGAGATCCTTTATCGGAATGCATGTTTCTATCTGGTGGAATGGCCATTAGCAGAACCATGCGCCAAGCAACAGGTGTGTGTAGGTATGTGCGCTGTCACGCGAATTTTCTTTATCAAATACCTTTACATATCTAGATAAAGTTTACCTATGACGCATGCTAAGCACGTGTCAATCAAAAAGCAAGCGCCCGCCTTGTTCGCGTGTAGGCCTCAAGCGATTAGTTGACAGAGGTATAAGAAATTTTATGTCGGACACTTCATGCCAAGACTTGTCATCATAAACGTCTCGTGGTATTCATATTAAAATGAAGGGCACGTGCCAGGTGGATTGTGAATCTGTGGGAAAACTCCGCCTATTGCCTTCACGGACCTATCCTTGGATGTCCTCAGATTACCCAAAAATATCTGTCGTGATGCGGTTCATAGATAGCAATAACACAAAACACTTCTTGGCTCGGGGCAAAGGGGAGCGTGGGAACATCCTAAACTCACTTGCGGCGACACATGATATATTAGCTGACCGTACAGTTATGAGACTACCTTGATATGAATCGTTTCAAACTACTCAACAAATCTTATCGCCACATTTTTCGGCTGAGGGCCCGCATTATAATCGAAAAGTCATATATCTATCTATCTATTGGTATTTTGATAAATCAAGTTTTGTGCACACCTGGGGCTATACGTTTATTATTTTAAAACGTGTCATAACCTTAACGTGACTACGACTAGAAAATTATCTTATAGGGAAATTAGATTGATTTTAATGGTCTTTCACAACTGGTATATATATATGTGTATGTGTATTAAGTAGTTTGCTTTAATGTTATGTCATGTTAATAAAAACATTAATACGACATACTAGAAATACCTGATATTCAAGCCTGTATCTCTTAATAATATAAGGCATTTTATAGAATAGAGGATTTTATAACTAGACTTCCAAATGCATATCCGATATAGTACTAGGATAACAACTTAGGTTCGCAGTTACCAGCTGGTCCTTGTCCAAAGCTCCTGGAATTGATTATCCAAGCCCATTTACTGTTGGGTCGACTGTAATTATGAGTGAAGTTGTTCTAGTACAGCAGCTCTTCCATAGATGACATCTCTGAGCTAACCTACTGTCATGTAATGTCATATACACTTCTGCAGCTAATGAAGATCGGCGAGCATACAAGAAAGCATGATTTACTGTAGAGTGATGTTTCAAAATCTTCCGTGTCTGAACGGCATTTTGAACGAAAACAGAGGACGAAGTTGGAAAGAATGGTTAATGAATCTATTAGATAGTCATTAAAACAGAAATTAAAGCTAAGGTTTTAAAAATACAATCAAGTTTTAAGTTTTATTGAAGCATTAAAAACAACAAAATACGAACTTGGTTCGCTGTGCATATACGTTATTTTCTCCAAAAACACCATTTGATTTACGTGTTATTTATTTTGCAAAAGTTAAAATTGTCCAGGATAAGCTTTGAAATGTGTGTGGAATCATTCTTTTCGCTTGCCTTTAACTTAAGCGAAAATGGCAACTTGCCTAACTATCATCATAATTTTTCGAGAGCTCAAATATATAGAAAATGGTTAGTATTCATCCACCCACAGATTTTAAAACCTGCATGTGTGTATTTAATTCACATGGCGTTTTATTATATATCAATTAACAAAATATAATATATGTTAATCTACGATTGTCTAAAAAAAAGGCTACATTTCCTGATATTGCTTAACGATTCGACATACATACTAACGTTTTTTTTTAATATTTTAGACGTGTAGTAGAGGTTTTAACTAAAAATAACCAGAAGAAACTGCAAGTAATTCCACTTTTCAAAGTGATAACTTTCAGAGACGTAAATGAATTTAATTAACCGAATGTCTTGAAATATTTGATTGACGCCCTTATTAACCCTTCACTATCAACAATTTTTCCACTTACATACATTTTATTGAAAAAGAATTTACACGACTTATTATAAATTTCTGTCGATTAAATAGCATCCTTCATTTAATGTTGATTAAAAGCAAATCCACTAACGTGATGAATATTCAATGAGTATGATCAATTGATTGGTGTATACTTGATTGATTCTATATAAGTCAAAATTACTAATGGGTTCACCTATTGACCGAAGAAAAACCTTGAATGTACCTCCTAGCAATCAATGTTCAATGAAAAACAACGAAGCGCATCCGAGATAATTTTGAAAATCCATACAAATTAAAACTATTACTTTTCATACATTTGAACTGCTTTATATTCAATTATTGAGTGAATTATCCAAATATTTTACGATTTCAGAGGCTTTTAAGAGGACAGCTTATCTTCACTTCATCACTTGATTTCTATTTTGCCTACTTACAAATATAAATCCATTAAATTGAATATATGGAAATAACTACAAAATCCATTTACATCAACTCTACAATTTGTGACAGAATGCATTTTTCAAATCAACTATCAACGATCTGCGCGTCAAACTGGGTTAGTGCAATATATTATGAAATGCGCTTAATGCCAGATCTGATATTAGTCTAGACGACTAGACTTAATTGTTAGTCTTAGTTGTGAAATTTTGGGAATCTTGTGTTGAATGGCTTTTCTATTAACACGTGCTGGAATCAAATACCCGGCCTCTAGGTTAACGAGTAGGCATCTTAAATTGGGCCCAAGTCGACTAACGTCTTAGATTTCGTAGATCATATTAAGTTCCATCTCAAGTCAATATAAGTTCCATCTCAAGTCAATATAAGAGATAAGTTCCATTTCTAGTCAATATAAGAGATAAGTTCCATTTTAAGTCAATATAAGAGATAAGTTCCATCTCAAGTCAATATAGAGATAGACTCACATCGACAAATAAGCCACTACAGACTGCTCGTGCAGTAAGAACATGAGCGATGGACGACAGTCTTTGATAGTCTTTGGTGCACTTAGATCAAGATTGCAGCGATTCATCAGAGCCACTTGCGCTAGAAGATAACCCAGATCTCACCTCCCATTGAGTACAAAACTAATAGTTCATTCATTTTATCCAGATGCAAGTACTTCGTTCAATAACAGGTCTGCAATATCGACCTGGTTAGGAAGCGGACGTATACTTGTCATCTATCAACAAACCAACCCTCTCTTTACTAAGCCAGGGTTAATCTTCGATGTAGAACCAACAAACAGGACAAAATTCCTCGTATTGAACACTTCATTTCATCGAAAAGTACACAAATTCAATTTGGTGTACACAAATTTGAACTGAATAAGTTGTTAAGTAAAAATCAGTTGACCGGAAAATGTATGATTCTCAAATTAACTTCGACACTTGATAATCTTCTTATAAATCAAATTACAGAGGGATATCGTCGTTTTATATTATTATTTCGAGGATCAAGCCAACAAAGAAAATTCATAATTTAAAAAAATACCATTTGACCTTTGCTTAAAAATTAAATTTCAACTGAAAAAATTTGCTTTATAATAAGTGGGTATTAGCATAATAATATCACGTTAACAGCAATTTGTGGGCACGATCTAGCATAGCTGGATGTTTCAATCGTTGCTATAAGTCGACTCGACATATTATAATATCGTGGTTAAATTTTTTTTCTCGTGTCTCCATGATTCCACAAGTTAGAGCGAAGCTCTCTGTGCATTTGTCCATTTATTAACGTAAGTATCATTTCAAGGCCTACAGACTATCAAAGAAGATATCTAAATATGTCAGGCATGGAGGGGCTGAGGTTAAAGAGCAAAATTCGCCTTGTCCGAAATTTGCATTGAAGACTCGCCCTTATAAGTAAGAGCCATAATAAAAATCAAACCGTTGACGACTGGATGATTAAAACTTATGTGTACACTGTATTTTCTATTATAAAGAACGAACAATTTCAGATAATTAAGATAAAAAAGCTAAATTCCGTTTGATGTACATGTAGTTTGAAGGAATTGAGAGATTCACGTATGGTACTTCTGAAACTATTTAAGATATATTCGAGGCCCAAATCAACCTCCGAAAATGGTGTTTCGTAGTTTTTAACAGTCAATTTATTGTCAGAAACATCTTCAAAGATCAGAGAAAATTAATTGAATTCTTATCATTTACGATTTAATACCCTATGCTTTATTTTCAGTAAATCCCTGAAAGTCAAATGTGTATAGTAAGGTATTGTTCAGAGGATATTCAAATGCTCGTTACATGGTGACGATACTTGGTAGACGAAAACAAGGGGATTTAAAAGACATAAACATTAAAATGTTATGAAATTGGACACTAGTTTCTATCGAAGATTATTGACCACTAAACAATTTGCTGGTATGATTAAACCAGTAAAAGAATACCCCTTGAAAAGGGGTTCACCACAAACAATCTAGTCTCAGATTGTAAATTTGGACACGAGCTGGAGATATTATCATTATAAAGAGACTTATCTTAAATATGATCTCTTGTAGATGACCATTGTCCAAAATGTCTCAGTCGTGGTCAGCACACGGGAGTTGGCCATTCAAATACATAACCTTTATGTCACGTTCGGTAAGTTTAGCTGCGAAACTGTTTGGATTTGACAATACGTGGCTTTAGGTTACCAAGAATGCTATTGTAGGATTTGATCGAGATAGTTATTGAAATTGACCACAAGGTAGATAAGAGTTTATACATAGCGTGGGAAACTTTTATAAACATACGATTTTCTACCAATTAAACAAGATTTATTTAAATCGATAACTATTATATCGATACAGTGTAAAATCATAATCTTCATAGGCACTTGATAAAAGTCGTAATTAATAAACAATAATCTTAGTCATGTCCATATAGCTGACGATACATACAACTGCTTATCGTCATATGAAGGAGCGAACTAAGCCTAACCCCAAATCAAACTACTAGTATTCTGTTCCAGTTTCTTACTCCCACCCTTCATATTTTATCATCGCATCATTCTTTTTCCAACTGTGGAGGGGTCCTCTCCGACTACGTCCAATGGTGCAACCACATAGTGCGCCACTGATCATATATATTAAGATGTACATTGTTAGGTTAATTGAAATTTATTGCACTTACATGTAATTAGATAAAATACTTCATGGATCATTATGTGTCGTTTATATAGAGTCAACGATATGCTCTTATTTATTAATAACATTTTCATGACACAGCACTTACATTAGCGATTTCATGTACTTAATATACACCGTTTGATTAGATATATCATTTGCATTCCATTACATATTATTAATATCGTTATCTTTATTGACATATTGAAGAAAAGAATGACGTAAAATTCATTTCATTCATTGCATTTAGACACTCGTTACACATGAGAACGAGCATTAAAATTTATAGGAATAGATCCCATCATATAGACCACCCCTTGAGATTTTATATCCGAAAAGCTTTTAATGTACTTCACGTGTGGCACTATTCAAAATAACAACCTGGTTCATGATTGATATCTATTGTTCACTAAACGGTAAACAAAACCTTTGCAGTCACAATTAAAAATGCTTTTGGTAAAAAGTTTAGCTGAAGAAAATGTGTTTCGGACGTTATTCATCTTAAGTGTCAGTGGTGAATGACGTACTTTTGACCACAAGTTGACCCTCTCGATCATCAACTCCACTACTCATCTTGACAATTCAGTACCTGCCCTAGGAGCATGCCGTACACGTGTCATTTCTTAATCCCATTATTTGAATTGAATTCCATCACATGACTTATCATTTAATGAAAAGACAAACATTCCTTTGGAACTCGCAAGATTAAACGAGGTCATGCTCTCGAATGTACCTCTTTTCTAGTCCTAAAATATTACACCTAAGGGAACTAAATTCGTACGCAGAATTTAAAATTGTTTGCATATACATGTATTTGCATGACCTATTTTATTATTCTCAACTAGAAATCGCTATGGCATCAGTCATACAAAACAATGTTATTATCAGTTCTATTTCAAATCCCATGTTCTGAATGTTACAGTACCATGTGCTGTGTAATAGACGTAATTCGAACCGATACTAAATTAAAAGAGATTTTTTTTGCAATATTTTGGGGTTTTATTACCTGCAAACGCATAAATAACTGCTAATTTATATATAATATATATGAGATAAACTATTTTCCATAATCCACATCCTTTCATTGGTTTAGAACAGATGTCATATTGCGCACCACTGCTCTTGTGCAATATTAAATGTCGATATGATGAAACATCAGTGTGCTTGTCAACATCAACGCGTGCCGTAGTCTACCTTTTACCTGTGGGAAAACTCCGCCTATATTATACCTGAAACATAAAAATATTTTCGACAATTTGATGTCTGAGTGTACCTGAGCGGCATAAACAACCTAATCTATGACAAGCCTTACTTAAAACAGAGCGTGGGAAAGGATGTAAGAAACATTAAACTATTTAAATAATAAAATATAAATCAGAACTTATAGGTGAAATGTCTTAATATTTAAACCAAAAAAGCGGGGCATTTGTTGGTATAAGCAAACATTAACGCCGATCTGATTTTATACCCCAAAAATGATAACGTCCTATGTAACGGTTTCTAATTTTGGTTTATGAATGTCTCCTAAAAGTTCCACTTTGGTCAAGAAAAAAAAAAAAAACAACAACAGGTGAATATAATCATAAGGGGTTTACAATATTACGAGTTATAATGTATCTACTTTCAGATTAGAGCATAAGAAATAGTAAAACAGATGCAGACGCATATCCAATTTCTTATCAAAGAAAAAAAAGACGAAGTATTATTTAAAAGGGGAGGCAAACAGTTTCTTTCTACGATTAAAAAATTATCCAGACCACACTCAATTGATAGTAACTTGAATATAACGCATAATACTGATAATACATTATTATTGATAGTATAAGCCTTATTACTTATGCAGGCACAGTAAGTAGTTTCAACATTGCACTGTGAACAGTTCAAGGCATATCAATTTTGATAAACATTCAGCTACTCACTACCACAATAGTCAGCTACTCATACCAAATAGTTTCCATTCTTGAAAACACCCCATTATAAGCATAATATGACTTCCAATATAAGTCACCATCTTCATGTTTCATACTCAGGGCTAAAAGTTGTCAATAGATAGCGCACTTTTCTGTACCACACTTATATTGATTAGATAGCAGAATTCTAATATCAATTCGTCAACAGATGCCAAACATTTTAGCACCATACTGACAGATAATATTCTTCATCGGAAAGAACCCTTTTCAGCACCACACACAATGCCAATATCAATTCATCAACAGAAAGAAAACCTTTTCAGCTTCATTTTCAAAGCTGATATTTTATCTGATAATCTCCAGGTAGCCAAACTAATATAACAAACAATAGACAACACATTTTCAACACTCAAGTTAATATCAATTCATCAACAACTGCCACCCTTTTCAACACCGTACTATTCGTCAACAGACGGCACCCATTTCAGCTTTCATACTTCAAGCTTATATATACTTTACAGTAGACAACACCTTTTCAGGAAACTACACAAAGGTAAAGTCTATTCGTTAAAGGCCAGCACTTTTAGTCTCAATTATATATATTCACACACCCTTTTGAGAAAGGTAATCTAACAAGAGCCAATGTTTTGCTATTTTCCTTTAGTTACAATTTATTAACTAGTGTGTTCAATAAAATAAGTACTGACTTTTAATTCGGTCTGTAGGATAAGTTATGGTTGAGTTATATCCCTTTTATTTATGAAAAAAACGTCAATAGCAACTGATAAACAAGCAGGGATGGGCCTGAAGGAGAGTAAGTAGTATGCTGTAATATGGAGAGGTATATTTATCACTTATACGTTACTATAATCATATCACTACCAAACCCTTTGAGGTGTCGTCACAAGTTAATTAATTTGTCTCATTAATATGGCACTTGTAATTAGAAACGTGTTGACCAATGTAATAATGATTTTTTTAGATCTTACATTAAATATGATAGTAAGATATGCTATATATGATGTTTAGATATATCTATCTATTTGTCTGAGCAATGCAATAAGACTTTTTCTTTTCTTCCCTATATGTTTATGAGAATGCAACATCAGCAATAAATAGTCATTTATTTACATTGAAAACAATAGGCATTTTCCCTCCTAGAGATTCCAACCTAAAAAGATAAGGGCCAAAAAACCGCATTGAATACCCAACTCCATGAGTGGGATGTTGAAACTCTCATAGAACAAAGTCAAACTTACCCTTTTCTAGCCCACGACCTACTGATTAAACAACGTGCACGTGCAAAGTGCTACATCTGTTCCCATTCGACCAGGTTTCACAATAACTTTTGATTGGGCAAGATTTCATGAACGACATTGTAACGCAAGTACAGCCCATTATTCTAGAAAAAAAATTCTACTTCCGGTTGAAGGTGTCTTTCTAAATATAGACAATTCGGGAATACACATTCAATTATATAACATATATATACACAAATCCCCTATTGTATCAATGCAAAGACTACATAACTGTTTAAAGCTGATATTCAAATTCAAATAATGGAAACAATTCTTTTTTTTTCTTTCTAACTTGACAATTATTCTATTCTAGTCTCACCTCCGAACAGACTAAGCTCAGAATTGAATCTTTCTCTTGTTTAATATAAAACTTCTAATATTTGTCATCTGTCTTAGAATGTCTCCGGTTCCATAGAAATGTAAGGTACTATACGTTGAAACAGATACAGAAATTTCCCATGTATAATCCTTTCTCCAAATATATACATTTGTTATTGGTTGTCATTTTGATAAACCCAAAACAATATAATAAACTCTCTCTATTTTGAAGTTGATAAACGAATTGGCAAAATTCAATTTAATATACATTTTGCACCTTCATTTTACTTTATTTTGTAACCAGATTAACGTGACCACAAAGATTTAATAACAAGGGCAAATAAATTAATTAACGTGCTTTCAAGAACGAGGACAATCACTCGCATTAAATGTTTTTTGATCAGTGTAATTTGAAGAAGGGCTTCATCTTTGGCTTATTACAAAGACTTACCAAGTTTCACCAAGAAACTAGCTCTCTACCGTGTCCATATGGACAGACAGACCGACGGACAAACAGACGGCTATATACGACCACATTAATGTGTCGGCGTATAAAAACGTGTATTTTTTCAAAGTGTAAAAAATGCATTAGTTAATGACGTAATGACCTGAATAGATTTCGGGGAAGAAAGAGGGGAGTTTGATGTGCAGGTCTAGGGTGGAACACATACTTTATTGAGAAATTGACAAAATAATGATCTGAAATAAGAAAAATAACAATTCACTGAGAGAAGTATTGTACAGTTTGTCATGAACAAGATTGTCATATTAATTCTGATTTTGGCACATGATTATTTTTTGTTTCCAGGGACAAGATGATTATGATCTAATTGTAGATCTATTTACTGATATATAGCGTCTGAATAAACAGAATGGAAAAGGATCAGGACAATATTTCTATTACCAGTCACGAATCTACAGATAAACAAATTCAGGTTTTTTTTTTTTCATAAATAAATCAAATAAGAAATTTTGAATGAAAGATGGATCCAAATGTCTTAATTGTATGAAGTAAATTGTAATAAAATATATGCAAGCAATTTGATAAGATTCAAATATTATATACTGAATTAAAGTACGACTTGAACAACTCGATTTTCATGCCACATATATTCAAATATAAATGCAATTGTTGTCATTTCAGACTAACAAAGAAGCTAAAGAGAACGACAATGGCCTGAAGAGTTTAGTATTAAACGTAAGTAAACCAAAGTCTGCATTCGATTCATACAACTCGCGATATATAAGAAAAACCACAGTATCCATTCCATTCATACGGCTCTCAAGATATCTTGTTTGGTAAAATGCTAGCTTGACACATTGTGCTATGTCTTTTGTCAAGTTCTTTTTGCAGTTGAGAATCTTGTGGAATCAAATTCATTTCACATAAACCATGGATGAGATGAACACCGCCGTTCATATATAGATATTTAGATGTCAGAATGGGAAGTATATAAACGAAATTAAGCCGTCGGACGACAAATTGAGTTGACTTACATTGAATGTCCTCGACACACTTGCAAAGGGTAGAACATGTTATGAATACTTTCTGGCTGTTACATCTCTTTAAAGTACCTTTATGGTGAACTGATGCAAGTCAGGCAACACCCCCCACCCCTCATTCCTCATTTTTCATGTACAAAGTTATTAAAAATATATTTACAGAGGAGATATGACAACGATGAAGAATACGATGATGATGATGATTACCTTCACGAACAGGCTCAACAGTTTAGCAAGAGTTCAGCAAAATTGAAAAGAAGTCGATTTTGTATTATTTTATAATTTGCTGTTTGCAATGATTTATTCAGGGTATATTAAAGAGATACTGCGTCTTAGCATGAACATAAACTTTTATTTCTCAATAATGGTCAATACGGGCCTATAATTATCGGTGAACTTACCTGGTGTCATAAAGTAACCGTATCCCTTAAAAACTGGAAAACTCACAAAACTAAGTCTATTTATTAAGCGTTTTTCAATAATCATATGCATCTTTTTGGATAATTACCTAGTTTTGTGGATATTTTTTTTTTTGTCATTTATGGCAGCAGGTATATTTACTGATGAATAGAGCTCTTATTAACCAAGTTTATAATTTTGAAATGTATATTCATTTTAAGGCCTATTATCCCTTTAAGTTTATTAAATAAACTTAATATTTTAACATATTCAATAAATGTATCAAGAAATTGATTCTGCCAAATGTGAGAAATCAAAAATAGAGACTTGATTCCGTTGATTTACGCTGTTCATCTTTGTTTTCATTTGACTGAAACAAAGTAAAATACTAACTCGCCTAATAGGAAAAATACTGGGCAAAGAATGTTGAAAACGATGGTTTCCATAGAACAAAGATAAAATGGGAACTTCAGAAAAATGATATATGAAATGAAAAGAACTATGGAGACTGAATATGACGTCAGAAAAGACATAGTATAATTTCATTATCAACTAAGCTTTATCCAAAGCACTCACGTTTTAATTGTTTGCCCTTCTACATATCCATGTGAACCTCTACTTACAAAAGCTTACGCACGCAGGTGTTTCTTTACTTCAATCAGTTATTATATTCAATAATTCATATATAACTGATCCAGTATCGCGTGTCTAATTCCAATAATATTTTCAACTTAATCATTTGGAATCAAATAAACAAATATTTTTCTTCGAAATGATTTATTCATTTGCATTTATAGAACCCCACAGCTCATTGCCTCCGTATTATTTGTCCTATATGGCAACAAATTTCTGAGAGGTACGTACACCTTTTAGAATGTTCGTCCGCAGATTCGCTTTAGTTTAATAGCGGAATAAATTGCAATTGAGATTAGCACATTAGCTTTCGCGTGTTATTATGAATGTGACACTTCACTTACTGTTGGATATAGGAAATAAGTAGACAAATATATTGCTGACATGTTTTCCCTCTAGCATATTGCATAGAGTTGAACGTCTTCAATAAGAAGCAAGCCAGTAGGGCGTAATGAATTATCATATTTCATTAGATCACTTGAAACAAGTGTAATTTTCTATACGTCCACACATTAATGTGGGCATATATAGTCGTCACCCCTGTGCATGTCTGTCCATCTATCTCATTGCAATCTTGTGGACATAATAGAGAGCTGGTTTCTTGGTTGATTTTGAGGATACTTACTGGGAAAATTCTAATGACTCAAGGATTAACACTATTGAAAATCAGACCAATCATAAAATATTTACTATGAGTTATTGCCCTTGTCCTTGAATTCTTTGATGACGCGACAGAGAACTGTTTTCTTTATGGATTTTTGATGAAACATGGTATGGGTGTTTGTAATAACCCCATGATGAACCCTATTGAAAATCGAAAAATAGTTATTGTCCTTGTTCTTAAAAGGCGTTAAATGTAGCTGGTAACTTTTTGGATTTTAACGAAACTAAATGTGAGTCGTCATAATCATAAATCAGACAAATCGAAATATATTTAGACTAATATGAGTTATTGCAACTGTTCTATAATTTTTGTTGTGGATACGATAGAGAGGACGTTTCACGGCATAAAGTAGTCACTGGGCATATTTATAATTGATGAAGTTAGAAATATTTCAAAAATACTGATTATTAATTGGTCATAAAACGTGCTCTAAAATGATACGAAACATTACTGAAATAGTAGTAACAGTTGGTAATATCAGTAGTTTGTACACCAATTATGTAAACGGTTTCTCAGAAATTTGCAAACCAACTTTTGGGATGTGTAAATAATCTAATGTCGTTTTGCTGGAACATTTAAGATTTGCATGAATGAAGTCCACGTTGTTTATAACCAACCGTCATTTTGCACCTAATGAGCTAAAGAAGACAGGCACGACAAGCAGAGTGCAATGAGGGACAGCCGCGATTTCCAACTGACAAGGGATCTTTAACTTGCACAGCCTGTAGCGCCTCGGTATTTTGTCTAATCCGAACGACTAGACGCGTTTCATATGTCAGCCCCTCCGATCTGCATCACTGACTGAAAAATCATCTCGACCTTTGTCGAGATTGAACCCTAGACACTCAGATTAGCGAGCAAGAATCTAACTAACTAAGCCACCGCGGCTCCTTTAATACCAGCTTAGCTCTAGTAAGTATTTATTTTCCCACGGACTCTTAGTTATAGCATCCGACTCCTGCTAATTTATATGCTATATATGCTTATGCTAAAGAATGATGTGGTTTCTATTGTGTTCAAAAGATAATGAAGGCGGAAAAATGATCCTTATAACTTGGTTTTCTCTATTATTCACTGAAGCAATTATGTAAAGCTTGCATTCTATTGTTTTAGAAAGCTATTTAAATAGTGTGCAGGCATGTGAAAAATCGACAATTAATTATCCCTGAATGTATGTACTTATCACACTTGATTACATTTAAAATAATTACAGTATCTTCAAATATTCTAGTAGCCAGGCAGTGTTTGAAATTGGATAATCTTATTTTAGTTCAAGTTTCCGTGCACTTCGAAACGGGCATTTGCGACGAAACTTTGCATGTCAAGAATGTGTTCTTAGTTGGTAATTAATAAATACAATCTATGTATTATAAGTCCTAACGACTTTCTTATCATCATTGTGTTAAAAATAAAACAATTGTATTGTTTTATTTAGCATATACATGCTTTAGCCCAGGAATCGTCATACATAGAAACAATAAATATATCATTCAACTTTATACAATCCGTATTATTTAAATAAAATATATAAATAAATCCACATAACGAATGAAATAATAGATATTTAGATATCAAATCAAAGATATGTATTTTAACAGTTATTGCGATCCAAGAAATAAGGGTATGCATGCAGTAATCTTACTCTTAAGGGAAACTTTGCTCGCTATCTTAAGAGTCACTGTAACTTGCGCGACATTAACCCCAAAATGAAATAAAACACATTATCAACCATTGTATTTCTTGAAACTTTAGATGAATAGCGTTTATTTCTTATAGAAGAAGTATATTTTGTTGGCCTGTAGCATGTGATGTTAAAACACCTGTTCGTATGTATTACAAGTAAGAATCTTATAGCGGATAAAGTCGTCATTCAAAAATCCGATTACAGCTGAAATCACTAGTATATATATTCCTCTAGAGCAAAACAAAATCTAACTAATCCTTTCCATTAAATGGAAACATTTTTTAGTGATTCACAAAGCTTTACTTCTATCCAGAATATCTTTGTCTGATCGCAGAACGCCACATATTGTGGATTATGTGTAACTAGTTATGAGTTTAACTATAGCTGAAGAGCCTTGGTGCTGATGGTAGATGAGATGTTTACGTCTGCGTCCACAATGAGATTGATTTTAGAGATGACCAACCATATTTAGACAACTGTCCAAAAACTTTTTAAAAAGTTTAGCATAACTTTACGGGTAGCAGAATATCTTCCAACTTCCGATTGAAAAAATATAACATTTAACCCTAATGATATTTTCTACTGAAGAATTTTGTTTCATATTCGCTCTATTTTGTTATTTTTTAATTTTTAATTACCATTTTGGTCATTGGTCATCTTGAGTTTAAGTCGTGAAGTTAAGTTTTCAGTTCATGCTGTTCATTATCACAGAAACCGTGATCTAATCTAGTTGTTTATCAGAAAAACCATTCATACATAGTTCCTTTATAAAAATATTAATGTCAATAGTGCTTATGAATAACATATTAAAGTCATTGGATGTCATTTTATTAGAATTTCTAAAAATGAAAAAGGAGCAAAGGATTTGTATACATTGTTTTATACATCAAAACTGCACAATTATTATATTTACATGTAGTTAGGGGCAGAATAAGTGAAATAACAATTATGTATGCAATGTACCTTCGGGTTGTGATTGCAGAGGCTGACATGTCTAGGTGAACAGGGGCTGTGAAATCTTTTACTTGCAAACGAATCGATACCCATCATACACTGCACAATGCACAATATGTTCGGCTCATAGTGCACTTAATCAAATAATTTTATTCTGTAAAAGAATCGTTCATGATTCAAATCAATTTGTGATGTTTGACAATAAGAAAATACTTAAGTTACAGGACACTCGATGATTTCGTGGTGTTGTGATCTGTCATGAATCAGCAACTTGATGGAAAGCTGTGACCCGAATAATAGAATCATGCAAGTTATGTTCTAAGCCTACACCGAAATGGTTATTTTAGTGTACAACAAAAGACTTGTTTGAAATTGCCGAGAATCATCAGGTGGCTTTTCTCACCAAGAAAACACTTCCATAACATTCTTAATCATCTACATGAGTAATTCACGTTTTTATTGACCGTTTCTTTTTTTTTCACAAATCGTTAATCGTCTTTTTAACATGAACGCTTGTTGGTGCCACCCACAGACCTGCGTAAATAAATCTTTGTCCCGCCTCTTGTCATTACTGACAAATTGAATGGAAAGCAGTTAATCATAATGAAGAGGCTGATATATAAAGCAGATTCCTGCATCTTAACAGTCGTGGACATTTAATTCCTTGTAAGCGTAGTTCTATGTTTATTTTTGAATGAAAGTTCAAGAAGATTATTCCTGCAACTCAAGAGACTTGCATTAACATCTCATAATTTTGAACGAGAGAAACACAAGTCCACCATCATGCTGTCCAAAGTTTATATTCTCTGTTTAGAGATTATTATCTGCTGCAAAGTCTCTAGTATTTTATCATCCCAACTGGAAACTAAGGTAAGTAAACACTTAAACACTTATTTATTTTAAAGTATCATTTCCTTGTATGTATGCATCCATTTATATTTTGAAATCTCAAAACGAAGAATGGTGACGGTCTGGGAATCAAAATAGCGTGCTTGAGGTGCTCAAATTCGTGAAATTTGTCATGAACTTAAGAGCATGAAAACCAGAGAACAAGTCAATGAGGTTATTTCCGAAAACAAAAGTACCCCTTTTTACGAATAGAGGGATCGTATATATATTGACATAATGGTTCGGTGCACTAGGCTGCTGGTGTGTACGGTAATTTAAATGTGTCTTGCCGAACATAATATTTGCACAATGCTTCACACTGCCACTAAGTTTGCTTATTTGAATCAAGTTTGCCTTTAATTACATTGCATGTCTTTGTTAAGCGTTTCAAAATATACTATGTATTTTTTTAAAAAAAACTGAACTGAATTATATTATCAATCAAGCTTATTATTTACATGGAATTTACTAATACGTTTGCTTTAGAATATACTAATTTAGCATTCGTTTGACTCAGTCAAACTCAGAATTCGGAATTCTTTAACAGTTCTCCGCAATTAAGTGAAATCAAGCTATACATGATTCTTTATAAAGTTTCGATCAATTTCAGAACCTATATGTATATAGGGACTAGTAATTTTAAGATATCTTAATTAGATATCACCTATATTCAAACAAATAAAAGTATTTTGACCAACTATAAGAAAAGGTTGGTAATGAAAATATACTTTCAGTCGAACTTTGTTTTACATCTTGTGAGACACAATATTCATTTGTCAGGCCATTGGAGACGTGCAGAGAGATTTATTCTGGACGAGTGCGCCATCTCTAATATCCACATAAGCAGACTATGTATAATCTGGAATCAGGGTTAATGCTATCATACGTTATTTATGTTAATTATCATTTAATGTCCCATGGAGTAATATGGCTTATTTATTATTCATTTTAATAGATGATATTCTAAAGTCCCAATAATTATTTTAGTCATCAACTGAAATTATGTTGACAGTCAACACTTTTAAAGTCCTTCTTTTCGCAAAACTGTCAGCTTTAATAAATTATTTTCACTTGCTATCAGAAATCATTAAAATCATTACATACCCCCAAATATACTACTGGCAAAGTTCAAATGGATTTGTAAAAAATGAAGCGATTGTAGTTGTGATAAAAAATTAAGGATCTCATTCCCACTAGTCAACTGCTAGTCAACCTGCAAAAACATCTTTCGGCTTATTGGTTCAGTATTAGTCGTTGGCGATAACCTCCAAAAAACACTTTCCGGCTTATTAGTTCAGTATAAGTCGTTGGCGATAACCTGCAAAAAACATCTACCGGCTTATAAGTTCAATATTAGTCGTTGGCGATAACCTGCAAAAACATCTCCCAGTTTATTAGTTCAGTATTAGTCGTTGGCGATAACCTGCAAAAACATCTCCCAGTTTATTAGTTCAGTATTAGTCGTTGGCAATAACCCGCAAAAAACATCTCCCGGCTTATTAGTTCAGTATTAGTCGTTGGCGATAACCTGCAAAAACATCTCCCAGCTTATTAGTTCAGTATTAGTCGTTGGCGATAACCTGCTAAAACATCTCCCGGCTTATTAGTTCAGTATTAGTCGTTGGCGATAACCTGCAAAAACATCTCCCGGCTTATTAGTTCAGTATTAGTCGTTGGCGATAACCTGCAAAAACATCTCCCAACTTATTATTTCAGTATTAGTCGTTGGCGATAACCTGCAAAAACATCTTCAGGCTTATTAGTTCAATATAAGTAATTCACCTGCAAAAAACATTTTATGGTTTATTAGTTCTGTATATAAGGGCTTTTGAAATCGTTTTTCCAATCTGTAAAATTAACTGATTTAGTCGTCGCAAATTTCATACAGTTAATATGACCTTGGTAAACGCTGTCTTTTTATGTATATCGTTTAAGCATGTACTTCAATGGAACATGGTTTTACCAATAAATACGGACAGGTCTACGCTATCAATTATTGGTGAATGCCATTAAATTAATAGAGTACAGACCATAAAGCTGACATCTATCTTATCATTTATTGTGATATTTTTTGGCAGATGCTTTGTAATACCTACAAGTTAATGGGAGTAGCGAAGATGCGAGTCTGTTTTAACGATGTGTCGAATGTAATTTTTATGGTGCAATTCATTTACTTTTAATGTACTGTTTGAATGAAAATAAGTTAGATTGTCCCCAATAACCGAGACTGTGTGAATCTACTGATGCCATTCGCCTTTTTAACCTGGTTTCTTTCTGTTGGTGATGCAGATCGGAAGGGCTTGAAAATAAGGCGTTTGCATAGGAAGATAAAACGAGAGCCCGTGTTCCACAGTCTGGGCACGCTAGTAATCTTCATCAGTTAGAAATCGAAAGAGATTGGGCCAATGTCATAGTCCTGGCAAAATTTCCCTCATTGCATACTCTATGACGTGCTCATTTGCCCATAAAGTTGCAGAAGAGTAGAAGTTAAATCCCATTTTCGTTTTTCTTGTTAGTACTCTTAGAGCATGGCAGGTTTACGAGCGTAATAGTATTTGGAAATCTTTTCTCTTTTTATTTACTGGTTGGTGGCGAACAGAAATTGCAATAAGAAGCTACCAGAAACAGAAAAAAAAAACAGCTGAAATAAGATCTGACGATTTTATTGTTCAAAGTCTTGCATGATGATGTACACGTTAAAGATTAAAATAATATTTGTTTTGAACATCAATTACCAAATTGCATATAACATAGCGCTGTCTGTCTGAATGAGCCAGTACAGGAGTAGAAATGAAATGAAGTGAATGGAGTTTTACGTCTAACTTTTCTGATGAAGACGCCGGAGTAAACAGATCATTGATCTCTATTTCGATCTTATCCACTGAGTTAATCAAAAGTTCAATCAAATCAGGAATCGTGACCCAAATATACAGTCGTACTAAAGTTTGCATGACAACCACATTTGTTCTCATGATTCTAGTTTCGTGCTTTATAACAATTTCTGACTGGGACTAATCCTAACAGACTAGTAAAATTATAGCCTAACCCTTCTGGGTCAATGAATTCAAATTGCTATTTTTTATATAAATATACGGAAATCACATCAACTTGATCTTAGTCGTGTGAAGTAAAACTTTTTTAATCAATAAAGTGAACTTGTTTTATGCTTTGTTGAAAATAGTGTGAATTTTCTTTACTTTACTATATAACAAAATCCAGGGAATAGATTGCATTTGGACAAATGATTTTGGCTAAAACAAGTCATGTTAAACTTATATTACGCAAACAAAAACCATAATAGTAACGGAACATTGATATTTCTGCCTTATTCTAAATTAAGGCCTAGCTTGATTACATGAACACTTTTTACTATTTAACTAAGCTTTTTTGAATAATACTATAAAGCATAAAGAAAATTTTAATTAAAAATATTTCCGGACTATACCCCTACCGACCAATTAATAGATATCTGTAGGTTCCATTCCCCGTCAGTCGATTCCACCTTAAGTTCTTACAAAAGCTGACTTCCTCGTCCGTGTATATATAAACTGTGGTACTGTGGTTATCAAACAAGACTGATTTAGAATTAGGTGAAAAGAGGTGCTTAATTAAGGAGATGTAGTTGAAGAAATTGTCAATCATTGTAACTTGTGTTGCAGATGTTCAGTATTTAAATAGGACCATTCAATCATTAATTTTACATTATTTAAATCTCACGAAGGCTTCAGATATGGAAATTGCAGAGTACTACATTTACAATTAGTACACATCACGAAAAGCCAATTAAAATAAGATAATCAAATTTCCAGACAAAATGTCATTAAGTTAATTTCTATGGCAAAAGAGCAAAACTAAATTGCCAACAACAGAGCAGTATCTATTTTTAAAAGGATTACTAAACAACGATTGACACAGTTCAACTCTTTGAAGAAAAATAACATCTCTTTAACTATGTGACCAAATTTCAATATATGCATTGGCAGGAGATGATCTGAATATAAGAAAGTCACCGCGGATTTCATGTTCAGCTTTAATCACTCTTAAATAAATTGTTCACAGCTTCAGGATGGAAAGGAAATAGAATGCCCGTTTGGGTATGAACAGTTCAAAGTAGAGGCAAATGCACGCATTCTAATCCTTTGATGAGGGACCCAAATTTCATTCGGTAACAGAAAGAAAGCTTCAAATCTCCGAAAGTGTCTTGATTAAACTAGCTCGACTGTTACACTTCTGGAGATACAAATCCTGAATTCTAATGTCATTAACTTTAAGAAATGATTGAACTGATTAAAAAAAGGTTTACGGTACGTTATTATCTTTTACTTTCCATTGTAAATAGAACAAAAAAAGTCATTGTTCTTTTCAGAGGTTGAAAATGTTCACTTGTTACTCACGAATGCATTTGAAAAATCTGATTTTTGTGAGGACTGTTCAGTTCAAAGGAATTTATTTCCATTTGAGTAGCCACGAACATTTGATCGATTAGCGTGCTTTGTAATTTGTCTTTAAACATAAAGACTTACAATTTGATGCATTCGTCAATTACATTTATTGTCAATATGTAAAACGGCTTATCCTTCTTCGCCACAATTCACACGACAAGTGAGTTGGAAATTTGGCGGCTCCAAATCGCAGGAAATACATCTCAAATGTGGGTGGTGTTAAAAACAATTAAATGTATCTTGGCACTTTGCACTTCCATATTTTATCCAGGGTTATATACCTGTTATTTCAAAAGACACAATTTGAGCTCGTATTATATTTGTTAATACATTCTGCTTATTAATGATCTTTTCTGACGGTCAAGAATGATCATTCATTACAAATAGCCCTAAAAAAAGAGAGAAGAAAGACATAAATGGCCATACACTATCTACAGAATATAAACTCATACGTTCTTAGGCGCTATTTAAATTTAGTCTAATAATGTAGCAATACCGTATTTTCAACTGGTCTTCGTTATTATTTTGTTATAATCACCGTCTATAAAGAGCACTAATGGTGATGTCTTTCTAAACTTGGTCTAACTACAGTTTTTCTATTATGATTTTTCACGAACTTTAGTTAATTACCACTGTTACTGTTAACTAGGAACAAACAGATCCAGGTCTAACAAAATATTGTATTGATTTTGTCGTATAACAAAGTAACCGACCATGGAAAGTATTTTGCCTCTTCCGATTTTGTCTGGTTTGACAATATAAAGAAAAAAGGTTCCGTCTCTTGTCTGATCAAATAATTGGTTATTTATGTATACAGGAATTTGACGGTAGTATCCACTCTTGGTTTAAGCCTTTTTATACGCCCACGTGAATATGTGGACGTATATTGTTCGCCGGTCCATCCATCAATATTATTGTAAACACGTTAGAAGCTACAATTTTCAAATGATTTTGATGAAACTTGGTGTAAACATTGAAATTGATAAGACGGCGGTCAAAGTCGCATTTGACCTTTGAATTTCGATGAACAGTTTTTGATTTCGGGGAAGGGAAGGATTGATTCTCCTGCGAATGCAATAGAAAATACAATTTCAATGGATTTTGATTTTGAAATTAGTATGGGTATTGGATTTTATGCTTTTTCAATGAACAGTTTGAGTTATTGCACTTGACTTGAATTTTATTGTGGATGCAATTGAAGCTGCAATTTTCAATGGATTTTGGATCAAACTTGATGTGAAACTGAAAATGCTTTATTTAATTAAACGCCTATTTCTATATACTTATTCAATGGCGTTTTACAGTAAAACATTAAAAGTACATACATGTAGATATAAGATGACATTTACAGGGCAAATATACGACAAATAAAAACACAACAAAACAAATTAAAGAAATCAGCAGTGTAAAATATCCTAAGTTATAAAAGCAATTAAAATAATGGCTATCTTAGTAAAATTTCTAACACATTTTCATATCTCAATCTGGTTACAGCTCAAGATCTTAAAACAATGCAGAAAAATCTCTAAAATAGTAGGTTTTGACATTTTTCTTAAAAATGTCCAAAGTAGAAGAATGTCTTATATACAGAGGCAATGTATTCCAGAGGGTTGGACCAACGGTACTAAAACTTCTGTCATTAAATGTTTTCTTTTTGTTAAAAGGAACAGCAAAGCAATAATCAACGTTATCAGCAGATCTGAGATTTGGTCTTTTTAAGACTGGTTTGTGCAACAGTTCGGTTAGATAACTCGGAGCGTTGCCTATGAAACAGTTATACATTGTACACAATATTTTAAAATTGATCCTAGCTTTGATTGGTAACCAATGCAGTTCAAACAAAGAGAACTATCATATTTTCTCTTTCGCAAAACAAGTTTAGCACACATATTCTGGATACGCTGTAATTTCTGTAACTCATTTTCTGAAATTCCAAACAATATAGCATTGCAATAATCCAAATGTGAGATTACTAATGACAATACAAGAATATGCAAAACATTATTAAATCGTGTATACATTAAACAAATCTTTCAAAGTTCAAAGTTCTTTATTTTCCTTGAATATTTCTATCCATCGGATACAAAAAAAAAGAGAAAAAAATACAAATATACACAATCACAAACAAATACTAACATAAGAATACAATTATATACAGCCTTACCGTATATATACAACATGCATTACCGTATATATACAAGCATAATGATACACAGAGAGTTTCATATAGTTGATAGAAATTCATTTCGTTTATTATGGGATAATTTGATATAAATACCAATTTTTTTAATATTGAAGATTTATGTATGTATTATATATTTACATCTATATTCTTATACATTATATATTAAACAAATCTTTGAAAACTTCGTCTATTCTGTGTTAAGTGAATGGAAAATTCAACTACCAATGATAGAACGTGAAAATCAGTTGATAGTAAAGCCCCGATCAATACAACATAATTACATTCAGTAATCTATTAAGAAAAATAATAATACATTGATTAATATTAATCAACCAACCTCTATTAATTGTTTGTCGTGTCAGTCATTTAATTACTAGAATACTTAGATTTAGATAATTACAAACAATAAATCATCTTTAGTATTCAGGACACAATATACACTGGATCTTCAGAGAGCAGTCATACATTATTAACTACATTATTTCAGGATTTACCAACAGGTGGACTTTTCAAAATCAATCGGGGCAAAATCGATGAAACAAATTTTGATGTGGTTGTTTTTGTCGTGATAATAAATAAATAATAAATATTTTTTTTATTTTACATGTGTCAGAATTAGGATCAATACACAAGGACATGGTCATGTCTAACTTTCAGCCCATGGGGTAATACAATGAAAACAAATTTTAAAAAAGCAAAAATAAACAATATTTCAATATACAATTCGTCTAAAAATACACATGTACATGTGTATAAAATGGACAGTTATATGTTCCGGCGATCAAGTACATGACCGTAAAATATATACAATACTTCAGCGTACAATTTGTTTGAAAATACACCAGATGAGGTCGTTGTTGTCCGTGATGGAATTGTGAAGGTGAACAGGAAAGTTATTTAAACTTTGCATTGAATATAGGGTTAATGCACTCAATCGCAAAGTAGGGACGGATGTTCTAGGAGACATGACGTATTAATACATGCAGCTCCCGGAATAGTAGTAAAATTGGAATTTAAGGTCGCTTATCAAATATTCTGAGTAAAATCTAAACATTTCCACTGCCACATTTCGTAAACATCTTACGGTTTTAACGTCAGGTTTTTATACAGCTAAGGATGGTCGGTCAATAATACATGCAATTGTAATACTGTCGTTAACTTCGAAAAATAAAATACAATTATAAATACAACCGCTTTAGTAATAGTCATACGATTCTAAAGGCCAGGTTGAATATACTGTCATTCAATAATGGTCTGATTTATATTAAATGGAGTTATCTACCTTTATATTAAGAATGACTTGTGTAAGCAATCCTATTTAGTTTTACATTTCACATCAAAGAGAGTCGGTTAAGAGAAATGAAAATAACCAAGTGTTTTAATTATAACAAACAGTTTTATTCATGTTAACTTATAAGCTACGAATGCATATTTCGATCTTTGCTTTGTGCTCTGCGAGTCGGAACCTATATATTCAGTGGGAATTATTAAAAATTCAACTCGGGTATCCCATCAGCACGTAATATATCAAACTTAGAAATTAAAATCGTTAATTCCTGCCCACATCTAACCACACTACAGTCTGCTGCCAGATGATAGTGATTAACGTCATACCAGTTTCTGATAACGATTCTCGTTTTCAAACAGAAACCCAATATACGTCTAATCCAAAATAACAGATACAATTTGAGAATAATAGGTTCACAAGCTAGTCGTAGCATCTATGTATTTATATGTTTCAATCTTAGTGTTGATGGAACAGAAATACGTGCACCACAATGGTTTTAAATGCGTTATCACATTCTTTGACATTGCTGTTTCTGATAATCCACTTTGCATGCATTTAGATAAGTCATGACCAAAAGCTCATATGTTTGATGTTTTGTTTTACGCATCTAAATTACTTAGACTCGATGTACATTTTTATTTTACGCTTCTAAATCACTTGCCTAGACACCTTTCCTTTGAACTAGTGGGTTAATGTCGTTTATCACAAAGCTAATGTTTATCTGTTGTATAATGTTAATGAAAATAAAACTTTAGAAAGATTTGAATGCTAATGAAACATACTGAATTAAAAGGATCGAATCCGAATTATCGAAAGTGTAATAGTTTCCCTTTGGATTTTTCAATTCCCTGAGGTCGGGACAACGCTACGATAACTTTGCTCATGTGGCACTCACGTGGACCTTCAGAGAATAAACCAGAACTTGGTATGTCTTTCCAATTGGCTTGTCGCGTAACCATTGTTTTTCTTTTAAACTTGTATAGGTTTGTATAGGTACTTTGATCATTGATTATTGATAGGACTCGTGTATTGTTTTACGTTTACTTCAGATTATTGACTGTCTTGTACGTTTCAGACCAATGATATAAAGTTCCAACAGAACAAGCTGTAATTCATATGCACCAATACACATTGTCTATAAAAACAGATCGTCAATTGCTTGATCTCCCTTCATATTTATTTTATACATTGAAAGACAGTGGTTGATTTCTATATAGAAGATACATGAATATTCGACGAACTGTGGAATCTCTTTCAATATATATGATCCGGAAGAAGTCAATACAGGGAATTAATGATTGATCGATAAGCCGTGTGATTTTTACCAATACACCAATGCATCGCCATTGATACCTCAAAACAAATTAGTAGGCATAATAGATTGTTCTTAAATAGCTTATAGGTTTTAATTGTGTTTAAATAGCTTATTTACTTATCTTAATGAGTTTTCATAATAATCTAGAATATATGTACTCATATTATTCATTATTCTTAATGATTTATCATACCCCCGTTCTTCGAGGGATTTTAAAGACCTCCCTTACCATTTTTTTTTTGTTATCAAGGACAGCGGCTCATTCTTTGCACCCATCTCATTTACTGATGAATTTGAACCAAACACGACAGAATATTGAATTATGGCATATTTCATCAAATATTTTCATTAAGAGAAAAAGACCACAAAAAAACTCAGATGAATCTCGTTAACTCGCCTCAAATCTCCTAAGAAAGATCACTGTCAGAAGCTTGAAAAACTCACGAACATAGGATTAAAACACTCGAGTATATTAATATTCTACTTTAATTTTAATATAATTTACCCGGTAAGATTGCCAAAAATTACATAATCTGTCGCTTAGAAAGGATAATAAACCAAGACATCGAGTGAATATACAGAATATGAAAGATTCTCTCGAAAGTAACATTAAAAATCTGGAAGCTGTTATTGTTCTGCGTCATATTTGGGTAAGAAAGGATGGGTTTGTAACGACTGCAGGATTATAGAATTACTTGAAAATGAATTTGCACAACGTGAGAAGCAGTTACGCAAGTAAAAGTTTTTTAATTTTAAAAACGTACGCAAGAACGTTCTTTAAATTATTTTCCTTATTCTAGTCTGTGAAATCTAGTCAAATGCTTTATAGGAATAACACTGTTTAAATAGTGTTAAATACATAAGCTGTAGAGCAATATAGAAACAACACTACTTAAATAGTGCTCAATACATTGTAGAGCAATATAGAAATAACACTACTTAAATAGTGCTAAATACATTGTAGAGCAATATAGGAATAACTATGTTTACATTGTGCTTAATACAACAATAGTTGAGCAATATAGAAATACTAAAACTTAGCTTTAAATATGATGTTACTCAGAGTTCACACTATGTGTCCTATGCAACCTATTTCAGCAATCAACCAAATGTGCTTTTACTCAGTCAACATTGTCAATTACTTTTTTTCATTTGTAGATTTGCTTCACGTATTATCAAGCTTTGACAAGCACCTTTTAGAGACCACGTGAAATGGAGATCAACAAAATATATTATTTGTACCACAGACTATGCCCATGAAGTTTCCCATGGCAACGAAGGGCACAGTCATGGATACAAAGATCTTTATCAAACTTCTCTTGAATGCGATTGTTTATTGACGTAATGTCTCTTTATTGTTTTGTTTCTTTGTGTAATGTTTACTTTTTGTTTTCCTCATAGACCTGTCTCATAAAAGAAAGTTCATTTGGTTTATTGCTAAATGTTTTTGCTTATTAACCTTTTCCAGAATGCTATATGACTTTTTATGTAAACTAAAAACATGAATCTATGAAATATGGTTAATGTTATATAAACTGCCAATCCTAGTTTTAGATATTAAATACGCCCATGTAAAAAAAACTTTTCATATTCAAGAAATAAATAATGATAATTAGAGTATGTAAATTTATTTTTTTAACAAATTTGATTCAATATTGAAATAGTGTGCCAACAAGCTTATGTCGATAAAGCAAATCCTAGTTATACCTTTAGGCAAAATACCACTCATAGTTTTTGAAACTCGTTCCACTGGGACAGTCCCTTAGTCAGTCTGTAAATACCAATGATATACATATATATTTCTCATTTTCAGGTAAATCAAAGGAATGAAGCTAGACGAGAAAAAGAGCTATACCCTTTGATGAATAAAAAGAGTCAAGAGTCGTTTACAATATCAGATTACGATGATTTCGATGAAAGTGCTGAAAAACGCTATTTTGACACTCTCGGTGGTGCTTTCGTTCACAGCTTTAAACGAGATTCAAAACCTAAAAGTAAACAATTTTTTGAAAAATTAAAGAACTTAATGAAAGTATCGAGAGAATCTAGCCATAAAAGATCCCTAGATGACTTAGGTGGTATAAACGTACATGGATTCAAACGTGGTTTAGATGACCTAGGCGGAATTAACGTGCATGGCTTTAAACGCGGATTGGACGATCTAGGTGGTATAAACGTTCATGGATTCAAGCGCAGTTTGGACGATTTAGGTGGTGTAAACGTACATGGATTTAAGCGCGGTTTGGATGACCTTGGTGGAGTCAACGTTCATAGTTTTAAGCGCGGTTTAGACGATCTAGGTGGAGTCAACGTTCATGGTTTTAAGCGCGGTTTGGACGATCTAGGTGGTGTAAACGTACATGGATTTAAGCGCGGTTTGGATGACCTTGGTGGAGTCAACGTTCATAGTTTTAAGCGCGGTTTGGACGATCTAGGTGGTGTTAACGTTCATGGTTTTAAGCGCGGCTTGGACGATCTAGGTGGTGTAAACGTACATGGTTTTAAGGGGGGCGGGGCTTGGACGGGATCTAGGTGGTGTTAACGTTCATGGTTTTAAGCGCGGCTTGGACGATCTAGGTGGTGTAAACGTACATGGATTCAAGCGCGGTTTGGATGATCTAGGTGGTGTTAACGTTCATGGCTTTAAGCGTGGTTTGGATGACCTTGGTGGAGTCAACGTTCATGGTTTCAAGCGCGGTTTGGACGATCTAGGTGGTGTAAACGTACATGGATTCAAGCGCGGTTTGGACGATCTAGGTGGTGTAAACGTACATGGATTCAAGCGCGGTTTGGACGATCTAGGTGGCGTTAACGTTCATGGTTTCAAGCGTGGTTTGGACGACCTAGGTGGTGTAAATGTTCACGGATTCAAGCGCGGACTAGATGATTTGGGAGGAGTGAATGTACATGGGTTTAAACGCGGTTTGGATGATCTTGGAGGGGTTAACGTGCATGGATTTAAACGAAGTTTTGACGGTCTCGGTGGAACAAACGTACATGGTTTTAAACGTGGGTTCGATGAGTTAGGTGGAATTAACGTTCACAGATTTAAACGCGGGCTTGATGATCTTGGTGGTATACATGTTCATAGTTTTAAACGTGGGTTACGAGATCTCTATAAAATTCAAGCAACTGATTCCAATCACAGATTAGATAATAACAGAGCAATGAATTTCCATGGAAACAAACGTGGTTTTGATGATCTTGGTGGAATTAATGTGCATAGTTTCAAAAGAGAAGCGGTAGATCTCGATGAGGCGAAAAGCAACCATGTTCAAGAACATGAAAACAATGCATCGACGAACAAAAGATGAAAAGCCAATTGATCCAGCCTTATATACCATGATCTTATCTCTCACAATATACATATAATGCGTGCATTGTGACGACGAATTGGAAACAATAACATAATATTACATTGTATATTTGTTATAAATAAATCAAAAACATTATTTCCGTCAGCTATAATAAGTGTCGAGTCGTTTCAATTTACTAGTTACATTATGGTTTCGAATATTTCCATTAAGAATAATCTACAACCAAATCAGAATTCTAAAGTAGAATCATAGGACTGTGGTGTAGCATCGGACAAATAAAACGCGATACAATAGCGATCATCCTGACTAATTCATGCTACGTTATGTCCTCTGTTTGATCCTCTATAAATAAAAAGATGAAACCTTTGTTCTTTTAATCCTATAAACTGAGTACAGACAATTTAGCCATAAGACCCTACGTCTTATACATCATAAGTTAATTGGGCCATACGAGTTCCGATACGACTAATACCACAACAGCAATTGCATTATAAATCTCTTACTTTATGGCCATTTTTATGCTACACACGAGCCAATGTCGTTATGAAATGATTGACTTCGTTAATATGGTCAACGTTAAAATAGATAGGTTTATGTTGGAAGGTCGGGACTAGGCTCTTTGCTCATTGACATCAAATTCGTGAGTAGCATTCTGGAAACAATCTCAGTAGAAGTAGCATTGATCGGAGGCTCGTTGGATCTATGAATGAACTCATTTTCTTGGGAATTTTTTCCTTTCTCAACTTACAACTTAAATATCCCTGATTACGGATAATTTTCAACAATTTTCTCAATCTTACATATTTTCTTTATTCAAGTTCAACTTAAAATAAATTAAGTGTGTAATACCGCAATCACGTTTCCTAAAGTCACGAATAATTACGCTTCAGGTACAACGGTAATCATCATCACATTGTATTCAATATTATAGAGAATTTTAGAAATAACATATCGGGAACCCGCTGAGGATTTAAAGCTGGTTGCAATTAGGCTTGGCTACGAGATTTCTAAATCATTTTGATGAATACACGATGATATCACAGTTATATTCCGAATTATAATCATTCGAAATAACCAGGGGAAACATGGTCAAATTCCGAACAATAATCATCCAAAATAGCCTGGGGAAACATGGTCAAATTCCGAACTATAATCATTCAAAATAACAATGGGGTAACATGGTCAAATTCCGAGCTATGATCATTCAAAATAACCTGGGGTAACATGGTCAAATTCTGAACTATACTCATTATAATAACATGTAGAAACCTGGTGAAATTGCGACCTATAATCATTCAAAATAACCAGTGGAAACCTGGTCAAATTCCGAACAATAATCATCCAAAATAGCCTGGGGAAACATGGTCAAATTCCGAACTATAATCATTCAAAATAATCTGGGGAAACATGGTCAAATTCCGAACTATAATCATTCAAAATAATCTGGGGAAACATGGTCAAATTCCTAGCGATAATTATCCAAAATAACCTGAGGAAACCTGGTCAAATTCCGAACTATAATCATTCAAAATAACAAGGGGGAAACATGGTCAAATTCCGAGCTATGATCATTCAAAATAACCTGGGGTAACATGGTCAAATTCTGAACTATACTCATTATAATAACATGTAGAAACCTGGTGAAATTGCGACCTATAATCATTCAAAATAACCAGTGGAAACCTGGTCAAATTCCGAACTATAATCATTCAAAATGACCAAGTAAAACATGGTCAAATTCCGAACAATAATCATTCAAATTAACCAGGGGAATAAGATTAGTAAATTGGTAAATTAACATGGTGAAATTCCAAATTACGATCAGTGAAAATAACCTGGGAAAATAAGTTCGTGAAATTCCTTTTTCACATTACCGTAAAGAATATTTCAGACGTTATCAGTAAACACAATGTTAAACACAAAGATGAAAATAACTAGGAGATAGGAATCTGAAAAAAAAACCCAAAAAACTCCACTGGTTTACCACATGTTTAACACGATATGACGTTTTATTCCTGCCAAATAAAAGCAGAAAGATTATTGCAAGTCACAAGTATAATCATCAACTGATGTACTCATGGGTAATGTATTTCATACTCGTAAAAGGCAATACATTGAAATCACACCTCCGTGACATAGAGATCATTTGAGAAATTATCTATCAAATTGTTAGAACATTCCAAGTCGATGCAGTCTATTGAAACCTATTGTTTCAAGTAAGAAAAGATTTAGGATATAAACTTAGGATGAAGAGGATCCCTTCTACCAGCTGACCCTTAGCTAACTTCTGGATTTTGCTCCTTCCCGGATTATTCGTATTTATATGTAGAGCTAATAATTGTAAGAGAATTAAACCCATTAATCAACAAAAAAACTAAATAGCCGACGATTTTTTAGGAGCTGTGCTCAGTTTATCATTCTGTTTGAAGAGAAGTTCCGGACTGATGACTGAATGGTCCTATATTCCAATATACAATTCGTGTAAAAATACACAAGTACATGTGCATTAAAAGGACAGTTCTATGTTCCTGCGATCAAGTACATTCATTAGCACAGTGTTTTCTATTCCACGACCAGTGATATAGTAATTAGATCTCGAGACAAGAATCAGGAAGAACTATAGAACTAATTGTCTTTTCAATTTTTTATACCAACAAAGCTTTTTTTTTTCGGTAAACAACTTAAAATATTGTTCTCGATATTCTATAATGAGATAATGAGACGAAATCCATAAAAACGCATTACATCAACTATCACTTTAAAAACATTACTGTAAGAGGATAGTCTTTTACATTAAAATCTGTTGCTTGACAGGAACTTCATTAGCTTGGTCAATATAACAAGTTTAAAGTTACTCACTCAATGTAGTTAGTAAGATAATAAGTATATAAGAAACAACGAGGCAGGGTTGCTAAATATGACCGGAAAATAATGGAATTAAGTCCTAGCTCATACAAACACGCTGCCTGCCAGACTTTTTGTCACTATCTATTCCAAGTAGACTAATCAAGTCTCCTTAAAGTACTTAAACTACTTAAACTCAAGCCTGATACATACATATATCTTTTTTTTCTTTTTTTTAGGGGGGGGGGGGTGTCGATTATTAGTTGTGGCCTTGAATAGGTCATCTGATTCTGTCCTCTTATTCCAGTCGATATCCAGATGTAAATGGTTTTGGGTAGAAAAGATCCCCGTAAACCTAAGTTGAAATATCGACCTCCTCAAACTGTACAATTTTGTCTGACACTAAATTTATTAATTCGGTCAGAAAGAAGACAACAAATGAAGGTCTCCGAGATTGAATTGGTAAACAGTCACCTTAATCATCTAGTTTCATAAGCGCTCGAGATCAGTAGAGAATCTCATAGAAAAATACGTCAATGCTGATGACACCTTGCCCTCGCTGCACTCTTCAATCTTCGAAAATAATAATACTTTATTGTTTCTAAATTTCAACTCTATTAGATTCAGTCCTTGGATGTCTGTGAATAGGTGACATCTGCAAGAATATTGTTCATCGTCTGATCATTAATCCCTTACAACTGAAAACAATGATGTAATATTATTAATTAACTTGGGTCGTGACAATAGAGTCTATATACAACCAAATCATCAATGGGAAGAACACTAGTAATATGAAATGATTCATAATTCAAGGCTAACGTTAGTCAAGACACATGTTATGTTCAACTCGGGAAAACCATTCTGAATACGCATATTATTTACTTTGAAAGACTTTGTGTCTCTACAATAATTGAAAATACACATGCATGCAGCAGAAATCGTGTCTGATTAAAAAAAGGAAGATATTCAATGAAAAATAATAAATATAAATTATATAGTAAACGGAACGTGATACCATTCCTTTTCTTTTGCAAAAAGAAATAATATTTGGTTAAATTAGTCTGCCATACCAGCCTCTGCTGAAAAAGGGCGTTAATTTTTTATCATTTACCTCATTTTTCAAATTATCGTAATAGGCCTACTCAGATGCAAGTAAACGAAGAAAACTACGCGCCAGACCTTAAAAGCCGTTGAAAGGATCATGACTGAAAATGAAGCCTTTCCATCGAAAGAAAGCTCGTTTCCCGAGGAATCGGCCAAAGGGAAAGGCGTTAGCCCGACCCCGCGGTCGATCCAGAGCTTTACACTGACAGATACTTTATGTACAAAAAGTTAGTAAGCCCGTTCTACCAGGTTATTATTTTGGATCCCCTTATCTACGGGGATGAAAACGGAAGTGTAAGGGTATTAAAGCATTCGGTAGGTATATAAAGTGATTTTACAGCTGCGACTTTTCCTAAAGTTACTCGCTTATTAGCAACCACTGAACTTCAGCCAGCTGCTATTGGCATCATCTATTATTCCCGACCTTTTTGTTTAATAGAAACGCTTTTGCAAAAAAGTAGGTTCAAGTTATAATTACAAATATTAAATGATAACAGCAGTCTACAAAGCTATTCTTCACATGATATTACTTTGTCTTCGTATCTCTTCATCATATATATAACTATTGTTCATAATAACACTTCTGTGAAACACCTGATAATATAGGTATTATGATTGTGTGTCCAATTAGTTTGAAAGAAAAGAAATACGTCTTTAAAAAAGCAATGGAATAATCGTCGATGGAAAATTTCTTATTGTTATCTTTTTATTGACATTGAATGAAATGTAGCTGCAGGATATTTCCAATTATTTGAATCGATACTCGCCATTTTTACAAACCTAACGTTACTTGGACTAATTATTTGTGAGTAATGATCGGCATTAGGCGATGATAAGTGTTCTAAAACAAAAAAGGCATGTCACAAAAATACCTGTACATAAAAATCAAAGATTAAGGGAAACCACGCAAATTATTCAGACCCAATTATCGTCATTAAAACGTTGCGTACGTTAAGTTTCAAAAAATTGGTTTAGTTTAGACAAAAAATAGCAACACTTAAAACATAAGAAGAATAGATATATTTTGAACCTTGAAATACATTGATTAAATGCCATGTAAAGTTATTGTTTGTCTATATATGCACAAAATAACTTAATATATTTATCGGTGTAATTGATACCTCATATTTCGCTAATACCACACACTATGACATAGAGATTATACAGCTTGGTCACTTGTGGTGTGAATGTTATTTTTCGGTCTTTTGAGGTGGATATTTACATCCATGATATCGCTTGGCACAACTCTTTTGCAAAAATAAACATTAAACGGATTTCATACCAAAGTTATTCTGACATTGGCTTGTTCAATTGGAGAGAAGGAAAGAAGAAATATATATTATTTTACTGCAGTAAACTGATTTATTAATCTTTAAGATTTCACAATTCCCATACAAGGCAGGGATTAACTTTTAGACACAGGTATTTGAGAAGAACTAAAAAACAAGAACCTTTTTACTCTTCTGTTACATATGATTGTCTAAAAACGACTAGAGAATTGATATTAGCAGGAAAGTTAACCAACAGAAAGTATATTGGCTACGGAATGCAATCAGTGGACGGAGAAACTATTCACGTAAACCCTGCGAAAGGTATGACAGCACATGAATATGGATATGCACATGCATGTGTTGCCATTTTAGAGAAAATATTCGAAGAAGATGGCTGGCAAAGAGACAATTATTAAACTGATATATTAACTATTGTTTATAGTGGAATACATGTACCACCTTATCGTACAGTTGGGCTTAACTCATCCCAACTGTAGAACGCTTCTTTTTTCATTACTAATCAGTTTACACAAACAGATAACGGCACTGTTTTACTTGGTTTCATAATATACTTTGTATTGAATATATTTATTATTACATACCTCATACCTCGAGAGCTAAGTGCAAATTATTCTCAAATCGATCTGCATTGTCGATATACATTTGTGGAGGCAAATTAAAAGCAAATATTGTCATTCAATTCAAGGGTGCCATTGTATTACTCTAACCACGGGTAAAATAAAAGGCCAAGTCCTTCACTATTTAGAGATACCGAATGACACACGAAAACTGTTTGGACATTTTCTCACGTCTTGTTTATTGCACAGAAAGAGATCAAAACTAATGCCTTTCATTATTTCCTTATTTGAATAACTTGAATTCTTATACTGAACAGAATTGTAAAATCCAGCATTAATATCTAATTGCTGTAATTATATATTTGTTAACATTTCATAACAAAAACAAACAAAACAATGCTAATATATTTAAATCTTTTTAATTAAAAATTCCCAGACGATAGCTGACTCATGTCGTCCACTATGAGAGCATGCAGGCGATATGTATCTTATAATTCAACTACGTTCCGCTCTTGGCTAAGAAGAAATAGGGCAAAATTCCCAAATAGTCAAATATCAGGCAAAGACATTATTCATTGTTGAACACCATTGACAAAATAACAGTGAAAAAGTATACAGCAGTCACAGAGTACATGTAGAATCCAGTGGTCAGGAAGAGGGATAATCCCTAATACTTCAGTAAGATAAAATCATGATTTTAAGAATAACAGTAATCTAATTGAAAAAAAAATAAAACCAAATTTTAAATTGATTTTAGTAATGCGAGTCAACACACAAATCTTTTTTAAAAAGGCATTTATATGATGCAAGCGCCTGATTAAAGTTTATCCTTATTAATTGTATTGCGAGCCTTGACTAAAAATTGTTATTTGTTATCGCTTGGATCATAGCCAAGCCATTATTTCCATCTTATATTAATAGAAGAAAATATGAATGGCCAAAATCGTGAGATAAACAATACTTAACGGAATTGTTGATCATGAAATGGTTTCAAAGATATTCTTTTTTTAAATTTCTAATAAGTATATCCAAATGAATTGCAGAATCCTTAATTCCATGCCTCTTAAGTAAAGAGAATCGTGTCTTTAAGTAATTGAAGGAACATTGTTTATAGTACGACCAAAGATAAAATACAAAATTTGTTTTTAAATAAGACGGAATACAATAGGCAAGGGCTTGGTATCATTCTGATCCCGTTTGTTTTCAAAAACTATTAAATGTCATAAAATATAGCAACAGGTACTAAAATATTAGGTCAACGTGACAAAATTTTTGTCACTATCGAGTGGATGTAAGACTGAACTAGATTCTGACTCGTATTAAATGTAAAATATATTATTACATCCATTTACTTCCACCTACTTGTTTTAGGATGTAAACGACCTCGATGTGTTTTCCAATCTATAATGTGCAATTTAAATACTCATATACAACTTTTCTTCATTTTTTGTGCACATTTGAATTGCCACCTTGGCATGTTATTGTTTTAAATAGGGTTTGTCATCCTAAAATATTGTACAGTATTCCATATGAAGTGTCCCTGGGGTCAAATTAACATAAAACTTAACGCCCAATTGCAATTAAGTACCAATACATGATTGCAAAAAAATGCAGTATTGTGAAAATAAGCAATTATTTTACGGAATCATTGCAACACTTAAAACTTGTAATTAATTTTCTGCAGGTGAATTACATGATCTAATTGATTATTAATTTAACTTAAAGCTTTATCTTAATCCAAACAGTTTTTGTTCTTTGTGTAAATTCAATGGTGTTAAAATCGTATCACTGATATAATTGTACGGTATCAATACTAAGTGAGGTGATAAACGTCCTAACTAATGACGATATCACATGTTAAAATGTTATTTGACTTTATCACATGTTCTACAGAATAAATTTAGTGATTTCTCTTTTTAGAAAAATTCAGTTAATAGAAATGAAATCACTGAAAACAATAAAACCTACTCAAATAATCAGTGAGCGAATTTGAATTGGTTCGTAAATCAATGATTATTTTCTCAATTGAAAACGCTTTACAGCTACTTTGATCAATACCAGAACGCCGACACGGTCAGATATCTGTGAAATGGTACGATGAAGATTCCAGGTTGTATGTGACTAGCACTTGTTCATCTGCTTGGCTTGGAACGAATTTTGTCACTTTAATTTACTAATGAATTGAAATATCTCAGCTTAACTTTTATACCAAAAGTCCGATATTGCCTCAGATGAATATCAATCACAATAGTCTCTACAAGCAAAAGTTGAGTATTAGAAACAAAACTAACCAACAAACCAAGTACATAACCAAGCTAACCTCAACCTAGTGTCATATTAAATAAAATCATGGTTAACAGTATAAAACGACCACTGCACATTTTGCTATAATATATTTGTATCAGCAAAGGCAAGAGAGACTTTGTCATTCCAAAATCAGAGCCAATGTACATTTTTGAAGAAGTACCTAGGATTTTCATTTCTAAAATCTCTAAACGAACGGGTTAATTCTTAACAAAATGTGCCATTAATTAGCCACTATGGTACAATTAAGTTACAAAGTCGACAACTCTTCAGTCTGAAGGCTATTTATCTATATTTTCTTTTGTCAATAATGAATAGCCAATACTTAATACACATTACAAAGTACACGTAGTCAACACTAAAAGCTGAAGTAATAACAATTTTTTTTATTATTATGGTGTTAACGTCCACTAAGTCGAGACAAATTTTAATATACGAGCTTAACTCCCACTATTAACTGATTTTCAAAGCGGGCAAATCTTTGCTGTCCAGTCGGCTTTAAGAATATGCCATTTGGAATTCTTTGTCTCAAGTCAGACAAAGGGAAAATCTCCTGAACACGAATTCACACTAGCAACCCACTGACGACTAAACGAAAATACAATGAACATATTAGGAGCAAACATTTCTACAACCTACACTTTATATCCTTTCCCACTTTATAGCAATTGTCTACATAATCTGTTTATTTGTCACGAACAAAAGCTTCACATAATTCTTAAATTGATTTATTTACATGAAGTGTTTTTACCTTTTATGATGATACTGCATGGGGAAAGAACATTACCATTTTAACTGGTCAGTGTAAATTGCCCACAAACAATAGTAACCATTAACAATTGAACTATTGGAACACTGTGATGAGTGATTTGTGATCAGATAATTACGTATTTAGAGCATTAAAAACACATTTATGTCTGTTTTGATATTGCATTTCTCTAAAAGCATAACACAAGTTTTATTATTACTTTTCATTTCATAGAAAACCCTTGATATTAAATGCATTTATTGACACTGCGGTTACATGGCTCGGACTAATTTGTCCCTGCGCATTTGACAACTGACACAATGTCAAAAAAAAATTATATTCTTTACCATAAGTTTACGTGTCGTACAAGTTTCCTTAAAATACGACTTACTTTAAAGTTGAGAGCTCAGTCTGTCTCACTTATTGCGTAACAAGATTAACTAACTCTGCCGGACTTGGCTTTCCTGGATGAATTCTCAGTTATATAACAATATAAATCATTCTGGCAGACTTTTGAAAGATGTGTCTGAACTTCCTCTTTTACTACGTCCATTTGTCCATCATATTAGATTAGCCAAATGAATTTCATCACGAAAATGGCTTTGGAAATCATTTAAAAATTAGTCATTATGGATAAGTGATAAGTTACTTCCTCAGGACATAAGATATATCAGTACAATCAGTATCATCAGTTAATTGAGATCAGTGTCAAATTGGCTGTATCACTTTTTATCATATTGTCACATATTGTTACAAAATAAAGAAAAATGGGGTTATAAAGTTCTCTGCACCTGATTGGGTTTATAACAAAAAACGGCATTAGTCTACTCTTTTCGATTTCCAACTGTTGAGGGATCAGTTCATGGCACACGACGCCTCAGTTAATGGTCTTAGATGGAATGGATGCTTAGACGATAGTTCATCGGACGATAAATTAACCGCCAATTGAGCTTTCCACTATAATAGAGGACTATCATGTTCCAAATCCAGCATTTTAATTAAGAGTGATACAATTCAAAAACTATAGAGTGCCAAGCCTTAAATTAACTTGAAGGGACATTAAAACTTAGCTCTCTTATCTAACATCCTGATGAAAATGATTTTTTTAGACGACCAATAACATTCAGCTTCCGATTCTTGCGTGATGAATTTGGTATGTTTGCTTATTTTTATTACCGTTAGAACATAGATTAGAATGATTTGATACTACAAACTGTAACAAGGAACCATAGATACAGGATCTTCTCAACCTACTAATAAAGTCTTTTTAGTCTTAAGTTTTGACTATTTTCCATATTTTAATCGACAGTCCAAACGGATGGGATAGGGGGGGGGGGAATTAAATGTCAATTTAATCACTTGGCTTAATATTCTCTACAGAAGAATCTAAGTAGTCGAAGAAATAATCTCTCATCTAATCCAAATTTCAGGAGAATCAAGAATATTGTGTTAAAATTAGAAACCGATATTTTAGTATTTAAAATACATTGAGAAACCTCCGAATCGTAAAAGGACAATAAAGGACCTAACATGTATGCAGACAGGGGGAGATGTATTACTTATAGACGGTAGATTGGATTCATTATCAATGGAGATGTATCGCCTGTCTCAAGAGATAAATATTTCAGGATAAATCAATTATGAAAACAATCGAAATACTATGATTGAGGTACCTTCTAATGGCGCAATGGGGCGATTATCAAACGATGATGATAAGATCTAAACTTTCGAAAGAGTCGTTTTAAAAATAACTATGTATTAATATCAATAATTGTTATTAAATTTTGATGTGGGAACGAAATGAAATGATTGGGTCTACGTCCTACTCTGCTGCACTTAATGGGCAATGAAGAAGGGCAACGCCATGCAATGTGCTAGGACAAGGGCATTAGCCTACTCTATTTGCAATTAGGTATACATCGGACCTTGGTTTATTGACACATTCGAACAACTAGACGCTTTTTACATGTCAGCCCTTCCGACCTGCATCATTGACAGGGTAACCAAAGCAAAGTGCATAGGTACACCATAACTAGAGAATTCACCAATATCGTAGTAAACTTTTCTGTATGCAACCTTTAAAGAAGATGACTGTTACGTTTTAAAGGGATAATAGGCGTTAGAACGAACAAAAAATTTTAAGTTCACTCAAATTTGGACAATAACAGTATATATCCATCAGTGGACTTACCTTTACATCAAAATCCCTTTAAAATCCGATAAATCCCCAAAATAAAGTAGTTAATCATAAAACGCTTGAGCCATCCATCAAGCGATTTTCAAATCGTGTAAATATAAAGGGAAGTAACTCTAACATGTGGGTTTTCACGCGTCCTTGACCCCTACTGTTGAATTCCACAATGATGTTTTAGCGTTGATTTACCAGACGCTTTTATTCTCAAACTGAATGGAATCGTCGCTGGCTCACTTTTTTTTAAAATTCCGAATATATTTTAATTGTGGTTTTTTAAAATTTGGTAAAGTGTTGGATACATACTTATTTAACTAATAGTCAATATGAAACACAAATATAAGCCGTAGGACAAGTGTATTCTAACGCCTATTATCCCTTTAAGAAACAATAGTTTGTGACCCGAAATTTGTAATTCGAAAACACACATTTTTAAACATTCCAATAAAAAAGCAGTGTTTCGAATCTTATGAAGCTCTAATAAGTTCCTTTCACACCTAACAAGACCAAGGACACCACAAAGCTTTTCTTACATCAATGATTACTACTAAATAATAGTCGACCGACCATGGACAAAGAGATATACTATAATCGATGCATTGATGACCTAGCTAATATAATTTCCTTTCGCAGTTTGGTTTCTTATAACTTTCCAATGATATTATCTGAATCAAGCTACGAAGATGTCAAACCAACAGTGTTTAAGTGCAAATCGTTAATGATCTTCGTTAACCATGTCGAGATTTTGCTTCGATGACCTCCAAATTGGTCCTCATCATCTAACCTATACTGGTTGAAAAAGCCCTTGAGAAATTCATCCGGTATCCCACCACTCGGAAGTACTTGTGAATATATACTCTAAGCTGTAACATTTTCCGTTTCAAGACCAGATCAATGCTGTAAATTTTATAGCTAACATGAAGATGGCGCCGATGAGATCCTACATTTTTTCTTAACAAAAAATCAGTGGTGATTTACTTACCAGGTGGTTGCCTTTCAGATAATTAAAATTGTATATAAAAAAAAATTTCAAGACATCGATATTTTTGCTAATTACTACTATCTAATTGTAGATTCTATGAAACATAATGAGGACTTAAACCACTCAGTTATAGAACAGACTATCTAGTCCATCTTCGGCTAGTACATTTTGTAAAGATCATGTCCAATATGGACGGACCTATTAACGTCACATCCAAGCGATTGCAAATGGGCGTTTTTTAATTGGTTAAATCCACTCAGTTATAGTCACATCCAAGCGATTGCACACATGTGGAGCTGGGCGTTTTTAATTGGTAATCTGGTAATGTAATCTGTATATACTTACGTCACATCCAAACGGAGATGCAAAAAATGATATGATAATTTCAATATTTACCAGCAAAAAAAATCAGTAATACCTTGTAATAAGATGAACTATTTTATTTCAAAATTACCAACAAGATTATAAACGAATATGTGATACAGTATTGATCAGTAATATAATATTTTTGCTTTCCATTAAGTTCAGTATAAAGAGTAATAGTACCCATTGTTTTATGAACTTATAGTTGTAACTAATTCCAAAACTCACTACTTTTTTCGAAATTCTATCGCTATTAGCTTCATTTTTTATACTCATTATTAAAGGGATAATAGGTCTTAGAAATAAACTTTGCCAATAAGAGCTCTATTCATCAGTAAATATACCTGCTGCCATAAATAATATTTTAAAAAATATATATAAAAAGTAATGGATTTGATTATTGAAAAACGCTTAATTAATAAATTATTTTATGAGTTGTCCATATTTTAATGGATTCTGTTACTTTATGACACCAGATAAGTTCACTGATGGACATTGACCATTCTTGAGAGCTAAAATTTTATGTTCATAGTAAAACGCAGTGTCCCTTATTTAGACTATGACTTGAATAATTCATAATATATCATTAATACCATATAGATTGACGGACAACGCCACTAGAAGCTTGAAATAGCCACCTGTGTCTATATCTATCATGGGGGCGGAAACTCTCTTCAACAGGCACAGAACCATGTGAAGAAACTGCAATAAATTCATATAACTTATCAATTGTATATTTAATTCAAGATACGTTCATTTGGTGCAGGACTACGGTACGATGTCCCGCGCTAAGCATCTTAAAAAAGTCAATTAATGGATTTTGTATTATATATATCGCGTGATGTGATCAATGTCTAAATTCTATAAAATAGCTTGTCAGATTGAGAGAAAATCGGATTTGAAGAAGAAAACAAATCAGTATTGTTATTATACAAACTTAGATTACTTTACTCATTTGATTCACCTTGACTGCGAATATCGAAAGGTACCATCAGCGAGTCGAGGCCCACTCCTCCGAGGAAGCTTTTTTTAACGGATGCCTGCCTGTATATTTTTTTCTGGTCGCGGATGCCCCTAAAAAAGTTGATGTCATTGGAGCCACTGAGCAGGATGTGGTCGTAGTCGATAAGTGACAAAAGTGTTCAGGATTTAATAACTGCTTTTGTTTCACATAATCGTGAAAACTTGCCAAATGAACTTTTAATGATAACTACCTACGAAAAATGTTCAACAAGAGAAGCGCTAAAGCACATGGGTAGATTTCTTTTGCGGTCATGTTCTTGATCACAGCAACCTAAATCTTCCACCTCATACACATGTACTTCTGTTTCCAAACAATTTATACAACGAAATGAATGTGTTTTTTTATATTGCTGTTGGTATACTGTATGTCCTTGTATACTGGATATAATTCTGACACATGTAAAATGATTATTATTATCATTATTAAATTAAGTTACTACCTAATACTGTCATATCAGGTTAATGTATACAAACTTTTTCTGTCAATGAACGATTTAAAAAATAAAAGACCAAATAACGCAGTTATTAAATAACGGAAGTTGTCAAAATCTTCAACAAATAATTGTATTTATTATGTAATAAAGTGTTTAGATATAAGATAGAACAAGTTATGAGATTCACATAACACTCTTTATTTCGCCTTACAAAAAATTGTAAAACGTAAAAAAGAAAAACCAAAGCATTATGAACTTTAACCAGGTATGGCCTTCCTTATTTCATCTTCAATAAGCTTTTTTATAAGGGTATAATTACCTGGGATCAATTGGACGTTCCTTCAGAACAATGACAGGTAAAAGCAATCAATATCAGAGCATTACCATTACTCTGTAATGTATCATGGCCTTACCAAAATATTGTTGTTTGGTACCAGGTTCCTTCCTCAATTTATTAAATATTGTTTACATTAACGCTAAATACCGTCAAAAGTGCCAACCTTTTAGACGTTTCTGATGGAATAAAAACACTCGAGTGAGTTATACAGATTCGCTAAACAACCAATGAACGATCAGTTCTTTATCTTGTTCTCAGCCAATGACTGTTAAGGTACATATTGTCGTAGGTTGAAGATTCTATAAAATAAATCCATGTACAACCTTATTGCCTAATGGACGTGAACAATTTTACCGTATCGACCAATTATAAATAAGTTTCGATACGCACCAAGGTCGTCTATTTTTTAAATAAGAAGGATACTGGAACATAGTTTTCAACTTTTTCTACATACCGTAGTTGTGAACAGTGAGTTCAGATACTTTCTAAGGTAAGTTTTTAATTGTTTCTTTGTCCGTGTGCTTTTATTCACGAACTGTTGAAGACTTAACAATACTTACTAATTTAAAACTTTTTATTCTATATTTACATACTATTTTTATTGAACGCTCAACCGCACTAGTAAAGGATGCTTAACTTTACTAAAGACTTATGGAAAAACAGAAAAATGATATAGAGTTTTATGTCTTGCTTTTCTGTACCTAATGGGCTAATGAGACGCGATTTTTTTTTTCAAATCAGCAGCTTTGGTCTCTTTCGATTTGCAACTGTCGAGAGATAATAAATATGCATAGCATTGTCCCCAAATGGACGCCTTTTCTATGTATGGCACTAACAACTATCAGTATATTCACCTATAATCAACAAACCAACAGAATTATGTTATATATCACTACTTTTTTTTAATATGAAAGAATAATCTTGGCTAGTTTTGAGTAGATTTGTTATTTCAAACCTAGCAAGCTGGACAGTTATGGCATATATTATTGAATACTATTATTGATTTAATATATCCTATGTTTAAAAACGTATATGTTTGTGAAACGGAAAAATTACAAACCCTTTCGAGGCCACCATTTCCGTTATTTAACGTTACCAAAGACAAGCAACTGAAACAATATCGTTACCAACTCCTGAACCTTTTAGGATTTTAGAGACGGGTATTATCATATGGTAAACTGTGACCATTTGTGTCTGTGGCACCCAAGGGGCGACCACCACTATGCAATAATTACGATGATCATAATGCTATCCCTTTCTCAGCATCTTCGAGTGGTCCATCAAATTTTTAGAATAGTTCAACGACCATTCCGATTACTTTTCATCTTAAGTTAATCCTTTTAAAAAAGAAAGTTATCTTTTGTACATTTGTAACAAATCGGATTATCGCGTGATCATTTGTTATACGTATTTCGGTTCTTATAAGGTATGTACAAATACTTGAAATGAAAATCTGATTATTTTTTTCTCATTTAAATAGAAAAACTTGAAAGAAGTCCGACAATGCCTTATTTTAAGGAAAGTCAATCCGGAAGTAGATGAGAAAGTCTTCAAAATTGAATTGATAAGGAACATTTGATTGATTTAGGGTGAATTTCTTTGTTGCCCGATTACAACTAAGATTTAAAAGACCATACATAAAGCGTAAAATCAGATACGTACAGTCTTCCGGTCAAAAGGCCTAAACATAGATCTGTCCATTTAATGCACATGTACTTGCGTGTTTTTAGACGAATTGTACATTGAAATATTGTGTATTCAAAACACATTAAAATTTCCCAATACTAACAATCGATTAATGAACTAAGCTATACCTTAAAAAGCCAACTAAATCTTACAAAAAAATACTAAATTCGGAATAATAGTTCAACTCAATCCATTTAATGTTGCACATATCAATGATACACTTCCTGATTGACAAGACATTTCATCGGTAAAATCGAGTTACCTGATCCTTTAACTGTCATTGAAATAATGATGGTTTTTTTCAAATATGTTTCCGGAGTTATCTGCATGTTTCTTTTTATCCAATTAACTTACTTGATAAGGTAGGTGTTTTTCTGAACTTTTCTCACATTTGTTTATAACCTATTTTTCGTTTTGTAACATTAGGTTACTTAATTGAAATGTGTTAAGATAACCTTTTTTTTTTCATTTTGTAATATTTAATTTAAACGTTTTAATTCTTTTGCTACATTTATTCCTTTACTTAAATAATGAGTTAAAAATAACCTTTTCATATGTTCTAACATTCATTACATTACTGAAATGATTTAAAGGTAACCTTTTATAATCTTGTAACATTCATTACATTACTTAAATGTGTTTAAGGTAACCTTTTCATATCTTGTAACATTCATTGCACTACTTAAATGTTTTTAAGGTAACCCTTTATTATCTTTTAGCATTCATTACTTTACTTAAATGTGTTTAAGGTAGACATTTACTATCTTTTAACATTCATTACTTTACTTAAATGTGTTTAAGGTAACCCATTATTATCTTTTAACATTCATTACTTTACTTAAATGTGTTTAAGGTAACCTTTTAATATCTTGTAACATTCATTGCACGACTTAAATGTGTTTAAGGTAACCCTTTATCATCTTTTAACATTCATTACGTTACTTAAATGTGTTTAAGGTAACCTTTTCATATCTTGTAACATTTATACTTTACTCAAATGTGTTTAAGGTAACCCTTTATTATCTTTTAACATTCATTACTTTACTTAAATGTGTTTAAGGTAACCTTTTCATATCTTCATTACATTACTGAAATGATTTTAAAAAAACCTTTTATCATCTTGAAACATTTTCTGAATTCTGTTGTTTTTTGGCAACTTTGCGGTCACTTGAAATCAGTCGTTCATATTGGAAGACCGAATGGTGTATTTATGACTTCGTCGCCCGAGTAAACAAAAGACATAATACGGATTATGCATTATTGTGGTTTCTGTTGATTTAAGAAATATGTCATATCTGTTCTGTGTTTTAATGTCAAATTCATCACTATGTTTATAGAACTGAATAGTTCATAGGAAATTTAAAGCCAAATGTAACCAAAAATTAATTTACTTCTACGCACGATGAGATAACGATTTTCAATCATATATTTGAGTAAATAATGCAAAATGTGCTGTATGTTTCTGAATGACTGGACGCGATACTATAGATTTGATCGTCTAACTAGGCGAAACCAACTTTAGTCGTGTGATTGTAGACAGTTCTCATTTAAGATTTAAAAGAAAGCGTATTTTTCAATGCTTTTAAGCCATTTATATATAAATTATTCATATGACCGATGCGCAGTAGTCACAATTACATGCTTCTGCTAACAGTCGGAACATTCGATGGTTCAGAAACAATTGAAATAAGATATATAATTTATCTTCCCTCGAGGGACAAACCATTTCCATGCAGGACTTTTTTAATTTCAGAAAATTGATTTTATCGTCACGCTCAGAGGTTTAATGTCACAAAGTTGTGCATTTGCCTCATCCTTCCTTCTTTATAGTGTTTCCTTCCATCTGAAGTAAATGAGATATTTCAATCAAATGAACCACATTTCATTAGAATATATTAGATTAAAAATTGTGCGATTTTAGATTTCAAGTCGGATGGACAAATTCAAGGAGGCCGAGTGCTACTTTCTCAGATTTTCACTTTCGAACCTCAGAGCCGCTGTGGTTTACTGGGTGGACTGTATTGGTTTAATTGAAGGATAGATTGATTGATAGGATATCAATGATATGGAAAAAGGGTCTGATGTTTCAGACGCGACACCATCCAGATAACTTTGTGCTGCTCTATACCGACTTCCCATTGTCATTGGTGTATGTATTTGGGACCCCAGACAACACATCAGATTATGTCTAATATGATCATTTGCTTCAGTACCAACTGTGATATTTGTCACATTTTAGAAGACACATGATTGTGGTGAAAACACCATTCTTAAGAAAACTGTTTCAAGATTGGGTTAACCGCTAATCAGTAGTTCCATACAACTTTAGTGTATTGTGATATTATTAATAAAAAGTATAACCTTCTCTTTTTATAACAGTTAACACACCTAGGTCAATGGCCAATTTATTGCAAAGTTCGTGATTTTTAAGTTCGGAGGTGAAATGTATAAAAAAAAAAGGATAAACAAAATAACACCCCAAAGTGTTGACAATAATAAAAAACTCACATAATATCACATATATAATCCAATAAGGGCTAAAATAAAAAACAACAACAACAATAGATATTCATAACTTAAACAGATTAACCATTTTTTTTTTTTAAAGGAACTATGATCTCAAAGGCTTGAATGCTTGCACTCAATCATAATGTTTTTGACTGTCAGACGAACCTTGCATTGATCACCGACATTATTAGGCCTCGCTTGCGCAGATAACAGTAAGGTGAGTATGACCATGACGAGAGCAACACATAACATCTCATTTCTCCTGTTGACACAATATGAGTTGTATCAGTCTCCCAAGAGAGGCTTAATGGCCGAAGTTTGTAGGTATCGTTGAACAATACAAACACTTGCAATCGATTTAAAATCGATGTAATCCTTTAACGGGCGAGAGACCTTATAAATACCTCAGATTAAGGTTGAGTTTTTTTTACTTTCTTGTAAGCGAAATAGGGTTTATTTCATAATCCAGTCCATTCTTTCGTAACAGGATATACGGACTCCGGACAAGGAACTAGTGTAAATAGAGGTCATGTTGTTGATGCACATACAGTTACCTGAATCCCATACATGTAATCGTTTTTATAACAATTTGCAATAAGTAGTAATCCTTCGGATGTCGGTCAAGATTGAGGAAACCCTGTCCACTATCATTCATTTGTAAAATGCCTCAGAGACCACACTTGAATCAAATATTCATAAAGAATCACATACTTATAGTGTGATTAATTTTATATCTGTGGACTAGGGATTTTATCTCAATTAAATAAGATCCGAAATGAAATGACATTTTTCACTTATTTTCTAAAAATCACCTCGGTATTTGTTAATTGTTTCTAAGCACACCCTACAGTAGATCAAAAGAATTCAATGGGTCTAAAGTGATGATACGGAAATAGGGATTATCAGTTTCCATTTACGGTTTAGCACTCGGTGGCTTTTTCGGAAAAGTATGTCAACGGTTACCATTAATATAATTAAAATGCTAGATGGCGTTGTCCGACACAAGAAAGTATAATTAAACCATTTATGCATCAATTATCATTATTTGTCATAGGAGTACTGTATTGAGTGCCTTGAGCCACAGAATTTTCTGTATTATATATCTGAAGATAAAACCTTGAATAATTATCGAAGAAAATTTCCAATCGCTCAAGGCGAATAATCCTTTGTTTCCGATACTTATTATCATGAACCAGGTGTTCAGGAGAGCAAGGAAACAAGCTTAGATACGTTAAAAGTATAGTGAAATATTAACAGTTCTTAAATTTACAACGCTATGTTTGCGAAATGTTAGAAGTACAGCGAAATTATCATACTTATTTTCAATGCTTACTGTCTACGCTTATTGACATGCATAGCCTGAAGTATGACGACTTGAAACATCCGGGGTCAAATCCTTGGCCTACTTTGTCTTTCAGAGAAAAGTATCTAAACGTAAATGTCTAGAAAATATGCTTTAAGCAAGCGAGGTAACGAGAAAATATAGTTAAAATTCCCCAGGAAAATCTGAAAATAGAATTTACCTTTGTCTAGATTGAAAGGGAAGGCTGCTAATTAAAAGATATATTGGCTTGTCGATCATTAATTGCAAGTGACATTGGGTCGAAATACAAAGAGCTTTTGAAGATGTTGGTTCTCATACAAGTTAACCTCGTCATATTATGTTAATATAATGGTAATACCTCGGCCAATATATGATTGTCTCTCGCATATTTGACTAACAAAGACATCCCCTTTAAATGAAATGAAATGAATAGGGATAAACGGCATACTCTTCTGCACCTAACGGGATAATAAAGACGTACAATTCCATTTGGCCATGACATTGGCATTAACGAACTGTTTTTGCAATTTCTAAGCTTTTTTTGAAATTTCCAACCGTCGAGGGATCTTTAAAGCGCACAGCCTTTAGTACACGGGACCCCGGTTAATTGTCCCTCGGTTAATTGTCCAATCCACAGTTTTTGAACATTTGACATTTTTCGGAGTGTCCAAATTTCTAATAGTGCCTATTTGTTAATTCATTAAATTTCCTGTTGTTCTAATTCATACCATTAAATCCAAAGCCTCGTGACTCATTAATTTAGACACTGGAGGTGTTTAAAGCAAAACGTTACCCAACTCTTTTTTACTAAAAACAATACATTTAATCGAACTATCGGCCCGGTAATTATCTATATAAAACTCTTTAGAGAAGTAGTTATCTGATACATCACCAAGTCTGATGTTTTATTTACGTAAAAAGAGTAATAATTAAAGCGTCCATTACAGCACCATCACCGTGATTCAGTGATAGCAGGATATTTTCAATGGACATTTTACTGTTAATGCATACCGTCTTTATTGGTTGTTGAGTGACAGGCCTTCAAAGGAAGTTCAGTATTGAATGATACCTCGCTGATCTCATTTAATTCCTACTAAATCCTTACTAGTCCTCACTAATACCACCAGCCCATAATGACTTGCTTACTAAAAGCCGAGATGTAAGAACTGAGACTGTGAAGCGGTCAGAGAAATCAAATACTTTGTTTTTTATCAATAAGATTCTTGTCATCCATCCTAAATTTCAATTTAAATTCCTTTCACCTATCGTGTGATCATTGAGTGATACTTCGGAAATTGATTCAACCTTTTTATTCTCACTCAACTTTCGTCTTTGTCTTCTAAAATAAATCTAAATCTTGAATTAAAACACAAAGTTATTGCTAAATCGATTGCTGCAAATGTATTAAGAATCTGCCAACATCCATCCTTTATAAATAACAACTTCGTTCATGTTGCTTCAGAATCCTTCAGGATTGTCGTTTGCCGTTATTCTAAAAATCGGTGTCATTGAAGTATTGATACAGCTTACGACCTATGATACAGTCACAGATGTGATATTATGGATAATGATTTATATTTCAATTAAAAAAAAGTTGTTAAGAATCAGATTACTCATATAGAACTTTGCAAGCCGACTCTCTACTGACTTCTAACGTGTTCACCACTATATTTAACTCGAATTTCAGTAATCTATTTTATGTACAGAGTTAGTTATATTCTATTCAAGGTTCCTCTACAATTCCAAAGAAACACGGGATAAAACATACCTTAATAATAGCAGCATTTTTCATTAATTGTTGGATAACTTGAAATATTATTTCAAATGAAATAAGGATAGCTAAGCCCTGTATATTAGTAAAGCAACTTTCTGAGTACATGAATATTTCGTTTCCAATAACACAATTCAAGTTTAAATGATGAATTGAAGTTGAAGGAAGTATTTTAATATTCATTTTGACCTCGGTTAAAACAGAGAAAGAAATTCAAATACCATTTTTTTTTCTATCGCACATAATTAGATTAGTATCATAAATCGAGAAAGAAAAAATACAGAATAGATACCATTATCTCCCTACTGACATCCCCCGCCTCCGCAATACTCCATAAAAACTGGATAATTTTGCCAATAATGTGGTCCCTTCAAGAGGATGTTAAAGATTATTCTCTATATTGATCCATGTTTGAAGTTTTTATGTGTTAATTACATGGTGAAAGACAAACATAATACAAGTTTTGAGGAGTTGCTATCTAAATTCACGTCAACTGTTCATCAAGTTTGATATGATATTGGATATTCCAGGCATCTGAGAAAAGAGCTGGCATTGTTACAAAGAACTGCCGTGGCGAGTTGGTTACACGTATTGATCACTGTGTTGATGCTCAGATGACTAATTTGATAAGGGTTCTTCAAGATGTCCGCCAAGGTGCGGTGTTTACCTTGAGGGTCTCAGATGGAATGATTGAAATCGATGCTATCGGTGTCCCAGATATCAATAATCCATATGTTTATCACTAATATTAATATACATGTATCTTTCTTTTCTTACTCAATTGTTTCATCTGGTAATCTGAATAGTTTTCATCTCAGGAACGATCTTGTGGATAGTTTGCTTCTGGTACACTGGATAGTCAGAAATCTTGTTATCAAGATAATTTTATTTAAAAAATCAAGTCTATTTCTGATAATCTGAAACTTTCCTTCTGATAATCATGCAATTCTGGTTTTGGATATACATGAATAGTTGAACTCCATTCATGTGGATAGACTTTAGGATAGTTTTCTTCTATATATCAGGATTGTTATATTAGTGTTGTGAGCCTAGATGAATTTGTAAATCAGAATATCACGTGTCAGTGCCGAGCCATAAACCACTAGGATTTAATTAACATCTTGTCAATAGAGGGCCTGTCACTGAACCTTAACCTGCTTCGTAATTCAACAAGAGTCTTCAATGCCTCACTAATTATAACAACACCAATATTACTCTGATACTCTCCTACTTCAATACCAATCTTTCAGAAGAAAAACAAATAAACGTACATTTTAATAAGCAGACTTTGTCGTAATTGCTGATATCGAACAAAACAAATTGGACACTCACAAACCTCTCCGAAGGTCATTTCTAATGCTATTAAGACCAACACTTCTTTTAGTATCGCACCTAGACCTTTTCCGTATATGCATAGTATATATAAACCACGTTCATCAAAGTTTTCTTTAGGGATAGGTATAGCTAGACTGCTGACTACGAAAGCATTATTCTACCTATAAGCTTAAGCTGGTGAGTTAAACATCCAAAGATTTTTTGAACGTTATTGACAATCATACACTACTTCCGACACATCCTTGTTGAAAGTTGTGCATGTCAATTTTTGTTAATCAAAAATAAATACTGAATCAATGAATATGTCAATAGTTTTTTCTAAGGATAATTTCTATTTTCTTAATGCAGTTGTTTTTATCTTGTTCTCTTGATTGACATACGACAAGAGTAAATTGAGAACTAAATGTATCAGTTGATAAAAGAAATTAAACAAACCAAAGAATCTCCATGAGTTTAGACTCAAAATCATAAAAATGGTATCAAATATGGTAACTGATTTGGTAATCATGTTGTGGACAGACATATGGTAACTTTGAATAAGGTTAAAAATCGGCAACATCGAAAGTGATGTCCTTTTCCTTTTATCCCCCAACCGAGTAACGGTTTTGTTATCTAGACAGGATGACTATTTTGTATGCTTAACGGATTTGAAGTAAGCAACTCAAGGATGTGTACGATGAGCTACCAGCAGACAATTTAACATCTAGAAGGTCTAAGAAAAGTATATGCCTTTGACTTCATTAAGGTAAGCTAAGTAACAACAATAAAAATACGGTGCATTCTTTTTCCTTACAAGCTTATTCATAAATTTGTCAATCCCTTTCACACTCTACCAAAAATACCCATACTATATTCGCATAAAATTCTCCTTGACTGATAGCAATATCTTCCAAGACTATCATGGTGTTCGAGTGAATGATTATTCGATAATAAAACGCAACTGAACTAATATTGTTGATAATTAATTGGACACATAACAATATTTTAGATGACGCAGCTGTGATTTCAAATGTCTTCAATCAACTGCATATTTTTGTAATAGATGATCGATTGTCTACTCGAAACTAAAAGAGCGTGGGTACTCTAAATGATTTTTAGGAAACATAAAAAATTCCACTTTGGCACAGATAGCAGTTTAAATTATTTTTTTCTAATTTCAGATCAGAACAAAAGAAAAATATCCAACAGATCCAGATCCTTTATCCCAATATCTCAAAAAGTATTTGTTCCACCCTAGGCCTGTACATCTGGTAGTAACACCCCCTCCTTCCCCGAAATTTGATATAGAATGTCCTTATATAACGAATGTTAATTCCTAAGCAGTCCTGATAAATGATTGAGAGCACTTAATGTCTGTTATCATTGCTCATAGCCTAAGGATCTTGTCATTTGATACACTGAAAATGATAGGTATGACATTGTATCCACAGAGTGTCTGATAGAAATATTACGTGTTTGAGAAGTGCTTTCCAATAGTCCATTATCTTTCATTCAAATATCAATGTCCAGAAAAATTGCGATGATCGAAAATCAGTTACGTCATCCAACATCAGAAGAGCTTTGCATACATTTAAAAAAGCCACTAAACTTCAGGAAATGTCTCAATACTAGTATGTTGGTCTTTTATTACTCTTTGACCATTACCACATCAAAGGATTGGTCATCTTGGTAAATAATATAAGCTTTCATTGAAGTATCAACTAAAAAAATAACAAACAAAATGTCTCTTTTGATACTCTAAACAATATTGAGTTATACCTCAAGATTAAAACTTAACTAATTCTCCAAATTAAAACTGCCTTATATGACCCCAATTGCAATAATTAACATTCATAATACAGAAATATTAGTTTGATAACTGATGGACACCTACATCTCTTGATTTGTATTTGCGATTTACGATGAGATTTGAACTCAATCGTTGCTTTATAAGCGGATCAACGTCAAGTAGTAATGGATTCCATCCAAGATCAAGGGATATTCGAATTAATTCCTTTCGCCAATATCCTCAATATAAGCATGGTATTATAATATTTATTTGCCATTTATCTAATGGGGGTTGACACTATCAGTAACTCTCTATCAATATAAGCCATCATACGGCTTTCCAGTCTTTATACATAATTTAGACGACTTTTAATAGACTATTGACTTTCATTGAGATTTAGCGTAATGTCCCTAGAATACAAACACAACCGTTGATCAACAAATTACATTGAATCTATTTCCATTTCCTATCTATACTAATATTGATATTGTAAAGATTGATCTGGTATAATATTTCAGCTTGATATAATGGTCAATGGTTTATTCAAATAGTCAGTAACCCAACATCTTTGGAGTAACGAGTTTTAATTTTGGTGTCGTCAAATAAATCACATTGCTTAGTGGGATATTTTCCTTCAATTTACATATAAATTCATCAAAATTCCACGGTACAACTACAATCAATTTGAGATCCGATGTTGCAACTATAATGAAATAAATGCCATGAGTGAAAACAATTTTAAAATGTTGCTAAGTGGGCCAACATGATGCATAATTAATTAAATTGCAGTGAAGGTCATGTTTAACTCAGCAAAAACTGCAAATATACACCCTGACAGAATGATAGATAGAGCCATAGTACCAATTACATATACTTAAAATTAGATTTTGGAAACCGTGGTAATAATTCGCCAATGTACAGGTTTTAACAATAACCTCCCTTTGAAATAAGCTGATCCTGTTCTCTATGAATTCTGAGGTTTAGGTTCCTTACTGATCCGATAAACGGTTAAAATAGCCTTAGATAAAATATAGCAATCTGCTTTGATATGTTGTTAAGATGCTGAACTATTAGGATAATGGATATAAATTTGTCTCGGATGTTTAAGCTTTGTGTCGATTATCTTGGATAAGGGAAAATGTCAGACAGACTTTGTCTAAAAATACGTCTGAGATGGAGAATGCTTTTTTTATGGATACATCAGGGTTTATTAATAGTTTTATGCCAGGAGACCTACGCTATTTAACTCCCACATGAATGGGCAATATAAATGTCTACATTTACGTTCTTGAACTGATCTGGTATTATGCATCTGTGATTTCTGTGTTCTATCTAGGCAATTATGATGTCTAAGGCTTTACTCGCGGGATTTAAATTTTACTTACGACTTGCTCAAGCCACTAATTGTTCCCAGGCTTTCGTTAGAAATTAGCCATTTTCCACAATATCGGTCGGCGATATATTTTTCTTGAAGAAGTTTGCATTGACTTTAATTGCAAAGACATACAAAGAACTGGACTAGGTTTCAAAACCCGATAACATTGCACACATTTTTCTTTTTCTGTTATGTCGCTCCTATTTATGCAATTTCATAATGTCCCTTCAATTTTGTTAGCCTGATATGCCGTTTGCAATGTTAAGGTCGACATTTGCCATATTCGATGCTAAATGACAAATTCCCATAGTAGTAAAGGTTCGGAGTTCAGAAATTAGACACAAACTCTCATCTGTAATGCGCGAGGAAATTGAAATTTTAATTTCAAAATCAGAAAATAATTCTTTGGAACCCTTCTTTCATGGTATTCTTTTTAATGCATTGATCAAATATCAAAATTTTTCGTTTCCTATTTAAAGTTTGTAATTTTGTCATAATCCCATATTAGAAAAATTGAACAAAATCCGATTTCGTAAACAATTAGAAAAAGGGCAGTTTTCATTTCATTCTTTTGTGACTTTGAATAATGATCAAAATATTCATTCTCTACACCAAAAGTAGTAAAGTACAGCTTGAAATTTAATGTAACACAATTTGAACTTGAAATGTCAAAAAGGATGAAAATTGGCCACTTGCGGCTGAACATTTTTAATCGCAATTCGATACGCTCTTAAAGCACATAATAGCTCAAACTCGGTCAGTTTCCGAAAACTTGACTTCCGGTGGTATCTCTGACGTCATCATTGTTATCGAGTGCCTACACTGATTATTTGAAAACAAAACATGATCGACTTAAAACATATGGAGGATTTCGACACAAACACAATCAGCCGATCAGAGTATCATCTACGGACGATGTTTGACTTGAAGTAGACCACTCAGATCAAATCAAATGGCAGTCAAATCGATTGTATTGTCAATCAACTAAATGGGTCTGAGGGAAAGAATGCAACATTTTAACCCTACTTCCCTTGATAACTGGCATAGCATTTCTATTTAAAATCAAATAATCCTCATATCACATTTTAAAAACATATCGTTCAATCATGGGCTTTGTTTCTCATTTATTGGAGTGTAAGGTTACTGTTGAAATGTTGTTGAAAGTTAAGCTATGTAATAACCATCTACTTCCGCTGTATTATGAAGCCGATTCGATCAATCAAGCGCTATTGAATGGTTGTTTGGCATCACAAATAGAATGAAAGTGATATTGACAGAGTGAAAAACTGGTGATATATTTACCTAAAGTTGCAATTTCAACACAGAAATTGCTGCTGTTCAAGATATTTGAAAGTGGAGGGCGAACTAGGAAAAGGCTATTTGATTGATCTATAGTCGCTAAACCGATCATCTAATTTTCCGTGTTCCAAAATAAAAAATTTGTATTTTGTCCGTATAAATTGTGAAATGCTGTTTCGAAACTTTTAAAGATATCTCACCAGAAATCAGGATTAAGTACATTTATCATTCACGCACAAAAGTACAACAATGTAATTTTTTTGTTAGCTTGTAAACGTTGGTTAAAAAATGGTTTAGACAATCATCATGAATGACATTTGAAGAGTTTTTAACTCGATTTGGACATTTTCATTCAATGGATTGACACAAAACTCTTTTTGATCAAAGGTTAATTTCGTATTCATTTGAAACACATCAACCGTATTGTGTCGAGCTTCATCATTGCTATGATAATCATTTCCAGTGATTTACCTAGCTTAATTCTGTACTTTATTACTAGGACAAGTACAATGGAACCGTTAGTTAAATATTTCATTAAAGAGAATTCCACCTCCCTAGATTACCATTCAATCCAATCTACAACTGATTATAACATTATACCCTGAATTCGTTTACTTGGAATAACTTTATTACGGTAGTGAAATGTTCATCAAGGAGAATCGAAGGAGCTGGAATTCACTCAATTAACACTTGATTCGAAATAATAACTTCATTTGCCTGCCAACAAGTTGTCACTTTGTGATTCATTCACAATACATAAGTGATACAAAGATCTATTCTTTGCTCCAATACGCGATCACTTCAACCTGCTTAATCGAAACCATACACTTGCTTTGTCTGAAAAGTCGGAAACATCAGATCAACTATTTGGTAGTTCAAATTCAGATCTTAACAAAACCTTGTCGGTCTGGTACGACATAGGTAGGGACGGATTTATTAGTGGGATTACTGGACCTACCGTTCTGATAAATAATTTTTATTAATGCTGTAAAATGATGTAATACTTATTACATCAAAAATGAAATATACCAAAGACGCAGACATACATTATGAAACTGTACAACACTTAAATCAACCCCATTGACAGATTTTATGTACGAATCAAACGCAGTAAGCAAAAGAAGCCAAACTTGGATTTGCCTTTTAAGAGTAATTTATCTAATGAGTCTTATAATTTATAGTCGAAAACCCGAAAACAACCTTATTCATTAAGTTTATAGATGGGACTAATAGACTTTCTAGTAATGTAAATGATTTTCCTTAAACCAAACTGCCATTTGTTATGGAAAATGAAAACGACCTCAAGATCTGACGCCAGATTTTTCTTTTTGTTAGATATTTTTTTCAGTCTATGGTTAATTCAAATAGTTAATAACCCGACGTCGTTGGGAGTAACCAGCTTTTGTGTTGAGAGAATTCGGTCGTTATCCACTGCAGCAATTCCTCTTCCTGGATATTTTTGAACGATGATTTCGGAAATTAGAACATGTATCAAGTTAACAGGTCCGAGCAAGCAAGTTATCACTATCACATACAAACTGCTAAAGGCATAGAAGGTGTGAAAATCTAATAATTTATTGTACTATTATTGTACTATTTATTGTGTCTATTTTCAGGGCCGGGATGGCGATTAAAACACAACAACTCTTTGTTCTTCTAATTGTTATGGTCTCTCTGAAATCTTTATCTTGTACGGAACAAACACAATCTAAGGTAGGCAGAAGCAATTTTCTTGTATCGTCTGATTCGTTTAACTATCAGAACTACTTACTAAAACGTTATTCTATCGCATTGGTTACGTGTTTAGGAGTATAATGATCTAATTTAAACTTCATGCTAGGTTAAGCTATTATCTCATGCAACACATAAGCCAAAGGTTGACATTATTTGACTTGTATAAGAAAATCATGTATATCTAGTAAAGCAGAATTAATAGTGTAGACGTCCGGGAACAATAAGTGATTGCAATGACCCGCGTGTATCAATATTCTGCTAATGAAAACAATAAAATGAGAATAACAACGATATATGAAATAAACACAGCTGGTTAATACAGATTAACGGGTTAACGTGTTTCTCTCGCAGCCCCCAAGACACTTTCATTTATATCCAGTATCGAATCATATTAATGTAAGAAATATTACAAAAAGGTTCTGACCATACCCCCTATATTCATGTAAGAAATATTACATCCCTTATATTCAAGATTAAAACAAAATACATTATTTACTTGAAAGTGTATTTTGTATTCAGACTTCGAATGAGAATAATAAATTGAAAGGTTCAGGTTACAGTAAATGAAAAAAAGAAGCATTACGTTTATAATATGAACAATGTCTTGACAATGATAGATTTTACAAATCCTCACCAACTTTTATATAATATCTCGAAAAACGCATTACGTTACATAACCTTAATATCAAATCCTTAATTGATGGTATTTGCTGTCGTACTGAACAATCAAAATCATTTTAAAACTTTTAAGTACAGGGAAATGGTTGAATTTGACTAAATTTGTATAAATCCGCCTTAAGACCAGTGTGACAAAATAGGAGGAATGGTAACATTCGGAAGATATTCGACATTTTTTATCTAACGGCGTTCTGACATGACTTATCGGCGAGTATTCAGGTGTTTCAAAAAACAGATTTCCACGTATCCTACGTATTTCGTGCTCTCTTCAACCTTCGGTTTTCACGAAATTGCTACAGTTGGAACTCTAAGATCTACACATGATTTTTATACGCCCACGTTGAAAATGGAGCCACATATATCGGTCCGTTCGTCCATCAGTACACAATTACTCGTAAAAGGGCACAATTCTTGGTGGATTTTGACATAACTTTGTGTGACTTTCCGAACATTAGGCCGATCAAAAATCAGCGAGTTATTGCCCTTGTTCTTGAAATGCTCGTTGACATTCTACAATGTATAATTCATGACTGATTTTGATGTAACTTTGTTGAAACCTATTGAAAATCATTCTTGAAAACGCGTTAAATTTTATCTAGTAAACAATCTAGACAACACAATTCTTGATGGGTTTTAATGTAACATGGCATGAGTATTTTCTCATCACCAAGGAGTGAACCCTATCGATAATCAGATAGATCGAAAAATATTTAATATCAGTTATTGCCCTAGTTTTTGAAAACGCGTTCGATTTTTAGCTCGTTAACATTCTAGAAGGCTCAATTATCTACTGATTTTCGACGAAACTTGCTGAAATTGGTCCATATCACCTAAGGATGAACCCTATAGAAAATCAAAAATACTGAAAATATTGATTGAGTTATTGTATTGTCATATGGTAGATCCTTGAAAGATTTTAATGAATCTTAGTCATATTGTACATTTAGTGTATGACTGAAGGTTGAATATTTCATTCTGGTGATTGTGACTGTACTTTCAATTTTTTTTTTCAAATTCACTGTTGCCAATGGACGTAAATTACATTGCCCGGCAAGCTATCTTATTTATATTTCAATAATTATTTCCAGCCAAGACAAATATGGGAGTTGTGACTGAGCCAAAAGGGTCTTTAGCTATAGCATCGTGTCGAGTGAAACTGCGATTTGCGTTTTGCTTGGCAATCGATTAAGACATTTCGACAATATTACAGTTCTAACAATGACATGACACGATTCCTATCTATTTGCCTCACTAAAGAACTAAAAATGAGATATTTTTTAACAAATATAATTTTGTAATAAAAAAAGGTTTATTGATGACAAATGGCAATATATATCAATTTTCTAAGAAACGTTTTTTAATTGTGTTAGGAACATTTATTGCACAGTTTTCACAGATTGAAACGCTTAGCCCGAAAACGTGCTATAAATTACTTGTAACATTGTCACCAGTCAAACAACATCTAAAGTAAGGTAGAAACAATTCATCATGTCATTGGAAATAACTTTCTCAAAGGAAATTGTACCATTTTTGTTTCAAAAATAATTCCTGAAGATTCATTGAATAATAATAAGATAGTGAGTCTTAATTTCATTGCAATAGGTTAAGAATTTTTATTTGAAAATACATTTGAATTTTTTTTTTTTTTTTTAGCTATATTTATCAATTTCAAGACAGGTAGCATGTATCTGATCAAATAACGTATATTATGTTATAGGGAACCATATCCAATACGCACGTGTCAGCAAGAGACTTGACTTAATAGCATCTACAACCAAAATGAATTTCTGTTCAAAATTTTTGTCACTACGTATACTCACTTCCAAGCGAATAATTTTACCATTTTAATACATCTATACAATATATAATATTCTTTGTTGAATTAAAGGAACCATTGGATGAAAACTAAAGATAGCATTTCAAGAAAAGAGCAGTTACTCTTTCTGGGTCGTAATCCAAGGAAGTGTATACGGCAAATATATTGCTAGCGTAGAAACTAAGAGAAATAATGCATCGCCAGGTCCGCTAAATTTGAAAAGGTGCACTTAAGAAGAGAGCAATCACTGAATTTAAAACGCGTGTCGTCAACAAGGCCATAAGGGTACATAATAGAGCTAATTCAAAACAATAAAATAAGTAACGGAAATGATATCAGATTAATACAGTTTTTACTCTGTTGTAAAAATACAAAATGATTTCGGGAGACAAAGAAAGATAAACCGTTCGGATTAACGTACAATGTTCACCTACATTAGAAAATATACAATAATATTATATGACAATGACATTACCGTAGCAATACAATACAGTGTCAAAAGTCTCATATGAAATAATACGCGAAGTTGGTTTAAAATATCTTTGTCGCTTTCGTGCTATTAGAAATTAGATTTACAGCCAAAAAATTGTGATGATACATTCATGACAACAAATGGAAATTGGATTGGTTTTCTCTATCCTGGTCAAAAGAAACACGTTAACATTTCGACTTAATTTACGTTAGACACGTTTAGGGATTCATAAGAGCCTAATGAAGCCATGTTTTAAGTAATTTCGGTCTACTGATGCGGAAAAAATTTTAAAAGCCGTCTTTATCATGATATTGTCTAGGAGTAAGGGTTTTATACAGGTCTTAATGAATATCCAAATTGACCTATGCGAGAAAGACACGATGATTAAATCGCTTGAGTTCACTAATGAAATCAACTATAGGTTTTAAGTCTCATTGATTCACTAATTCATCGTATTACACTAGGATTAAGAAATCGTGTCAAATATGCTTCAAACATTATTAAAAGACTTTCCGTAATAAGGCCCTATTCAGAAATATTCTATAAATAATTGTTGACCAAAACTTATATATAATGTCAACTTTATTCTGAACGAACAAGTCCTTTATGCCTTAACTTGTAAACAGACTATAATAAAATCGAGCCATGTATGTTATATCGTATGCAATATGCCTAACACAATGATTTAGCAACAGCAAAGTCTTCATACAAGTACTATGCATTATTGTTCCACTAAAACCAATGTAGTCCCCATCAATGTCGTTGGTAGACTCGATATTGCAGATGTTTCAGCCAGTTACCCGTCCAGTTCCATAAAGAAGAGCCTGTGAAGAGTTTCTTTTTAATTTTATTTTTTTTTCTTTTCAGTCACAAGGCGAATCGGAAACTAATACAGAAGCAAAAAGCAAAAAAAGTTTAGATGGCATTAATTCTTTCAGTGGAATGGGGGGATTTAAAAAAAAATCTGACATCGATGTAGGCAAAATGTTGAACAGTGCCTTCCCTGTTTCTACTCTTGGAAGAAACTCCCCCGAAAGAAGTCGTTACCAGGCTTTATCTACTGAATATCGAGCAAACAATAAACGGAGATATGACGCAATAGGTGGTACAAGTAATATGGGAGGATTCAAAAAACGGTCGTATTTCCGAAATAGGAGATCCTTGGATTCTATCAATGCTTTCAGCGATATGGGTCAGTTTGGTAAACGTAGAATGGATTCAATAGATGGATTTAGTGATATGGGTGGATACAAAAAACGTGCCCTAGATTCGATCAATGCTGTAAGTGGAATGGGTGGATTTAAACGTGGATTGGACTCAATCAATTCGTTAAGCGGAATGGGTGGTTATAAGAAACGTGGATTGGACTCGATTAGCAGCTTTAGCGGTATGGGTGGCTTCAAAAAACGCGGCATGGACTCTATTAACAGTCTCAGTGGCATGGGAGGGTTCAAAAGAGGAATTGACGCGATTGACGGATTTAGTGGAATGGGAGGTTTTAAACGAGGAGTGGATGCCATCGACGGCTTCAGTGGAATGGGTGGCTTTAAACGTGGATATGACAAGATTAACGGATTCAGTGGAATGGGAGGTTATAAGAAACGTGGATTGGACGCGATAGATAGTTTAAGTGGCATGGGGGGATTTAAGCGAGGTATGGACGCTATAGATGGATACAGTGGCATGGGTGGATACAAACGAGGACTCGATACCATTAATTCTTTCAGTGGAATGGGAGGATATAAGAAACGCCAGTTAGACTCTATAAACGGTTTCAGTGGTATGGGTGCTTTCAAACGTGGAATGGATGCGATAGATGGTTTTAGTGGTATGGGTGGATACAAAAAGCGACGCATGGATTCTATAGATAGTGTTAGTGGTATGGGTGGATACAAAAAGCGACGCATGGATTCGATAGATAGTGTTAGTGGTATGGGAAAATTTGGAAAACGAACACTAGACGAAATTGATAGTGTAAGTGGGCTGGGTAAATTGGGAAAACGTCAATTTGATACCATTGCCCGAAATAGCGGTATGGGTGGTTTTGGCAAAAGGCGATTTGATTCAATAGCTCATTATTCCAATCTTGGAGCTTTCCAGAAAAGAGGAAGGTTTTCGTCTATTAATTCCTATAGCAATATGGGTGGCTTTAAAAAACGAAGGATATTAGATCCAATTTCTAGTTTCAGCGGAATGGGGGGTTTCGGTAAACGATATAATGAGGACTATTTTTCGTCAATTGACGATGTACAGGATCCTTCAGCAAGCACAAGGTATCACGTGATAAAATATCTGGACCATATGATTGACATGCTCTCTGAGAAACAAAGATTAATAATGCTAAGCACATTAAAAAAAGAACTTGGAAAAATTCAACAATAAAATTCTAAAAATGTGCTAAAATTCTGTTTTCATTTCAATGTGAATGATTTCATTAACGTTGCATACATATCTTTTCACAGGTTCCAAAAGAACAAAATGGATCGTAAATGGCGGAAGCTAAATGTCGAGAACCAATCATACATTGAACAATATCAGATGGTTTTGGTGTTCATCGCTTTTACATTCTTAACTGCAATTGTTTATTTATTTTTTATTTATTCTTATTGTTTATTTTGCGTATATATTTGTTACTTTTGTTTAACGTCTAGTCTTTCCTACAACGTATATTTATGGTTCTAAAAATGTTCGTATTGGGTTTTGTCAAAACTGTCCAGACGGACTCATGGTAGAAAAGTACTGATCCGAACGAACCGAACTCTTGGTCAAAATTAATTGACGTCAATAATCAAACAAGATATAGAGAAAGTAACTACGAATGGAGTTCTATATGACAAGATAACCATAACCATGAATGTAGAAAAACGACCTTAAGTTTGGCTTTTGTGTATTTCTCATTTTTTTCTATCGTTAATAAAACAAAAGAAAGACGACAACCGTGTGGCATTTTTAAATCAGTAATACAATTTTTTAGTAGTATTCTTTGAAATATTCAGAATTGTTTTTTTTTTATTGCAACAATAAATGTATTCGAAACATGGAAACATCAAGAAGTTGATATCATTATATTTTTGACTTGTTATTATAAAATGTTTATTTCAATAATAAAAATGCTTAATAAAAAATGGAATTCTCTTACATGTGAACACTGTTTGAGAACAGAGAACCTTGGTATTGGGAGTTTATCAAAACATTTCGAGAAATATCAGCACATGAACGAGATAAATGGATATACAATATCTGACATGTATTAACGCAACGTTTCTCAGGTATCGTTATCAAGAGAAATGAATAATATAACAAGACTAACAACATATTTAGTAAATAAATAACAATCATAGGTGTAAAGAGGTCATGGGATTCAGAAGGTATTTAAGATGAAAGGGGTCATAGTTAATTAAAGAGTTTAAAATTGATTCTTGCCATTCGTTACCAACTGATATAACACAGATCGGCAACAGAAAAGATACCCCAATACAACCCCACACCACGCCACCTTCCAAGTTAAGACAGAGCTTTTATCCAAATTTCATGATGATGCTTGTAATTGTGGCTAATGATCTAAACCAACAAGTTACTCGAATGTGTTGAAGATATGACCATTAGTGGCCTAATCAAATATGCTTCCACTGTCATAGATTGCTCTGATACTAATTTAACAGAAAATGGAAGCAAGTTCTTCCTTGAGTGCTTAAAGTATAACCATAAAATCGACAAAGGCGTAAAAATGGGACTTAATTGTATTGGACTCATTGAAGTGCATCTTGAATTATTTTATTCATGAAGTATATTTACCGGAAGTTATTTCTACTGGCCGAGGGTATTCTGGTTATTAACATGTATATATTTACGTTTCCGTTTCTTCGCCAATATATTGTCAAAGATGAATGTAAAGCAAATCGATTCCCTGCAGAGAAACCATTATGCATAAACGTTGCATATTTTAAAGTCGTAGTCTACAAATGGAAGTCCCAACCGACATTAATGAAGCATGCACATTTGTTAATCATTGTAAAATCGACTATATAAAAGGCAATGTTATCAATAACGTTATCATACATAATATGCAAAACTGCCCTTTCTCAAGTTCATACCTCTCCTGGTTATCACGTTTCTTTTAAAATTATATTCGAATCGTATTTTGAAAATGATTCGATTGAAAGCTGATTCAGATTAAGACAGATTCGTTCAGAGATAATTTGTTTTGGTGTCATTTTTCATTCCCAGTTTCCAATATAATATGTTGCTAATACGAGCGATCTCAAAATGAAAAAGCGCAAATTATAAACAGTCATTCAATTCCACGAAAATTAATACGAAGACCGATGACCAACAAACATTCACTGATTGAATAATTCCTTTGTCAGTTTGCTTTGAAATAATTCATTATGTCGAAATAAGCCATCAGACATACCGACACAGACAGAACCTTTGTACCACAGATCTTCTATTTACTTCCTTCAACTTTAATGAATACAGAAGACAAAATTTCATTATTGATAAAGATTTATATAAATGTTGTCTCAAGTAACTATCATCACAGTCATGTCGCCATATGTTGTCTTTCTCGTCATCTGAAAGGTTCCGTCCCAGATGGTTTTATAGAAAATACATTTTTCCTTGAAAAAAAAAATGAAAAACTGAGTTGAAACAGCATTGTCTAATATGAAGATACAATACTATTTAATTTACAAATATTATTAAACTGAACATGTAGTAATATTCAATCTGAAGTAAACAGATTTATGCAGCACTATTTACTAGGCAAAAACAACACATTAGAATAGAACCGATCTAAAGTTGCACTTTATTTCGTAATAACAGTTGACTCTTTGCAGAACTGTATATAATAGAACTGACTTTATAGAAAAAGCTGATTAACAAGCAAATAGAATTGTTTTCATGCAACATTATATAACAGGCAAATAAAACTGATTTTATACAGAACTGTATATAATAGAACTTACTTTATAGAACACTATATAACAGGCAAATAAAACTGGCTTTATACAGCACTGTATATAATAGAATTAGCTTTCAGTTAGCAACACTATATAATAGGCAAATAAAATAGCTTTCATGCAACACTATATAACAGGCAAATAAAATAGTTTTCATGCAACACTATATAACAGGCAAATAAAATAGTTTTCATGCAACACTATATAATAGGCAAATAAAACTGGCTTTATACAGCACTGTATAATATAGAACTGACTTTATGGAACACTATATAACAGGCAAATAAAATAGATTTCATGCAACACTATACAATAGGCAAAAGAAACTGGCTTTTTACAGCATTGTATAATATAGAACTGACTTTATGGAACACAATATAACAGGCAAATAAAATAGTTTTCATGCAACACAATATAATAGGCAAATAAAACTGGTGTTATACAGAACTGAATATAATAGAAATGTCTTCATGGAACACTATATAACAGGCAAATAAAAAAGAACTTAATATAATAGAATTGTCTTCATGGGCCACTATATAACAGGCAAAAAGAATGGTTTTCATGCAACACTGTATAAGAGGCAAATAAAACTGGCTTTTTACAGAAATGAATATAAAAGAATTGTCTTCATGCAACAGTATATAAAAGGCAAATAGAATGGTTTCATGCAACCAACACTATATTACATGCAACAGTTTGCTTTAATGACCCACCTCACAAACTATTTTGCTCAACTTCTTTTAAGCATAAGTTGAAAATGGGCAACAATTGTCTTCTATCAAGACAAGATAATATGCTATTGTAAGAATCTGTAAATAAATATAAATATCATTATATGAAGACATATATATCGAATATAAGTTCACTTGAAAATAAGATTCTAATTTATCATTCAAGCGTCTATTATAATGATAAGAATCGAAAAGAAACAGACGGAGAAAATAATGAAAGTCTGGTACCAAATATATCCAATCAAATTTATCAGTAGAATATACTCAATAATTCCTTCAACAGTGTTTCTTTTTGTGTCAGTATCAAACTGTCTTTGAGGCTCGATCAGATTTTCATTTATTCGAGTTCTTTGAGTCTACTTAATTTTCCTCTGCGGTCAATATTACAAGAATGGCCCTTTTATCATTAAACAAACAAATAACAGCAATACTCCTCGAATAACCTTCAACTCTAAAGCAAATGTAGTATCAGTTCTATTTTCATTGTTGTGTCCTTATGACAAAATTCAAATACAACATAAGGTACCGATAAAAAATGTCCAATAATCAAAAGAAAAGGAATTATTCTTGCCTTATAAACTAAAACTTCGGATTTAACGGTAAAACACTTCCCAAAATTGTAAAGACTTCGAATTAGTTTTGTCGAGTTAAAAACTTATTGTCACACTTGTATTCAGTACATGTATTTGGAGTAGTGCATTTTTAGTTAATATCACGTGATGTCGGATGAATTGCACATGCAATTTTTAAATTTATTACTGTTGATCAATGGTTGCTTGGAAAGTGTAATATATACTCATACACAAATCACTAATAATATTATTATGATAATAAAAGAATCAATCCACTAAAAAAAGATGAAAATAAATCTGATAGACAGAACTTCTTTTATAAATTTTAGTATGGTAGAATGATCATAATACTTCATACATAAAAAGTGCATGTTACGGACGTTGTATGGAAGTGTTAACATTTGAAATACCAGTGTGTCTATTTATTTACAAAATAAAATTCAATGCAAATAACTTATTACTTTTCTGTACACATTATATTGATTATACATTAGCATTCAAACCTATTTTTTTTTATTACCAAAAAAGGTATTTTTTTCTATGAATGACGCTTCATGAAACAAACGCGAACAGGTAGGTACATTATCATGACGATATAACTTCCTGGGTGTTATGTCCTTTTTTAGACCAGGCCATTTTACCATAAGATGTGTTGGAGTGCACGTGCTCTTTGAAACAAGTCATTAAAAGGCCAATTGAATATTGTCTTGAACTAATGTTCATCCATTTCAGCGGAAAGACTGATTCAGTTATGCTCTTCAACAGATTATATCCCAATAGATTTTTTAGAATTGATTAGAGACATAGAATCCGGTCTATTGATTTAAATTATACAAATGTTTTTTTTTTACAAAAAATAAATCGACATATTTTCTCAGGCGTATGAAAATCAAATGTCGTTCAGCTATGTTGTGTCTGTAATTTCTAATTTAAAAAACGACACATCTTCGTATGACTCTACCAATATCCTAGACTTACCAATATCCAAAATTAAAATTATTAAGAATTGAATGATTTCCCACATACAAAAATAATGTAAAATTGTGATCACTTTAGACCACATATTGTTCTCTGCTCATTTATGAAACAACGAGAAGTAGAATAGGATTAACTGTTAGGAATGTATCTGGAAAACGGAACACGTTGATTTTGTGTGTACCACATTTTTCTTCGGGGGCATCTTGACCCGGCAGCACATTTTATATGAAAAAGATGCAGATTGAATTGGTTAAAAAATTATAATGTGGTCGTATATTGTCGTTACCCCTGTCCGTCCGTCCGTCCGTCCACAATTGCTTGTGAACACAATAGAAACTACAGTTTTTGTTGGATTTGAATGAACTTGCTGTTATCATTTATATTGATGAGATCTCGGACAATTTCGAATTTGGCGATTTTTTGTTGAACGGTTTTTGAGTTATTGCACTTGATTTACTCAAAACGCGTCAAAATTGGCTTTTGAACGCGATAGAGACTACAGTTTTCATTGGATTTGAATGAAACTTGCTGTGATCATTTATATTGATGAGATCTTGGACAAAATTCGATAATTAAACGGTTTTTGAGTTATTGCACTTGACTTAGTTGAAACCCGTCAAAATTGGCTTGTGAACGCGATAGAGATCACATTGGATTTGAATGAATTTTTGTGTTATCATTTATATTGATGAGATCTTGGACAAGTTTGATAGTGACAATTTTTAGGGGAACCTTTTTTGGGTTATTGCCACTGATTTAGTCAAAACGCGTCAAAACAGACTTGTGAAAACCACAGAGACAACAGTTTTCATCTGATTTGAATGAAATTTGGTGTGATCATTGAAGTTGATGAAATCTTGGTCAACTTCGAAATAGGCGAATTTTTGATGGATTAGACCTAAATAATGTTAGAGTTTCTACCTGTGTTAAAACAGAAAATATATTTTAAAGTGGGCGTATCTTGCTAGGCAACCGCTTGTTTGTAAAAGCGGTCAATGAATGCCGAGCAGATATTACTGCTATTCGTGAATTAACTATTATTCCTGAATTAAATATCTTATAAGTTGATTTTTAAGTTGTAAAGTCTATTTTATGCATATAACCGGAAATAGTCTTCTTGAAAGACGTGTCTTACTGGTAGCACAATAATATAATTTTTTATACCAAATAATGAACTGCTAGCCTAAAGGGAGATAACTCCTAATGTAAAAATATACGACTTCATGAAAAATGTGATCTTAGAAAATAATATTGATTAACTCTTCAAACGCCAGATTGTTTATATAACTTATACAGGCTAGTTTTGTTTTTTTTTAAATTGCCACAAAAAATATAATGCTGTCTGAATGGTTTTAACTTCACAGGTTTTCAAAGATATGAAAATTGTCACCAAATGGATGAATTTTACGATTATTTATTATTTACCAACAGAATTACCTGGATACCTGACAATACTTACTAAATGCAACATTTGTTTCAGATGTTAGCTTTAAATTTCTTTTTAAATATTGTAAATGTTATTTTTGATAAAAATAAAAAAAAACAAAAAAAAAAACAAAAATGTGCCCATATTTTCCAAAAAATTTCACAAAAGAAATGACAGGCCTACAAGTATGAAATTCACGTAGAAATGTAGATTGTAATACAACAAAAAGTAAATTCCTAATAAAATTCAAAGGAAGAATAAAAGCAATTGGACCCCCATTCATTGGTATTCACAAGGCATATCCCTTTAGCATATCTAAATAGCCTTTAGAGTTTAATTAATCAGAAAACCTACCTTAATTAGAAGCTTAAAATCTGGCCATTCTCGTCTGAACCAGGGCTATTTTCGTTATTTGTTGTGTCGAATTTAGCGATAAATTTATCATCCTCAGAAATCGATTTCTAAATCGAAAACTTCAATGAAAACATTATGTCATTATGCTATCACTTACTGAACAATATACACTATTTCTAAAATTTTCACAGAACAAGCACATGGATTTGTTTACATCTAGAGATAGCCTCGACTTTCAGCTGCGTTTGTTGCTGCGATCGGAAGTTTGTTTTTTAATAAGATTTTAACACAACACATATAAGAACACAACTCGTGTCGCATATCTGCACATATAGGCACTCTAATTCGGGTTTCAAGAGATAAATAACGTTAGGAACCCCCATAACCTTGTGTAATATTTTGTTATTATTAGTATTATCCGTTTTAATCCGTTCTGATGCCAATTTAGTCTGAACATTGGTTTTTATGGATCAAATGATAGATTATTTTAGTTTTTAGTTAAGATCTTATGTAGGAGTTTGCTAAAGATTACAATTTAAATCTATTAATACGCTTCTAATGTACTTAAATAGGGGCCATTATTTAAAAAATGTAATCTGATTTGCGTATTAAAAGATTAAGATTTCAAATAATTATAATAGTATCTAGCGTGTCATTTTTTTAAATCCCCCAAGTATATTTTTATACATACAATTCGTAGTTCATTACCATAGATATAACAGAACGTAAACTAATAAATTATAATATAAGGTCAAAAACGAATGGATTTAATCATGCCTCAATCATGACTTCTGCTAAGCATAACAATCTCTCTTACAGAATACTCACAAGTTTTGCATTAATGACAGCAATTATATTGGAATTAGTGGGATCGTTTGTACCTGAAATCATACATTCAAGATCCAACGCTACGTCCGTAAGCGAAACCAATGCAGAATATGACATGAGTTATTCCTTATGGACAAGAAAAGTTTGTGAGCGATCTTTTATATGTGACAAGACCCAACCATGTCAACGAGTGGGGATCAACAGCGGGTCACCAGTTATAGTGCCATCAATTCCAGTTTGTGAAACAAGCATTTACTTCCCTGCTGATTCTGATGAAATAGCTGATGTTCTAGTTTGGGGAAAGAAGATACAGATGCCGAGCGTTTTACTTGGATTAATTGGCTTCTTTCTTTACGAATACAGCGTTTTTATGTTTGTGGACTGTCCTCACAAAAATAGAAGAACTGTTAAAAGATTAGCCTGTTTATTTTCCTTGATAGCTGGAGTCGGTTCTTGGATATGTGTTGTGATTATTAGCTCGTGGACATTGAAATCATCAGATGAATATCAATTAGGATGGGCTCTAGTTTTTCCCATCATTGGAGGAGCTTTTCAATTTGTTTTCACGTGGGTTGGATGGTACTTTGACAGATACATCAATGATGAAGCCTATATTGATACCGTAAAGAAAGTGAGAACCCCAAGAAAAATTCGTTTTGAAGATGAGCCAAGCCTTCAATCTGAAACTGAATTACTACCATTTGACATAATTTAAGGGTTTACATCTCCTGTACGTTGTGTACATGTAGTTAATGATATAATTATACTAAATTGTTAAACTTTTGTAATATTTATTCTGTCTGTTTACTGTGGTCTGGATTAAATAAGATTAAACTGTGATTATGTCCCTTTGATTTTGTCAATCGAAAGTCCCCTAAAATAAATACAAGAGAGCCTTTTCTACAGCCAATTTCTATAAATATAAGAAAACATGTTGGGCATATAAACCCAAAATCCCTAAACCCTAAATAATCGACCCCTTGACAAGTAAAGACAGGAAGAATGTAGACGATATGAGGAAACGAAAAATCACACTACTTAATGAATATAATTAAACCAACTGATTTAACTTACACATACTGAAAATGACACACTTGGTGTTTCAGTAACCTTCGTGTAATTGACGGAAGTAAAAAGTCTACAACGTCCATGCCGTTGAAATAATGTGCATTGCTGAAGTAGTCTGTTTATAAGCTGATAAGACACTACGAGCCGTCACAATATTTGGTGTTTTGCGGATGCATTTACCAGTAGAACCTGCATTCAGAGACCACTCCAGGGAATATTGAAAAACTGTCGCTGAATGAAGGTGGCCTCTTAGCAGAGGAACTGCAGCACCATTTCGTTTTGACATTTTGGAAATCATAGGATCTTACTTTTACCCATACATGTGTAGTTTCTACCGCTTTTGCATTCTGTCTTTTATCTATCGACGGGATGCCCTATTTTGTCGTAGTTTATTTTCTTTTAGATACCAAAATTTTCACAATAACTATCGTTTTCAAAATCAACATTCTCTACCGTAAATCAATAAGATATCAATTGACTATATTTATCGATGACATTATAAACAGGAACATCAACATAGTTTATTATAATGTTACAGTGTACTACTTCCTACACCTAATAGGTTAAATTACATTAGGATCTATTTTTTTTTTTAAATTCTACGTTAGTGCACCTTCACGGAATTGAAATGCAGTGCATACTATAGGACTATAATATAGGCCATTATGGTCATTAGCATGGTCATTAGCATACTCGTCCAATTTTGATCCTATCGATATACGTTTTTGGGGGGAACGAAAGCTAATCATTGCCTGTGTCTTCTCAGACACTAAGTCATACTTTAGCATTAACTCTGAAGAACAAAAATATTACATGATACGGTCCATAAAATACGTGTACAAGGTCAATCTTTCTGTATCATTTCACAGTTATGAAAGCAAACAGATTATACGTTCCATACATTGTCTTATTAGTCAACTTTCCTTTATCATATTGATGGAGATTAGATAATACGAGATTCGTTCAAAATTATACGTCTTACTATTTAACTGTCCTTCGTCATCTTGAACTTTTAATAGATGACACAGTACACATTTTTTTTCACTATAAACAGATAATATATTATATGATATGTAGATATGTAGTCATATATGATGATTTAGAAAATTCCCAGTCAGTTATTGTAGTATATGATTATATAATACGAGATACGTTCCAAAAAAACGTCTTGTACTTGTAATATATGACACATTGCTCTCTATGGTCCACTATAAACAGACAATATACCATGTGATATATAGTCATATTAATTATGTTGAAAATTCCCAGTCAGTTATTTCAGTATATGATTAATAATAGCTATGTCTGGAATGTAATGAGTTATCACAAAGTTTACGAAACCATTCTTTCTCCATGGCATGATAAATATTTAACAAGGGTGGATCCAACAATTGTATAGTGAGGTATATAATGGACACGCACATGGTTTTGTACGATTAAGTAATGGTCAATATCGAAGGACATCGGTATACCTTAACTTTTCAGTCGCAATGCTTGTTGCAAGTTCTATTTTAATATACGTACAAAGTCGATATAGATCTTTCCATCCAACATATTTGTCTAACCTTTTCCATTGGTCCATAGAATCGAGAAATAATGATATTCCTCTTTTTTAGTTGTTGATTCTCGGGAACAAAAAAAAATTCTTTAAAAAAATAAAAGGAACATTTCAAGAAATGATAACTTACAAATTCATATAAGTTTTCTTTCTATAATAAATACATTTTACTTAGTGTTTTGTAAATGAAAATTACTACCATCCTTAAAAATATAACGTAGATTTAATTAAGACAGGTGTTTCACTAGATTGATTACTCAATATGATGTCATATATAAACAATACGAGAGTTGTGTCATATCGCCCCGATCTCTAATATATTCAGTAACAATGAATTACGCGTGTCTACCTTATATATTATCATCATTAATCTGAACAATTCATGCGCATCTGATAAGGTGTTAATCGCATAAATTTCGACGAACTGAAAATCCCACTCGTAGAAAACAAGAATCGCGCATTTTGTGAAAGATTAGAACTCGAGTTTTCCACTGTTCTGCGTAATTGCATATTTATGTTTCTTTTACAAGCAAAACAACTTATGATTCTGCCTAGCAGCCTAGGCATTAGTCTTACCCGGATTATCCGTAACCGTTGCAACATCTGTAATAATGAGAAAATATTACTTATTCGAGATCGCCCCAAATAAGATCGTCATTTTAAAACGAAACAAAGTTTATAACCATATATGCCTCCAGTTTTCTTGAAAAATCTGGAATAGAAATAAAATAGCTTTTTGTGTGTATATTCGTTTTCTTGACTGCTCAGTATTCGAAATGACGATTTGCTCATGTCTAGGTTATGAATAATAAAACGATGTCCCGATGAGTCTTTGTTTGCTTTTCAGAACAGGTGTTAGAGGTGTATTATTCAACATCATGTCATGATATACCCAGAACAAGTCGTGTCATATCGCTCTCCTTATTTATTTTATTGATTATTCTAATGAATAGTTACCGACGGTGACTCCTCATAGGACCTGTTTTAATGAGTAGAGAGTCGTTCATATTTTTATATGAAACACAACTCTATCTCGAAACAAGGCCATCCATACATAATTCTGTCCTCAAATTGACTGTTGGGAAAAGGGTTCATCCATCAACGACTCATTGAGGACATCTTTATCTTTTACCTGAACACAAGTATTGCCTTCTTTAAGATATATTTTATGAATATTTCTTTATCTAGGTGGTAACAATTATGCTAAGAGAGATAAAAATATAGAACGAACGTTTCTATATTTACATCAACAATATAAAGACAATATTCTCCCGTGAGATTCCAACCCATTCATAATGGAAATTTAATGAGACCAAAATATTCGTACCTTTAAATTAACCACTCCGTTCACTAATCCTCCACTATGACACATAGAGGGTTTCCTTTTGTTAGACATTTCATATTGCATATTTTAACATAGTTTAAAGCTATTTTAAGTAAAAGCTGTTTTAAGTAAATACATAACTAAATTTAAAATTCTTTTAGAATGAATAAATGAAACGACTATTATGGACATGTATAATATTCGCTCAATTAAAACAATTAGAATTTGTATATTTTATAAGGTGGTCTTACATTAAGAAAATATCTGAATAACTATTACATGTATTACATCATCACAATTAATATTTGATCTTTAATTATAGATTATTAAGGAAGTCCTTAATTAAAATGAAGATCCTGAATAAACTACCACTCGCCACATACTAAATCTAAATTTAAATCCCTTACTGTCTGTAAGAAAATGATTAAAGACCAACCATTCATCTATTTGTCATTGTTAGAAATTCATTTCTAATTCTTTATTCTGACCTAATCCTAAGTAACTCGTTCAAAATCACTTGAACAATGACAAGAGTCTGATTCAAGATAGTCGTGGAGCTAGAACACAATACATCACTGTGTCTGGATAATCACGACGACCGCGCGCTTTCCACTAGATTGTTTGATGCAGACGGCGTGTGATTCAATTTGCGTTCGACTGCTGTTTCTATAATACCTTACGTTAACTCTCATTTCGATCAGTTTTACTAAGTTCTTTGGTGGAAACCATTACATTGTGAAATTAAAATGGCCTTCACTTTTTCGGAAAAATTATGTATGAGTGCCTTCTGTTTATTTGTGACACTGGTACAAATTTCCAGTGGATGTTCCCCTGTTCCTGGAGATGGAATAGATAAAATCGAAAAAAAGTTTTATTATTCGGATTTAGTAGTTTACGGCAAGGTTTTAGCCCGTTTTGAGGAGGATAAGCCAATGTATGACTCCGTATATACTGCCTTGATGGAAGTCTATTGTACCTTCAAAGGAAATCCAGTACCTCAGAAAATCAACGTAAGCGAAGCCGGTAAGTAACATTTTAAAAACGACATGATATTTTATTATTACGTAATTAGGAACACACTTAACGGGAATCAACATCTTAGAGCTTGTCTAACGTTTGTTATCAGAAATCAGGCAGAGGGTCGGGCAAGCTGACATAGGAATTGGCTGCGACTTACAGTCATGATATCACTGAATGTTCATCAATCGTGATTCAAAAATCCCCATAACCATTACCATAAGCCTTTATTTGGTATTAAAGTAGCCAGACGGAATTCAGACGCTTTGAATAATATGAATATTTCACATAGTATACAAGTATACACTATTGATTTATTGAACACAATAGAAAATCAATATAACCCCGGCTTTTTTATTTGAATTACTAAGTCTATAGTTTACAGGCCGTCTTTTCAATATAAAATGATGTTCTGTACAATTCTTTGAATCCTTAATAAGCCTTTATTCATGCCAGTCGCAACACGCTTTACACTCGCTGCTTTATCATACAATGTAGAAACAAATAACAAATTAACCCTGTTTAAGGACACGTTGTTTCTAACACAACAAAAATGATGTGGATAGGATGATGAAACATTTACACCATGTGCTTTAGAATTTAAGCTTTAGTAATGGTGGATCAATAGATAATGCCATCAAGCTACTTCAACACCCTTTTTATACATTGCAGTCAGTATAAGCAGTTAATATCTCTCCTTAGCTTTACATTGTTTTTTTCTGTTGTGGGGTTCTATCTGCAGCTAGAGCATTGGTTCTTTACGTCATGACGTTATTTGCTTGGATACGTTGAAAATGTCGGAAGTGCGTTCTAAATGTGTACATATATTTCGGAAAAGATCAAAGCCTGGTTTGGTCCAGGACCAGCTGGTATAAAGAATCCTTGTCACAGCGGACTTGTGAACCTTAGTTGTAATCCTTGTAAAATATAGTTGTCATGTAAATTCGGTTACAATAATATTATATGCTCATTACATTCATTGTCGATGTTTGAAATATCAGCATACATTGAAGTCAAAATTCGTAAACATTATGCATTAATACGCAGTGGGGCGTAAATTCTTTATGATTGAGAATGCAAGTGTTAGATGTTAAACAAATTTTTGCAATCTGAAATTGTATAGTATGCATTCAAGTCAAGATAGCAATATCAATACCAACACTTTCAATCGTAGATAACCTTTCCTCTTACTGATGCTGTTAAATCTATTCCACTTTACATACTACAGTTATTTATAGACTAGGAGATTAGCCAATAAAAATATGAATGTTTCATATCCTGTGTACACATTCTGTTTGGTTCTTTTAACCTTTGGTATTCGATTTCATGCATCTTAAACAAATATATGGATTCTCCGAAAGTAAAATCAAATTGAAAAGCTTTCAGAATGGGTTAGCCGGGGACGAGGTATGGAATTCGTAACGTTTAGATAGACTAACCACACCACAAATAAGTCCAAAAATTGCCCATCGCTGTTCAACTTATTATTTCAAACTCATTTCTAATGTTCCAACTGACAATAACTCCATCATCTTGAGTTAGAAAAACACAAGTACCGGTACGTGACGTTCTAAAGGCTATATGACTCATGTCTGTAATAAGGGGCTAGTCCACGCTTTGAAGAATTGCCAGTCGATAATTTTGGGCGAGGTTGAAATAATAGGGAATAATTTCATCTGGGCGTTGATGAGAATTCAACATTCTGCTAACTTAACATTTCGTGTGTCTTCCATAGTTTATACAGACAGTCAAAATCCCCGTTCTCCAATTTCAAACAACATATTCGTGCTTTACTGGAACTCTTTAAGTCTTACTCAAGTCAATATTGGCACAGACCAGAACAATGAGGGGGTGGTTCCATTTTAACAATCAAAGATGAATCATATTGAGAAGAGGCAGGCAGGAATTTCCATTACATCTGAAGTATTTTCGTATAAATGTTGGCATGATAAAAGACCTCATGTATTGTTTTGTATTTTGCTCGTAGCTTTATGAAATATCAACTAACTAAACAAGACAGTATAAACAATGCTTTAAGAGTTTCCAATTTTTTCCTGTATGTGTAAAATTGTTATTTGACCTTTCCGGAAAGGGAAGGCGGAAAGGGTAGATCAACGTCTTATAGACAGGTAGTCATGAACGCCGTAGTTCAATGAAAATTGTATCAATATTGGGACACTTTGTGTTTTTTGATAATACCGCACTATAACATAAGAAATACTTTCTGATCGCAGCCCTACATACTAACTGATTGTTTATATTTCAAACATTGCTGTAAATTGTTTTTGCTACTCATCCACGTCGTCTTTGGTTAACAGTATTGGTCTACGTATGTGAGGTAGGCGTTTGTGGCGGAAACGTTATTCCGTCAATGAGATATATTCGGATTTAAAATTTGTTATGTAACTATAAATATTCATTATTCATTATTCCCTATGAAAACTATTCTGGTGTTATTTCCTTCCAAATATTTGAAGCATGAGACACATAAAAATTAATGTGTGGGCGTATAGAACACCAGTTGGTTTCTAAATAAAATAATACTAAAAATTTTGAATGACATTTGTAACTTCATACTCTAATTTGATATGTCAATCAACCCAAATAAAATGACCTTTCACTTCAAGTTTGCTGATTCACAATTTTTTGATATTCAACGTGATTCAGTGAGAATTGGTGCTAACCAAATTTGATTTTTATCCAATTTTCTTGGCGGTGTAAAACCGTCATGCAGCGTCAAACAGTATATAGTAGAAAAAGGGTTTCAGCATCTTCAAAGCAATATAAAAGTATACTTTAACAACGACCCAACTGCGCTACCTTGCGTCTTCACGATTATGACGTAACAACTGGATGTAAAACTCCATCTCATTTCAATATCAACGTATTTTTGTGTCAGAGTCATCAAGTTTCAATGTATTGATTTCTTTTCAATGTCTTATTCAATTTGGTTGATGTAACAATCAATTTACAACAAAGAAATAACTGACTGCATTTTGATTGAGGGCGTCAAGCAGTTCGTCTTTGTTTCCTAGATTCTAGATCACGCGACTCATCATTTGTCTTTCAAATGAGTGAATAAAACGATCAAAAAATACTCTGGCTACCGGTGCCGATTGTCATTAAGCACAACAACCTTTGTCACTGTCCTGTATTGCCTTAGGCTTACGGATATGACTAAAAACACTAGGACAATCTAACGTGTTGGCTACAAGTGACAGCTGCCGCTTTGTTCAGAATATGAAGAAAGTGCATCCTATGTTTGAAAGAACAACATGGTCGATATAAAAGTCGATATTAAGGATAAGTGAATGAAAATTAAAGAAGGCTTGAATTCAAAGTATATAATGATGCTCATTCAAACGCTGTAATAGAGTAATTAAATATATTTTTATAAAATTATCTGCTACAGGAATGAATAACTAAACTTTTTTTAAAATCGTCGTTGTATTCGTAGCCGAATGTTGACATTCCTAAATGCGTGTAATTGATTTTAGCCCACATCATTTTTAGCATAACGTTTTGCACCTTTTGCAGCCGGGATACTTTCTGATAAATTAAAGCTGAAATGTGTTGTAAGTACTTTACAATGATACTTGTGTACAACTTGATAACTCTTCAATATGCTCTCAAACAATGATACATGTACGGCGTGACCATGCACGTTCACCCAAACAGCTGTCCGTCGTACACAAGAGCGTAAGTGACAAAGATGGTCCTCGATGAACCTCGTTAAATGTTTTTAAAAGTTGAACTTTTCAACAATTCTTTGTGCTGGGTTTCTTCGTTCGAACAAATCACAAATTGTGAATTAGACATTCGGCTATGCTTTTTCTATCTTTTTTTTCGATTTGCCAAATATTCAATTCCTTTAACCAATGTCTGGACTTAAAAAAGAATTCAAACTACATGTAATATGCATTCATAGTACGTAATACATGGCAACTACTTTTAGCATGTGTAAGCAGAAGAAACCTTCAGATTTACATATTCGATTTTTTAAATACGTTTTAGGAGTATTTATGGCAGATGATTCACGACATGTTATAGAAATTATAAAGTAAGATTGGCATTTCCTTTAAATTAGTCTCATCGTTACAGTGCACATATTTTCTTACGTTTATTATCCCACGGACACGCTTTTTGTACACGATATAATTCAAACCAGAAACGTAACGTAACACGATATTAACCTTTCTAAGAATTTGGGTCGAATATCGACTTTTTTTTTAAAACCAATGTGGCTTTACTGAAATTCGGTATTATCCTTGTGTACAGCAGATGCCAGACGAAACATTTCAATCATCTGCTTTCTTAAATTAAGTTCGTCTGCCTGAAATATTTCACCTTAGTCCATGTATCCAATATCGTGAACAAATTCTTTCTGGTCTGCATGCTTCATGTTCTAAAATATATAAACCATATCTAAATTACCATAAACTAGACGATTACCCATGAACAATTAAAGATATGCATGCATCTTAATTTTCTTCCATACTTGTACACACGAGTCGATTAATTTGCCTTAAGGCGACTTTCGATATTTTTGTATTCGAATTGCCTTTTTGACGCGACGTCCAAGCAACTTACCAATGTTTTATTTGGCCAAAGAAGTTCTCATTATTAATGAAAACGCCTTGGAGAAAGAATGTTACACGGATTAATAACTTAATGTCTGAACAATTCTATTACAACTATTGTTTACATAAGTTAGGAGTGGTACCGTCTTTCAACCACATTTTTTTATGTTCTTCAGATTTCAATAAAACATTTTGAAATGTCGATGGCAATATGATATGCAAATCACCGCAGATGAAAGCATATGGTATTATGTGTGGCGTAATCACGATTTCTTTGTAGAAAGTTATAAAGGAGGTTATCTATATTGGTGTGGTAGGTGAAATAAGATGAAGAATTATTGAAATCCCACTATATACTCCTTCAGTTCACTCTGTATATTCAATTACTTATATTCAAAAGATCTTAAAGGCAATAGGACATCTGAGAATAGCGGATCTCTTTCCAATCATGAAATAAGGATTGTAAATTTGACCAGTGAGTAATGATCTTTGTCCATATTCACGCAATACAAATGAGATTACAGAGACAATGACAGTGTCTGACCATTTGGCCGTACAAGAACATGTAATGTTAAATAGGTAACATATTTCGGATGCCCCGCAGTCTCTAATCAAGACAAGAGTAGATTGTAAACCAGACAGACCTTAAAGGAAATAAACATTAGCCTATGAAGTAACAGTATTTATTTTTGATACCACTAATTTATTAACCCATAGTGAACTCACGAATGTAAACACATTACTTCACCTATCAACATTCTTAATAATAAACACGAGAAAGGGTTAACAAGGCTGATAGGGGTTCGAGACAAACAGTCGTGGATGTTGCGTATATGAGAACCGTACACAACCTCCTTGCTTTAAAGAGTCGAAGTAAATAACTTAGGTTCGTATGCAAACATTATGAAGTGGATAGGTGTGAACATATTTTCCAGTCTGAAAAATTCTACAAATAAAACCCATCCAACATTAGCAAATAAGAAAGAAACTAAACGGGTAACCTTTATTTCAAACTTGAAATTCAAAGACTGCGGAATTCGTGCAAAATATCTGAAGTTGTACAAAATATAATACATAACCAAGGTTGTGAACACACGTTCTCACAAAGAACACATGACCTGTTTTCAATTGATAGATCATTAATCAAGTGGGCAATTATTAGCCACCAGAGTCATTATAAAAATTGATTAATTTTGTCTGGTTCTGTCAATTATTTCTTAGTTTGACCCGTGATGTCTTTTACTTCATTATTGACTCTGAGTCATTCGTGACCCCAACCACAATCGATACAATTGGCAATTCCCTTATTCAAACCAAATGAACTGAAATGGAAGTTTAGGTTCCTCGTTCGACAAATTTAAGTGGTTATTTCAATTAACAATATTAAAAATACCCATTTACAATCTATGTAATATGCTTAAAATTTTTGTGTAATATCACTAATAATAGAAGCCAAGTTATATAGATTCGTTCAAATTTCTGTGGTGAGGAAGTGATTATTTACAAAATATATTCCGCAAAAAAATTCTCACATGCACCACTCTTTAGGCTTAATTGCAAAGTTTATGTAGCATCTACAAGTCGTAGAAATTTAACTTTTTAGCATGTCTTCTACTTTCATCGTCAAATACGATATCGGCGGACTACAGATTTCATTGGCTTTACTAACTTTACTACAGTCATAAATTATATCAATGAAAGGGCTTCTAAGTTTCAATGTGACAATAGTGAATCTCAGCGAACTGGAAAATTTTGATATTTTTTAAGCGTCAATGGTCTTTGAAGTTTGAATAGGTTAAAAATCACTTGAGCGTAGAGTCGTTTCATATAAAGATTATTGATCAAATAAACAAAGGATCAAAATAATTTTTGATCTCACGTTCAACATTGGTTTAACATCATGTGTATGTGATTCAAAGTCATGAAACAACGAAGCCTAAAAATTGAAAAAGTAAAAAGCTCCTTACAGTATTCCATTCATTTCCCTTTTTACTATTCCTTATGAAAATTGATCAAGAGCTACTTGCTATTCGCTTATTATTAAAACTTCATGTGATATTTATTTCATTTCCAATTATTTCATAACTGTTGAATCATTCACTAGATATGATATTTGACAAATTACTATTGATTCTGTGGGATGTCTAGAGCAGCTCAAACTATTATTTTACAGAATAGCCTGACCTACTTAGTCAGTATATATGACTGTTTGTGGTAAATTCTATTGATTTGTGACAAGATCAATTATTCGTGTAATATTTATCATACATCAAGAATGTCAATGTTCCCTTAAAACTCTCTGTTAGGCCTTGCCTAGTATTTTTTTTCTCGAGAGTGTGAAGATGAAGACCCTGCTTTGGCCTCTGAAATTGCTTTTGAATAGAAGCTTATAGAATATTATTGAAATATTAAAAAAAGAATTTGAATTCAGAAATGTGCTTTGTCCTATTGTTCAGCAATTATGGTTTTGGTATGCTAAGAAATGACTCGATAAGTCCGTAAGTGTAACTCAATAAAGGTGTTAAGTATATGAAGTTAACACCTAACGTTTTATTTATTTAATATTCTTTAACACCTAACTGTTTATTTTCGTCATGAACACCACTAAAATAAACATCTTGGAACATAATACTACGCTTGGTCAATACTCCAGGCTTTTATATTTGGCATACATCCTAGGTAGTATTAAAGGGAACACTGTGGATATCAAACTTGACCGACACGACTCAAATTAAAATTTACATTTAAGGACTTCCGTATAGGATAGTAAGACAAACCTCCAAGACAATTAATGTCGACGTCGCGTCATAATTTAACAATGGGAAAATATTTTATTCTTCACATAATTTGCAGTACAATACATAAATCATAAATCTGATCAAATGGACAAGACTCTACGACAGAATACCATGTTAAATCAATAATTTACTGGATAATAACACATTTATACATCACATAAATCATAAACTTCATTGAAGAAACTCGGCCTTGAGAAGTAACAATATTAATATTGAATCAATACTCAAGGACATACACTGTATACGGTACATCGCATAAATCACAATAATGTTTCATCTTCATCATGCGATATCATAAGCCACCGTAAAGCGACTCGGTCACTCAGCCGTGTAACTGGATTCTCAATAAGGGATAGAACCAAACCTAGTGAATATGAGCTCAATATTTTCCCCTTAGTCTGATCCACTTAGAAATGATATTCAGGTCTGACTGTGAGTGCCAATATGAATTTTCAATGTCTGTGGTTTCCCCTTTCAACACTTTTATAACAGAAGAATATTTTAAGTTAAAATTTTATTCTGCCCTTCTAAACAAAATTTTACATTGCAAATGCAAATATTTAAATTTTAAGTTATACAATTTTTTTTTCCCTAAGGTTTTTTACTTTTAATTCGGAAGTTAAAACACCCAGGCTCGATCGGATATTATTACTTATTTTTTATTTGTATTCACTGTTCAATTTTCCAAAATGTTCCAAGAGGGAAAAGTTTATAAATTAACAAGGGTGAATTCAAAATAATTTCAATAAATTTTAAAAATATTATCGGGGTGATTTCGAAACCCACAGATGATTTCAGTCAACCAGTCTAATGATTGGTTAAACATTATAACCTATTTTGAATTATGATGTATTATCAAATCGGATTATTATATGTTTCCTATAATCTGGTTTTATCTTAATTGAATTTTCGAGGAATAAGGTCCCCGATCAACATTTTTAAAACAGATACGAATATGCTTAGGAGGTTAAAGTTTGGCCCTGCTTACTAAACAATTACATGCAACTGTAAATATAATGTTCAGTTCACGAATAATTTTCGTTGTTTTCTTTTCTATTCTGGAAGTGTAGAATACCTGGCTTGATCGGATATCTTAACTCATCTATTTGTATTGACTGTCATACTCAAAATGTGTGACCACGAGAAGCGTTTGATCTGCAAGATGAAGTTCAATGTAATACTGTAAATAACGATATTATCGTGGTGATTTAGTACGATACACTTTTCATCCAGGGAATGTTAACTACTGGTTATTTGTGGTTTGATAAAATCATGGGAAGGTCAACGATCATTTGTACTGGCTGTCGTTCTATAATCAAGATTTTGGATCTAAAGTATGTACATCACGAACACAACGGATATTGTTTGCCAAGATTTTAATAGGTTTCTCTACAAATTCTTTTGAAACAGTCAATGTGACCTTAAAATTGATTTTGAGTATGATGGCGTACATGGTTATTGCAAAAGACCTGGTCAGACTTGATCATTTAGTATTTGTCTTTGGAATTTGACATACAGAATCACTTACTGTTCAAGCGGTAGTAGATAAGGCACAGCATGTCGAAGCCGAGTACGAGTGGTGATATTTAACTTCCGGTACATCCACACATACTTATCTCAATTACTCACCAGTCAGAAGTTCTCACAGTGGTTAGCCAATTAGTCGTTGACCATGCTGCGGGTTCTTATAATGTGATGTATGGACCAGATGAAATCTGTTCACAAAAAAAAACCTTGTGTGCATTATCCCAGAATTGTATGGACAAAGGTTTGTCTAAAGCAATAAAGTCCTGATGATCAGAAGGTGGTGGTAATGGAAATAGTTAGCTATATAAATAATTGTCCTATGCAACCCTTTAGTTAAATGAAACCTCTTACATGTAACTTCTAAATAAACTTTACATAGTAAAAGCCAAAATATGACTAGCACTGCAACAGGTTTTGATAGTAGTATGGTTGGGTATCGACATTAAATGAGTAACAAATTACAGATAGTTGGTGGCGATTATCATACTAATCACTCTATAAGTGTGAAACTGACCGACATGAAAAGGTAGTGACCATACATAAAGAGAATTCCCTGGTTATTTACCTGTTATAATATGTCTGATACCATCTTAATGAGTGTTTTACAACTCTACCACAGGTGTTTATACTCACAGGGTAACAACAGAACCACATAGCTGTTTGGCAAAAGTATGTATACGAAACAGACAAATTGTAAATCGAATGGCTGAAATGGTCAGGAAGATAAAAGTATTTGTGTTGATTTTAATGGAACAATTTGTAGCCGAAGTATTCCACTCGAACGAGCAGGCCGGGAGCACAACTGACAGACAAAGGGGTGCACTATCCGAAAATGGTAAATATTTACTGCCATCCCCTATCTTACATATAAACCTGGATGAAAATCAATTCATATCATTTGTGAATTTGAGAATCAACCATGTGCCCAAGGTAACAATTTTTTCAAACAACCTGACCCCTGATGCTATTATAAATGACCTTTTTCTTAATCGATCACTGGATATCTAATGATAGGGTTGAGCTGTCAACATGGTGACGGTCATAAAACTATTAAATATAACACATGTTAAATGCAAAGCGTTATAGCAATATACCAGTTAAATAACGGCATGGCAATACAATGTGAATGACCATAACATCATTATTGATATGGCCAATTAACTCATTACGTTATATTACAATCGGGAATTTGAACACGTGTTAAATAGACTGGACTAATCTAAACTTAATAATTGACTTGGAATGACCACAGAAAACAAACAATGCCACACACTAAGGTTCAAATCTTATCGTTAACTGGCATCAGGTGTTTGAAATAAATGCTAAAGACACATGTTAAGTAGATTTATTACTGCTTGCAAATTTCTGACGATCTGTCCTTTCACTTTACATGGTACCTTGGAACTAAAGTATATGCATGTAAAATATAATTTTCTGCAAGAAATTTAAATATGATATATCATATCCACAAATCATTTATATAGTTTTACATGGTCATCGACCTAAACTGTCATTTGCTTAGGTTGAGATACTTAAAACAATTCATTGTTCAAGTATTTGACATTTATATCCAGAATAGTATGTTAGACTCACAGATTCTTTATTTTCCTAACAAGGGTAGTTGGCTGTCATACATTGAACATCTTGCAGGACTCTCACGAACAATGTTGCAATGTTTGCTAATTGAGATTAAAATCCAGGTATTTGTTTATCGATCAGTTTCCTCAACATGTCAAAGGCTTAAGTAAACGGATGATGCATTCGACAACGGAAGATGTGCGTGTGGTTCTACAGGTGATTAGTGGTCCAGTCATGCAAAATAAAGGATACCACTCATCTATTAATAACTTAGAAAGCGGTCTCTATCTAACCACTTAGTTTTTCAGTCTCACCTGTGGTTTCACAAGTTCTTTGAATAATAAACGTAATGTACTTGTGTATTTTTAGTATGTATTTTTAGACGAATTGTATATTGAGATATTATGTATTTTCGATTTTTTTTTCCAATGTTTTGCCCCATGGGCTGAATGTGAGATAGGACCATGTCCTTGTGTATTGGGCCTAATTCTGACCCATGTAAAATAAAGAGTTTATTTTTATAAAGACCTATGACTTTAACATTGTTATTGGCAGAAAATTGCAAGGTCATAAAATTCAAATGTAAAGGTCCTTCTTAACCATCATTACTTAACAACAATCACAAACCAATATATTCATAAATGTCTCATGATCTATCAACACTTACACTTGAATACACTTACAAAGGGGATATTTAACGAAAAACTAGCAAGCCTTGATCGATTTTTTGGAAAAGGAGTTCTCGGTGAAAAGTGAAATTAATTTCAAGGTTCGAGGATTTTTGATGTAATCGAACAGAATAAGATATACAATGATAAAGTGTCGTGTTTGAAGAAATTACTATCAAATAGTGGGCGTCGTCAAGATAATTGAAAGGAAAATGATTAGTCTTGCATTTTTCAAACAATTCGAGATGGATAGTTAACCTTTAACCTTAATCTCATTATTTGTCAATGAAAGGTCAAAGTCAAGTTGGGCATTCTGACAGCTGATACTTGAACCAATTTGACCAGCGAGAGAGGAATGGCCACGCTTCTGACCGTAGAAAGTAACATGTTTTATTGACCACTTTCATTTCATGCCTTATAAATAACGGTAGAGTAACTGTTATATACCAACACATTAAGGCATAAAATTGATTGCTTCTGGTCGTAAAATTGACGTACTTATTAAAGACATATCAGCATTATTATGCTGTTTTCAAGTACAGTCAAGGTTACGAGTAAACGAATTGCCTTAAGAAATTCGATGTTATAACACTGGCAAATAGGATCTTCTACTCTCTACCCTGGACCATTTGGCCAAGGTCTTGATTATTGAGTTTCTACGGTGGAGAGTCCACTTACCAAGGATGCCAAATTACTCATGGACAATGAACATAGCTGTTAAAGAACCTCAGCAGTGAGGACAGAGACGAACAATTATTATTTTATATTACTTTGGTTCAAAATTAAGGATCCTTTCCTTTTGCCGGTCCTTGGCCAAACCATTCATCTTTCCTGGATTTATCGTACCATTTTACAGTTGTGCCAACTAATGTAATGAGTGAAGATGTCTGATTCCAGGTCATAAAGTACAAAATAAAGAACTTGGGAAGGTCTCACCTCCATCGCTGCATGACATGGACGGAGACCTTGGACCATTATCACGAATCAACAGGATTGGAACAACTGCTTCAATTCGACAATATGTTTTCACTAAATTTCAGTAACAATATCCTTCTGGTTTTCTTAGCAAAGAATACTAATTATAAGAGGGATAATATAATTATATTAATATACAATGTATGGTTTCTAACTGATTGTATCTCTATAATATTATTACTTGATCGTGTATGATTCTGGTGTACGTGTATGTTCTAGCTTGGAATTCTCTATACAGCCTATCTATCTACGATCTCAGGAGATGAATTAAATGGTCAACTTGATCTACCTCAACCATAAATAATAGAAAATGGATATTCTTAATATCGAGTTGAGGCCGCATCTAAATATTCACCAACTGTTGCACTTTTAGATTCACTTAGTAGTGATGGCAGATCCTTAAAGCAGTGCGAATGCGGTGTACTTGTAAATAGAATTACTTACAAGACACAATAAATAACCAAACGTAAGATGCTCTGCATTTCTAGGACTTTCTAAAAGCTCGCCTTCATTCACTTACATGTTACAAAATACAACAATACACCTATGATGGAAATGACATCTGAGGTTATGCAGTATTTGTGTGAAACAAATAAGATATAAAGAACCATGGAATTTAGCTGTCTTACGATATAATTTTATACGAGCACAGAATATCGGTAATCGACCATCTTCAAATCTCAAAGTTCGTAATAAACCACCAAATCAATGATTTTACGTTCTGTGATATCAGGCAGAACTAGTAACGAAGCTTTAATTACTATACAAATACCTCGTGCTATTCATCCATTTGTAACGTGTACCTTTGATGACATGGCTGATGTTCTTGTACCGATACATGCAATGAACCAGCTATATGTGTAATTAACGTTTTAATGAATGGAAAAGAACTGGTATTTTTTGCTTTCATATTCCGCACAACATTAAAGATAATAAAGATCGCGCATCCGTTAAGTTGAATTTGTGCAAGATAGTGTCAGTCTGCCCTCTACAATCTGTGCAGCTACTAAAGCACGGTAATAGCGTTTGCATTATTCATGACTTTTTTGTATCTTACGTCGAAAAATAGTGGTTGTAAAATCCCGATCGTCGTAACTTTTCTGATTGTGCCAATGTATACTGCAGGTTTTATGGTTTTCAATCTAGATAATTTTTTAATCCGTATTCAAAGCCGATCTCATCATCGATGACCACAGAGTTCCAAAAACCATGCCTGTATTTCACATAAGAATAGTTAAAAGGTTATGCCAACGCGGCTCCAGCTACCGAGTAACATTAGTCTGACAACGTTTGTGTAAATTAACAGATATGAAAATAATGTAGGAATCTGAGTGCTTTAAAAAGATTCCATTCTTGGGTTTAAGTTAAACCAGATGTTACACCATGAGAGGTTTTAACTTTACGATTGCATGAACATATAGCTGTAATTACTAGTTCGGAGGTCGGTTGTCGAAAACTTTATGAAGTCAAAGGCGCCAGTTTCCCTTCTCTACGTCTGTGATGGAATCGATTCAGAGCCACATGTTCCTTACAAAGGTAGGGAACTGACGAGCCGTTTCAGAGCTGCATGTGCCTATTAAAGCATAAGGTCTATTGAGTCGTTTCTGAGACGTATGTTTATCTCAGATCATAGGATCTGGTGAATATCCGCGCACAAGTCCGTGGCATCGGACTTACTAGTACAATATTACGTCACATGTTCAGTACAAAACAAGAAATTTTGGTTTTTTGGTACTTCTTACAAAATAAACTAATAGGGCTTTCTGACAACGGTCTACCGACATGTTAAATCTATGTTCGGAATGTATTCCTGCAAGATGGGTTAGATAAATCGTTGTAAGTTACGAGCCTTACACAAATTTTTACCTTGGCATAGATAACTATGACAGTTTGTTCTTACATGTACACGATAAGATGTACACGAAAATTAACAGATAATCATTTTTAATTTCTACATTAATTTGATATGAATTAAATAAAATTGCTGTAAATCTACGAAAATTGGTATTTAATTTAAATTATATCGTCTTCTAACTTTTATCTCGTATAAGAGAGACTTAACCGACATCTGTTGGTCAATAGACATATTGATGGACACACTATAGTGAAACCACGAAACGTTGTGAAACGAATCTTTTATTAGAGTGCAATTTAAATAAGGTTTGAAAATTTAAAACTACTTAACACAGGGCAGCTTGAGAAAAAAAAACAAAAATCAACTGACAAAGTGTTTGTATTTTCCCGATATCACTCTTCATATAAGATTGCCAACTAAAGGCATTATAATATGATGGTTTTAAACTGTTATATAAAATGGCATCATAGTTTCCCTAAGACGTGAATAGCTGTTTCATCGTGACAAGCCAAAGAACACCCACTCAGTTGAAGCTTTAAATATTTCAAAGGCAATTTCCTATACGGATTCAATTTTAATCAATGTAATAGAAATCTTATGATGTAATATAATTAAGTTTAATAAAATCAATTCTAGTAAGTTTTAATGTTGCGTGTTTCATATCGGAAATAAGAACTGGAAAATGTCATGTCAGAGATGCTCCAAGGAAAAAATCATTCATCTGGATTGATGTAGATCACGATTTTATCCAATCCAAAAATATTGGTATCGTTTGTGATAGAAAATGGAGTCGAAAATAATCTATATTGCAGTTTTTGACAGATAAATTGAAGAAAGATTTTGGCTTCTTGATATTTGACGTGTCGAAAGTGCACGTATATTCATAAACGTATTAACGCAACGTGGTTTGTACTGACACAACTGTTTGATATTTGCGATTTAGATGTAGTTATTAGTTACACAGCTATGATACACTGTTTTAATTAAAGTTAAATATCTGCAAGCAACCCACCATGACCTTTTTGACCTAAAGATCTTTTCTTGAAATGAAAACTACCTCTTGAATCATGTATAAGATTAGGTTGAGTAAGCTCATTACGTATATGGTTATGTCAAAGAGTCCTGAGTGGATATCAGCATCTAGACGATGAGGTAGAAAACTCATTTACTTTTCTAGTGCCACAAAATGAGTACGATAATGGAAATAAGATGGGGTTTACTTTTTTCTATTTCCCATTTGTGTGTTCATTACTTGCCAAATTTACTGCGAACAAGGTGGCATAATAATTTGCTGTGGGAAGAAAATATTTTTGTGGGTTCATTCGATTTGCATCTATAGAGAGACCTTCTTACTGTCCCGTAAAACTAAGACGCATTTTTCCAGGCCAACACTTCAGACGGAGCGAAGTGTTATGAAATTCGTAGAATTCTTCATAAAAACATTATTGTCGAAGTGGAACCATATGATCATATACATTTGAGATACCTGCATTCAAAGAAAATATTTCTAAGATCTTTAATGTAGATGAATACCTTCCATTGTACTGAACTGAAATAATTCCCCATTGTTAATTACTATAAAGATACGAGACTCTTTCATATGATAGTATCGAATTCTACAGTGGTCCCTTGTTACAGGCGAACTGGAATCTTCTAACATACATGAAACATCAGACGAACGTTTGTTTTTGTTTAATCACTACCAATAATTACTGGCCTTAGGCTGTTATTAACGGGACAGATATTTCCATAATCACGAATCATTTATCGGTTTATTTTAGGAAGATTGGCTTTATTTCTGTATATAGATCGATTGATAATGATCTTTGTGGACATGATTGTGTCGAATGTACATCCAGTTTTCAGATTTTTTCTGAAAATAAGGCTAAAGTGTAACTAATTGGACAGTTCGACAGGCAAAGACTCAAACCGTCCGACAATTTTTCATCTTGTTTGGACAATGAATAAACCTGAAGCCCATACCGTTTCCACGTGTATGGAATTTGTCCCATTGGAATCAACTACACTGATATATTGCCGGGGGGGGGGGGCATTTCATTATTAGATACCTAACTATACAATATTATCAGAAACCACTCTTTGATTGTATTTGCCTTGGATATAATCATCCACTTATAAGGATTGTACTTTATGCAGTTTTCAGGTCGCATTCTACACCATCTATATCTCTTTTCCGAGCAGAGCAATCAGTCCACTATCCAAAGCAGTCAATGTAACTTGCCTTCAATAGTTTAATATCATCATTCTACCAACGTCATAGTTACTAAATAGCTGTTCACTTGGACGGAATTAACACAAAAATCGATGAGGCAAATCAAGAAAACATTAAATTCGGCCGAGTGCCAAGTAATCAGGTTGATAGAACGTTGTTTTTATCAGAGGAAAACCTAAATCAATAGAATAATAGCCTGTCCTATCAGCAATTTACAATATTAAGTCACCTCTACTGAATAATGTAAAAATATTCAAGATTTTAACCTCTCATAATGAATAATGAAGATTATAACAGACTTAATTATTATTACTAGCCATGTTGATTCCGAGAAGTGGCAATTCACAAGAAACTTTCCCTTTACAGATACAACTTGAGAGCTTGGGCGCCATATGGAAGGGAATTACCTGTTCTCTCCTTGTCCTTAGTTTTCTAAATCGGAATAACAGAGTATATGATCTCTATCTGTACTCATTCCCCTATACTTTATAATCGATTGTAAGTCACCGATGGATAATTAATATAATTTACAAACACCACTGCTACCATACATTATTAATAAGATGACCACATATCTTTATGGGCAAAATATCGACGTAGTTCAATGTTCAGACAATCATTACAGCAGTCATTGCTGTATTAAGAGCTTTTGAATTAGGTTCTATACAACCACAATTCGAAATAATCACATTACGTTGCATTGTATTGCTTGTTGTGAGTATCAGAACTAATGGAAAGTAGTTGCATATGACATGCAAGAATATCGCAGTTCGACAATTGGGAACGATATAAGCGACTAGTTAATGTCCCAAACATCATATTCTAAAATCGTTGAGGCATATTGTGCAGGTCCGTCTTATAGTACGTCGAGTGAGACTGTGCTCGTCCGATTGGATATTCGAAACATTTCGACAAATAAATTCTGACACCAAAAAACATGTTCATTTACTCATTTACATTTTAATTCGTATATGGGCTGTGGTCGTTTCTAAATACATGATTTAACATTCGAGTAAAATTTTAGCGGAAATGTCTTACACGTACGATATAATTTCAGAATCACCAATTTACTAGGAATCCCAAGACCTAGAATATAGGTTCGGCTCTGGTAGAGATAGTGATATATATGTAGGCGTCAGCTAATGATATAATGAGGGGTTAAATATTTAAGCATCTAATCATAATAAATGAAGCTGTTCAGATCCAGCGTGCCAAAATATGTGATTTACAAGTACACGTAGTCTGTATGTAGTGGGGTAAGATATTGGCAAACGATACGGAATAGCTTAAGAAACGTAAGCAAGTTCAAACGTTCAGATGTATAGTCGTGCTTACTGTACTAGGATGATACACCAACACGATGTACTGTCGTATGTACTTGGTTTTATCCCTGTAACAAGTGAACAACTATCGTGATCATCAACACTGTTGATCTTGACTATTGAGATTGGAATGTTAAGAATCTGCAATTGCACGTAGGCCAAAAGTAAAAATTGTAAAGCGTAAAATATTAAGGTTTTTATAGGCAAAAACCATATTCATATATCAAAATGCTAGAAGCTGTTTCAAAGTAAATTATATACATATATATATTTTTAAAACAATCAGCATCAATTATACCATGTATTTGTTATGACATTTATGTTCATGTTTTCTCTAACAGATAAAGCCACATGTCGAATGGAAAATAATGTTACTAAGTTTTCGTTAAATTTGTATATTAATTTCTTGTCTTGTTTTGATTTGTTTGTAATCACTTCTTTCTAGAGATGATTATAAATCAAAATGAGGAATGTAGTAAAATTAGACAGAAATTAACCTGTCCAGTACAACACATTACTTGTTTTGACTTAATGCGACTTAATTGGATCATAATTGATTAGTTTGTGTCGTTTTTAACCCTTACCTCCACTGACCTATTTAAAATAACCCTATCTATATCCGACCGTTCAGAACCGTTCATAGGCTCAAAGAACGCACTCAAAGATGCATGGTTTTGCGCCGCAAATGGTATACATTGACAACTAGTCCATGAAGGAACTGACATTCAAAATGAAAATGAATCTTTCTAAAAATAATATAGCTGTATTCTCCATAATGTGCAATTGATGGTAAAGGAGGAAGCCTGATTATGCAGGTATTTGAGAAGCTCGATAGATAAACCAATAGTATAGGTACAATCTTTCATCAACCGTTACATACATCATATGAGTCTTGAATGAACGCATTTACAACTGTTATCAGCTAACTTGTGCCACGCGCTGTACCAATTTACAGTTTCTACAAAAACATATTTAGCCAACATCTTAGAATTAGTGGCATGTTTTGACTGTTTTTCTCATCCAGAGGTCGATTATTAATGTGGAATCTCGGCATGGTATAACAAATCTCATTTTAACAGCTGAGGGAGAAAAATGGGCTAAAGAGTAGCATCTGTAGAAATCTGGGTCATAGGACCAGATTTGGTCATAGATAGTCTTACTAATTACATGGTTTACCTTCCTACAAGAAAGTAATGCCAAGTTACTATTGGATTTTGCGAAATAAGACAACGAATTTGTTACCCTTATTTAGGTACATGAAAAATCAACTTAATACCAAGTCAATGAAAAGTCGCGAGATTGTTATACTAACCTTAGTAAAAACAGAACTTATATTCCTAAAAACCTATCGATTCAAAAATAATGCCTAGGAAGAATTTGAAAGAAAAGAAAACAATGAAGTAACGGTAAACCTTAAGTCCTGGTGGACCACAAAAACAAAAAACAAGCAGATCTTTGGTAAAATAAGATAGATTAAAACTCGGATTTATGCTTAAGTTAAGTTTTTGTACTTAATTACAAGAATTTTAGGATGATAAAGTGAATTTCCAGATTGTGTTAGAACATGATCAATACAAAATCGAGACAGGAAATTCTCAAGATTGTCTTTATCTTCACGTTTATCACATCATAAGAAGGTAACGGGGCTGGAGTCGAAGAGTTCAAATACATAAGTAAGATATCAGATAGGCTAGGTACACGTATCTTTAAATGATATAATAATTAAGAAAAAGGTTATCATCACTATCTCTACGTGTCAATAGCCAAACATCTTTCTTAAGTTTCATTCGATTAGTTGCCTTATTTAATGATCTAAGAATGTGTAATCAGGACGCACCCTAGGAAATGGACGGAATTCCTAATGACGAATCTCAAAGGGTAAAAGATTTCTGACAAATCTGTTAGTTAACTACATGATGTTGACTACATGATGTGCTCGCAATTGTCGTCATGTTTTGAAGATTTGCTTTATGAAACACTTTTCCTGTGGAAAAGCAGCTTTCAGTCATTTCGTTTGCTTGGAACCGTTCAACAGTAAGAATCAATCTCTTCATAATTGTTCGAAATATACCGTTGCTTTTTCCTTATGTTTTCATAATCGGCTCAAGGATACATGTTGTAATAAACATATTATACCATATCAGCTGAGAAAAATTTGATGTTCATTCACTCATTGTAAAGATTTATGGAAGTTGGATTGTCCCAAGTCTGTATCTTGACCGGAAATGCGTAATTTCACGATGGCGGCCCATTTATCAGTAATAAATAACGTAGTGTCCTTGTCAACGCGTTGATTTATAGGGTTACTAATACCATTTATCAGGTTATTAATGATTATTTTAAGCTATAAAATGTAAAATAATGCGTCTTCACTGTCCTGTCACCAACTGCATCGTGCTGTCTCGCGGAAGACAGTAGATTACTATTCACAAAACTTAAAACAATTATAACTGTATACATTATGCTACTTCGTTAGTCAAACAATCGCCTAATGTAACTTGGCCTGTTGGATAGTTCACGTTGCTGTTCGAAAACTTGGAAATTACTGTGAATCAATATTAAGGTACAGATATCACGTGTACAGTGTTTTCTGATAGGTGAGATCGAGAAAGCGGTATCTAGACATCATCTTAACTTGACATATTTTCAAGAAATCCGACCTCGTTCAAACTGCCTGAGTTGACAAACTACACTATGCCAATACTTGTAAAATCTTTTGTTTCTTGATGCACAATACAAAAGTCTTTGTTTCACTTGCTGTTACGAAAGCTTCATTTGGCTTATTTTTACTCTCTAGTACAGGAATATAATTGGTCATTTGATCAGTTATGACCTATTTTGAAATATTGTTCAAAAAGACAAATATTCAAACAAGAACATGCTTATTACATGAACGGAAAAGATATTATCTTTGGACTTTAAATTGTCACACAATCGTTAATGTCAAGAACTGCAAGTACATAGAGTGACCTGAAGGATCCACCAATTCGTCCATTTATCGTCACATGAATTGCTTAATCGCATACCCTTTTTAGCCCGTTACAACCTTGAAATTTTCATATATATATTTTAAATCACAATAACCTAGGCTCCGGTTAAATACGAAGAAGTATCAAGCACGTGCTCCAGACTGGACAAGGCACAGAACCAGATGCCACCCTACGATGGGTAACCAAATTAAATGAAGCTAAAGTACCTGTTGCATTTAAACTAATGCCAGCTAAATGACTTTTGGTTTCGCAACGCTAAACTCTAAAAGAATGGTTTGGGCTTCTAATATAGAACATTCATAACTGGACACAATTACATGAATAGCATTTACTTTAATAAACAACTTGCGACGTTTCGACAAGGGTTCTTCCGTCTTTATCAAGCAAGGGAAAATATTGCAACAATGTCATAAGAAAACCCATTGTGCAGCTCTAAATACACCCGGGTCACTATAAAATATGCACGCTTGTATGGCCACCCACGTAATTTCTTCAATTTAATTGAAACAAAAGAACCATTTATAACGCGATGACATATACATGTTTTCGTTAGATACAGTCGAGCTTTTTTATCTCTTTTACAAATATTTTCTTCAATAATACCTTTGTCCGAGTCAGTAAATCATCACAAGTCTGACAAGCCACTGTCCTCTAAAACCTTAGGTTTTGTTTTTGTGAACCTTCAAATTTGATAAGATTTCATAATTGTGGCCTCAACTTTGGCCCTTACATACATTACCTTTTTAACCTTGTTTATAAAGCTGTACGATATCTTATATGGGTTACATAACCTTCCATTAAAATTAATGGTTTTGAAATTTCTTAAGATCCTGGGATGCCATTGAATTGTAAATACCATAATTACAGAATCGTTTTGTAATGTTTGTCACCATCTGAGATCACAGTGAAACCATCAGTCAACCCGCTTAGATTTACGGAAACTGACCATGGGATGTGATGGTGGCCTTCTTTGATTTTTCGATTTATAGAATCTATAAAAACTGCATGTCGTTAATATGTAGAATATTCACAAACACGCTGACTGATGGTACAATGTATTGGATATCAGTCAACAATAATTGGAACAGATAAAAGTGTACCATTAGTGAGATCAGAGTAACCCTTCCGGATCATTCTCGTCTCATCGTGCATGGCCTAGTTTTGATAGAAATGTGATTACATCGAAGCCACTGCCAAGTACAATTTAGATGTTATGAATTCGTTATGTCCTGATCACAATGGGGTGTTGATTAACAATGAGAGCCATCAGAGACTAATTAATGTTAATTATTCGTGAGGGTCACCATCAACTCAGCAGTCTCTTGGCTTCCACTCATCTGGCTTGACCTACCCGACAGATGCTACTTCCGCTAATCAATACGCCAATTACACGCAAACCCAGGCAAGACATTGACTTAAACGGCATTGGCTTTTATATGTAGAGGGGCTAAGTGGACCTCACTGGGAGGACTCCGGGCATTTAAGAAATCAATATTAATATAAAATTTGTTTTGAAAGGGCGGGGGGGGGGGGGTGCGAGCCTGACCTATGGAAAAGGGTGAATATTCGGAGATAAGTGTATTATTGGATAAAAATACTATATGTCGTATTGAGTCCAAGCACCACATTTTAACGTATGAAAATATATCAACGTATTAAAGTTTTGACGATGGTACAATATCACACAAAACCCTAGGAACAACCTATGATGTTCATCTTACAATGCACATCCAATCTTCAAGCTTCATCAAGCGTAACATGCAATTATTGTGCTTATTATTCGGGCAATAACATGTACATGTATATCGATTAATTAAAATACCACATGTTACACGCTGCAGACGCATACCTGTTTGATGATATAATTGTTCTTTTTGTAATTTCTATTTAAAAATCTTTCAACAAATAATTCTGGAGTTTAATTTTAAACAGTTTTATCAGTATGACATATAAGCGTCTTTTCGGATAGGACAGGTCAAAACAAAGATATGTCAAATGATGAAACGACAACGATTACAACTTAGGTTCAATAAGGACTCTAATATTTAGCTGGTCCTTGGCAGCACCTCTAACTATGATACTTTGAACGTCCTATTCATAAAGTTTTTTGCGTTTCTGTACTTGTCCTAAGTTCAATATTCATTATTTTACTAAGTACCTTTGATATGTTGATAATGAATTACAATCATTACGTTTAAAATCAAACAGAGCAAATAAGTCGAAAAAGAACTGAGTTCATATTTTCTGTCTTCTTTACATCATGTTGTATGCAATTTTACAACCATGAGACATATGTCTCCATATCATTATTTTTTACGTGGTTGTGTATAAGCTCAAATCATTTTACGAATTGCCCTGGGATGTTGATATCCCGTTACACTGTCTGCAACATTAATGTATAAAACATTTATTGATTTGGATATAACAAAAACATGATTGATTATATATTAAGCCACTGTCACGTTATACATTATCAGACACAATACAGTAAATTAACTTTATCTAAATTCATTCATTACAAATCAAGATCGTAATTGAATTAAAGTTTAATAAGAAGATAATAATACCACAAGAAAATAGAACAATATGGCCTATTAAACTATCGTTCAGAATAGAAAAATTCACCAGTAGGTAGACAATTGACCGGCAGTGGGACACCTTTATACTATCCACATAAGGATACATTTCTTCGTAAAGAATTTTATACAAAATCAGTCCATTCCACCAAACCCTATAACCTATAATTTATATTCGTAGATTTTGAATCATTTTTACTTATGTTGCAGTCGTTTTACTCTTACCTTGAAACTGCAATATCGATAGTTAAATTTGAGTAAATATTTAGATAATTTTTCTGTCTGTTTTTCATTTCGGAACGTTAAAGTCCAAATATCAATATTCTTCTATTTAATAATATTGAGATATCGAAGTAAACACTCCGGGGAATATTATAATATGTGATCATAAATCATCCGCTACTTCTGCTAGTTATAAACATTCACGTTAGAATTAGAATCTTCTGTAAGGTTTCAGACGTTTTTGTTTATTCAAATTGAATATAATTACATATGAGACACATTAATATAGCAGGTCTGCAAATGGTTTATTGCATGCCGTGTTATACAAATATTTCCTTCCAACCACCTAAGGAGTGTTTTATCAAGACGTTGATCTAAGGACCAGGGAGATTTACGGGATTATCTTCTGCACTACAATGGCCAGAGGTCCGTCGATATGCTTTTGGTATTTATGTTTAGAGAAAATAAACCAGACAGTGGAACTAGTATCAAGCATCGGGGATAATGGTAAAAAATACACTTGAAACAATAGCTGTCTAGAAAAATCTCGACTGAAGTCATTTACATTGATATGACAAGAGAGATACCACTAACCTAATTTCCCTTCAATTCTATTCATTCTTGTCTATTGTACACGCCATTTGGTTCGTGTCTTAAGAGGAAATGCCAGAGATAGGGTGGAAGTTGTAAGAGACTGAAATGCCGGTTATATTTCATGCTGGTGGCATTCCTTAAAGGTACTAGAGAGTAGAACTCCTAAACTTTGTATTATGTCTATCTAGAACTTGGTACATCCAATCGGTGCTCAATGGCAAAACGAGACCCGATAATACAAACAAATGCTTTACTGTTGATCCCTATCATATCTATATTTTAAGCTAAAATATTAAATGACCCAGGAAAAAGTAAATTATGGCTATTATTAAAAGCAATCTTTTATTATCATCCTTTAGTTGATTAGTACAGAGACAAATGTCAAGGGTAGAATTCATAACTAAATAGTTTTTAACTGCACGAAAATTAGTGGTCTATTCGTTATACTAGTCTCTGACTAAACTACTATGATGACCCATAGTTTTAGGAGTACAACAGAAATAAACCAAAGTTACCACCCACAAAATTCATAACGTCCAAAACTGGTGAAATATACAGAGGCACGTGGATAATGGAATAATACTGGGCGTTTGATAATATAACACTTATGGTTTTTCTGGCAACTTGTATCACATAAACTGATCCTTTGTCTGGATTTATTCTGCAGTCTAAACCAAGATATATAATGGGGGCACAAGTGGTTATAACAAATATTTTCAACTAAGTGATTCGTATTAAGGTCCTCTCATTTACAGCAAACATAAGCCATTGCAACCAAAATTGTTATTACTGAAAAGCAGATCTGTTTCCGACCAACTGAAAGACTGACTTAGGGGCAAATGCGAACGAATGACTGATTTCTCACTGACATGTAACATAAAACCTATGTTGGCTATTGTAAGTACATCCATTATTTCTATCTATGTATTATATTAAAAATTAGTTCAAAAAAGAGATTAGTTTGTGCCAAAAACATTGAGGTAATTACATTACGGTTATTTAAAGATCGGCCTTGAAATGGAATCATGTAAGAAAGAATTTCAAACCGAGACGGAATTCATTTTAATAGAGTTTTGTGTAAACACAACGACTGTTTTCTACTGCAGCCTTTCTCTCTGTATACAAAAGCAAGACATATTGAATAAACAAACCAAACACTCTGTTTCTTAAATTGAATGCCGAGAAATTAAATTGTATATTCAATTTGGTCTAGTCGTTTCTTTTCTGTGCAAGAATATCTTTATTGAATTGTGTGGCTTATGAAACTGGAATAGCAACAACATTATGTTCCGTTCTCCCAATTCTCATGTGTTTTAGATAGTCTTGAACACAATAGCCCTCCCAAAAACAAAAAAGAAAAACCGAAAAAAAACTGTAGATGGGAAGCTTATATTGTAGATTATGTTGTTATGTCGGATGTAAGTAATCGTAGTAGTCGACAGTTGGATTCCCAAAGCTGTCTAGATCCTTTTATATCCGTAATTGTATCATAATAGACTGATACCAGGTACAATAGAGCCCATCTTCACCTCTTCGGCTTTAATACCATAATTTTACTCTCCAGGGAATAAGTGAATAATTAGTCATTAACAACTTCACAATAAACTGATATAAAACAAATAGACTAGCATGCCCATCAATAGATCAAACAAAACTGTGCCTTATTACGGTAATTGTCGCAGAGCTGTTTGTAAACAAAATGGCTGCCTTCGTCTTAAGATTTCCTAAAGAAGGGAATTATTTATCCTAATCTTATAATTGAAGAATATTATCAACATGTGCTAAGAAAGTGTCCTTTCACTCTCGGATATTAAGTCTAATGATAGTTTACACATGAATGAGACTTGAGACATTCCCCTAGGGGATTTCCTTTAGACGTGATACCAAATGAGCAGATGGTATATTTCCCGCCATTATGAAGTTGTAGCAACGTCTGCTCTTAGTGTTATTAAGAAAGTTGATGACAGATAATCAGGATAACTATTTTTATGATGATAACTGTCTTGTTTTTAATTCTAGTATATACTGACCTGATTTGTTATCGAATCAATCTGTCAAATAGCTTCAACACTTTGTCGATTAAATCCTGCTTTTTCTTGACCAATACCATGTGACACTACAACGATCTAACACGAAGGTTTAGAGAGTCGTTGTAGAGTCAAGCTAAGGCTTCAAATCAAGTGAAGCAGTTCTTATACATCAATAGACATGTAACATGTATCACACACAGCCTAACAATGTAACGATATGCGTTCCATTGTAGACTTATTCTGTATAATGCCAACAGGCCGTGCTTAACTCTATTAAGTAGCCTTAGTGTTTCTAACAAAGGGTTTATTAGTGTTCTGGTTTTGTTTTCCCCATCATTGTCAATCAAAGTTAAAGGGAAGCGCTGGGTAGTTAAATAGAAAATAAACTTATAGTTATATATGTCTGGAATTAAACGTTTTGAATAAAAACTCGAGTAGTCAATTGAGCAATTTTAACCACCAACTCCTCGTTCAGACAGTAAAAAATCAATATAACAATTTAGAAGAAGCCAAGGAACATGTTTCATAGAAAAACTTGTCTTTTATCTTATATTTCATTGAAATGATCATCTTCACTTTGCTTTCTATCGATAATGGTTATGTTCAATTTAAAATGTGCAATGTTTGGTGTGGAAATCGATAAGATAGCGGTGGATAGCTCCGGGATTGAAATGCCGGCAGGATATGATATCTGAAATGTAAATATGTTCACGCTGACACTTACATAGAAGTTTATTAAATATTACATCAATCCCAGGAATGAGTAATAATAGTCACGATTAATTTCTGTTCCTTTCCAAGTAAAAGGTATGACTTAATTAAGTCTGGATGAACATACATTCGTTTTGTGAAGATCCGATTCAAGCATCTGTAAAATTTTAGCACAGTTCGTATGTGATGTCCGAGGAAATGTCCAAAAGCACACAGTATATTTCCACCTTTACAATGTAAGACTTTGTCATGAGAGATAATACGACTGTTATTATATAAGAGGAATTCTTGCTAATTCGGTAGCCTTATATGCGCAAAGCAGAGCTTATGTGAAATTTTAACCATATCTTACAAAAAAGGAATTTCTACAGTGAAAAAGATTGATTGAGCTGAGCCAGCAGTATTGAAACGACTTACAAATAGCAGTATTGAGCTGTTCCGATCAATTCTAATACAAAATACCAGCTCACTTCAAATCGTTTATGTTTACTTAAAAGCAGGCTTAACAAAATATATGCATGGCTTTCTCTTCATCCCACACTGAAAAAAGAACATCAGTGTTTATCATTCTAAGGAATCAATAAATTGAGAAATAACATTTCTGTTGAATTTGACATTCAAATAAATCAATGTTAAAACCCCAACCTTTCAATGAGTCATGTCTCATTTCTCAATTTCAAGCTGGAAATGTTTCAATATTTGACTGAAGGCGTAATACCTTGCGACATTAATCACTTTCTGCTAAAATAATTCACACTTAAGATATTTGTTCTTAGATACACCATATAGCTTTAAGAATTTTTTCATGGTTTCATTATATGTTTATAATCTGATTGAGTATTTCAATTAAAATACAAAGAATTACAATAAAAAAAAACTGATTGAAACTTATGTGTCTTAACCGGAGACTTTCTTTCAAAATGTGTCGAGAAAAACGATTATTGCAGCTGTACGAATCGACCAAAATCGTCAATAAAGAAGTTTATCATCTTCAGTTAAAGGTCTATCTTATTATGATTCCATGAAGTTCTAGAAAGGAAAAACCCTTCACATACAACAATCTTTATTTTGCAGGAGCCGTTCCAGGATTATGTCATTCTACCAATTTAACTGTTGGAATTAAATACACAGTTTTCCTAGACTACGATACTACTAATAAAAAGTATACACCAACATTTAAAGAAGATAAAGTTAATGATCAGTATTTAGAAGAAATTTCACTGGTTTGTGAACATAATATCAATTATCCTCAGGGTAAGAACTGAATAAATCATTTTGTTTTCACGAATAAGAACAACCACCATACATTGTTTATAAGACATATAGAAATAGGAAGAGATACATTAAAACACTAAGATATATGGATATACCTGTATGTGTTTCGAAACGTAGTATGTAATAAATGCCGAAGTAGTATATCCACATATCTTAGTGTATAACCACCATACACTTTGTCATATTAGGTCTGTTGCAGGCACTTAAACTAAGTATGCGTTTCAAAACTTCTTTGAGGTTAAAGAGAACAATACTTTTCAGTTTGCTACTATCGGCAGTGGAGTGTTTCATTTCCACGTCCAAAATTTGACATTCCCTTTGCTTTTATCGTAATCCTTCCCGTCTCCCGTCATAAGTTACCTGTTTTTCTCATGCTTCGGGATATTGTTTGTTATTGGCTACTAACACTTATACTACCAGAACAAAAAATAGCAAAATGATATAGATGTAAGCACTGGGATATTAATGCTCAATCAAAATTCATGCACTATGTTTTGTAGATCTTTAAAAGATGAAATATATTATTATTCTAGGTCTAAATGAAGACACTGCTCAAATAATGTGTCCTGAAAACTACCCAGATTATGAAGGTTGTTTGAACTACGTTGAACCCGAACCAGAAGATACTAGCAGCAATGGCATCAACAAAGACGTAGCTGATAATGGAATTGATGTTAAACCATTGACTGAGGGTCCACCAATTGGTAAGTGTCCCTTTACTCTGAGAACAAATTGACCCGGAAATGGTTCACTGGTTTGCTGCCAAACGAAATGAGTTTACCTTTTCAGCAACTCTCATATGAGTACTGTTGAAGATTTGTGTCATATGTACACTTGTTTTGGTCATAGGTGCAGAGGCGTTTTTCAATGAAATGTTTTATTTGGGGCAGGGTCCATATAATTGTTAAAGGGAGCTCGTAGGTAATTCTTCCCCAATGTAAATTAGAATGTGGGTGGTGGGGCTATGGGTCAACTCCAGTTAGGTGATTAAACATTCTTTATTAAATAATGACATTTGCTACCAGCTGAAAGTCTTCAGGTGTTCAGAAACTAATCGACGAAGTTTTTTTACCATTTGCTTCAAAGGTGTTTTATAGAAAGTATAAATTGGAGCATGTGTGGAATGAAGCTTATAATAACAAGCCATTAGTACGGAAATCACACCCACATTTTCTCTTCGCCCTCAATCAAAATAAATATTATCTCAAAAATCTGCTGCTAGTGTTACTAATTATAGTAACTTTTATTTTGGTTACCACCAGGTGTCGCGTTTAATTTGTGACTATTGGCACTATTGAATGAAATGTTCAGAACTTACTTAAACTTTTCGTTAAAGTGTCAATTTACTTACTCTATAAACCTTAGTTTTATGGTGAAAAGACAAACTTTTTTGACTTCATTTAGTAGAATGCTCGCTCAGATGAAATGTCATCAATTGCGTTATCCAAATGTTCCATAGTGCAAGCGGAAGTGTTCAATTAGTCTTTTCAAACGTTCACCGGAAATTTCCAATTAGTTTTTCCAAAGAGCACTTTGGCATTTCATAAGCACGATTGTTTAATTTGGAATGTCAAAGACTGAATTGCATTTTACACAAAAGCGTCTTGTGTTCCAATGAGACTGATTTATTCGTGCAGGAAATCCTAATTTTAAAGTCCAAATATAAGGATTCTCTAGGATTCTCTGCAACTGAAGAACATGTAATGTTGCTGGTAAATTGACCAATGAGAAAATGAGAAACGCGCTCATATTGGTTTATGGACAGCCTTTCGATTTCTGTTTACCTGGCATTGTACACTTCCAGTCTAGCCATTGTACATACATTATTGTTTTAAAACATCTTTAGTACATTTGAAATGATCCGGACGAAAGACTTTCAGTGCCTTGTACTCCGTAACCATTTTTCACTTTTTTTTTCAGTTGCACCAGCCAGCAACGGTGACGGAAATGTACAATCTACAAAGGATAACGATGGTAACGGAAGTGGCGTAGCAAGAGTATCATGTATTCTGTATTTAAGTTTAATAATATACACACTAGCTTTATAGGTAGACTTAAAGAAATTTTAGAAAAGTATTTTCAATTGCATAATGACTGTTAACGTGATCTATAAACCAACATTCCTCATTTACAAAAATACGCCATATTCAAGCCAGACGACAAATTACATCGGAGAAAGGGGCTGCCATGAGTTCTTTAAAAAAGAAAAAAATTATTTTGTTAATTGTAATGAACATATCTTTTCCCGCTTTTTAAAAGACATATGTTTCTTTTAATTCCGAGGGGAGGCCTCACGTTTATGATAAGGATCTTTAAATGTTATCAGTCAATTGGCAATATTAAGCTACTTTTTACCCACGACCAGGTCAGTTGCAACTTCGACAAGCCGAGATTCTTTTTAGAATGTGCTTCATGCTGACCCTGCTTCTCGGCAGATGAAGGTCGACATTTCTTTTTTCATACGCTTATAAAACGGCCTGAAAGTAGTTTTAGAGATAATAAAGCCTCTTGCCATCAATATGATATTATACGATTCAGTGCTCTAGCATTTGCAACAATATGTCTTACAGTGTTAGTGTTTATTTTAGCTATGTGTCTGCTATACAATACTTTTCCGAAATTGTACTTTCATCTTAGAATGAGAATCTTGGCAGTCCCCGATAAATTTATAATATGGCCATTGACAGTAATACCCTGAAATTTCAAATTACTTGTAAATATAGATATGAGGAGGTGAGCAATCATGACATGAGTATGGCGGAATCATTTATTTCTCAAATTTGAAGTTTAAGTCGAAATCGTTATTGAGAAAGTTAGTTCAAAGTTACAAACTCTCAAAAAAAAAAAAAAAAAAAAATGCGCCATTACCATTTCACTTTCGCTTCCCTTCTTTCACAATGAAAAATCACAATTTTTAAGATTGTTTTTAAACTTTTCTGGTCTGAACAAGATGTACGATTCCGTAAATTATTAAAATTATGCATATTCATTTCTACCTTATTATGCTAAGATTAAAATTGTAATACTTACTAACGAGATGTACAATAGTAAGCTTCAATGTACATAATATATAATATGAATGTGCTTTGCCACTGTATACGAAAATCTTACCATACATGTTCAATGAAATTCGCCATTATGATGATTTGGAACTTGTCTGTAGACGAGCATCACCATACCTCTAGTCAAAGAGCATTAATGTCACCGCTTGTTAAATGTATGTTATGCCATTAGAACAAAGCAATTGTTATATTTAAATTGGTGGTAGTGAGCTCCTGTTAAAGGGAGATAATGAGATTTTAGAATGGAACGGAACACCAGTCTTGACTTTATGATGCACTGTACTTTGGTAAAACAATGATATCGATTGCTCGTAGAGCACAAATTTCCTTTAACATAAATAAACATCTTAAAATTGAGTTAAATATTACTGTTTTTTAAACTTTAATTTGTCAGCTGAGGTCAGTTTAGTTTCAATCTCATTTCAGCTTCAACAATTCAAAAAATCCGCAATCCTCTGACAGGTGTTCCTTCGAATTCTAAATTATTTTGTAATATAGTTGAAAATTTGAAGTTATTTATTAATATTGCTTCATGATGTAATTCTTATTTGTCTTTTTTATATATTTGTATTATATTGTCCTTTGTCCTTTGAGAATAATTTATTTTTGAGTACAATTTCAGTACATATATCTGTGTACATATTAAATTTCTGTGTGTGTAATTTGGTTGTTAGTATTATTTATGCACAGTTATATCGGCTAGAGTTCTTTGGCCCTTTGTTTTGGAGGGCCCAAAGCTCAATCAGTACACGTTTGGGAGTAAACCTATCTGAAAGGAATATACACCAAATCTCATGTTATTTTTACTTTGGGGACTGGGTATTATTGTTTTATTTTTCATCTAATGGCTCATTAAATAACCTTTGACATTTTGTCACATTGCTTTAAGGCCCTTCTGTACTTAATACCTTTTTTTTTAGGTTGATTTCAATGATATGAAATTTCTAACTATGCCTTTATTTAAGTTGTCCACATTAAACTTTGCGAGATATGCATAATTGAAAATAGGTGATTTTAGATATTGATGCGACTTGGAGTTAACTTAGAGGAACAAATTCAAACAGAATGATATGCATAAACAAAACATAACACAATAAATTATGCGGCCGACTTAACAATCATTCACATGCTCAGATATTCACCTAAAACCCACCATAAACAGAACAATGTAAATAACACATACCTTTAATACTGAAGAAGTAATAAATAATCTTTTCCAAAAGAGAAATATAAACTTGAAACTAGGTTTTAAAAAACTACAATTATGAAGTTTACATTTAGAGATACAAAGCTGTACCGATAAGAATGGAGACAAGGTAACCAAGACAAAGTTTGGCTGTTGCTAAGAAGAGCAGAAAAGTGCTCACCTAAGATTAGGCCAGTCAACAAGCCAAATCAGGTTTATAAGTGTAAGCAGTGATAATTGTGAATAAAGGTGCATATTTTAATTATGTACAAACTATCTGAAATTCCAGTTTTAAACCTACAGATTAAAATTAAGTCTGTTACACTAGCATTGTTCAAAATTAACACAAAAATCACTTATATAAGAAGATAATTTATAATTATGTGTTTTAACTTTGCCAAATTTAAAGGGATAATAGCCGTTAGAATACACTCATCCTACGTCTAATATTTGTGTTTAATATTGACTATTTCAAAAGGCGAGAATAAAGCTATATTAGCATCTTTTCAAAAAAGTGAGCAGGAAATCATATATCTATATGAAAAATCGAAAATACAAAATATCTCAATATACAATTCGTCTAAAATACTAAAAATACACAAGTATTAAGCGTGTTATTATTAACTACTCGATTTTGAGGATTCATCGAATAATAGAGGGATTTTGACGTATAGTGATGACGCCAGGTAAGTCCACAGATGGATATATACTGTTATTTGTCAAGTTTGAGTGAAATTAAAATTTTATGCTTCTTTTAACGACTATTATCCCTTTAAAAATTAAAAATTTTGTATTAAACCATATAGGGCTCAAATTTTAAACTTTCAGAGCAAACCAATAAAACCTCGGCTGAATCAACAAGATTCATTTAAAGGGGCCCAGGCTTGATTTTTTAGGGGTCGTTTTGGGCCTTTGTTACATTTAAACAGTCCTCAGAAATACTCAAGCTCTAAGAAAATCGCAAAATACCTAGAAATATACCTCATACAAAAAAATTCACTTTTCAATTTTTTGCGTGCTGTACGCGGCTGGTCTCCAGTCAGTCTGAAAATTGTGTGTCCTGCTGACAAAGTCTACAATTGAAAATGCATTGTAGTCTATTTATATAGATGACCGCTATTGCACGACGGGAAGGATAACTCTTTGATTATCAAGACGAACCGGTTTCCAATATGGCGGGACGTTCGTAATTTCTTAAGACGTTATGATTTTTCAAACACGGATAATTATGGATACACATGAATTGGAAGGCTCAAATTTCAAAGGTAAGCTCTGTAGACTATTTCTGATTAGCTAAGCAAAAGATTTCATGTGTTTGAGGCTGTCGGATGATTGTCCGAAACAAATCAAGCCTGGGCCTTTTAAAATTCCACTCAAAACATCTTAGCCATCCGACCCGTTGAATCTCCAGCGATTATCACCACTGCTGAAGGAGACTATGATTGCGGAAGATATGGGCTCAAATTGAGTCTACCCCAAGCTTCCTTCGGAGGAGCTGACCTCAACGTCCAAACTCCCAGGACTGCGGTCACCGAGACCCCGACAACATTTCAGGTGGATCAAAACCTACGGGGACCTTCTATAGTGGCATTTACTCTCATAATTATTCAAAACTATTTCGACCTTTTTCACATTTCTCATTCTCTAAGAACATTATTTATTCAAACCTGGACAACTCGCAAGAAACGTATAACCAGCCAGATGTTGCGATTCGCATTTTCTAGTAGAAGCCATGTAGGCTACATTCCTCCGATGATTATAATCAAAATCCTTTAAAATTTGTCACCATTTTGACAACCTAAAACTACATAGGTAAATGGATAGGCCTTAATAAATTAATTGTACTATAGTAAGTTTTACTGTATGAGTATTTTCATATGTCTATTAGGTTGGGAGGCTGATAAATGTTTCACTGACAAAATGGAAGTCAAGACGTCCATTACTCTTATTAATGGTTAAAGGTAAGTAACTCCAAGCTATGTAAAGACTAAACAATTTATGCTAATGATAGTAATTTGGTGCGAGTTATTTTTATAAGAAATCCTCTTTCTCCCATCATTTTGGGAATTTTGCATGTCCATTTTTGACTAATTGTGGTCATGATTTGGAATTAAATGTCTGAAAATGCATTTTCTTTCACAATTTTTGAGTTAATGAGAAATTTAATTCATTTTATGACTAGAAACTACAAAAGAGGTTGGTATCTCTCAATTTTTGTGAAGTGAAATCTTCAAATTTTACCGTCATATATTGGAAATTGGCATTTTTAGGGCCTGTAGCCAATACTGCTGTCATACAACAATGCATTGAATGTACAAAATCTCTTTGTTTTCCTTTTTTTGCACTTTCTACTTTCAAAATCCAGTAAAAAAAGAAATTTAGAAGAGGCTATGAATTTCTAAAAACATTCTTATACAGATATTCCTTATTTCAACCATTACAATTTGTTTTTTCTTGTGAATACAAATTCTTTAGTTGTTCTTGAAGTCCACTTCAATGTATGGTTTACCTTTTACTTGGAATAAGAAGACTGTAGAATGCTTTTTAGACAGTGAAACAGCCTGAATTTTCTCTGAAGCAATTTTCAAACCCACCTAATGACAATTATGAAGATTTAAGCAGGAACAGTCAGAATGGGTGCAAAGACATTGAAGGCCAACTAAGTAACAAATGTGGCCATTTTTTGGGCTTGTAGGCTGGATTTAGTTTCGAAAATTTCTGTTTATTAAGTGAAATATGAAAGTTATGATTGATTTAGTGTAAGACGCGCCATCAATGAATCCAATAGAGAGCTTAATAAAGGAAGGGGTGCATCAGTAAAAATGCTGCCATTCGCTAATAAGTGTATATATTTGCATAGTTTTTGAACAGGTTACTGCAGATACATGTCAGATGCAATTTAAAATTATTTTTTATTACTATTATGAGTTGGGATTTGAACGAAATTTCAAACAGAGAGCAATTATAACAAGCATAAATTGTGTTGAAGCAGCGTTATGTGCTTTGTTATTAAAAAGGGAGTTAAACTATAATATGCCGTTGTGTTTCTTGTTGTATCTGCCCACAAGTTAATGTAGTGCTGACTTTTGGTCCTGTGTACGAACACAAGGAAATATGGTGTGTAAAGTAAGGCTACAGAATAGAGCGACAACGCGATTAAGTACAAAAAGAACAAACCACATCCTTCATGTATCATGTGCGAAATAAAAATATTCAGCAGACATTTTCATATTTTGTACACAATAATTTGTATAATACCTGACATACAAAATACAACAATATCTGTATAAATGAATGGGAAAAAAGTCTATCAAAAGCCAATAACATACTGCTGATACCTCATCCTATAATAATTGAAATTACCATACAGATAGTGAAATACATGTACATCAATACGTGATTTCAGTGCCATATAAAACGAGAAATGCTCCAAGTTAAATGCAAATAAGAATTTTGTGATAATAATAAGGAAACATTTCCCTTTTTTTATTTCCAACATTAGATGTATTGAATTAGCTAGATATTTTCTGGTTGGTTTTTTCTTAGTAAACTGCTAAAGTGTCTTAAGGGTTAAATTATGTAATATTCTTAGTATTGGTGGCGTGCTCTTTCGGATATACCTGTATTCTCTTAGTCGCATTCGATTTCTTCTTTGAAGCTTTAGTTGCATTAATTGTCTTTGAATAGCTGTAGAACAAAATAAAGTTATTGACGAACACTGGGATAGTGACAGCAATCAAAAGAACTCCACAAATTGCAGCCACAGAACCAATCACCCTTCCTAGGAAGGTGTTTGGGTACATATCTCCGTACCCTACGGTTGTCATAGTGATAACAACCCACCACATGGCATCGGGTATGCTCTTCATGTTATCCCTTTCACAGTAATAAACCATCCCAGAGAAGACAATAACACACAGTAACAGGTACATGACAAGAAGACAAAGTTCCTTGGTCGACATCTTAATGGTGTAAACCAGTACACGAAACCCGATGACGTCTTTCACAATTCTGAAGAACCTGAAGACACGAAATATTTGGAGGCAGTCTATAAAATCAGTCAACGAAATACTATAACGTTCAGATGGTAGTAATATATCCACGATAACGTTGACGTATAGAGCCAAAAGGGCAATTATGTCGCAAATATTAGTCACATTCTGCATGTAGTCGTACTTGGACGGGCATATCAAGAATCTTGCGATTAATTCAATAGTAAAGAACGCCATAACTGCATATTCCATGTAATCCAATTCTGATATTCTGACAGAAGCTTCACTAATTACATTTTCTTCACTATCATTTCCTGATGTTGACGAGGTGTCGTTCCACAGGTCACTCTCGTTAAATCCTGTGCGATGCGGTTCCTGTCTTTTGAAACGTGGATTGGCTGATGGTGGCTCATTCTTGTTGAAATCAATGCTCCTCCTTCGCACCAGATGTGCTGGTGGCGGAGGACGCATACCTCTTGGTGGTGGTTTACCATATCTATCAACATAGAGTTCCTTAAACTCGTCGTCCTGCAGTTGCCGTAAGAAACTTGGATGTGTTCCAGCTGCCATCACAAACAAGGAGATGATGACAAATATAATAGATATACTCAGGTAAACCTGAAACAAATTAAGTATAACATCCTTCTATACACAAACTCTCTTGCCAGGCAAAGTAACTAGAATACATCCAGGACAGATGTAAAGAAATAATTATGACATTCCGTTATGGCTTATTTATTATGTACTCCAAGGAATCTGGAGAATGAATCATCCTTTTGTGACTGGTGAGAAATATCTTACCTTAGCTAAGAGTGATGAATCTGGTTTGTCCAAGATGCACCATACCTTCCACTTAAGCCTGGGCATAAAATAGTTGCTGGTAGAAGTCGGTGAGGACTTGGATTCTTTTATATTACCGTTAAACAGTTTCAACATGTTGTCGTCGTCTTGATTGGAGACCATCTTCCGATAGCAACAATCTTCCATTTTAGTAGAAGTCAATCCCCAAAATTCTAATTCTCTTTTGAAAATATTGTGGCAGATATCTTGTGGATGGTGTAGTTCTCCATGTTGAAAATAGTCCAAGATCGTTGGAAATGCTTGGGCATTGCGGTTGAAATAGTATTCGGAGCCGATCTTTGACGTAGTACTCCTGCTTAATCTCGCTGATGTCAACACTTTGTCTAGAATCTGAGAAGTTACTTCAAACCGAGTTCCATTTAAATTCATAACCACAAGGCTTTCCATGGCTTGTCTGTGTAGTTTTCACTATTTTCCAAAGGTGATTGTTTTGTAGTGCTAACTCTTTCGCCTGTACTAATTGTTATTGTATATCATATCCAATTAAAATTTTCACGTGAAAGATAATCGGTTATTATTGAAACCTATAATTAACAAAGTATTAAAGATAACAACAAATTTAACGATATTTATATATAATAGCTGCATCCTTATAATAATAATACACACACCAAAAACAGGCCTGTATCAAAAGTAGATGGTACCTGCCCTAATGTTCTTGTTGACGTATTTAAATCGACGGCCCAGATCAATAAGAGCTTAAAACATCACCACTGTACATTTAGTCATTTGATTCAAAACCGTCGACACGATGGTTTTCCTAATGAATGATAGTTTTAAAATAATAAATGATCGTAATGACTTAGTAGGCCTATACCTTAATTTACCTGTGTCTCATAGCATTCAGCACATTCAGTTGTGATATCCTGTTCAGACTGAATATATCTGATTAATTTTAACAGACACTTGCTCTAATGTATAATGTCGCTGACAGTGTGAGATAGTTATCGACCACCGAGGTTCCTTATTCCTCATGTGGGACTGGTGTCAAATCACGCGTTAAACTAACCCGAAGCTGAATCTTACCTCTATTATTGCACAAGATGCTTTGTTTAATATAAGACTTCTTATAAAAAATAAAGTAAAAAAAAAGAAAGCACGTAATTACTCACATTCGATATTTTCCCTCGCTGTGAGGTGTTTCCTATTTTGAAAGCTTTGCCCGCATTATGTAATGATATTTTTCTTCTGGTTTTTTTTTTTGATCCATTTGATGATAATGTATTGACGAACTAACGTCATAATTGCAATATACTTTTAAATCTTTATCTAGGTTTAATTGTTAAAGGCTATATTCTCGAGAAAAAAGTTCATTACGAAAACTGTGATCTTGTGATCTGATTACAGCTAGGCGGAGTTAAGCGTCCATATCAATCGCAGTACTTCTCTGATAACAAAAACATAAGGTGAATGCACATTTTTTGGCCCACGTTATGGTAAAGTATTCGCCTATATTCTCGAATCTGGACTATTTATTTAGTTGCTTAAAGGATTAGTTTTTATTCACAAAGCGCCATGAATTTTCAGGACTAATTAAATCCAAAGACTAATGCATGGTCATGTCTCATGATTATGCTTTACTGACAAAAACGGGAACAGCATGTATATGATAGTCGTATACATATAGCAGTAATTGCCTGTCCTACGAAAGCTTGACGAATATAATTCACGAAGACTGCGATATTCGCTGGAAACGAACGTTAACTTGTTATCAGGCGGGTTTTAGTGTAGTTTATTACATACCTATTGTTTGGGAATCTATGTGTAGTTTGGGACACGTTAAAATTAGACAAACAAGACCCAATTGATGATATTGATTCGCTAAAAGCTTTTGATAAACATGCAACAAACAATGTTCTGTCTATCATAATATATTGTGCATTGCAGTTTTTAATGGCTTTTCTCCATTAAGGGTGCATTGGGTACGTGCGTGCTTACCTGAAAGAGATCCACTTAAACTGACCAGGGTTCTAATGACCGCCTCTTGCCGTTAAAATGAAACTAAAGTCGCTTTCAAAAAATATTGGGAAGCCGCTGTGCTTCAATGGGTTAGACGCTTGATCGCGAACCCGAAGGACTATTATGCAATCTAGGCAAAGGTTGAGATAAACTTTCAGATATTTCAGCCCGGTTTCCCCTTGTCAGTGATGCAGGTCGGAGGGACTGACGTGGAAAGAGCGTCGGATGGGACAATAAACCGAGGCCCCGAGTGCTACAGACTGTGCACGTTAAATATTACTCGAAATTGCAAAAATAGCAGGCTGATGCCGCTGTCTTGTCAAAATTACCGTAAAAATCCATTCATACCATTTATTTTTTACAAAATATATTGATGGTAGAAGCCACCATCTTGATGGATGCTTGATTTCTTTCTGAACTGCAAAAATAATGTATGGATATTATGAGTCCTTTTCGACTCAATTCAAGCTAATAACGACGGAAACCTATGAAATCTTGACTTTGATTACTCTTCGATTATAACCTTCATTACAAAGTCCACTCGGAAATAATCCAAATTACTGTCACATATGTTTCCAGTGATTAAAGTAAGCATGTTCTCAATTTTTGTGTTGAAATAGCACACATTTTCTCTTCTATTTCATATTTTTGCATTAACAATCTATATTTAGTAAAATCACTTTACGTTATTCTTGCATGCCAAATGAACCACGAGAGACCAAATAATAGTGTGTTTTAATTTCGGCATTATTGTTTAGGAATTTCAGGGAATAAAATTGGCGGTCGGGACCTGGAAATAACTAGGATACTCAAGGGGTTGAACACTTCTCTGTATACCTTTACAGTTATAGAAGGATAATGGTAGTTCAGGTATGAATTATACTGGAAAGTTTATATCTGATATCAATTCTCATATTCCCATAATGGCCTGAAGGAAACGACAAACACGGACGGACTTTTGACAGGAAATGATAAATTATTATCCCTTTAGAATATACAAGCTCATGCAAGAACGATCGTAAAAAGGTATCGATCATGCAGAACTAACCTACTTTTGCATAAAGTTATAGTATACTGTATCGAAGTATTGTTATTGTTCGATTGATTTATTGAATATTTATTAAGCTGGCTTCCTGGTTATCATATATTTATTACAAGTTATAACAACACAATATTGTTATATTGTGTACAGCTATCTTTGCCTAACTGATTATTAGCCTTGCAATAATATTTCAAGACTCTAGGTAGGGAATTCAATAACCTGAAGTTTATGTCTTACTTCAGTAGGATCACATTTGTTAGTAGTGACAAGTTGTCCAGTGTATTCTTTGGAGAGTCAGAAAAAATAAATAGCTCCAGCAAGGCAGATAAACAATTCTATTATGGGGATGTGATGGGCAATAAATGAATCGGAATGATATTAAGATATAATAAACAATATCACAAAAATTCGCATGAAATAAACAAAACAAACGCCAATATGGCAGTCATTTCTTATCTGAACCGGAACCCTATGAATTTGCAATAATTGAACAGACATATTTGACAGAAGTAAATGTCAATAAGTAATGCAATCCATTAGTGATTAATATATTATGCCTTATTTGCTTTACACAAAGCACGTCTTTTTTGAATGGAAACATGAAACCTTTATTCCTTTGCTTTCATTAAATAATAAAAATGATGCTATTTACGTGACGATCATGAGTGGTTGCAATGTGTGCCATTTAACTTAAATTTGATGTCTGAAATTACACTTTGCTTTCAGAGTTTTGGAGATAATGACAGATGTACATGTATATAAAACTTGGATTTCATCCGAAGTAGTGTACAAAAAAGAACCCAGCGTATGTTATACTGAACAGTCGGTTTCACTTTCACTCTTTCATTACTACAAAAAAACGTACACAGGTATATATCTTAAGTTTTACAGTATATATGTTATTTACAACATACCGTTAATTCGCTTGATTCAGAAATAAAACGTCTAGTCTATTCATATTTTTAACAACCACACCCTAAAGAACAACACGCAAAAATAGTTGAAATACACATCCTTTTTATTGGTCTAAAGGAGAATATGTGACCAATTAAAATACTCAGCTTGAGTTCTGGGTTGTTATGACTTCTAGCTAGTGCCGAGAGGTTAAATGCTGTGTGGTTGTGTTTGTGGCTACATCTTCATCCCAATATACATTCTTACCATCTTACCTACCGACACTGTACACCACTTCTACTACAGTATATAACTTTCAAAATGGCCGCACCAGAAATCGTCGAATGTCAGTTGAGAAGAAAAGATACTAGTCAACCATGGGGCTTTCGAATGCAGGGTGGAGCCGAGTTCAACATGCCCCTATACATGGCACAGGTAAATTCTTTTTGTTCACATTTTATACGAGACGTTATTCTGATATCCTTGAAATCTGATGGGTTCAAGGTAAATCAAGAGGTACCATATTTGCTCCACTTTTCACAAATCCATGGGCCTTGTGAAATATCAAGCGATACATTAAACTTTTGTTTTTGATATCATAAGGTATCTTTTGATCAAAGAGAAAGAGTTGACAATGATAATTTCAAGATGTATGGAATCAGCAAGTGATACAATACACGTAAAGGGCATTATTTAGTTAATTTCTAACTAGAAATTGTTAATAACTTGTGTAGGCACATTGAATACATTCAAGTATATACTATGTATGCCTAGGGATTAGAGTGTAGTAACGGAATGTGAAAAACAACAGAAGCGAAAAACGATTAGATATTTCCCATAGCAAGCCATTTTATTTTGTTTATTACCAAACTTTTAGGGAAGACATACCCTTTCGATATATATACTGTAATGGTATAGCTATGACAACGAATTGATGATTATAATATTGATTTCTGCGATTTAAATTTTATTAAATGAATGTGATTTCGGAGTAACCACTGGAAACTAAATCACACAATCTTTTTTTCTGACTCTAGTCAGTACCCACGAAGACTTTATCTGTTAACATGCCTTTTCTTTTCTGAAATGCAGCGTGGGCTGTGTTTTGCGTAGATAAAATTCTAAACGAACATGAAAATATAGAAACCAAATATGTTCACTGTTCTGTTAAATATCGTTCGAAGATCAATATAGAGCGATAAGAAATTTAAAGATTGAAAAGATTTTTGAGCTAGTTGTTGGAATGTATAGCGGGAGTTTCTTGAACCAGGTGATGTACGTAGGTCAACAATTACTTCATAAACAGACATCTACCTCTCAGTGTGTTCATAAAACTGACACAAATTGACCTAATAGTTAATTGAACCTAAACCGTCTAAAATCTAATTAGGAGTATATCTGTAGGGGTTATAGAATATATAGTTAATATGATAATGATAATGAATCGAAGTATATCTCAACATTATTATATATACCGTTGTATCTCGGCACCACCTCTTACCTTTCTGAAAACCGTTGAATCATATACTGGTTTTAGAAAGATAGTATATTTTACAAAATCATTTGATGCATGTTAAAGAATAATTCAACCAAAGTTATAAATCAATCCAATAGTGTTCAGTTCGTAACGTATGTTAATAAACATTACAAAAGATGGCGACCTCATGTTTACGGAAAATGAAAGTTGTGCCGAGTGGAGATGAAACGTAGTGAAAGGGGTGTGTTCTGTGCCATATATAGATAAGACATTTTCACTCATCGTCTACATTACATACATCACGTGACTATAGGAAAACAGATGCTGGAAATATACACGAGAATTGTGTTTACTTATCAAAGTTTTGTAAACTATAAACCACTATATACTATAATACATCTGATATTACCATTCGTTATGTTTCATTGCATAACGTATGTGCAATCGAAGGCATGGCAAGGTTGATATACCTTTTAATAAATGAAATAGACCTGTATGTCTACTTCATATTTACAGGCCTATCTATTAACCAATACTGGAACTGATTTTGGCACTAGATCTCCAATATCCCGACTCTAACCATATCAAAAGCGGAATAACTAGATGATATCGAGATGATTAATTAGACTCATGGCCCACAAAAAACCCAAGCCAACGAACACACATAGCTAAAGGCATGTTAAACGTTAATACAGTTGTTCAGATCAGTTTAAACTTCTCATTCTTTCATTATAATTCTATATATACCAGCCAAGAGTTTGGTAGATTAAGCCAGATTTCTAAGATGTCGAAATATATGAGCATCGCTGAATGGACCCCGCTTAAGACATTTATTGTACAGGGCAGCAAAGTACCGGTGAGAAAACAGAACCCAATCGAGACAAATGCCTGCGATATGATATCCACAAAACAGAGCGCTTATTTTATGTAAAGGTGTTAACTGAGGTCTTATCAAGAGCAACTAACTTCAACACCAATTTTGCCTCAATGGTGACCCTAGTTACGGCCCTCAACTAGACTAGAAATGAGTCTTTACTTGTAAATTTGGTTATGTCTGTATGGGAAGAGAAATTCCTTACCTACACATAGAACTTGACGAACTAGATTTTAATTCGTTCTATGTAACCTTTGATGAACACTCTAGTTTATTTACTTGGTGTTTTGGCTTGGGTCAAACACAATCCAATTACCCAAATAAGATGAAAAAACCAACAAAATCGTCTTTGTCAAATCATATTAAGTGCAACTCTATGAGTTATGGCTCTTGATTAAATGAAAAAACGTTAAAATTTACTTGTGTACGCAATAGAAGCTGTAGTTTTCATCCGATTTGAATGAAACTTGGTATGTGTATTCATCTTGATAATATCTCGGACAAGTTCGAAAATGGCACGATTCGGTTTATGAGTTTTGGCCCTTGATTAAATGAAAAAACGTTAAAATTCACTTGTTTACGCAATAGAAGCTGTAGTTTTCATCCGATTCGAATGAAACTTGGTATGTGTATTCATCTTGATAATATCTCGGACAGGTTCGAAAATTGCACGATTCCAGATGTCGGTTAATGAGTTATGGCCCTTGATTAAATGAAAAAAAGTTAACATTTTCTTGTGTACACAATAGAAGCTATAGTTTTCATCCAATATGAATGAAACTTGGTATGTGTATTCATCTTGATAATATCTCAGACAAGTTAAAAAATGGCACGATTCCAGATGTCGGTTTATGAGTTATGGCCCTTGGGCCTTGATTAAATGAAACACGATAAAATGTACTTGTGTACACAATAGAAGCTATAGTTTTCATCCAATATGAATGAAACTTGGTATGTGTATTCATCTTGAAAATATCTCGCCAGATGTCTGTTTATGAGTTATTGCCCTTGATTTAATGAGAAAATGTTAAAATTTACTTGTGTACGCAATAGAAGCTGTAGTTTTTATCTGATTTGAATGAAACTTGGTATGTGTATTCATCTTAATAACATCTCGGACAAGTTAAAAAATGGTGCGATTCCAGATGTCGGTTGATGAGTTATTGCCCTTGATTAGATGAAAAAACATGGAATATTCTGTTTCCTGAAGTGGGCGTATGTTACCTTGCCTGGCAAGCTATCTTTAAATACAGCGGTTGATACTGAATGTGCCATGTATAGTGTGTTTACGAGTAGTTCTGGATGGACCGACAGACGCGTTTGGGGTGTTGACAATAATAAGCCTTATATAAATCTCCTTGAATATTATAAAATATTTATGTAGTCTATTGTTAAGTCGGTTCTCGTGATGGATTATCATTATTAGGATATGTAGAATAACGCTTTTATTATCAAATATCAATTATATATGGACTTTATACTGAATCGTATATGTCCGGTAATGGCTCATCTCATAAATAAATATGATTCAAATGATATCAGCATTGCGTGATACATGCATGGTTACGTGATTATTAATTATCGAAATCATATCCCTATGAGACCTTTTGGCCGGGACAAAACCATAAAAGAACTCGTTCTATACAATAACGAAGATAACAAAATCGACCATAATTTTCCGAAAGATATAATTTTGGTTTATTTGAAATATTAAAAGAGGGCCATGCTGTTACTTAGGACTGCGAACAAACTGATCTATTTCAGCCTGTGTCCCTGCCGTAGTTGTATCCGTTTTCGTTTAGGTATTCCAAAAAAGTGTATATGAATGCACGCTTTCTTCTCAGAAAAAAAAATATAATTTACGTTATTATATTGCTTGTTAGAAATTGGTATAAAAGCACAAGATATAAACTTAAGTTTCCTTTCAGGTTTCATCAAAAGGTATTGGTGGTAAAGCTGGTTTAAGAGCAGGTGATGCTATACTAGCTATTTGTAAAACGCCAGTACAAGGGTGGACACATGAAAGAATGAAAGCTGAGATGATCCGAGCTGGCAACGAAATGGATCTGACTGTTCAAAGGTAGGTAGGACGATTGGATATGAATTTTTCGCATGTTAATGATCCACTAAATTTGTAAAAGAAGTTAAAATACATTTTGAGTTAGTTAATGTTTTTCTTGATGCTCATGACGTACCTGTTCCCGGTTATAGTGATTTAGGTAAAGCAATAATTTTGTACATCGAATCCGCAATTCTCGGTCACAGCAATTCCAAAATATGTAGTTTCTACGTTTATAAGCTCAAAATAGAATAAAATGTCAAATTTCAACAGAGCTTGTTCCGTTTTTATATTCCAGAAATGTGGTCAATACACAAGCCGCTCAAGCTCACATTCAACAATCACACCCCGAACCACGATCTGAAGTTGATGATGGTAGCATCAACCCACACATGAACGAAGGATCATCATTTAGAAATGTTAAACCTAAAACTTATCAAATATTGGAGAGAGAGTTTTGTGGAGAGCCATCCCCGGACGCCCCTGCTGCTGCTGCTGCTGCTGCACCAACCCCCCAGAGAGCTCCTGCTGCTGGTAAGTTGTCAATGTAATTATATAAAAAGCTTCTGCTTAGGACCGGGAAATAAGCCTGGTATTGAACTTTCACAAAGTTCGTTTTGCTGGTAGGTAAGTTCGTATAGTGCTGGTAGGTATTACGTTGTTTTATCGAAATGTTGGTATTGAACTTTCACAAAGTTCGTATTGTTGGTAGGTAAGTTCGTATATTGCTGGAGGGTATTACGTTGTTTTATCGGAATGTTGGTATTGAACTTTCACAAAGTTTGTATATTACTGGTGGGTAAGTTCGTATATATTGCTGGTAGGTAAGTTCGTATATATTGCTGGTAGGTATTAAGTTGTTATATCTCAATGTTGGTATTTAACTTTCACAAAGTTCGAATTGCTGGTAGGTATTACGTTGTTTAATCTCAATGTTGGTATTGAACTTTCACAAAGTTCGTATATTGCTGGTAGGTAAGTTCGTATATATTGCTGGTAGGTATTAAGTTGTTATATCTCAATGTTGGTGTTTAACTTTCACGAAGTTCGAATTGCTGGTAGGTGTTACGTTGTTTAATCTCAATGTTGGTATTGAACTTTCACAAAGTTCGTAAATTGCTGGTAGGTATTACGTTGTTTAATCTCAATGTTGGTATTGAACTTTCACAAAGTTCGTATGGCTGGTAGGTAAGTTCGTATATTGCTGGTAGGTATTACGTTGTTTAATCTCAATGTTGGTATTGAACTTTCACAAAGTTCGTATTGCTGGTAGGTAAGTTCGTATATTGCTGGTAGGTATTAAGTTGTTTAATCTCAATGTTGGTATTGAACTTTCACAAAGTTCGAATTGCTGGTAGGTATTACGTTGTTATATCTCAATGTTGGTATTTAACTTTCACAAAGTTCGAATTGCTGGTAGGTATTACGTTCTTTAATCTCAATGTTGGTATTAAACTTTCACAAAGTTCGTATTGCTGGTAGGTAAGTTCGTATATTGCTGGTGGGTATTAAGTTGTTTAATCTCAATGTTGGTATTGAACTTTCACAAAGTTCGTATATTGCTGGTAGGTAAGTTCGTATATTGCTGGTAGGTATTAAGTTGTTTAATCTCAATGTTGGTATTGAACTTTCACAAAGTTCGTATTGCTGGTAGGTATCACGTTGTTCTATCTCAATGTTGGTATTTAACTTTCACAAAGTTCGTATATTGCTGGTAGGTATCACGTTGTTCTATCTCAATGTTGGTATTTAACTTTCACAAAGTTCGTATATTGCTGGTAGGTAAGTTCGTATATTGCTGGTAGGTATTAAGTTGTTATATCTCAATGTTGGTATTTAACTTTCACAAAGTTCGAATTGCTGGTAGGTAAGTTCGTATATTGCTGGTAGGTATTACGTTGTTTAATCTCAATGTTGGTATTGAACTTTCACAAAGTTCTTATTTTGCTGGTAAGGTAAAATTCGTATATTGCTGGTAGGTATTAAGTTGTTTAATCTCAATGTTGGTATTGAACTTTCACAAAGTTTGTATATTGCTGGTAGGTAAGTTCGTATATTGCTGGTAGGTATTAAGTTGTTTAATCTCAATGTTGGTATTGAACTTTCACAAAGTTCGTATTGCTGGTAGGTATCAAGTTGTTATATCTCAATGTTGGTATTGAACTTTCACAAAGTTCGTATATTGCTGGTAGGTATTACGTTGTTATATCTCAATGTTGGTATTTAACTTTCACAAAGTTCGTATATTGCTGGTAGGTAAGTTCGTATATTGCTGGTAGGTATTAAGTTGTTATATCTCAATGTTGGTATTTAACTTTCACAAAGTTCGAATTGCTGGTAGGTAAGTTCGTATATTGCTGGTAGGTATTACGTTGTTTAATCTCAATGTTGGTATTGAACTTTCACAAAGTTCGTATTGCTGGTAGGTAAGTTCGTATAATGCTGGTAGGTATTACGTTGTTTTATCTCAATGTTGGTATAGAACTTTCACAAAGTCCGTATATTACTGGTAGGTAAGTTCGTATATTGCTGGTAGGTATTACGTTGTTTTATCAGAATGTCGGTATTGAACTTTCACAAAGTTCGTATTGCTGGTAGGTAAGTTCGTATATTGCTGGTAGGTATTACGTTGTTTTATCGGAATGTTTGTATTGAACTTTCACTAAGTTCGTATTGCCGGAAAGTGTTGTGTATTGCGTCATTTATCACACAGTTTGTACCTTTTCAAAAAGCGTCTTCGTGTGTAGGTATTTGAGTTTTGTTTCGATTATGTTTTAGTATCATTTAAATCATTTCCTGAAAATGTTTTCACTGATGAAATTATAATGTTACTAAGATCACCGAAAGTCCAGCATACGCAGTCATTTAACATAGATGTTCGAGATGCGCTTAACTTTCAAGGTTATTTAGAGACAAACATCATAATAAAACATTTTATTGCATTCCGATTTTCTTTCTATTTATTTCAGCTACTCGAGGAGCTGGTCCAGCATCCATCTTTGCAAAGAAGAAAAACGATAGATCCCAATATTTACAAGCATCTGGTGCTACCATTCAGAAGGCTTTCGGCCAACAGTAAATACTTTGGAAGGAATAATGAAAGGGTTGGCCAAGGTTAAAGCTATGAGTTACGAATAAAATCCAAGAAATCTCTTTTGTTTGCATCGTCTGTAAAACACAATACATGCCAAAAGAGTCTGTGTCACATATTTCACGTTTTGTCCCGCGTGTGTCCCTTGTGAATTTATTATTACTTTTGTTCATGTACTTTCAAAACCTGATGTTTTAATTAAGTTTATATCAATCTAAATAGGAACCGCATTTCATTATGAACCGAATTATGTTAATCTTGAGCGTATCTTATTGTGTCAATGCCTACTTCAATGCCGGATCTTCAATTAGAATTGGTAACCTCGGAAGCATTATCAGGTATTAAGGTGTTGGTATACAGTTTTATAATCTGACCGTTTCTATTCAATTATAGATGAACAAAGTGTCTGATTTCGTTTTGGAAAGTTTTTCTAGATGATAGACATGAAAATGAACTCCTCAAATAATACTGTTGATATTTAGCATAATACATTGTTTTTGATAATTACTTTAATAATATATCTTTTATACTTTCGATATAGTATACTATTCCATTCTTTATTATTCCCAGAATATATGTACAAGAATTTTACAGTAATTGTTTTCCTACATGATTATTGTCTTGCCATAGTATCACATTTTAGTCACAAATCGTAAAAGAGAGTTAAACTCTTGGTGGTAACGATAACAAATCTTTAATAACACTTAGGCACGAGGAAAAGAATCAAAGTTACGTCGATCGTTCAATATTATTTTGAAAAGAAAATCTAACACAATATAAGTAATCCTGTCCATATTGTCTCAGAGCGTATGCTCTCTACCTATTGTTGTTGTTTTTTTTAAATTTCTTTTTATCTTTGTTTTGTACAGTAAAATGTAATTATTAAAATCTTTAATGCATAAAATAAATGTTACAACTTCCATGTATTTTGTCACTTTCATAGGCGGGCGCACAATAGACCGGGGTTAAAAACTGCAAGTATTAGGCGAACTTAGGAAATAACTTGGTCCGTAGGAGGTGCAAATTTAAACTAAGTGCCTCAGATAATTGGAAATGATAATCTTGTTACCTTGTTACTAATCTTATATACATAATATATAATATAGTCGTCGATTCTCCAGTTATACTCTAATGAACAACATATTTTGCTTTCTTTCTCAATCATCGTCTTTAAGTAAATCAATTATTTAACGTTAAACACCGTCTCCAACTGACCAGTCGAGCTATCTTTATCTGTGGACAGAATAGAAAGAAAGGATGTTTATAAGTTTTGTTATCTTTACTTCAATTCCAACTTGGATACAATGTATAATATAAAACAAGACTGTTGCGCAATGGATAATCAGGAGATGTATTCTCCTTATTGTTCAATGGCTTCATTAAGAAGGGTATGAAAATTATCAACAGATGCAGTTATGTATCATTTATATATAAAGGTTTAAAACTATATTCTTATCTCAATGTTATACAAAACCCTTTTAATAGATATACTTATCAGGCTTGACACAGGCCTACAGAATAATTCTGTATGTGCTTATGTTAATTTCTTATAATAACAATCCTTAAAGGGATAAAAGGTCTAAGAATGAACATAAAAACATGGCCAATAAGAGCTCAAGTCAACAGTAGATATACCTGCTGCCATAAATAACATAAAAAAAATAAATTATAATCCTAAATAAATAAATTGAGTAGCGTTTTTAAAAAAATGACTTAGTTTTATGAGTTTTCCAGATTTTAAGGAATACTGTTACTTTATGACACCAGGTAAGTTCACTTATGAATATATACTCATATTGACCATTCTTGAGAGCTAAAATTTTATATTCATGCTAAGACGCAGTATCACTTTAATTAATATTAATCTGGAAAACAGACTGACAATCCTCTTGAGAGAAAATGCACAAAAGATACTTAATACATCCTTTTCATAGGACGAAAGTTAGCTCGGAGTGTGCCAGGGTACCTTGGTAATAAATCACAATAGTTTGAAATTTGACAAATAATTATTACCCAGAAAGGAGGTTGTTATGTTTTGTAATTTTAACTTCAATTCCAACATGGATGTAATGGGAGATCTCAGCCAATCAGAAAGTTTGAAAGTTCCATTAGACAATGAGATGGACTCGGTCCACCGATTCATTTACCAACTGTTTCAATTTTAAATCACAAAATTCAACCTTCCATAACTTTTTCCAGAAAATCTCGTTGAAAACTTTCCTATACCTCACATGAAAGCCTGGCCAATACTTAGTTTCTGTACAAAATTTCTTAATAGCTTGACCATGAAAATTTTGAACTAGTCGGAATGAAATTAAACCACTATATTTTATCCACACCCGCTTGACTGCTACTGCACACAAAACCACTATTTTTAGAAATAACCTTCCGCCAATTAAATTTCTCATTATCTTAGAAATTCAGAAAGAAAATGCAATTTCAGACATCAAATTTCAAATCTTGACCAAAAATAAGTTAAAAATGGGCATGCAAAAACCCCAAAGGGAAGGAGAGAAAGCCTATTTTTAAAAATAGCTCACACTAAATTCGCAATTATTAGCATAAAATGTTTTGTGGTCTGAGTTACACATTAGTTAAGCAAACTGGAGTTGCTCCCCATTGACCATAATTTGAACTGCAGTTAAAAGAACACTATACTGGGGTTTCATAATTTAGTTTAAAGTTCATAAACCTTATACTATGAACAAAATATCTATTTAGAAATAAAGTATTGTTTAAAACATTTGGAAAGCGAACGAAAAACTTTGAGATACGCCAACCGCTGACATTGGTCACTATTACGGGTGTTCCATTACAATTATCAGTATCAGATTGAAATTAAAGCAGTGAAATTCCTTCTCTTAAACTATAAATGAAATGTTCATCATCTGCACAAGAAGAATTGCTGGACCCAAACAATATTTAAAATCTTTGGGTGCCGGTTGAAAGGGCTTAACTATATTTAAATAATAGAGATAAGGGCCAGTGATGTGACCCTACTAATAAAATTCATTGATGCCCTTCGATGCCATGGACTTGAGTTGATGGATACAATCCAATTCCAAAGTGCGTCTGTGGTTTGTGGTCGTTCCCAGATCGGGATTCCTAGGTATTAAGGATAAGACTTGCACACTAAAATCTTTGGTGAGTGACCACGTAAATTAAAATGTTTCCCGACGTGATCTGATATCCGATAATGCTAAGTGATTCTCACAGTGAGACTTCTTTTAGTTTCTCCTGTACATGTATATTGTTTATTGCATGATTGTTATTTCGTCTTGGCAACCAAGCAACAGTAGCGCTTTCACTGAGGTCCTACATGAAGCGCCTCCATCCACCATAGGATATAAATAGAAGGAATGCTGCCCAGTAGCAACAGTCTCCCTGAAGAGTACAAATTGTACGAAACGCGTCGGAGCGAAACAAGGATTCTCTAAAGAGAAAGATTCCTTAACTCTTTAATTTTTTATATTTAAATAATGTTTTCGGCAGTAAATATCAATTGTTGAACTACCATATGGGCAACAGCAAGCGACTGATACAGTACTAAATATACAGTATGACTCACAAATTATTCCATTTGAAAGAGAGAAAGAAACAACTATATTTTGCAAGGATAAGTTAAGCAACTTAAGTTAACAAATCCGACGTGACATAGGGAGCCTACTAGCTGGTCCTTGGCCAAAACCCTTGAATAAGATGATATCTGTGTACTAGATCTTTCTCGTCGCCAGATATTATAAACATAAATATTAATATCCACTCTCCACAACTCGAGGAACGAGACGAGATACAGAAATCGAACAAAATAGAAAAAAAAATCGAACAAAGCCGGGGATGTATAACACGCATGCCTGAATGCTACCGGAAGTGGAAGCAGAAAATGGAGTTCGGTTCTTGACAGCGAGGCTTTGCAACGTGGCTCCTGTTATTTTGAGGAATTAATTCCGTAAATATATCTAAAAATTGTGTAAATATAGCTGATATTTTTGCAGATATAGGTAAGTACAATTTCTATACCTATTTTGATTGTTAAACCATTTTAAACTGGTTTAAATTGCAAGGTTATGAAGAAACCAATCCCGATTCATTCTTTGTAGCCTATAGCCTACTCTGTCTTCTTTCAATTTCATGAAAGCAAGTACCGTACCACATTTCCAGGCCGTCAACAAACCTAGATCTTGTCGACAGATATTTAAATAAACTTACTACTCAGGGTTCAATTCATGATAGAGCATTAGTATATCCAATTGAATTTGTCAATGAGAATTGAAGAAAGCAAGAACATGTAATAATTTACTTTTCATATTTGCTCTATGTATACTCTACTGACAGTATAAACATGCATAATGATAGAGTATATTTTTATACCAGTTATTATACCAGTTATTGTATTGTAGGCCTATATCGGTCTTTAAGAAGCCCATTAGATTTATGATTAAACAATTGGATAAGTCCTTATAATGTTCTAAGTAGGGTAAGTGTATAGTTTTGAAATTTAAATGTTTTATTTTCATAGACACTGGTTTTTGAGAAAAGGAATAAGAAATTTACTTACTAACTGAACTGTCAAAATGTCAGCTTTAGATGGGGACATACCTTCCAGTTCACAACCCAATATATTTAGTAGAGCTTATAGAAGATATTGTGAGGTAAGATAGAAATTTGTCCCTTGATAGACTTTTATAGTAGCAAAAGAAATTTTGATCAGTTCCTAGACTAGGCTACTGACTGAGGTCAAATCACATTGACAGCTCATTAGAAATTTACTAAGAAAGGTGGTCTCTCTCTAGTTTCTAGTTCACTTCTTATCTAGGATTATACCAGGATAACATAGACTGAAAACCAATTGAGCGTGAAATTTGATCTAAATGGTAATATTTACTTCAGATGAGTGAATTTGATATCACACCATATAGGCTGAGAATCACCCAGACAATCTATTACTAATTTCAAATAATAAAATAATAAAACATATAATAAAAACTGAGCATGAGGCTGTTTACCTCTAACATGATAAACCTGATACATGTGAATCAAGAGACTAGCAACTTTCTATGTACCGATACAAACAGAGTTTCTGTTAGACAAATCTTCAACTTTTGAAAGCGTTCTTTAAGAGGTGCAATTATAGTGAATTGGCTTATTATTGCATTAATGGATATGAGACAAATCGTACCACTCTTGCAGTAGAAAAATCAATTTATGTAAGCTTATGTTTGTATTTAATATTTGTAGATTCATCAATATTATCTAGATAGGGCTACGCCATATTCAACAGGAAGATGGATATTTACTGCCGTTTTATTGTCTGTTTATCTTTTACGTGTATATATATTACAGGTAAGACACATTGATATATCAGTCAGTTTTCTATTTGTTGAATAAGCATCAATTAATAAATTAGATATAGTTTAGTTATTGGCATTTGTCATGGATGAGCAAAGAGTCAACTACAATACAAATAGACCATTAAATGTAAAAGTGAACTGTAGTTTACTAAAATAATGTCGGGTTATAATCATACATCAAGACTGTAAAATAATGTTGGATTATTATCCCACATACATCACGACTCTAATTATGTCAGGTTATTATCCCACATACATCAGGACTGTAATAATGTCAGGTTATTATCCCACATACATCAGGACTGTAATAATGTCAGGTTATTATCCCACATACATCACGACTGTAAAATAATGTTGGATTATTATCCCACATACATCAGGACTGTAATAATGTCAGGTTATTATCCCACATACATCAGGACTGTAAAATAATGTTGGAATATTATCCCACATACATCAGGACTGTAAAATAATGTCAGATTATTATCATAAATACATCAGGACTGTAAAATAATGTTGGATTATTATCCCACATACCATTACATCACGACTGTAATTATGTCAGGTTATTATCCCACATACATCAGGACTGTAATAATGTCAGGTTATTATCCCACATACATCAGGACTGTTATTATGTCAGGTTATTATCCCACATACATAACCACTGTAATAATGTCAGGTTATTATCCCACATACATCAGGGCTGTAATAATGTCAGGTTATTATCCCACATACATAAGGACTGTAATAATATCAGGTTATTATCCCACATACATAAGGACTGTAATAATGTCAGGTTATTATCCCACAAACATCTGGACTGTAATAATGTCAGGTTATTTTCCCGCATACATCAGGACTTTAATAATGTCAGGTTATTATCCCACATACATCAGGACTGTAATAATGTCAGGTTATTATCCCACATACATCAGGACTGTTATAATGTCAGGTTATTATCCCACATACATCAGGACTGTTAATAATGTCAGGTTATAATCATACATACATAGGGACTGTAAAATAATGTCAGATTATTATCATACATAGCCTACATCAGGACTGTAAAATAATGTCAGATTATCCCACATACATTGATAATAAAATGATAATATGTATATTTCTGTTTTTGTAGGGGTGGTACATCATAACCTATGCACTTGGTATTTATCTATTAAATTTGTTTATAGCATTCCTTACTCCTAAAATTGATCCTGCACTTTTAGAGGATTCAGGTAAGTCAACATTGAAAAACCTTTTAGTAGGAAATAATACAAAGACTATTTTATCATGAATCTTACAAAAGATAGTAACCCTGGAAGGTTTGGCCTCTCTCTCGAATTCAATGACTTATGACCAGATTGTAACTCATTGGGGATAATATTTGTTTTTTGTAGAAGATGGGCCGTCATTACCAACAAAAGCTAATGAAGAATTTCGACCATTTATGAGAAGATTACCAGAATTCAAATTTTGGTAGGTGTTGTATATTTTTTATCACTTACTCACAAACAAAATTCATCAAAATCCACAATTTAGCATGCTTCACATTTTACATGTGTACATAAACAAGTAACTGAGCTGCAAGTTGTCTTCTAACACATTGTTTTCACTGCATTTCAATTCATCTTTTCAGGTATTCGTGTTCGAAAGCCATAGTTATTGGTATGATATGTACATGTTTTGAAGCTTTAAATATCCCAGTATTCTGGCCTATATTAGTGATGTATTTTATTATACTATTTACTATAACTATGAAAAGACAAATTAAGGTAGGCTACTCTTTGTTTTTTATACGCCCACATTATAATGTGGTAGTATATTGAATTCACCACTGTCCATCCATCCATCGGTCCGTCCTTCTACAATTGCTTGTGAACGCGATAAAGACTACAGTTTTCATCGGATTTGAATGAAACTTGCTGTGATCATTTATATTGATGAGATCTCAGACAAGTTCGCATTTGGCGATTTTTAGATGAACGGTTTTTGAGTTATTGCACTTGACTTAGTCAAAACGCGTCAAAATTGGCTCGTGAACGCTATAGAGATTACAGTTTTCTATGAATTTGAAACTTGCTGTAATCATTTGATGAGATCTCGGACAAGATCAAACTTACCGATTTTTTTGATGAACGTCTTTTGAGTAATTGCATTTAACTTGGTCAAAATGCGTCAAAATAGACAACAGTTTTCATCTGATTTGAATGAAATTTGATGTGATCATTTTATTGATGAGATCTTGATCAAGTTCAATATTGACTATTTTCGATGATCTATATCTGAGTTATTGCCCTTTACTTAGTCCAAACAAATGAAAATTAGCTAGTAAATGCAATAGAGACTAGGTTTCATCTGATTTGAAAGAAGTTTGGAGTGTATTTATATTGATGAGAACTAGGAGTAGACCTAAATAATGGTAGAGTTAAATATTACTTTAAATTGGGCGTATCTTTCTAGGCAACCACTTGTTTTTCTTCTTATTAAGGCAGAGAAACCCTCCACTTCATACGATTTTCTTACAACTGCACTGCTGTAAACAAAATCAATTTTTGGCATAATTTTCACTGAAATATATATGTTTACTAAGTAGTATATTGGTATTTATGGATGTTTAGATCTAAAGTTGTGAATTAATGATCAACATAAAAACCCATAATAGGCTGGGTAAGGACCATCTGTTGCTATCAATATTATTATCACATTAACAGATCAATTCTATATTATATTATAGTGCTGGGTATTGCCAATCATGCCACAATACAATAGTGTAATAGATAAAAAGTAACACTATTTCTCCAAGGTTTCAATATCTTTTAGTTTTAACACTAGTAATGTAACTAGTTGTCTGAGGTATTTCAATAAACTGTTAACTAAAAAAAATAATTAAGCCTGTCTGTCTGCTAATTAAATGTCAAATTAGTTATTTGAAAACAATGGATTTCAGAGAAGTCTTCAAAAGGAATTAATGATGGGATAGGCTTTCATTCACTGACTAGTAAATAACATACCCATTTTTTTTTTTGAATGTCATGTATCGTCAAGTATCGATACACGACCTTGCCATATGATGCATGTATTGTGGCAACTCGGTGTATAGCAATACCTCAGTTTAGCGCAATAACGTGCCAGCATACCAACTTTTATAAAAAAAAATCATAAAAAGTAAAACCCGTATTGACAAGGAAATGCAGAGAAAAATAAACATTGATGCCAATTATAAGCTTTCAAGCTTAGATATTCAATTTTACTTCAACATTTGGAACTTTACAGACAAAATTTCAGGAGACTTGGAACTTAAGTTTTGTCTTTTTTTAAAACTCAATCTGTATATACTTTTGTTATCCTGCATACAGTGTAGAGGCCTTACAGCTGCAAGTTGGCATTTTAAATTGCTTGGCCATTTTCTTGCTATATTTCCAAATATTTTTTTTTTGTAAACAATATTTTATTCATATATATAATAAAATATACAATTTGAAATGGTTTGGGAACAGGCTTGGCCTATGTTACCCCTATATTACCCCTCTCTAAGTATATTTCCAGATGTAAGTACCTAATCACTAAAGGATTATAATTTTTTTTTTCAGCATATGATCAAGTATAGATATATACCCTTTTCTCATGGTAAAACTAAATATCGAGGAAAAGAAGACACAGGAAAAGTTGTAGGCCAATAATAAATTTAGTTTTTATAATTTAAATATCAATATATATCATTGTGTATATAATTCCTTTTTGTCAATTTCATTTTAATTCAGTTTAAACCATTATGTAAATGAAAAATGTATATGATGATTGTAATGTTGCAGATTCAAATTTTGGTCACTTATATTAGGTCAGGTATATTAAAATTTAGTTTGTGCTGTTTTGTTAGCTTGTCTTCCAACAGTGCAAAAATATGGAAAATTTTCCATTTATTTATTAAGGAATTATTCTGATATTTAGAAAATATTTGACTTGTTGGTTATCAGTACCAAACTAGTATTAAAAATATATGTATCCTGTAACTTCCGAAACTAAAAGGTGGTTAAAAATAGCAATTTAATATCCTAGTTTATCTTTTCCAACGTTCCTCGCTAATCTTAAGCGTTTTACAAGATTCAATCAACTCGATCGATTTACAGCAAACGCCTTTACGTGAACAATTTGGTTTATTTTTTATTAATATTTTCAACTTGGGTCAACTTGACACATTTACGAAAACGAATCGATTTGGCTAAATCGTCTGCCATCTTTCTTATCGATCGATTCACATAACTTCAAATCGGATTGAATATCGTAAAAACGCTTATAATTTTACTTTATCAAACAAGAAGTATTTCAAATAGATACATACGACTCTTGACAGACAATTATTTCACAAATATTCTTAAGAATTCTTAGAAATTTGTATGAGTGATGCGCACAAAATGATCATCAATTGAAATAAGTTCTGAATATATGCACTTCCAGTCTTTCATGCCAATTATCCTGAGTAACTTTGCGCTAAAAAGGCTATACTGGAAACTGTTTGTTAAGCTTTGTTTACTATAAAATTCAAATTGACTATAAGTATTTGTGTAACAAATGGTCTGAAGTGTCAAAGGTTAATTGTCGTTTGAAGGACTCAAATACCCTTGTATTTGTAATCAAGATGTCTGTAACCAACTAACCACTCTAACCCTGTTTATTTCAGGATGTGGTTAATAATCCAGTTCCAAGCACACCTTCCAATTAGTTAGACTCTTGTTTTGTTATCTTTCACTCTATGCATATTTATTTGTTCTGGTCAACTTTGAAATATTCATTATGAATTGTTTTATTATTAAGAATTTGTATCCAACTGTTTCAAATAGGTAACTTATATCCAACTGTTTCAAATAGGTAACTTGTATCCAATTGTTTTAAATAGGTAACTTGTATCCAACTGTTTCAAATAGGTAACTTGTATCCAACTGTTTCAAATAGGTATATCTCAGGAGGGTTATTGTAGTTTGTCATCTTGTATAACCATTTTAAGAGCACAGACCATATTTTAACTTTGGAATATACAAAATTATCGCTTGACATGACTATCAAGAGTATATTTAGAAAATTCTTGAAGGAAAGACACCCCCCCCCCCCAATCCCAATCATATTTGTTCAACTCAAAAAATATCACAATTGAATCCTCTATAGCAAGACCCCTTTCCCCCTCCTCCACATAATCTATTATTTGCATGTCAGTTTATGTGGCTTGGGAAACCACTGCATAATTATAGAATAAGTAAGACAATATTATTACTTTATGTTAAGGCTGTTTGAGAAGTGACCAACTGTAGATATTTATAAGTACATGTATGTATTAGGTTGTGTTAGATATGGCTTTAGATAGCTTCTGTAGATGTTTGCTATTCTTCACATAGCCAGATATAAATAGGTCAAAATCTAATGACAATTTTTTTGGTGCACAAGCGACATTCAAATATATACCGGTACATAAATTAGTGGAAAAATGATTGAATTGTATGTTAAAGTGTTATAATTCTGTTAAGAAAGTTACTATTCTCAATGCTTATTGTCCAATGATTTTTCCTTTCCCATGTCTCATGTTGTACATTCATCCTTATATAAACCTCCATGGAGAAGAAATTTACAACAAATTTTGGACTGATGTGCCTGAGATCCAATTACCATGGTCCATTTGTATTGATTATTAAGAAATCAATAAATAATAGCTTCATTGAATTGTATATCATGTATGTAATAATGTATGATAGTGAAAATATGTAGATGGTTGATTTCATAATTGTATATATAAAAAATGTGAATTACTGTATATTAAATATTACTCAATTGTTGGAATTCTTGGCTTCATTTTCTTATTCACATGTATTAAGAAACCAAGTTATCATACCACAGAAAACCCCTATTGTCACAAAGTTCTACTGAGCATCTATGTTATAAGTTTTGGGGACATGGCCAAAACTTTTAACTCCTTTTTACTTCAAGCGATTTTGATATAAATATATGTTTTTGGTTGTGTGTTCTTAGCTCTGCTGTCTAACTAAGAACACCCGAGATAGTGACAATTCGAATTCAATTCGAACTTCTTTAAGAAAGAATGGTTGGAACTAAGTAAATCTTATTACTCCTTTTGATAGTAGGTGAACTGTCTTAAGTATCAGTAGAATATTCCTATTCCTAAAAGTCGAGACGAAGGGTGGCTTAACGCAATCAGTTTGCAAATTTGGGACCGAAAGGTTGCTTAGAAAAGAAAATTTCCTCGGCATTAGGCAACCCTTCCATCTCTTGTCTAGAGAACCATTGAACATGTTGCAACAAGTATTGATCAAAGGGACGTAACTGCCTTTTAAAGCTTAAGACTACAACTACATAATCATCTGTGAAACAAGTATGATCAAAGGGACGCAACTAGCTTTAAAGGATTCGACTACAACAACATCGCCATCAATGTGTTCAATAGATAGCGGCACTGTTAACACAAAGTTGAGGCGCTGCACCAATATCTAACGATTTTTGGCGAAGGTTCTGCAAAAAAAAATTTCCCAAACATGATGTCTTAGTGTGAAATAATCTTATGGTTTAGACATGACCGTAGCGTCATTGAGGCAATAGGCTAATTGTTGAAAAGTGTCAAATCCACCAAACCATTTAGCCCATTTTAAGATAGAATGTGTACTATGCCTAGCTCTCCAAACGATATCACCAACAAAGAGAAAACGGGTAGGATAAACAGTTGAGGAAAATATAAAAAACGAATAGGGTAAATTGTACAGAACATGTTCAAATATCAATTGCATTGACGTAATGGTCTATTTATTGAAGAACCTACCCCATACCTGATATTGATGTATAAATATACGGCATAAGAGTTATTCACGGTCAATAAACGCAATGTAAAGTAAGATAACACGACTATATCTCATATTCTTTATTCAAAGTGTTTGGTTGTAAATCGTCACGTAGACATTTATATTGTTTTTTCTGCCCTTTCAGCCTTCACATCTGGGCACCAAACTTGTAATGAAAGCATATTTTTATAATATAATACTACCTTAAAGGCGCCCACCCATATTTCAAGGAGAATGAATTAGGAACATTTAAGGCGAATTCACGAGATTTCTTACTTCCGGGCAACATCTGGGGTAATCTAAAATTCGGTGGATTTAGTCAACCTGAGGGTACCGACAACGAAAAGGGTTTCAACAGTTGTTCGAATCATCATATCGAAAATCAACATAAATGTACATGTGCTTAGTTTCAGCATACATGTTCCAGTGCTTAGTTTTAACATTAATGTACATGTGCTTAGTTTCAACATACATGTACATGTGCTTAGTTTCAGCATACATGTTCCAGTGCTTAGTTTTAACATTAATGTACATGTGCTTAGTTTCAGCATATATGTACATGTTCTTAGTTTCAGCATACATGTTCCAGTGCTTAGTTTTAACATACATGTACATGCGCTTAGTTTCAACATACATGTACATGTGCTTAGTTTCAGCATACATGTTCCAGTGCTTATTTTTAACATACATGTACATGTGCTTAGTTTCAGCATACATGTTCCAGTGCTTAGTTTTAACATTAATGTACATGTGCTTAGTTTCAGCATATATGTACATGTTCTTAGTTTCAGCATACATGTTCCAGTGCTTAGTTTCAACATACATGTACATGTGCTTAGTTTCAGCATACATGTTCCAGTGCTTATTTTTAACATACATGTTCCAGTGCTTAGTTTTAACATACATGTACATGCGCTTAGTTTCAGCATACATGTACATGTGCTTAGTTTAAGCATACATGTTCCAGTGCTTAGTTTTAACATTAATGTACATGTGCTTAGTTTCAGCATATATGTACATGTTCTTAGTTTCAGCATATATGTTCCAGTGCCTAGTTTCAGCATACATGTATATGAACATGTGATTAGTTTCAACATACCTAGAGTCCTAAATGAAGATTATTCGACCTCATGAAATACTTTACCAATATTATTCTACATTATTCAATTTTACTTAAATGGCAGAAAATTTAAGGTCAAACGCATAGACATAAAGACTTCGATTATAAAATATTTGTCCACATTTACCATGTTTCTTTAATTCCACTGGAGGCTTTTCTGAATGACTTTTATAGAACTCCAACTATTCACTTCAAATGCAGCACCAAAATGCAAATTGACTTCATTCAACAAAATGTCTAGATTTGACCCCAGCTTTGTCTGGTAATATAGATACCTTGTCACTTCAAATGGATCAACAACATGCATGAAGACTTCATTCAACAAAGGGTCTAGATTTGACCCAGTATTGTCTGGAAATATAGATATCTTGTCACTTCAAATCTAGCACATACATGTAAACTTGATTCAACAAAGGGTCTAGCATTGCCTGGTAATCTAGATATCTTGTCACGTCAAATGCAGCACCAACATGCATGTAAACTTCATTCAAAAAATGGGTTTAGATTTGACCCAGCATTGTCTGGTAATCCAGATATCTTGTCACTTCAAATGCAGCACCAACATGCATGTCAACTTCATTCAGCAATTGTCAAGATTTGACCCAACATTACCTGGTAATCTAGATCACGCACCAGCTCAGGTTTTAGCACAGAAAGTGCATCAAAGGCCAACTGTTCCACCCAAACTTACAGCAAAGTCACCAATAATAATTATAAACACTATGATTTTGTTTCCTCATTCTATCGGGATAACATGTACACTTAGCATTCAGGTACATTCCGGCCAGAAAAAAAAACCAAGGACCAAAAAGATTAGCAGGGTCTTTTCTGTAATGTTCGAATCACCGCGCAATAAATGAACAATTTATGTTACAATTAGTTTAAAACGTAAGGGGTACATCAGATAGCCACTGTGGTCGTCTCTAATACTCTTTTAAATGTCACAAAGATCTGAATAAAATTCTTAAAATATTTATTGATGTTTTCAGTTAACTTAACAAAATCTGAATTTTAAAAATATGCCGAATTCTAGAAGGCAACGATACTCTTAACAACATCGACGAATCGGGATGTTGGCACAATTTGAAAGTTCACAACATTCTCAAATCTTGAGTAAATTCACATGGATTGTTTAGATATGTGGTGGAAATGCATTATAATCTTTTTTTTTATTTGTTAAGAAATACCGCAGAATGTGCATTCGATATTGATGACATTTTCGAAACTAATTTTATCCACTTGTGGTTTCTACTTAAAATTCAATCAGATTCTACGATGGCTTTCCATGACTTTTTCCAAAGATGTTGTCTAGTAAAATCATGAATGCCTTCCACTTAAAGACCTACAACAGTCTACGTGCCAATTGCTTCAAGAAATTAACTCAAACTATAACAAATGCAGTAGGTAATCTTCATACTTTTAAATAAACCTAGAAAACTAAATAAGCATGCCTTACAAATTCTTATTCTCTAGCCCGTAATCATGACCCAATATTTATTTCTGCTCATTCCATTATACTTCTCCCAGAACTAAAGACTGTTAAATCTCATTTTACGGTAATTTTACACTCCTCCACAACAAAAACTTTAAAAACCCTAAGAGACAACGCAGCGGTGACAATTAAATAATATTTAATGTACCTTGGAAATAGCAAATCATTTTCAATTTTTCTGCTAAAGAACTTGAAATACATCAACATGTCAGATTATAAATGTCTTTAAGAAATTCTGAGATGTAAAACCGTATGTTGAGACAACCTCTGGGTCACCTTCCGTGTAATACATACCTTGCTTGAAATAACAACAGCGGCATGTGGCTTTCTGCACGATATACAACCTTTTTTTCCAAAATGTCAGAGTGCTCTCCATTTAAGTGACGTTCGGTACAGACGATGAATTGAGCCCCTTTTCCTTTTGAATTTGCTTATGTAAATATATATTCTATTCAGATCATTAAAGTCATCATTACCACGACCGTATGAACAAATATGATAGAGTTCGGTCGTAAAGCTCTCTCTTGAATAATAACTCCGACAAAGTATTTCGTAACTTTTAATTTGAAATATATTTATTTACAAAACATTAATAACACATATCTCCATTGCTTGTATAAGATGATTTATGTGGAGAAAATTCAATCAAGTGGAGGCTAAATTAAAAATTATGAAATGGCCGTCTTGATAATAATAGGGCATCCTACACGAAGATTTGTATATAAAAATATAAAAAAAATTCTACTGTACACCAATTCCTTATCCTTACTAAATGTAAGGAAATCCTCGAAGTTTGGTGACCTTGAACAACCTTGATAGATGAATAAATTGGTAAGGCAAACTTAGAAGAATTCTTGCCAAAAGGCTTAGTAAAACACCATGTCATTCGGTAATTCCCGAATCTGCCTCGGTAATGCATGGAAGAGTTCGTTGAGTTATCTTAGCGATTCAATTTACTTTCGGTCAACTCAGCTGTTTCACGCGAAATAGCAGCATCACATCAGCTTTCGGACATGTTCCGGCAACCATTGAGTTATCATGGTAGTCCGTTTGTTACCAGGTGGTAGACCGGATGTACTGAACCAAAGTTGTTATCTTTATATAAAATTAACATTTGCGTCTAACTTTTTGCTGGTGTATAAACACTATGAAGTAGTTGATAAGTTTGTAATGAAAAAAATCGACTGCCAAGTCTGTAATATTAAAACTTGACTGCCTAGTTTGTAATGATAAAACTCGACTGTCTAGTTTGTAATGATAAAACTCGACTGCCTAGTTTGTAATGATAAAACTCGGATGTCTAGTTTGTAATGTTAAAACTCGACTGTCTAGTTTGTAATGATAAAACTCGACTGCCTAGTTTGTAATGATAAAACTCGACTGCCTAGTTTGTAATGATAAAACTCGACTGCCTAGTTTGTAATGTTAAAACTCGACTGCGTACTTTGTAATGATAAAAATCGACTGCCTAGTTTGTAATGTAAAAAATCGACTGCCTAGTTTGAATGTAAAAAATCGACTGCCGAGTTTGTTATATTAAAACTTGACTGCCTAGTTCGTAATGATGAAACTCGACTGCCTAGTTTGTAATGATAAAACTCGACTGCCTAGTTTGTAATGATAAAACTCGGCTGCCTAGTTTGTAATGATAAAACTCGACTGCCTAGTTTGTAATGATAAAACTTGACTGCCTAGTTTGTAATGATAAAACTCGACTGCCTAGTTTGTAATGATAAAACTTGACTGCCTAGTTTGTAATGATAAAACTCGACTGCATAGTTTGTAATGATAAAAGTCGGATGCCTAGTTTGTAATGTAAAAACTCGACTGTCTAGTTTGTAATGATAAAACTCGACTGCCTAGTTTGTAATGATAAAACTCGACTGCCTAGTTTGTAATGATAAAACTCGACTGCCTAGTTTGTAATGATAAAACTCGACTGCCTAGTTTGTAATGATTAAAACTCGACTGCTAGTTTGTAATATAAAACTCGACTGCTAGTTTGTAATGTAAACTCGACTGCCTAGTTTGTTATTTAAAACTCGACTGCCTAGTTTGTAATGTTAAAACTCGACGGCGTACTTTGTAATGATAAAGATCGACTGCCTAGTTTGTAATGATAAAACTCGACTGCCTAGTTTGTAATGATAAAACTCGACTGCCTAGTTTGTAATGATAAAACTCGACTGCCTAGTTTGTAATGATAAAACTCGACTGCCTAGTTTGTAATGATAAAACTCGACTGCCTAGTTTGTAATGATAAAAATCGACTGCCTAGTTTGTAATGATAAAACTTGACTGCCTAGTTTGTAATGATAAAACTCGACTGCCTAGTTTGTAATGATAAAAATCGACTGCCTTGTTTGTAATATTAAAACTTGACTACCTAGTTTGTAATGATAAAACTCGACTGCCTAGTTTGTAATGATAAAACTCGGCTGCCTAGTTTGTAATGATAAAACTCGGCTGCCTAGTTTGTAATGTTAAAACTCTACTGCCTAGTTTGTAATGTTAAAACTCGACTGTCTAGTTTGTAATATTAAAACTCGACTGCGTAGTTTGTAATGTTACAACTCGACAGCCCAGTTTGTTATGTTAAAAATCTACTGCCTAGTTTGTAATGTTAAAACTCGACTGCCTAGTTTGTAATGTAAAAAAATCGACTGCATAGTTTGTAATATTAAAACTCGACTGCGTAGTTTGTAATGTTAAAACTCGACTGCGTAGTTTGTAATGTTAAAACTCGACTGCCTAGTTTGTTATGTTAAAACTCTACTGCCTAGTGTGTAATGTTAAAACTCGACTGCCTAGTTTGTACTGTTAAAACTGCCTTCAACGACACACAAGTACACTGTACCAATATCAAAGAGAATACTTAAATTTACTGATGCCCTTTTCATGGTGGTGGAAATAGAATGCAATTATTATGTAAATAAATAGCGTTGAAGATGGATGCAGAAATCGCTGCAGGTGATACAGTGCTGGTGTTTATTTGAACAAATTCTCATGTAAATCATACTCCTGGAAAATATGTGAAATTTAACCACTCCGCGTCTTAATACAGGCACATACTGACCTAAAGGTGTTCCCCATATTTAACTCAAGTATCGAGTTTTAAGGCGAGTCTGGAAAATATACTGTTATGTCAAGTTCATTATTCTGTTGACCTACTCATCTAAAACATAGATTGGAGGCTCAACAATCAACAATTTAACTTTAATATTAACAGACGGGATATGCATATATGTTCTATGTTTTAATAGACCTAACGATTTCCAAGTGTATGCTTATAACCGTGGTAGACCAAAAACTAGCCATGCGCCTTAGGCGAGCTAACAAAATAATGAAAGTATCTCATTTCTACAAGGTCAAAGGATAACACAGCTGTCAAGGTTTAATTGTTTTTATGCCATAAAATTTTGTAAGCCTATTGGCATTTCACTCAGTCCAATTATGATGTTATATGCAAAATTTATTATTTGTAATGTGCGTGGAGTATCACTATATACATGTATCACCAATTCACTATAAAGAATAGCCGCCACAACAATTCTTTTTATACGCCCACATGGAAATGTGGACGTATATTGCAGTCGCCCCCGTCCGTCCGTCCACATTTGTTGTATCCACGATAGAGGCTACAGTTTTTATCCGATCTTAATGAAACTTGGTATACATGTATATATTGATGATATTGATATGGTCAAGTTCGAAAATGGAAATTATCGCATGAACGGTTTTTGAGTTATTGCACTTGACTTAGTAAAAACGCGTCAAATTTGGGTTGTATCCACAATAGAGGCTACAGTTTTTATCCGATCTTAATGAAACTTGGTATACATGTATATATTGATGATATCTCGGTCAAGTTCGAAAATGGAAATTATCGCATGAACGGTTTTCGAGTTATTGCCCTTGACTTAGCAAAAACGCGTCAAATTTGGGTTGTATCCACAATACAGGCTACAGTTTTTATTCGATCTTAATGAAACTTGGTATACATGTATATATTGATGATATCTCGGTCAAGTTCGAAAATTGAAATTATCGAATGAATGGATTTTGAGTTATTGCCCTTGACTTAGTAAAAACGCATCGAATTTGGGTTGTATCCACAATAGAGGCTACAGTTTTTATCCGATATTAATGAAACTTGGTATACATGTATATATTGATGATATCTCGGTCAAGTTCGAAAATTGAAATTATCGAATGAACGGATTTTGAGTTATTGCCCTTGACTTAGTAAAAACGCGTCAAATTTGGGTTGTATCCACAATAGAGGCTACAGTTTTTAGCCGATCTTAATGAAACTTGGTATACATGTATATATTGATGATATCTCGGTCAAGTTTGAAAATGGAAATTTTCGCATGAACGGTTTTTGAGTTATTGCCCCTGACTTAGTAAAAACGCGTCAAATTTGGGTTGTATCCACAATAGAGGCTACAGTTTTTATCTGATCTTAATGAAACTTGGTATACATATATATATTGATGATATCTCGGTCAAGTTCGAAAATTGAAATTATTGAATGAACGGATTTTGAGTTATTGCCCTTGACTTAGTAAAAACGCGTCAAATTTGGGTTGTATCCACAATAGAGGCTACAGTTTTTAGCCGATCTTAATGAAACTTGGTATACATGTATATATTGATGATATCTCGGTCAAGTTTGAAAATGGAAATTTTCACATGAACAGTTTTTGAGTTATTGCCCTTGACTTAGTAAAAACGCGTCAAATTTGGGTTGTATCCACAATAGAGGCTACAGTTTTATCTGATCTTAATGAAACTTGGTATACATATATATATTGATGATATCTCTGCCAAGGTCAAAAATAGAAATCATTGCATGAACGGATTTTGAGTTATTGCCTTGACTTAGTAAAAACGCGTGAAAGATGAGGGTTTTGGCGGATCGCCGAGATTGACCTCTCTTTACTTAATGGCAGCTACTAGTTTCGACCGTATGGGTCTCGTCAGGCTGATGTGGTCTGCTTAATTCTTTGCGGTATTTATAGGCTAGGCATGGCGGATCATTGAGACGTCAACCTCAGTGGCGGATCATCCAGGTTGGCGGATCATTTTGTCCTGTGGCGGATCAAAAGGAATCAAGTCGTAAACTAGTTTTCTAGATTTTAGAAATGGAGAGTAACGACTAGGCTATTTGTTTGAGTGATGGCGTGGAATAGATCAATATTCTTAGTCTAAAAAGATTTAATTGAATGAATAAAATCAAAGGATGTTTTCTTGAAAGCTTTTTTCAATTACTTCTCGGGCGTACGTCTTCCCTGTTCTGTGGTCGGAAAACCTTCCAAGTTTCCGGTTTAAGCTCTGCTACTTCGATCTCTCCCTTGAGTAGTTTGTCCCATCTACCGAAGTCTGGCCAGGGTATATCAATACGTTTCTCTGACCAGAAATTGGTTCTTGCAGGTAATTCACTTGTTTCATGGATGGTGTTATATTCAGGGTTTATATTAGCACTTGATGTTGTATCGGTTGCTACTGGTCCTGGAACTATTTCATCTTCCTCGATGTTTTATCGCATGAACGGTTTTGAGTTATTGCCCTTGACTTAGCAAAAACGCGTCAAATTTGGGTTGTATCCACAATACAGGCTACAGTTTTTATTCGATCTTAATGAAACTTGGTATACATGTATATATTGATGATATCTCGGTCAAGTTCGAAAATTGAAATTATCGAATGAATGGATTTTGAGTTATTGCCCTTGACTTAGTAAAAACGCATCAATTTGGGTTGTATCCACAATAGAGGCTACAGTTTTTATCCGATATTAATGAAACTTGGTATACATGTATATATTGATGATATCTCGGTCAAGTTCGAAAATTGAAATTATCGAATGAACGGATTTTGAGTTATTGCCCTTGACTTAGTAAAAACGCGTCAAATTTGGGTTGTATCCACAATAGAGGCTACAGTTTTTAGCCGATCTTAATGAAACTTGGTATACATGTATATATTGATGATATCTCGGTCAAGTTTGAAAATGGAAATTTTCGCATGAACGGTTTTTGAGTTATTGCCCCTGACTTAGTAAAAACGCGTCAAATTTGGGTTGTATCCACAATAGAGGCTACAGTTTTTATCTGATCTTAATGAAATTGGTATACAATAAATTGATGATATCTCGGTCAAGTTCGAAAATTGAAATTATTGAATGAACGGATTTTGAGTTATTGCCCTTGACTTAGTAAAAACGCGTCAAATTTGGGTTGTATCCACAATAGAGGCTACAGTTTTTAGCCGATCTTAATGAAACTTGGTATACATGTATATATTGATGATATCTCGGTCAAGTTTGAAAATGGAAATTTTCACATGAACAGTTTTTGAGTTATTGCCCTTGACTTAGTAAAAACGCGTCAAATTTGGGTTGTATCCACAATAGAGGCTACAGTTTTATCTGATCTTAATGAAACTTGGTATACATATATATATTGATGATATCTCTGTCAAGGTCAAAAATGGAAATCATTGCATGAACGGATTTTGAGTTATTGCCTTGACTTAGTAAAAACGCATCAAATTAGGGTTGTATCCACGATAGAGGCTACAGTTTTTATCCGATCTTAATGAAACTTGGTATACATGTATATTTTTGATGATATCTCGGTCAAGTTCCAAAATGGAAATTATTGAATGAACAGATTTTGAGTTATTGCCCTTGACTTAGTAAAAACGTGTCAAATTTTGGTTATATCCACGATATAGGCTACAGTTTTTATCAGAAATTCAAATCTGACGATTTTTTGATGAATAGTTTATGAGTAATTGCCCTTGACTAAGTAAAATTGCGTAAAAATTCATTTTCTGTAGACACTATAGAAGCTACAATTATCTATGGATTTTAATGTAACTTGGTATGAGCATTGGAATTGATAAGGCGGTGGTCAGGTTCGATTTTGATGATTTTGCGATAAACAGTTTTGGAGTTATTGCCCCTGCCTCTATATTTGTTGTAGACAAAATAGAAGCTACAATTTTCAATGGATTTAAATGAAACTTGGTGTGAGCATTGGAATTGATAAGACAACGGTCAAGTTCGAATTTGAAGATTTTGCGATGAACAGTTTTTTAGTTATTGGCCTTGACTTAGTAGGATTGTGTCAAAATTTTATTGTGGGTTCAATAGAAGCTACAATTTTCAATGGATTTTGATGAAATTTGGTGTTTTTGAGTTTTTGCCCTTGACTTCAATATCCATTTAGTGAATGTTTTTGAGTCATTGCTCTATTTATTTTTCAAATTCAATGCTGCCAGTGGGCGTATGTTACCTTGCCTGGCAAGCTATCTTTAACTATTACTAGCGATATAATTATATACTATTATAGACTTACTACGATTTAACGGGATATTACAAAATCACCTGTTAACTGCCAGCACTAGCTGTACACTAACAAATACACCATATTAAGTGTAAATGCCACAATTAATAATACTTTAGACATAAAAGTACATGGCATTAATAAAACCGCCAGTGTTACGAAATTATTCATTTTCTGCTGTAAAACCAACGCAACCGATTGGTGCTAGTGCTGACAATTCATTCATTCATCGTCAGAGGAAAGCAATAATGAATCATCGTTTAAGAATCTCAGAGCAACTACCATAAACATTACATCCCAAGGATCGTTGACAGGTTGAGACATGACTGTGTATTCTGGGCATCGTAATGCTTTGACTGGCCTATATCCATGCCCATAGAAGAAAAATATATTACCAACGATGAATAATCTAATATCCCTTTCTTTAAGTCTAGCAACAATATATTGGCAAATAAATTATAAGTAAGGGTATTTAAAAACGTGCGGTTTAGCTGGATGTCATCTATGACATAACGTGACGTTGTCCGTATATAACAGTTTGTATCAAATGAACTTTACACAATCTTCGGCTACAAACTATTAGTTATTCTCTCAAATTTCAATATATTTATTTTTAAAGTAAAAACTATCGGTTTAAAGCTCGCTGGAGAAGAAAAGAGGTATTATTACGGAGGAAATATGTTCAAATATAAACAGGGCGGTAACCAGTTCTCCGTATCTATAAATCAACATTAATTTCGCTTTCAGATATCACTTGAGATTAAACTATGGGAAGATTGAATTTCCTAGCCATGCAGTTGATATTATAATATCTTCTGGAAAAAACGTTGAATAATTATAATCCCTGAATCGATCTTGCAATAATATATTTTCCAAAAACATCGAACCTGCAATTACAAACATATAAATGGTTTGTGTATCTATGTTTCTCTGCAACACTGAAATATAAATACATGTATTAGTCAAATTTGAATATTTATGTCTCTATTTTGTAAATTTCTTCTCAAAGGCTCCTTGTCAGTACCCTAGAGATGTAGATGAAAGATATTGGCCTATTTGATATCTGTAACCTGTCAGCCAGTCAATCCATAATACATGTGTTCTCGTAGATTATCAATTACTAGTTATATTGGAGGTGGCAAAAGTAAATATTCAATACACCATTTTTTATTAATAATTGTCGACCGCAATCACAATAACAATAATCACTTTATTAGGGTAAGAAATATGGCACTCTATTTAACACCACGGTTCTCAAATAGGGGTGAATTAACAGAATTCCAGCATTTGCATTTCCGGAGTTGTGGTTTTGTTGAGAATTTATTATGTGTAAAGATAAATGGTCTCTTCTCACATAATATTATATTACGTCACGTATAATATATTATGTACTCAAGTCTCGAGGGGTGAATGGCTCGATTGGAAATTCGCTTAGTGGTGATCGGCACAAGAAATTGAGAACCTGGGATTTAACATATCATTTTGAAACAGTGTCAGAAGCTAAATTTTTATAGTCATTTTCCACATACCTATTGCTAAAACCCTCTTCCATACTCGAGTTATGTTATTCTATTGGTTCTTATTACACCGCCTTTTATAAATCATAGATTTGCGGAATAGACTCCGAGATCAGCACGTACGCCACCCAAACGGACATACTAATATCATTCAGGTTTCAACCGTAGAAAGCAATATCCAAATTATAGTTAAGAGAAATGCAGTGAGGCACTGTTAAGACTATTCAGAAGCGACAGTTATCATTGGTTAACATGCTTATTTTATTAATAAAACATTTGACGATTATAGAAATACTACAATCATCTGAAATCATGTTCATATTAGTATACCTGCCTACGTTCACATTCAACAAATTAAAACGTTGTAAGTGAATACAAATTATAAGGTCATGGCATATCCTCACGAAATGATATTTAAAACAATGATCTAAAATGAAAACGAGTGTTTTTAGCACTTTTTTACTAAAATATATCAACAAGACTTTGCCAAATGTTAACCCATCAATATATGACTCACGACTTCATATTTGTTTGTAACTGTTGGATAGCCTGACATTGGTATTGTGCTGAAATTATGTTATATTTCATTCAATCAGTTATAAATTTGCTTAGTCGACCGCATGAGAGCAATATTAAGGACCATAATTCTTTGTCATTGACTGTTTTCTTTCGTACAAGTAAGAGTAAAACAGTTGTTAAATGAACCTCATTTCTGTGGATATGGTAATATCAAAGAAAATAAAATCACCAGTACATTCAGCAAATCACAAAGAAGAACTTGAAAAGCAATTGATCTAAAGATTGGACGATTTTTAGGCTTATTCAATCAGGGCCAATACTTACGCAAAAGAAAATGTAGACACTATAGTTGACCAGTCCTTTGATACAACATTGAAAGCCACAACTCTAAGATTCATCAGAGCCGTATCTGGTTTTACTTTCAGTCTTCTTCTCTTGAACGCTACAATGAAACACCAAACCCCCTTTATGTGTCTTATTTCTTGACCTACTCAAGTGCCTTAGTGAGAATATTGTTCTCAGCTAGCACCAGAAGGAGGAGAATTAAAAAAAACTTATCGACAATTCATTACTCATTACTTAATATCTACCCACATTGATGTAACAGCTGGGGCTGATACAACTCAAGAACCCCATGAAGGTAAGAAAGTTCTCCGCTTCAAAAAAATGTCCTACCGTTTAAATCATGTCATTGTCTTCAACATCTACCAACTACAAATTCTACGGTTTGGAAAGTGGGTACCCCCCACAAAGGGTTTGAGGAACACTGGGATAGGGAAATCGTTTCTTTGTTTTAGTGACTCGAGTACTTGAAGGTGATTCAAACTCCAGTTAGAATACCTTAAACTAGTAAATTTTAAACCGTTGCATGTGGAATAATAAAACTTATGGCTTACAGATGTACGTTGTCGATTCAACTTGGAATATAAAACTACCACGTTGAAAAGATTTCTCTTAAGGGGTGTCGAGTACTTGATGATATACAGTCGATTCTTTATTTTATACTACCGCAGGTTATTTCACAATAATCATACGAACGCAAGATGCATCTTTTACAGGATCGTGTTGCCAAATTTAAAGGCAACCATTTGCTGAGGCTGTTTGAATAACGAGTGGTATTATTCTTTGTGTGTTTTTATGAGACTATAAAACAGTTAAATCAGTTTAATTAGGTAGCGTTGATCTAAATATACTTTGAACTATATCTTTATATTGGCAAAACTGTCTGAATAATGAAGTTATTCACTACATATGTCTAAAGCTGTCTGCATATAGAGGTATTATTAAAACGTGGTATATGTGGGATCCTTATATATGCATGATCCCTTCATGACACAGTTAGAGCGTTGGTTCTTTACTTCCGGTTCGATACGTTGAAAATGTCGGACGTGGGTTCTAATCTCGATGGGTGTGCGAAAGTTCGATGACCTTGAATAAGTCATCTTCACTCATAATTCCAGTCCACCCAGATGTAAATGGGTACGGATAATCCGGGAAAGATCAATGCCAAGGGGTTTTGCCAAGGACCAGCTGGTAGAAAGGATCCCCGTCACGGTGGACTTGTGAACCTAAGTTGTCATCCTTGTAAAATATAGTTGTTTCTTTTTTTTCACTTGTTTAGCTCAATGAGGTGCAAAATCGTTATACAAATTATTGTCTACATAATTATAAAACGTCTATGTTACCTTGAACTTAAATAAATAAAAATAATCATTTTTCAATTTATTTTAAACCGCAGCATTGTTTTCTCAAATTAAAAACAGACTGTATTTATTTTGCTTTAACACCAGCAGAGCACATATGCCACCAATTTTAATAGTATAAATACGGAATTTTTTGATAAGCCAAGGCCAAGGTATTTAAAATTGTGAAATTGAAGACGCTGTGCCTGTATGCTAAAATAAGGGGTGGGGGCAAAATGATAATGGTATTCATTATCAAAAACACTTACTCAAATGGGGTACATGTATTTCTCTACAAGAAACTCACGTGCAACTGAAATAACTTTCAAAATAAATGCCTTAAAATAGATAGCAATATCTGAATCAGATATAAGCCCTACTAGTATATCAACGCTTATTTTTCTTCGATGCTAACAGATGTTGTCTTGCAAAAGCAATATCAAACACAAACTGTTAACGTAAATTTTGTAAAACAGTTTTAGCGTTTCCAAATTAACAGTTGGATTTTTTTAGTTAAACTGTCAGATGATACATTTCAATAGATTCGGGATTAAATTTTTTCATTATTTTGTAAATTTTCTACCTTCTAAACAACAAAAAAGAATGTCCCTTAAAGGATGATTATTACAAATTATGTGGCACGGTCATATTCCCACTTAAATAGGTTTCGCATTAGACTTTCTCCTCTATACGAATCAGATAAAGCTGAAGGTGGAGTTTCACTTGGTATAAACTGGCACTTTAAACATTCTGGAATATATTTATATCTATGCCTCGTAAAGAATAGTAATAAAAGACTCTTGTTATGCGATACTGGCATAAATAAAAAAAAGGTTTGTAAATATCAAAGCGTGTTGAGTAAACCAGAGAACCCTGTCTTATACCGTTTTATTTTAACACTTTCAATTCCGTGTAGCCTTGACAAGTGTCGTATCTGCAAACACACAAACAACATTTGCATATTATAGGCGTCTTGTTTTTCTGATGAACTAAAATGCGGTTAATTGACGATAGTAGGGGTTAATATAAACTACCTTAATCTACTATAATTATACAAACGCGACTTACGTAGTTAAAATTCTTAATTTGCACATTGAGTAGGGGTTTTCCGCCCTTTGAACACTGAGCTAAACATACCGGACATATGCATGTACATCTTGATTGTATTATGTACATGTGCATCTTGATTGTATTATGTACATGTGCATCTTGATTGTATTATGTACATGTGCATCTTGGTTATATAAGACGTGTATTATATCTTACGTCTTCACATATATCTTGATCACTTTGAAGAACATTGCAGCATGTAAACATTCAGTGATACCACACTAATGAAGTGTTGAATGTCCATGTTATTCATTCATTGCCATTCCGTCTTAGTTGATGGATTTCCACTGAGTACTCGCAAGATTTATCTTACTTATCTTACTTTGCATATTACCGCATTCATGACATAATATGCACTGGAAATATTCATCTGCATTAAGATGAACTTTTATTTGAGTCCTATATTACACTAGTATACCAATTGTATATGGTGTATAACAAAACTCGGTCGTATACAATAAATTGTCCGTTATTTAATGTGATCTTTATCGCTTAAGGATAAGCATACATGTACTACATGTATTATGTTATTTGTTGACTTGCATGGAATAAAAGGTGCACGTGGGTTTAAAGCCCTGTTGACGCTTGATACGCTTATCAGTTTCCAGTCAAAAGGCTATAGAAGGCGTCGACATTTGAAGGTATTGACAGAATTTCATTTAAAATATAGTATAATATAAAATTTTGATGGACTTTCAATTTGAAATCGCATCATATTGGTACAGAAATTGACATGCAAGGTGTTTAAATGTTACGTCCATTTCGCTGGGCGTATATCAGATATATGGATAACATGTTTAACCTTATGCAATATATCCTACTAGGCATATGTAAATATTGATGAATTGCAAGATATTATTTCATAAATTAATCAAACGATTGGTTGAAATACAGCATAATTTCCATTCTCATTGTATGCGACCGTTACGAAAACACACCCCTTTCCCATTCCTGGCAATCACGTGATGACTAGATCTGACGTACAATCTCTGATGAATTTGGAGGTAAAAAGGAAAGTATATAAAAGTTGATATCAAGGACGACCGTCAGAGGATTATATAATATATTTCACACAGAATTGTCGGTAAGGCAGTTTTATATTCTCGCTTAGTATGTAGTTATTGCCATACAATGAACGTTATCAGATTGATCAAAGCCATATTTATTTCATGGGAACTTTAAGGAATATAAATATTTATTTTACATAGCTTTAAAAAAAATGTTCATCTCCTCGTTTGAAATTGATGCAAAGGAATAATGATAACGATTAAAATGGTGCATCTCTCTTAACAAATTATAATTATTTTCTAATTTCTTTCATGTTTTCATGACGATTTAACATTATCAGTCATGCACTCATTTACTTCATGTCTTTAAACAGAATTCTTCTAAGACTTACATGAACAGAGATTTAGATCTTACTATTTTTGAAAACGTGAGTTATGTCATTTTTGTTTGTTAGATTATATCATGATACATAATAAAAACATGTGTATAAATTTTGAAATACTGCATCTGTTTGTAACTGATAAAAACTGGATTTTATTTATTGTAGACAGAGATGGTAGAATATATTTCTTTCATTAGGAAGATTAACATGAAATCTATTTTTTACAAATTTTTATTTTCTCATTTCCTATTTTCAGTTAAATCGAGTAAGAATTTTTGCATTTTGTTGAATCAGTAAGATGTCAAAAGAAAAATCTAAGTCATTGAAAACGTTTTATTTAATATTGTTTACTTTCTACCTGGAAAATATATTTCTTCATTAAAGGAAGTTTTTAAACAAAACCCTAAAAATTTATTTACTCATTTTTTTTTCAAAAGGGAAAAATTTTTATTTTGTTGAACAGTAAGATGTCACTTCTTGAAATTTTTTTAATATTCTTAACTTTCTGCCTGTATTTCCAAAAAAATTTTCTTAATTTCTTTATTTTTCAACCATGGGTTTATTTTTCAAAAATTTTTTTCCTTCTGTTTTCTTCTGTAATATTCAAAATTCGCTTTTTTCCCAATTCAACTTATTTCTTTTATGTTTCAACCAGGGGCTTTGTTCTAATTCAACCATTCTTCTGATTCTAATTAATGCATTCTGGTTATAATCAACCATGTTCTTGTTATAATTCAACCATGCTCTTGTTATAATTCAACCAGGCTCTTGTTATAATTCAACCATGCTCTTGTTATAATTCAACCATTCTCTGATTCTGATTTTAAAACCTTGCTCTGATTCTGATTTTAATTCAACCCTTCTCTGATTATAAATCAACCCTGCTTTTGTTTCTAATTCAACCATGCTCTGATTCTGATTTTAATTCAATCATGCTCTTTTGTTTTAATTCAACCATGCTCTTACTCAAAATTCAACCATGCTCTTGTTTCTTATTAAATCCATGCCCCTTTTTCCCTAATTCAATCATGCTCTTGTTTCTAATTCAACCATGCTCTTACTCTAATTCAACCATGCTCTTGTTTCTTATTCATCCATGCTCCTGTTTCTAATTCAACCATGCTCTGATTCTAATTCAACCATGCTCTTGTTTCTTATTCAACCATGCTCTGATTCCAATTCAATCATGCTCTTGTTGCTAATTCAACCATGCTCTTACTCTAATTCAACCATGCTCTTGTTTCTTATTCAACCATGCTCTGATTCCAATTCAATCATGCTCTTGTTTCCAATTCAACCATGCTCTTACTCTAATTCAACCATGCTCTTGTTTCTTATTCATCCATGCTCCTGTTTCTAATTCAACCATGCTCTGATTCTAATTCAATCATGCTCTTGTTTCTAATTCAGCCATGCTTTGATTCTAATTCAACCAGGCTCTGATTCTAATTCAGCCATGCTCTTGTTTCTAATTCAGCCATGCTCTGATTCTAAATCAACTATGTTCTTTATTCAAATTAAACAATTTCATTCAACGGTTCTACCCAATACTATTCTTGAATGTGCATGGAAGAAATTGTAGCGCAAATATACACAAGTTTTTATTTTGTAAAGAAAATTTCTAGTTCATTTGATACATGTTGATATTCGAGTCCTTTTTATCGTATGGTGTTCTCTCGAATTTCAATTTTTTTTCTTGGTATTCCACCACACACATTGATCATTGAATCTACATTATATAATTTATTTAGTCATCATTTTGTGGCCCAGAACAACTTCTAAAAAAGCGAGTCAAAGCTATATTATAATTTATGACAGTTATTGCTGCCGCACGCCCCATATTCTGGTTTCTATTAGAGGTGAGCGCTCAAACACGAATTTTATTCTTTTGCTCAGATGTAAACCCTATGTGTTTTTGCACCATAGCATCGACCACCAGCTCCATTTGCTTTATTAAATCGGGAGATATTTCTTTGCTTGCGTTCTTGTTTAAAACGGATGGTCATTGTGGCAGAAGGGATTATGTGTACAGTTAATTGGCCACAATAAAACTCACTAATGTAAATGTTTATTGTATTGGAAGTTTCAAGAATGACCGCTACTCTTTAATATCTATCATGAAAATATCATAAAAACGCTAAGACATTGACCAGAATCGGTGAATAAAAGGCCACCAATTGGCTTGATTCCATTTGATAGCTTGTCTTGTTTGTAATTATCAGACTCTGGAATGTAATTGTTTATCTGGTTGTAACTGAATTCCAATATAAATGTATATGCTACAAACTTGAACTAGTTTAATCTGTTTACACAGCAAGATCTGCTTTTTTCCCCAGACAGTTTCATTTTTTTTTCAACCTTGTGGACTTGGTAATACTGAACTAGTTTTGACTTAAATGTCAATTAATTTTAAACTAGGAGACGTATTTTTCTTACCTTCCATTTGTGTTTAAAGAGTGCGTTAATGTCAATACTAGGGGCAAGGTTTATGGAGTCTAAAGCACCACACTTATGTTCTTTATTTGATTTTCACTGTTATTGCATCTGTATTACCTATATCACGACGTCGTGTTTATTCTCTCGGCTGTACGGTATACCGTTGTTCAAAAAATAACTCAACATTTTCATGGAACAATGTTTATGTAAATAAAGACAATTTATAACTGTAATTTTCATTGTAAATATAATTTATTTATTTATATAACAATTTTCACCATAATTCTATTGTACATATTCTCCCGAGGAAGCAAACTTATATAAGCCTGTACAGGCTTGTCTTTGTATCCTCTTTTCAATTGCCTTTGTGTATAAATATTGTACTTATTATTAATAAAACATTGTTTAAATCAAAGAGACAAAATCATTGCTTCTACTAAAGGCTGTTCTACTTTACGCTAGGCGTTGACAGTCATATATTTGAAATTTCCAATAATATGGCACGCTGAAGTTTTCGTAGCATGTACATGCCACAAAGCGTGAAAAAAGCTCAAGCAAGACTTAGCTTATGCGTTAAAAAGTAATTCTATTGAATGCCAATATTTTTGGTCGTGTAGTGCATCATATAGTGAATGAATTGGTTACAAACGCTGCGCTCTGCTTCGAAGTACCTCAATGACATGCCTGACATTTGTCGATTTCTTGCTAGACTGAAGGCCTGAGGTTCAATTCCGTCATAGATTTTTAAAAATTTCAACCTAGTTCCCCTTGACAGTATGAAAAAACACTATTTCATTTTATTTCATCGTCTTAAATTTTGGAATGTCTCAATGTAACAAACAAAATCAAAAGATGTCCATTACACTGCTGGTAAATAGCTGAGTTTTCCCATATATGATTTAATACTTTTTCTTTTATCAGTTTTACTCATCAATATAGATTTCACATTGTTACCAGTTGTGTGGTCAACTCGTTAAAAACAAAAGCTCCTTTTATTTGGAACTTCACTGATACTTTTACGGTTTAACTTCACGATATCGGGAACACATGGCTCTGTACCTCTCTTGCATCATTTTGGTAATTATGATAATAAAAGTACTTATAATATATAATTTTATGTATTTTCAGATTAACTGAACAAAATGGCTTGTGCAATTACTGGTTTAACTGCTGCTGAGAAATCCCTTATAGCCGATGCCTGGAAGAACATCTCTCCTAAGAAGAAGGAATATGGAGTTGATCTTTTTATGTCGTATGTATTCTATATATTGCCAACTACATCCATGGGCTTTATTTGAAACTCCATAACATGAACACGTTAATAATGATACTACGTCCCATTGATAGAAGCTGACCCCCTGGGTTTTCCGGAACAAACCCTATCAACTAATTCGTATATCTACCATTGTTAACACTTAAAGATCATCAGTCTATTTTCCACATCAATCGAACATTTAAAAAAAAAAAAAAGCTAAACATATTGCTATGCATTGAGTTTATGTCCATAGCTTGACAAAATCACCTCCAATAGATCCGTAAAAGACTTCTACCATGTACGATGTATTTCTTTACCTTAATATGATTGACAACTAAATTTAATCTTTCATTAATTCTAGACTCTTCACAGCTCACCCAGATGCCTTGGACCATTTCACAAACTTTCCAAGCAAGAATTTGGATGAGATCAAGACTACTGCTGACATGAGAGCTCACGCTGCCGCCGTCATGTATGCCTTGGACTCTCTTGTGGATAACCTGGAAGATCCAGAGTGTATGGTTGGTCTGATTAGAAAGATCGCTAGAAACCACAAAACACGTGGAATTGGAAAGAGCCGATTTGAGGTTAATATTGAAATTTTGGTCATTTTTTTTTTTTTTTTTTTTTTGTAGATCCGTCTAATTTGTTTAACAACACACGTTCCAGGTCATTCGAATATTCCACTAATCCAGTTCATGGAAAGATTCGTTGGATATGCATTTTTAATTGTGTTTATGGGTGGATGGTAGTGTAATCCAGTACAGCTAACAAAAATACCGAAATCAGTGCTTTTATCAGATAAAATATTTCACAGACATCGGATTTCTCTGCAATAATTACCTTACCTCTTAATTTAAAGACATATTGTATATGGAAATATTTTTTTACTTTCAGCAACTAAGAGCCATTTATGGTAACTTCCTAGACACCGCTCTTGCTGGAAAATCCAACGCAACTACCAAAGGAGCTTGGGATAAATTCCTTCACTTTACAAACAACCAAATTGAAAGCATGCAAGCCTAAGAATTCCAGTTGTTTGCTATTTTCGTCCTGTGGATGTTTGACAGCAGATACCATAAAAGTATATGAACTAGAGCTCCTCATTTATAAGCTTTCATTAAAGACTATAGTCAGAAACCATATACATGGTGTAGTCCATCGTCATTATTTCATATGTTAAACATTTGACCTATAAATGTATAGCTCTGTAGCCACAAACATTGAAATAAAACTTTACATCAATGACGACAGCGAATAATGTAACGCATGATGTTTTATGCTGCAATACATGATTCTTCAACAGCCTCTAAAACATCATAAGAAACTATACTCGTATGTTACCTAATTATAACAGTATTACGTATTCGAAATAATAACTCATTTGTATCTCCCAATATCTGTAGCACGAAATATTTAGAAAATGATAGGAAGATACCGAAGATGGTATTGCTGATTTCAGTTACCATTGCTTAATATCAGTGGGTTTTGGAGTGGTATTTACTGGCATAATAATATACATTTCCCTTCCGTCCAAGAGAAAACACAACATACAGTCGCATAACAATAACTCAAGCTATATTTTTAATAGTAATCTTTGCTGTTTGCCGACTGATTTTCATGTTTGTATAACAACTGAATTGGCTGAAACCACAGAGTAATGAGCAAGCAATGAACAACTTTACCAACGACAAATGACATTACCATTCGTTAACACCGTAGACCAATATTAAACAAGAATACTTAGTGTAGTGTTCTATGTATCTGTAGGGAAAACTCTATGGTATATTTTTATGTTATGTATTTTATTTGCTTTTCTAGAGTAAATGGTATGAAAGTTTTGTTTTTTTAACTTGGAAACTTACGATGCGAATTCAACCTCTCAACGTTAAAAATAATTTCCTGTCAAACGATATATACAATTTGAGATAATTATTCACAATGACAACGCGGAAAGGAACAACTAAACGCAACGCAGGCAAAGATTGGCTAATGGGGATATAACTCAAATTGTTCCATAATGACACAGCGAGCTGCAATGTGTTTTATGGTATAAAGTGATATTTAGTTATGTTCAGCTGTAAAGTAATTTTCGCAACTGTATGTCTTGTGATGACATATTCACCGCTAAATGTGAATGATTTATTATAATTAATCCGGTTATATAGAGCTCACTGAGCATCATTACTTTAAACATAACGTTAACGACCGCTAGATTCAGATACATTTTACCTAAGAATAATTTTTAATATTTGAAGATCACTTTGTTGACCTTTAATACACCAAATTTGTACGTAAACTATGAATATTTTATAGTTCAATCACACTCTAAATATTTTAGTTATAAAACGTTTCAAATAATTAGGCTTGGAGATTCACGTGATTGGAAACATAAGCAAAGTAAACTAACTATGCTAATATTCACATGTTGACTGGAGTAAATTGTAATCACTTATCGTTACGTATTTTGTCTCAATCTGATGACAATTATAACACGCAGCCATGTGGCTGTTTGTGTTTTGAGTATATACACAAAGATAAGAAGGATGGACATATGAACATAAAGAAATCTCAAAAGTACATTCAAATATTTAATCTGATATCTTAACAAAAAATACATAAGTCTAAAGCAGTGAGAGGGCAATTGGATCGCTAGATTATTTTTGAACAGAAGAGTTTCAAAACAGATCTTAATATTATGATCCAATGAAGAACCTTCACTTACAATGCTCAACATCACACCAAGCTTTATTTTGTTTCTCATTAACGTGTGAGATAGTCGTAATTAATAAACTTGTAAATGAAGGAAGGATGAATTTAATACCACACCCGATTTCCAAACCATACTGAAAGCAATTTCACAATCTGCTAACAAAAAGCGGAAAATATGCGTTTAGTTGCCTGCTTTTATTGAACCATTTTTTGGAAAAATAAGATTCCAGAAAGGCAGATTTTTTTAAAAATACGAAATGTTTGTTTGCAGTAAAATGCGACACACAAGCTAAAGCAATGTCATAATACGTTAGCATATTAGGCTTGGTCCTTCTCGATTTGGTTATTTAAAACTTTTAAAAATTTGTCCCAAGCTGCTTTTACTCCCTCGGTAGCTCTACTATCCAGTTGTTTTTCAAGATATCCACCGAATAGGCCACGTAGTTCCTAGAAAAGAAAAAAACATTCAAATGAACATCAAATTATGAAACAAATCAAATTTCGGTCGACGTTTGAAGAAGTCATCTCTCCTCATTTGTTGTACTGGTCTATAGTCGGGGAAACTTTAGACCAGGCCTTCTCAAGATTATTTCCTGAAGCACACTTTGGTCATGGCAATGCACCAGTTGAGAAGGCCTACTTTAGACCAACAATCCAGCAATGACATCAATGCGATTTTTATCAATCATTGTCAATGTACTTAGGCTATCATTTATATATATTTGTTAAATCATTTCAAATAAACAAACCGAATCAGTCTTATGAGTAGAAAATACAGCTACTGAAATTGTAAAATCCAGAATTATATTGTGTTTCCGACTAGCTGAAGATTATTGTTAAGGTGCCCAAGTATAGTATGAACAGCCATCCAATATCCATTTGACCAGCAAATGTCAATAATCAATAAAATATACAGATGTTTCAGTCTAATATGGCTAACGTAACCGCTGTTTGATTTTCATGTTTCAAGACCCAAGGACTTGGTAGGACAAAATTACAAAGCCATTCATCAGACGCAATTCTTGAATAGGACCAAACTTTCCTTGGCTAATGGGTGAAAGATACTTGCTCACCTCAAAATCCTTTTTCCCAATATTCCTGGCTTTGTGGTTCCTAGAAATCTTTTTGATCAAGCCTAGCATACACTCGGGGTCCGTCAAGTTATCTACTAGAGACGCCATAGCATACATTACAGCTGTGGCATGCGCTCTCATATCAGCCATCCCTTTCAGTTCCTCAATACTTTTCCCGTCAAATTCGCGGAAATAGTGTAATGATTCGGAATATGAAGAAAATAACCTGAAATTGAAAACGACAAACTAAAACTTAGCACTCGTTATAAGCAAACTTAAGCATGAAACAAACAAATCTTGAAGTGGTTGACTCCACAAGGGAAATACTTTTACATTGTTCATCACTTTCAAACTTCTCAAGAGAATATTAATAATGTTAAAATGAAGGCCAATTTAGATCAAGATTTAAAAATTGTTTTGTATTTTCTTAGTTTACCGTTAATGTAAAATTAGTCCTGCTACTTCGCGGCACAGGCGAAGGGCAATGACAATAGGACTGACCAAGGACCAGAAAGGATCCGTCCAAATCAAGCTGTTATCCTTGACAACAGACCAACGACAAACTACTAAGAACAGAATTTAATCAATGCTGATTTTGAAAATTTCCTTAAATGTAAGTAATAGAATCTTACGTCATGAATAATGCCATTCCATTTTCTTTTTTCTCTGCTTCAAGCAACTGCCAAGAATTCTGGATGGTTGATTTTTCGGCATCAGTTAATCCAGTTACGTCGCACGTCATTTTGAAGATCTGAAGACAAAAGAGATAATGTTATTTGGAATGTATAGTCACAAATTTAAACAGTGTATGGTGTTTGAACTTGTGGAACCTTTCAATGAGGTCCATTAAAGGATCCCGTAGTTGATGCATAAAATAGTCAAGTAGCTTCAAGAACCTCTCGGTGATGTGATGGTAGATAATATATATCTTGAAGTAAAGGGTATACAATCCATAAAAGTTGCTATACCCTGTATCCTACGCGTTTGGTCGTTACCAACCCATGTGACGTGAAATACTTTAGAAATAAACTGATCCCTCTCAACTAGACTTGAATCGGTTTGGAAAACAATCATATGTGTTACATGCGAGCATCAACTGTAATTTCGCTGTAGCGTTCACTATAAATATTCGTCCGAAACCTGACAACAAACTTAATGCTTCCAATAGCTTAATCATCTTACTGGCACTTGAGTCCAAGTTGGTAATAATTTCCATGTATTGTACAATATATTCTATAATCATCGTTCATAATACATAGTTCATTATGTTAAACTTACCTTTATGTCTTGGTTGTAATTATGATGAATAAATCGCGGCAAATCTTCTATAAATATTAACTTTTACCAGCAAAAAAACTTCAAAACAATCAAAAGCCAGTTGTTGTCACGTGATATAAGTCTCCAACTGGGTGGGAAAACATTTAAAATATAATTTTTTACGATTGTTCTGGTGTAAAATTGGGTCGTTATTTATTGGTTATGCCTACCACAAACCATTTCTCACAAGATATCTGTCAAAAATCGCTTGATGTATCCGTTGACACGTAATACAAACCACAGTCAATGGTCACGTAAACAAATTGTACTCAAAAGTTGACGATACAGTTTCAGTTTTGTTTAAATAAACCAAAGTGAATGCAATGCAAAAGATTATAATCTAGGTATTTCCATGCATTTTTATTCAAGATCACAGGAAAGGATTTCTGTTCAAATTCCCTTTGTCTTTATTGTCTTAATACAATTTTTGTTTTTCATGATAATTTGAAATATTACATTATACATATTAATGTTTTGGCCAACTCTTCATAAAGGAGAGACAAGGGAGTGAATTAGTTGTCAACAGATGTTTCAAATACAATGTAGTTGGAAGAGAAAAGATTTAAACAAAATATATTTCCATTTACAAACGATGGAAATTACGTTTTTAAAGAACAATGTTCTTGGCAGTTTCTGTCTGTTCTAGGAATGCCTCTACTGAAAAGAGATTCTGCAAGGCATGACCCTGAATCTACAGGACATGTACTATATGAGAACTGTCAGCTTCGAATTTTTTGTAACACTAAAGAAATATTTTAGGACGGAAATAGAAAATGACTAGAAGATGAATCGGAAGTTATTTTATTTATTACTTTGTAACAAATGGCGACAGCAGTCTGTGTTGAAAAAAATCAAATGCATTTCGATGGTTTAAAGTTAGTTTTACGTGACTGTATTCAGTTGTGTATAAAATTTTTGGTCCGTGGTGTCAAAATGTCGATCAACGTTGTGTCAGTCCTCACCAGAGACAACAAAAAAAAATTTTTTTTTGCTAATTTCTTTAATCCACACAATTTTGTAAATACATCACCCTAAGTCTGTATCTTTTTGTTTACGGCTTTACACAATCACACGATAAACAAAAAAAAAGAAAGCCAAGATATTAGTGATGATTAAATATGATTCATTACACTTGGTAATAAACTAAAGTCACACTATACCATATTATTAATATTAGTGTGTTATTCGTAATGCAGTATCACACGTTATAGATTGGCTGCATTTTTAATGATGCATAGGCTGCATTTTTATTGATGCATAGTTAGAATGCTAAGTTCCATAAAACTTAAACGTTGTTTAAAAAGATAAATGCTATCAAATAGCAGTTATTAGAAAATTGGTTATGAAAATTAAGGCTAAATAGATTACCTAGAATATAACTGACACAGCCACGTGAGGTTATAAATTGAAGATTTTTTTACGATTAATTGAACAAAGTGTAAACAAGAAATATTTTACTGATTGTGAATAATTAAGTACATGGAATACAATAATTTGTCAGTTCCCTTTGTCTTTGTTACACTAAGGAAATGTAAACTATGTAAACTGCAGACTTTACGATTAATTGAACTAAGTGTAAACAAGAAATATTTCACTGGCTGTGAATAATTAAATACATGGGATTTAGTTATTTCTCACAGTTTCCTTTGTATTAAAATTCTATGTAATGTTAACTTTGTCAACTTTGTAAACTGCAGACTTGACGATTAATTGAACTAAGTGTAAACAAGAAATATTTCATTGGCCGTGAATAATTAAATACATTGAATTTAGTTATTTCTCACAGTTTCCTTTGTATTATTTTTCTATGGAAATGTAAACTTTGTAAACTCAAGACTTTACGATTAATTGAACTAAGTGTAAACAAGAAATATTTCACTGGCTGTGAATAATTAAATACATGGAATTTAGTTATTTCTCAAAGTTTCCTTTGTATTATAATTCTATGTAATGTTAACTTTGTCAACTTTGTAAACTGCAGACTTGACGATTAATTGAACTACGTGTAAACAAGAAATATTTCATTGGCTGTGAATAATTAAATACATGGAATTTAATAATTTGTCAGTTTTCTTTGTATTATTTTTCTATGGAAATGTAAACTTTGTAAACAATGTAAACCTAAGACTTTACGATTAATTGAACAAAGTGTAAACAAGAAATATTTCATTGGCTGTGAATAATTTATTACATGTAATTTAGTTATTTCTCACAGTTTCCTTTGTATTATTTTTCTACGGAAATGTTAACTTTGTAAACAATGTAAACTTAAGACTTTACGATTAATTGAACTAAGTGTAAACAAGAATTATTTCACTGGCTGTGAATAATTCAATATATGGAATTCAATAATTTCTCACAGTTTCCTTTGTATTATTTTTCTACGGAAATGTTTACTTTGTAAACTATGTAAACTTAAGACTTTACGATTAATTGAACTAAGTGTAAACAAGAATTATTTCACTGGTTGTGAATAATTCAATATATGGAATTCAATAATTTCTCACAGTTTCCTTTGTATTATTATTCTAAGGAAATGAAAACTGTTTTCATGTGATTTCATCTTAGGTTAGCAAGCTGCCATCTCAAAGTGTCAGATATCAGAATATATAGCTTTTTCTGCACCTTGAGTAGTGTCACAAGAATGAAATCAATAGGTTTCAGAGAAAGATGGTTATCCAGAATGTCGGAATACTCAGATGTCAGATATCTCAGAGTGGGTAGTATAACTAAAGGGTACGTTTATAAAAAATAAAAAAACTGTTTCTTAATGTTTTGATACAGAACGGGTGTATATTAGGATAGATGTATGCGATATTATGATTAGCTACATCCAATTTTAGTCAAAAAAATATTCGAACCCGGTTCACAAATGTTTAGTTAGTTTAGTGTGCTAAAAAAATTGAAAGTTTCTCAAACAATGGAATTTGAAACTGGTAGAAGTGTGAGCAGGACGGCAGACCGGAACGAACAGCTATAAAGGTCTCTAACTGCAATGAAAATGTTGGTTTTTTCGTCTCTTTTGCATATTACGGAGATATTTTGATTGTATTTTTCTTTGAAATAGTGCAGCAAATGCAATCTAATAGGCTAAACTTATTGATAATTGAAGTAAGGCGATATATAATTCGTTCTACTCAATATGGTAATCTTCCATTTTCTTTTTAAAGAATCTGAATTCGAACTTTCGTAGCTGTTTCCGGCTAGTATTAAGTCAGACAAAAGTAAATAATGGTACAAAATTATGGTTTGTACTTAAAATTTCAAATTCGGGTTCTATAGCACAGCGGTTAAAGCGTTGGTTTTTCACGCCATGAGGTCATTTGCTTGGACACGTTGAAAATGTTGGATGTGAGTTCGTATCTCCTGTGTGAAAGTGAGATGACCTTGGATAAGTCATCTTCACACATATTTCCAGCCCGCCCATCTTTCCCATATAACCCGGGAAAGATCAATGCCTAGGACCAGCTGGTAGAAAGGATCCCTGTCAAGGCGGACTTTTGAACCTAAGTTGTCATCCTTGTAAAATATAGTTGTTTGGTATTCTGTAGGCCTTATGTAAATCAGCTTTTAAATCCATTTTAGGGAGGGATGTAATTTACGAGAATGTGACAACTGATCGTGTATGAAAAAGTCCTTTTCAGTAGCGCGATCATCTAACAGAGAAAGGCGAACAAAGCCATTCTTAACGTTGTAAATATCTGTCGACTTGATCGAACTGAAATGCATGGAAAAGATATTATTGAAGGGAGATAACTACACAGTTAATCATTCCCCTTTATCAGGACTTAGTCCGCTAATTCATTTGCCATCTATTTCCATGTTAAATCACAAAATTCAACCGTCTAGAACTTTTTCCAGAAATCTCGTTGAAAACTTTCTTATATGCCACATGAAAGCCAGGTCAATACTTGGTTTCTGTACAAAAATCCAATATAGCATGACCATGAAAATTTTGAACTAAACAAAATGAAAGTAAACCACTACATTTTATCAACATCCGCTTGACTGTCACTGCACACAAAACCACTATTTTTAGAAATAACCTTCCGCCAATTAAATTTCTCATTATCTCAGAAATTCTGAAAGAAAATGCAATTTCAGACATCAAATTTCAAATCTAGACCAAAAATTAGTCCAAAATGGGCATGCAAACACCCCCAAAGGAAGGGAGAAAGAGGATTTCTAAAAATAGAACGGACTCAATTCGTATACAATCATTAGCATAAAATGTTTTAGTGGTCCGAGTCCATCAAGGTTTACGACTCAGTCCACCAATTCATTTGCCATCTATTTCCATGTTAAATCACAAAATTCATCCTTCTAGAACTTTTTCCAGAAATCTCGTTGAAAACTTTGTTATATGTCACATGAAAGCCAGGCCAATACTTGGTTTCTGTACAAAAATTCAATATAGCATGACCATGACAATTTTGAACTAAACAAAATGAAAGTAAACCTCTACATTTTATCAACATCCGCTTGACTGTCACTGCACATACTATTTTTAGAAATAACCTTCCGCCAATTTTTTTCATTATCTCAGAAATTCTGAAAGAAAATGCAATTTCAGACATCAAATTCCAAATCTAGACCAAAAATTAGTCAAAAATGGGCATGCAAAAACCCCCCAAGGAAGGGAGAAAGAGGATTTCTAAAAAATAGAACGGATTAAATCATTAGCATAAAATGTTTTACTGGACTGAGTCGATGTAGCTCATTTCATCCAAAATATACCTTTTCTGTTATAATTAAGTCACAAGTTTTACGATTTCACCGAATTTGCACAACACCTTCTGATTTCAACCAAGCCTTTACGATTGTTTTCTCTAAAGAGCGTGTAGGCTATACTCTAAACGATTTTTACGAAACATAAATTCTTGAGTTTCGATGCGATTTTACGAATTCAAGGGCAATAATTAAAAAACCTTTCATAGAAAAATCGTCAATTTTGATTTTGACCGCCTTCGGAGTTCTGATCAATTCAAATGGTCACAGCAGGTTTCATCAAAATCCATTGCAAATTGTATCTTCTATTTTGCGGTTGTGCCCACAACAAATATTGACGGACAGAGGTACTATACGTCCACATATGTGTGGGAGTATAAGAATTCTCCCATGTCTATAAGCAGAAAATGATAGTAGCATTTTCCAAAAATCAGAACTTAAATGACAACCTTGTTCATTAGCAAACTACAAACAATCTGTACTTAACAGGTACTATACTTCTAGCCCATCAGGCGAGTTATTATTTCTCTAATTTCAGATCAGAACAGAAGAAATCCATCCAACAGATCCAGACCCCTTATCCCGCTTTCTTTTATTTATTCCACCCTAGGCCTGTACATCTGGGAGAATCAACCCATCCCTTTCCCGAAGCCTGAGTTAATTTAAATTAAGAAAGACGGTAACATTGTAATTAAAAAGAGTGACAATCTCCTTTGACCGAAAACTAAATATGTTCACCTAAAGTGAAAAACCGTTAGAAAAAGACTAATTCGCACTAATCTGTATGGTGTACTCTAAATTTGGTGATCCAAAGTTAAATCCAATAAACATACGCCCAATACCAAGTTTCTGATTAACCTATAATACGTCATTTAGTCTACATCAAGTCATGATCACTCAATTTATCAATTGACACCTAAGAAAATTTTGACAAGTTTTGCCATTAGCCGTCATTTTTATGACATTTATAGGAATATTAATATTCATGTTTTCATATGAATTTATTCAACAAGCAATCGTCACGTCACGAACTATCTACCATCTGTATCAGTGTCAGTTTCCTTAAAACATAGTGATCTGTGCCATTGGGATTTATAAAAAATAATTATTCCATATAAATATGGAACTATATTTAACGTATGTGTTCCTTTTATTGAAAATTGTAGGTATGTATGAGGTTTTTGTATAAAATATCACCAAGGTTGCAAAATGATCAGACCGGTATAAAAAATACAATGCTTATTGGCAAATTTGTTTAAATTCTGAAAGTTATATTAGCATAAAGGTAAATTGCTTCTTTATTTTGCAATCATTTTGGGGGCCATCTTGGATAGACTATTTATTAATTATATTATAATTTTTATACGTCATTTTGATTAATAATGTCCATACAAATCATTTAATTAATCATTTTTTAGATTGCACCTAATCTACCTTTATGGAAATATAAAAATATCACACTATAGCGAATCACCTTCTTGTACTAACCATACATTAGCCACACAACTTATCGTTATCAAAGATTCTTGTTTACAAAAACCGATAAATTTCAGTTTATTATATGGTCTTCACAGAAATCTGAGTAAATACACGACAACGTTTTGAAGAATAGGTAACTGTACTTATAAAAGTCAATCTACTTGATGAAACAACAAGTTTCATTGTTTGCACGACTGTCACTTTTATTTCACGATCTGAAAATAACCTTGTTTGAAACCTTTTGTGTTTGTCTCATACCTTAAATGAGTTTTATTAGACGTTCATTTTATAAACAAATTTTATTTCATTTAAAAATATAAAATTGTTATAACGACATTATTTCAAGAATATAGATCGTTTTATCATCGTTTTATATACACGACTAGTATACAATATATCAGATTTGGACAGTTTTACTTTTTAAATTAATAAAACGTACAATCAAATCCCAATGACCAAGATTTTGTTCCTAACATGACTAATTCGCGGGCACAAACTGTATAGAGGTTAACTTCTAGAACGATACATACGATCAAGGGTTTCGAAAAGAGTTTGCCAAGTCTAACGTGCCAACCAAACTACTATATTATAGGTCTAGATCTAACGTGCCGTACTACTATGTAGGTCTAGATCTAACGTGCCGTACTACTATGTAGGTCTAGATCTAACGTGCCAACCGTACTACTATATTATAGGTCTAGATCTAACGTGCCAACCGTACTACTATATTATAGGTCTAGATCGTGAGATACGACCAGTTTATCCATGTGAGACAAATCAAGTCTTTTAGTTTTGATATTCCAGTCTAATGTCGTTATTATTATACCAAGTTATCCATGGACCTGTGGGCAGCCGCTGTTTAATGATTTTGGTGCGTCTTACTGAAAATAAGCGGCAGTGACCTATGTACTTGTCCGTCGAGTTAATTGATCAAGCCCTCTCAATCACTTTTCTGCACAAACAGCTAACATGCACACCTAAAAAAAATTTTTAACATTTTGCACAACTTTTTCACAAGTCTTGACCAATATTTGCACCTGCATATGAAGTTCTTAAGCATTTTGTTCAGAATTGAAAATTGCTGTTGTTTCACAAAAAAAAGAATGTATATAAATGATAAACCAATTGAAAATTGCTGTTGTTTTACAAAAACGAATGTATACCTATATTTTACGAAAATTATCCCCTCTATTAATATTCATATAAAAATTGTTCCAATTTGATCCAAAAAACAAAGACATGCGTCACTCTTTTAAGATTTCAATCCCTAAAATATAAATATAAATATAAATTGGAGCATCAAACTGAACCTTTAGTGGCCTGACATCATATCTCTTAGGGATAAATTAATCTGTCTATATAAAAGAGAAAACCCAAATTTGATTGATGTGGTGAATCCTACGTAATCAAATTTTGGAAAATGTGAAAAAACACTCCTACACCAAACAATAATTAATGATGTAAATAAGGGAGTCTTGTCATCGATATATCAACGTTTATGTAGGGCAATATACACACAGTTTTACAAATTCTTCCTCGTATTAAATACATGTTGTATATTTTAACCATTTACATTCAAGTCTATGTCACCCAAAGAGCGAGGCGAAAACATATTTCAAAGTCTTTGATATCACTTCAGGATTAAACGGGCAGCTGGCAGGACCTCTATTAGGAAGCCGTGGTCCACAGCAACAACAGATCACTGCAGCTGCTAATTTTGCTGTTAATAATTTAAACCAACAGAACAGACAAAGAGGTGGGACAAGATGGTACACATTAACATCAATACAAAACTCAAACACACAGGTAGATTTGACTTCTCGATTTTCAGCTTCAGAATGAATAGTATCTATTACATGGGCGAGTCTGAAGCCAATTCAATAACGAATGAGCTATAACAGCTATGACAGTATCTATAGCCCACCATTAGTGAAAGATAAGAGATCTTAAAAGTTTCCTAATTTGTGTTTGCAGTCAGTGAATGGTTTGGTTCATACAATAAATATGATTTTAACAGAATCAGTGTGTCCTAATGCAGTTAACTACCAGGGGTCTTCACCAGCACAATGTCCACCTTATAAAGGTGGAGCGGTAAGTCATTCATATGGTTCTATCTCGATCGTCGTGTGAAAGTCCGGAATTAAAGGAAATATTATATGAGATACTGAGATAATGTGCATCCATGATTCCATAAATCCTTAAATTGGAACTGACTTCACTCGCTGAAGATAAAATACAAAATGGCATAAATTGACACAGGTTGAAAGAAGGGATGAACTGATCTAAGAGATTGAATGCGAGTGAAATCTCATTATGGCTTATCACTAATTAACAATACAATAGGTTTAAAATATAATCACAATCGCATTGTTCTCATCAGCACACCATGTATCAACCATAACTGATTGAATGCCCAATTTCTAATGCCACAGTCACAAGCCTCAAGTATCAATAATGTCTTATGCCAATTACAAAACTTCATGTGAATTTTCTATAATCTAACAGGTTATGAGATGTTCAGCGAAAGTTTGGCAACAACCTATGTCTTTTAACTTCCGTTTGCAAAATTCAAACTGTTCCCCTGTCAATCCTGCATCGAGCCAAACTGGCACAGCACAGACCGGTGAGTTACTGACATTCAATAAATGCCTTAGAAAATTTGGGTTCATTCAAATGCCATATTTCTAAAATCTCCCGCAATTATATTTGTCTAAAACCTCCTTAATGAGTGCGACAAGAAATATACAAAATATAAACTAAAAAATCTCTACAGCTCCATTTTGATTACCAAAGTTCACAGCAGATTTTGTCTGAGAATCCTATGTGTCGTCAATGCACTAACTCCGGATCTTTCTTCCTGTATATGGAAGGTAATATGGAGTATTTTATTAGGCCATATTACCTGCGTACTACTGAATTTAGAGGTATGAATTGAGTTTTAATTTGATATCTATTACGAGCGGCTTAATGTCCATGTACTATGAGTCTATATTTCTCTTTTGCAAGGGAATACCGTGAATAATCAGCAAGTTTCACCTTCGGCATCTACCAATTCACCACCTCAAGGACTGCGAGATGCTGCTAACTTTGCAACCAACCAGTTAAATTCTCAGAACAGACAGCAAGCTCGCAGAAGAAAGTGGTACACACTTGTAGATGTAAGAAATCCCCGGCAACAGGTATGTATACACATGCGACGTATTCTACCAGTGGGCCATTATATTGTTATATTTCCCCACGAGCAAAAGCACTTATTTAATGGAAAAATTAAGCTTAGCTCATAGCGTACTCTTCCCAGGAAATTGAAAGTAAAAAAAATAATAAATATTGAGCACATTATTTAAAGAGAAGTCGTATACTGCAGACTATATGACATTATTTTGTAATTCTTCCTTGTAGACAAATAATAACATGGTTTACAATATGGATATTTTGTTAGCAGAATCGAACTGTCCTAATACCATTGCATATATCAATTCTTCACCATCAAGATGTCCCCCTGCACAAGGCAGTGACGTAAGTTACGACACTACTAGTCATCATTTCTCTATATATGTACTTGTACTTGTTACAAAGATATTTGGATTTCGTTGTTATTTTCACTGGGATCTCATGAAACTTTGTTCATTCATCAAGAAGTATATATGAGTAATGTAAATTCATCTCGGCCCTTGTACTCGAAAACTTAGCTGATGATAGTTATTCTTCTATTCTTGTTTCGCCCATTTTCATTGTAATTATTTCAGTCCCAGCTATGTTCCGTTGTAGTAACATATAACCCTACCAGACTGGGCTATCAGTTAACAAATTTTAATTGTCAAAAGTACCAGCAGCAACAACAACAACAACAAAACTCACAAGGTAAAATCTTTGGTGGCAAGTAAGCCTCAAACGATAAAAGATATTTGGTATATTCACAGATAAGAAGGCATATATAGCGAAATACTGATAAACCCTTTATGTGTTTTCTGTTATAATGAGAGGATGAAATCTATCAATCAGTCATCAAACTGGAACATAAAACTATTCAAAGGGGCAATAACTGATCACACACAGAAAACTAGAAGTTTCTACTAACGTAAGGGTGGGTAATTTTCTTAAAAATTGTAAAATCGTGTAGGCCTATAATACAGCTCAGTAAACATTCCTCTATTTCGTTTTTGTAATATAATATACATTACCTTTTCATGTTAAGCATCAACCCTGATTTCACCACCGAGTTTAACAACTTCTAGACAAACCAGTGCAATTTCAAATCCGTCAAATACAAGATCACCAAATACAATTACTGTCAATGTTCCAAATCTAAGAGCTAACATGGGCACAACAAACCAACAAGTTGTGACGCAGGCTAGTCAACAAAATCTACGACCATTTGTTAACCAGCCTTCTGTTGGGACTTCTCAGACCATTTTCCAGCCCCAACAACCTAATCGTGTAGCTACCGGTCCACGAGTTGGTGCAACAAACATGCAAGTCACCCCCGGATTTGGGCCAACCATGGGATTTAATGCAGGTGCAACAAATACTGCTAGTACTATAAACCCTAGTGGTTTTGGACCTCAAATAAATCGTCCACAGAACCCCCTTTCGGAAGTAAACAGTGGATCAGCAAATACCGGAAGTAATATAAACCTTAGTGGAATTGGATCTCGTTTACCTCAAGTAACCATGCCCCAGACTGTAAATACGAGAATAGGTTCTATTCAAACACAACAGGGCCCAAATCCAGTACCAGGGTTATTTGGTGTTCCTGGTCAAAGACCATCTGTATCTGTGACTGGAACGCAGGCGCAATTTCCACCAAGAGGTCAACCAATCAATAATGCTGGTCTAACGGGTGCTTCTAGGATACCTTTCCAACCTCAAACAAACCCTCCCCAGAATACAAATACGGGAGTGAGTAATTCATTTCAAATGGGACAGGGACAAATGACAGGACAGGGGCAAATTGGTGTGACTGGACAACAGACGCAGTTCACACCTAGAGGTCAACAAACCAATAATCTCCAACAATCCAACCAAATAGATTCTCAAACAAGGGCGGCAGCTAATTTTGCAACCAACGCCTACAATGCTCAGATGAGACAGCAATTTTCTCCAGAAAATAAATGGTACAGTCTGGTTGACATAAGTAACGTCCAAAGACAGGTTGGTTTTAAATGTGGTTTTACAAACAATTTTAATACGATGTATACATATATACATTAAACAAAACATAGCTGCCGAGAAATAGAATTATATACTTGGGCTAATTTATTGCGAAATACATGTACTTTTGATCCAAATTGAAAGGTCGAACTGTAATTTTTTAGGGAAGCGGAGGGTCTATTATTAATATGGATATCAATTTACAACAGTCGTCTTGTTTAAATACCGCTGCTAGTAATGGAGCTACAGTTAATCATTGTCCACCAATACCAGGAGGAAAGGTAAGGTGTTAAAATAAAGTCGATAAGGTATGGTAGGACTTCTACGCCATTGACATTAGACAATCCTTTTTTTCTGTTTTTCATTTCAGTTTTATATCTTCACATAATATGATGTTCCTAGAATAAATCTCCAAAAAAGGAAAGCTCACGCTTTTCATATTTTGGATTAGAATACATGCGTGAACATGACAATCCCATCCAAGAATGGACTGATACTTGGTAGTTGAAAGAAAGCAATATGAAACAATTGAATATTCTTTATGATTCCAAAAAGTAATCGAATCGGTATATATGTATATGTTGATCTCATTGTGTATGATTATTTACGACTGTCATTGCTACAATATTTCAGATTAACTTATGCAGTGTGTCAGTAACGTATGATGCCGTGGCACAAGGTTTTAGATTGTTGAGTTCCACATGCCGTGATCCACGACCTCAACAAATGGGTACAGGTACGTTATGGCAGGCAAAATAAAATTGTTTAATATCTTCATTAGCTTTTGAGGCAACATTCTTACTATTTTATGTAAATCAATGAGAATTCAGTTACAAAATATTTCGGAAAGTAATCAATCTTTTTAACCGAATTAAACAATCTTACAGGATCGACACAGTCAACAGTATCATCATCTACCATTACCTCACAACAAACTTTTGCAGCCACTCAACCTGGCGCTACATCAGCCACGCCCACGTCAAGCAATATCAGTGAGTCACAAAAGAATGCGAAAATTAGAAGAGCGGCTTCAACTGCGACTAACGAGATCAATGTACAATCCAGACAAAACAATGCTAATGATAATAAATGGTACACGCTGGTAGAAATTCAAGACCCAAAAATACAGGTAACATCATACTCAGTTTCTAATACCAGTTACACCAAATATTGACAAGGGGAATTGGTGATAAACGTCTTTAAAGTTCAAGGTAGGACCATATTGGATGCGTTTCTAGAAATCATTATTCATGCATATCGCCTTTTTTCAGATTGTCGGTGGATCTGTTATTGACATGAACCTAGTTTTATCTCAATCGAATTGTTTAAATGTAGCTGCTAATATCGGTGCTTCAAACTCCAGATGTCCTGCCAGCATAGGTGGACTGGTAAGTAATATATTGAGCTTGATGAACCACAATGTTTCCATAAAGACAACCACCACGAGACGCAATAAATAAAATCAATTTCATATAATCAACAAGACTATTCCAAATTAAAAGCACAACATAGATTTCCTAGACGGAGTGAGAACTGTTAAATGCCGAAAGCAACTCATCCATGCAACATTTAACAATTGAAAGTCATAAGATAATTACTTATTTTATTTAGAAAAAGATGTGTTCAGTTAAGGTGTGGCATGAATCGTTTAATGTAGAAGATAAATTGTTAAGTTTTTCATGTCAACAATCACAGACTTCAGGTAAGACTAAACTTTTATTTCGCTTTATATTACTTGTGATGATGAAATTTTCTTCAAACTTTGCAATTTACAATATATATTTGGTAATGCTGCTCACTTCACTCCACTTAGAAAATTCCAAGAACACCCTTTTGTAACTGTGTTTTGCTGTTGCCGAATCCATTTAATTGTTTATGTTTAAATCAAATCAAATTAATCAGTACTCGAATAGAAAAAAAAGAAGATGTTTCCGGGATAACAAAATATACAATGTACTAATGTTAACGAGCCAGATGTGCTGGCTGTCTGACGCCACTCAATACAAAGATTGCCGATACAATACACTTTACAAACATGAAAACAACACATGGGTTTTAACATTTTACTCTTTTGCAGTGGTAGAAGGTCCAACAGTACAACAGCAAACCCAACAACAATCAATGTCTATATCTGGTTTACAACCCGCTCAAACTGCTTCAAGTGTCATCCCGGGAGCAGTTTTATCTGCGAGATCTTCATCCCAAAATCCGATCATCAATGCCGTTAATTCAGGCATTCCACAAAACAGTATGGGTTCATCAGTGCAAACGTCCAACAACTTGAACCAACAACAATCAATGTCTACACCTGGCTTACAACCCGCTCAAACTGCTTCAAGTGTCATCACGGGGGCAGTTTTATCTTCATCCTCCCAAAGTTCGACCATCAATGCCGTTAATTCTGGCTTTCCACAAAACAATATGGGCTCACCAGTGCAAACGTCCAATAACTTGAACCAAGGTGCTGGTTCGTCAAAAGGTTCTCCACGGGTTATCGACGTCGCGAACTTTGCCACTAACGAAATTAATACCAGAAGTAAATCGCTTGAACAGAGTTGGTTTACGCTTGTTGATATTGCCAATGCAACCAGACAAGAACTTGTAAGTTGATCACAAAACTATTTACCGAATGGGAACAAATGAAAGTAAATGTCACCTCCCCCTCCTAATATTGCCGAAAGTCAAAAGATAGATACACACCTAGAACAATTCATAATTCATGTTGTTTTACTTTACTTGGATGTGAATGATTAATAATTATTTCAGATTGCTGGAGGTTGGATGTACCAAATGGAGATTATGATGTATGAGTCAACATGCCAAAATATTGAATCTAATTTTGACGCAAGTAACTTACAGTGTCCAGAGATAAACGGTGGAAGGGTTAGTTTTAATATTAATTGCAAAGTTACGGAGAATGTGATTCCCATTTTCGTATCACTTCTACTTGTAAAGTATTGTTAAATGCTGAATGGTGATATGAAATGATCTGCTGGAATTGAATAACGGTTGTAGGCTGCCTGAAAACATCAAAATAGTGCCAGGCAGGTAATGACAGTTTAAGGCGTGTAATGTTATTTGACCATTAAAATAAAATCAATCGGATGCTTGGTTTATTATTGTCATCAGCGTAAACCCAGGAAGTGCTAAATCAAACCTATTGTATTTTTCCAGGTACGCACTTGCAAAATAGAGGTATTGGACCAACCAAATGTACCTGGTTTACAATTAGAGAAGATGGACTGTATGTTAAATGCACGACCGCAGACAGGTTTATTTTTTTTTATTTCGTTTTTGGCAATGAAGGGGAGAATAATAGTTTTAATCAGATCTCAAGAGAATTGATATTGATGTGCTTAGTCACTTATGCCTTTGTGAATTTAACTTGTGGTGGTAGATCGTGAGAAATGCATTGCAGTTTTCGAAAAATATTTCAAAAGTCGCTTCGGACTAGATCTAGGATATTTTTTGCTATGGACTCTCTAACTCGTTTTGTGACATTTTTGTTTTTGGAAATTAAAAACCGTCAATTGTTGTGTTTTAATAAATCATATTGTATTTTCATCATAGGACCAAACAATATGCCGTTAATTCCTCCACTACAGCATCAAGTACCGGCCGCTTTTGGAGGATTCAATGGTAATATCGCTTCAATACCACGTTTGAAAATGCCCATCATTTGACTTTGGGGAATAGCTTACTGAAGCGTCATTCTTTATTAATAATAACCTTAGCAAGCCTTGGTATTCAATACAACCAGATTAAATGGCATTATTTACCTAGAAATATATGAATATCCTTTGAAGTATAGCACATTTCAGAAGATCCATTCAGCATTAATAGGTTCGCAAGAAAAATACGGCATGAAACAGATTATGCTTACTCTTTTCGAGGTACTAGTGTAAGTTCTGACGTCATTTGCATTCACCTTGAATAAGGCATCTTGTGCTTTTCATTCACTTTTAATGAAAAATATGTTAACAAAATGAACACGTTTGTAACTTTTATCATGTTTGAAACAAAAAAAAATATTGTATAATGCTTACAGATACATTTAGCAAACCACCATCACAGGCTTATTCTACTCAAAGTCAAGTTATTCAAGCGGCTGCTCATTTCGCTGTAAATAAAATCAATGAACAAAACAAGAAACCTAATGCATATAGATATGTCTTGGTGAATATTCACAATCCACAGGAAAAGGTTGGTTTGGTTGTTTCTTTTTCAGCGTTATACAAACAATTAAAAGAATGTCCTTCACAACACTAGGACATTTTTGCTCTAAAATTCTTATCACAACTATATATCTATTCAGAGTCAATTAGAGTATCGTCCATTCTTATAAGTCTTACAACAGAAAAATTCTTTCAAAAAAAAAACTGTTTATTACCTCTAAAATACCATACACAAGAAAACAAGTATACCGATTCAACAACTAAAAAATACTGTAAAGATGTACAAGATATATGGATATACTATTTATTACCTCAACGTTTCACATACTCATACGCAGCGTTATCAAGAAAAATTTCTTTTATGTTTCTTTACCTACGCCCATCTCATTATGTCTTAAAAACAGTATATAATACTGTATTTTGTATTCTAGAGTTTCGGTGGCTTGGAATATAGAATGAATCTGATGTTACAAGAGTCCACATGTCCCAATACGCCAGTTTATATCGATGCTACTGCACAGCTATGTCCTCCTCGACCAGGTGGCCATGTAAGTATTATTTCTCATGGACAGTGGTTAAAGTTAATATTTACTTTTACTTACTTACCGAAGTCATTGACACTAAATTAAAGCAGTGTTCACTATAAATGTCGCAATGTGAGTGAAATTATAAGGTTTCTGATTGTTGAAGAGAGATCCCGTCTTGAAGGGTTGCTGGTCTTCGTCACATGGAAGTGTAACTTGGAAGTAAGGGCACAGGCTGTTATTGTATTTATCGCACTCGTTTGTGTAGCAGCTTTATGTGGTGCTGTGTTAATCTCTTATTTGCATGTTATTCTAACTAACTTTTAGATTAAAGCAGCTGAAATTGAACACTTTTCATCCGTTTTAATTTCAGCTTCGACTATGTGATGTTAAAGTCTTGCACCAACCATGGACGTTTGGTTACAGATTAGAAAATGTCCATTGTTTGAATCAATAGTTCTCACAACAAGTATTGTTTAATCAAAAATTAATTGTATGAATGACCTAGTTATATTTTTTTATATATAAAATAATACTATTTATTAGACTAGTTTGATAGTCTTGATTATGTTGATATTTACACACAAAATATGTATTCACCAATTTTTTTTTCTGGAACACTGTTTATTCTTCCTCATTTATTTTTATAAGTACCCTTTTTTCGACGTAGAATTTTATGAAATACTATTTAGTATACATTGTCCTTAAAAAAAATCTTTCTACATTGTAACACGATGATCTTTTGGCTGATAGCATTAGCTGAAAAATATATAGGTCAGAATACCAGAATGGAAAATTTTGAGATAGCAACTCACCTTTGTATTTTTAGTGACTTCATGCACCGCAATCGGCATTGAACGTAATCTAACGTGGTGTCATTGATCGTTATCTGAAGTGGTGTCATCTACACGTTATCTTTTCTAAATACGAATAACGCAATATTTCCTGAAATGATACAAAAAATTGAAATAAATTTAATTGTTTTGATGTTTGGAGAAAATCAAGCTTAGGAAATACAAAATTACAACATTTGGTTCAATATACTATATCGGGCAATTGGGAAATAAATCTTCATTTCTCCACAGAACACAAGGAGTGCAATATTGAATTCTTTTGTAAGAAAGTGTAAAATGAAATGAATAGATTTAGGTCCCACTCTCCTAGCACTAAGACGGGCACCCCCATGCAGTATGCAACGACGGAAATTTTGCCAGGACAGCGACATTAGCCTACTCTTTTTGCGATTTCCAACTGTCAATGGATCTTTAATGCGCACTGCCTGTAGAACACTGGGCCTCAGTTTATGTCCCATCCGAACGACTAGACGTTTTTTACATGTTAGATAGTGTAATAATAAAGGTTCAAGTGATCTCTTCAATCTTATAATAACTTTTAATAAACACACGGCGGTAGGCAAATCGTCCCTGAAATTCGATTGCTACAGTATCTCATTTATAATTCTATATGTCGATTCGCTTATATATTTCTCATATAAATTTAAGGTTCAGATTAATAACATGGACTTCTGTCAGCCTAAAGGGCGATAAAGTACTTAATTAAGATATTGGGGAATTTCCTGAACAGAACAGTCGATCAATTCAATTGGGTTACAGGCGTGACCTTGATTAACACGTTATCTATGTTATCGTATTATGGGAAAGATTTAAAATGATATCCGGAAAGAAATATTTGGCGGCTAACGTATACGTCCAGGACATTATACAATATTAAACAACAAACACGTAATGCGTTTATATTTGTTGTTATAAGCCTACCTGCATCCCAATAATTAGACCAGATTAATTTGGTGTTAAGAATTAAAGAACGCTTTAAACCGTGAAAATACATGCTTGAAAGATTAAAAAGTTACAGATACAGCTGGACCGGCTGGAGAACTTGACACCTTCCCGTTGAATAAATTGTAAACTAATATTTAATCGAGTTTTGATTCTTAATCTTCTACACCTTATGGCCAACGCAATACAGTGTACAATGAGAGGAATTTTGCCCGGACTGTAACAATCTGTATCTGAAATATTGGGGTCCATAAATCAAACTGTGGTAGGCCTATTGTTTCATTATAATTCCTTACGTATAGGCCTACACAGACTGGGTAAACAAAGGCTTTAAAGGATATGTGAAGAGATTTTCAAAAAAGGCTTGAAACCACCTATTTGAAAAGTAAAATCATTCATCTATCGATTGCAACCAATAAAAAAAATTAGAAATAATTCTAAAATAGCTAAAAATCCTTTTAAAAACACAGGTCTGAAATATGCAAAAATGAAAGGTCGTTTCCGTGACCTTTTGTAAATGACGTCAGAGATGCCCAATCTAATTCACCCGCCATATTGTTTACATTGACGTTATGCCGCAGTGTGTGGCCTATGGCTGTAATAATCGCGGAGGAAAGGGCTCTGGTGTTCATATGTTCCGCTTTCCTAAAGATGAACATCTTGTGAAAACTTGGATTGTCAAACTGAAGCGGAAGAATTTTTCCCCCACTAAATATTCCAGGCTGTGTTCCGATCATTTTGCAGACGATGCGTATGACCGGAACCCAGTCTTACTAGCCCAATATGGATATGTGAACGCCAATCCAAAGCTCAAGGCAGGTGCCGTGCCAACCATTTTTCGTGAACCACTTAGGCCTCATGCCAGCATTGACCAGAAAAACAAAAGAGGCGATCGTCGAAAAGGTGGAGGGGCTTTTGCCAAGAGGCAAAGGTTGCAGGTGAGTTTCAAAATTCTGACTTACACCTACGAATGTTGAAGATTGAACTGAAGAAGAAATGAGTAGGCCTAGATCTTATAAAGTAAAAGGAACGTACATGGGCTAAGTTAATCCGAGTTATCTGTGGCATAGTATTGTCAATTTTTTACGAATTTTTATATTAAGGCCTATTGACTAGGCCTATTCTAGGGTCAGAGATCCTTGCTCTAGCTAGGCTATCGTTTCAGTCGGATTCATGTCTCCCGAATCGGCTACGCACTTTTTGCCTATTTCCTCCCTTACGAATGGATGTCAGCAACAAATATGCACATAAATCTATACTCCAACCCTTTATGGCCATTTTCATATAATAAAAATTGGTCTTACCTTCACAACGACCGTCCACTACCATTTTAAAAGTGTCCCTATCACGCCTGAATGCAGATTTCCATTGAAAATCAAAACGAGGCTCCACGTTATGTCAATGTTGTACAGTGAAATCATTTTCGAGTTTTGATGGCGTGTGTTAAAATGAATGTTTTAAAATGTATATTGGGTGGTCTGTGTGAAGGTAAGACCACATTTTATTATATGAAAATGGCCATAAAGGGTTGGAGTATAGATTTATGTGCATATTTGTTGCTTACATTTATTCGTAAGGGAGGAAATAGGCAAAAAGTGCGTAGCAGATTCGGGAGACACGAATCCGATTGAAACGATAGAACAAGGATCTCAGACCCTAGAATAGTCAATAAATATAAAAAAAAAAATCGTAAAAATCGACTATGCCATGGTACAGATAACTCGGTTTAGTATCAGCACTGCACTGATGAGGCCCAGAGGGCCGAAACAGTAATGTTTTCTGTTAGTTATATTACTATTAGACGAATACTTGAACCCCCCCCCCCTCCCCCTGTTTCGTCAGATATGGAGCGTTTTAATGGTTCGAATTGATATGGCTTAATTTCTAATGACTCTATACCAGCTGATAAATCCTCCATTGCCCACATATGATCAGAAATTAAAGCGCTAAACTCCCGAAGGTTATAATAATATTAGCTAGGCTTAGTTCTCCATTTGTTTTTATTTTAGTTGGGCATCTCTGACGTCATGCGGTCACGTGATCGCCTAGCTCATTAACGTTCGACTCATGCTAAAGAAGCCTACTTTGAAAGCCTTTTTTTCTACTCTAAACGTTTTTTGAAAAAAAAAAATTTGTTGGAATTGATAGATATGTTAGTTTACTTTTAAAAATAAATGCTTTTGATCAAATTCAACGATTTTCATATTTCTTTTCACATATCCTTTAACCGAGTAATCCGCTTTTACTTGTTGTTGGCAAATGTGGGCAACACAATACCAAATGCGTCACAGAAGAATTCATGTAAGACATTGATATTGATAAAAATATGTTGAAGTTCGGGTGCCTAGGCCCTAAATGTTTTTGATTCACCAGGCTTCTAGTTTTAAGAAATTTCCCGGGTGAGGGGATGAAACAGGACAAAAAAGCAACGGTAACAGTATCCGGATTCTGTCCTGGCGACGGGACTGGGATTCCGCATAGTTATTTTTGTACTCACAAAGAAACGTGGTTAGTTGAAAACATATTAAGGTGATTTACGACTGAATTGATGTCATTCAACTCCCAAAATCATGAACAAACATTTGGCTCTGGGGTCAGATTAATTTATCTCTTTTTGTGGAGAGTGATTTTATATCCATTCGTAGTTAATCGTTGAACATAATTCTGGGGAACTACATTTTCAAAATGACGGATTTATTTTGGTGAGGTAAGCCTATAGATTATATAAAAAACGATGAGAAATGAGTCCATGAGGTTGAGAAACACAACCTAACTTAACTTCAATGTTCATATTCTGATATCAATATTCTGATATCAATAATATTTGTGGAAATGAACCGAAATACCCGGTATAAACAATCGACACAAAGGGAATAAGCACGCAATAAAAAACACAAATATTTTGATAGGGCCTATCAATAATTTGTGGAAATGAAGCGAAATGACCGGTATAAACAATCGACACAAAGGGTATTAGCACGCAATAAAACACGATAGTTTTTGTACTGGCCTTACTTACTTGTAACCCAAACATAAAACTATGTCAATGTAGATGGCGTTCGTTCAATGTCGGATGATTTCATTGGTTCACAATGAACATAAATACCGGGCTTCAATGTTGTTCACTCTCTTTCAGTAATAATATAGTCGGCTTACTATTACTGAACGCGATTTACTTTGTCTCTCTGAATTGTTAAGAAATAAATTGCAACTCGAACGAAACGGTAATTTGACAGTTATTGAAACTTTTGCGTATCGACGTGTATGATTGAGATGTATATGATAGGCATTCGTGGTTAAAACGCTTTGATCCAATTTTCTTGTTCTGCTATATCTTCTTTGGACTGTTGAGGAATATTGGATATTTTTCTTTTACTGATATTTTAACTACGATTCGAGCTCACTCGTTGAAAATCTTGACAAAATGAAGAGTAATATTCATAGGATTGTTATTTTTTTAAGCAAGCCAATTATCGAGGTTATATAGAAGTGAACTTAATTGATCATGAAAGAGACGCGTGTTAAGTTAGACTAATATACAACTATGTATAAATGTAAACAAACTTTTGACAGCTATCAGCTGTTATATGTCATTAATATTGCATATTTGCCTAGTCTACCATAACCTTATTTAAGATAGTATAAGACAGCGTAAAGTTACTTTATTTAATCTGAATTATAATACACTTAGCACGATATCAAGATTTATCAAAAAATGATATTACTTATTTGAATATCAAGGAAATGTTACAATGTAAATGTTTGTTATTGCTTTAGTATTTAATAATGTTTGCTTTAAGTATTGGTCCTCTTCAAACTAATATCTATGATTAAGTGGATTGTTAAAAAAAGGTTTTCTTAAATGTTAGTGTCTATTAGGGTTGAACTGACAGCATCACTTTGTAGGCCTTCTATTCCTATTTTCTATTGGTCCTCTAATTCCACTAAACTTAAATCTTAAGAAAATTTTAAGACTGAAAATAATTTTCAAAAAACTGGGCCATATTCACTTAAATTAAACTTTCAATGATTGGAACAGGCAGTCGATATTATGAAAAGGACAAAGGTTTAAGTAGTCTTTCAAGAAATTCAATGGTATTTTTGATATCAACTGAACAAATTTAAATACCTACATAACATTATGTCAAATTATACAATTATGATGTATACCTCTATAATGTTATGTAAGTAATGACTGGTGTTTATATAACTTATACCATTGTTGGCTAGTTGGGTAATCAATGAATTGGATCATTAAATTCTGAATCTAGAGAAAGTAAGATATTTGAAAGATAGGACCAGGTTTGTGTAATGAGTATATTAATCTTTGAGGCATTTTATATGTTTGAATTTATGATTGTGCTTTAAATGCAACACAAATAACTTTTAGCTTTAGACAAGATATTAACTTTAGAGGTACTAACAATGAACAATTCAGTAGGGAGAAACTGAAATTTAGTGTCTTATTTCTTCCTTTCTCTTCTTCAAATGTTGGTAAAGAAGAAAGAAAGAAATGACATATAAATTAGATGCAAGGAATATTTTTCATGCTAAAATCTATTTTAGCATATTAGGAAACATAATATGTTGTACAGTATAGAATAAGTGGATTAGTACTTATAATGAGATGAATTTTGACTTTAGGAAGTTATACATGATACAGTTATAATGAGATGACTTTTGACTTTAGGAAGTTATACATGATACAGTTATAATGAGATGACTTTTGACTTTAGGAAGTTATACATGATACAGTATGTAGACAATTATTATTGGAACATTTCAGAATACATAAGTTTAATTTCGAAAGATAATGAAACTTGAATATCAGCTAAAAATTTAAAAGTTACTTAGATGTTTAACAGTTTTTATTTGACTGAATATTGAATTTAAAGTAGGTATGCTGTGTATATTTATGATCAATAGACCTATAAAATAATTAATTTATCTACAAACTATTAAGATAGATCTTAGTAAAGGAATTTAGATAACCATAGACAGAATTTGTAACTATATAACTGATAGTAAATTTCCATACATGCAGTTTTCAATGTGTGAAAATGCATAACTACATTATGGTTTTTCAACTTAAAAACTTATATTTGAAACTCACTGACTTGATCTGAACAGCTCACATAGAATCTAGAATCTAAATACCTGTATTTGAACATAAGGTATAAATTCAAGAACTTTATACCTGCATATTTAAGTGAAGCCATTTATTATTTGGATATGAAAGTTGGAAAATTTCATCTGAATGTTTATAAAAGTTCATCTAAAAGTTGGATATTACAATTAAATTCATCTGAAAGTTGGTTAAGAATATAATATAATTCGATCTGAAAGTTAGTTGAGAATATAAATTTCATCTGAAAGTTGGTTAAGAATATAAATTCCATCTGAAAGTTAGTTAAGAATATAATATAATTCGATCTGAAAGTTAGTTGAGAATATAAATTTCATCTGAAATTTGGTTAAGAATATAAATTCCATCTGAAAGTTAGTTAAGAATATAAATTCATCTGAAAGTTGGTTAAGAATATAAATTGCATCTGAAAGTTAGTTAAGAATATAATATAATTTCATCTGAAAGTTGGTGAAGAATATAATATAATTTCATCTAAAAGTTGGTTAAGAATATAATATAATTTCATCTGAAAGTTGGTTAAGAATATAATATAATTTCATCTGAAAGTTGGTTAAGAATATAATATAATTTCATCTGAAAGTTGGTTAAGAATATAATATAATTCCATCTGAAAGTTGGTTAAGAATATAATATAATTTCATCAGAAAGTTGTTTATTAATATGAATTTCATTGGAAGTTGCTAACTTTTTCAGATTTTTATTTTTCAGAACTATAATTCAGCAAGATGCCAGAAGTGGCATTAAGAGATGCAGACATCCAACACAAAAGTGGTTGTGCCACAAAAGTTATAGGGGATGTGTCTCCTACAAGATCATCTACAGCATCGTCCAGAAGTTCATCACCTAAGAGTATATCACCAATATCATTAAGTAGTGACCGAGGTAGTACCAGATACAGATGTAAACCTAAATATAGTCGTTTAATTGACCGAATCAATCAGAGGAAACTATCAGGAGATTCTTGGTTTTCCTTGGAATTTTTTCCTCCCAGAACAAATAATGGGGCTCTTAATTTAATTCAAAGGTAGGCAAATTTTATTTTTTTGCCATATTTAACTGTTTTAACTAATTTATTTCTGGCAAAACCATGACCAATCAATCCTGGCCTAAAAACAAATTTGCCATTTTGTTCCAAGAAATAAATCAAATTACTTTCAATATTCTTTTTTTTTTTTAAGAAAGGGTACACTATTAGCTTTTTTCTTTGGTTAAGTTGATGTCTTTAATAATAATAATAAACTCTTTATTTACATGGGTCAGAATTAAGCCCAATACACAAGGACATGGTCCTGTCTCACATTCAGCCCATTGGGCAATACATTGGAAAAAAAAAAAAAAATCGAAAATACATAATATCTCAATATACAATTCATCTATAAATACTAAAAATACACAAGTATATGTGCATCAGATGATCAGATCTATGTTCCGGCGATCAAGTACATGACCACAAAATAAATATACAATACTCCACGTACAATTTGTTTAAAAATACACAAGTACATGTGCATGAAAGGACAGATTTTCAACGTACAATTTGTTTATAAAATAGTCAAATGGATATAATATATAGTTCCCCCGGCCATGCACCAAGCAGTCGAAAAAAAAAAAAACCCAAAAAACATAAGCTTATACAGAAATCATTGTTGTTGTGTTACATTACTATTCGTTTCTTAATAGTATACAGTTTTAGTATTATTTTAGCATTTCTGGACTCTGGTCATTTAAGATATCATAAATGAAAGAATTTTTTTGATCTTATATGTCATTAGCAATTTTCCATAAATGTAGATATGATTACTTTACTTAATGGAAAATTTGATTTTTTCAAGGTAGTTTCTCTGATTATACATATATTGGCACAGTGACCAGATAAGGCCTGATATATGAATGAAATTTTTTTATCAAGTGCATTTTGTAATCTAGGGGTCATATGAATGTACACTAGTTATACACAACCTATATATGGCCCTAAAAACTTGCATGATAAAGTTCATTCAACTGTTAGTTGATAAATAGGCCAAATCAAATTTTATATTCTGCTGTTTGTTGATAAATAGACCAAATCAAATTTTATATTCTACTGTTTGTTGATAAATAGGCCAAATCAAATTTTATATTCTGCTGTTTGTTGATAAATACACCAAATAAATTTTTATTCTGATTTATAGACCAAATCAAATTTTATATTCTGCTCTTTGTTGATAGTTGAATGCAAAATTTGATTTGTTCTCTCTATCAACAAACAACAGAATATAAAATTTGATTTAACTCATTGATCAACATACAGCAGAATATAAAATTTGATTTGACTCATTGATCAACATAAAGCAGAATATAAAATTTGATTTGACTCATTAATCAACATACAACAGAATATAAAATTTGATTTGACTCATTGATCAACATACAGCAGAATATAAAATTTGATTTGACTCATTGATCAACATACAGCAGAATATAAAATTTGATTTGACTCATTGATCAACATACAGCAGAATATAAAATTTGATTTGACTCATTTATCAACATACAGCAGAATATAAAATTTCCCAAAAAGATGAATTTTATTTTCATGTGTACTGGTAGACTATAAAAATTGAAGCATACCAACAGATCCAGACCCTTTATCCCAATTTCTCAATAAAATATTTGTTCCACCATAAGCCTGTACATCTGGGAGAATCAAGCCCTCCCTTCCGTGAAATTAAATTTAATTAAATAAAATTTCTAGGTTTGAAAGAATGGCTCGAGGTAAACCACTATTCTGTGATATAACTTGGCATCCTGCAGGAGATCCTGGTAATGTTGACACACCTACCAGTTCTACCTGTATTTCTGGTACCATGGTCAACTACTGTGGTATTGAGACTATGTTACACATGACCTGTTGTGGCCAGAGTGTTGAGACTATAAAAGATCATCTACAGAAGGCTAAAGATTTGGGAATCCGAAATATTTTGGCTTTAAGAGGAGGTAATGATTTAAATTTGCCTTTGTACTTGTACCTTCGGGGAGTCGACTGGCCAAATGGCACAATGTAATTAGGTGTTCCAGCAATACGAACCTGTCCATCATTTGTACCTTAAAGGGGCCCAGGCTTTATTTGTTTCGGACAATCATCCGACAGCCTCAAACACATGAAATCTTTTGGTGTGCTAATCAGAAATAGTCTACAGAGCTTACCTTTGAAATTTGAGCCTTCAAATCCATCTGTATCCATAATTATCCGTGTTTGAAAAATCATAATGACTTAAGAAATTACGAACGTCCCGCCATATTAGAAAACGTTCATCTTGCTAATCAAAGAGTTATCCTTCCCGTCGTGCAATAGCGGTCATCTATATAAACAGACTACAACGCATTTTTCAATTGTAGACTTTGTCAACAGGATACTCAATTTTCAGACTGACTGGAGACCAGCCGCGTACAGCACGGAAAAAAAATGAAAAGTGAAATTTTTTGTTTGAGGTATATTTCATGGTATTTTGCGACTTTCTTAGAGCTTGAATATTTCTGATGAATGTTTAAATGTAAAAAAGGCCTAAAACGACCCCTAAAAATCAAACCTGGGCCCCTTTAACACCCCCCAATACTGGTAGCAGTAGAGCTTTTCAATAAAGTTCTTTTGCCTTTAACTTCACATAATACAGTAACAATGAATATTTTGAAGTCTTTATAATATTTGTCAATACAATGAAATCTTTCAATATTAAAGGGATAATAGGCGTTAGAACGAACATAAAATTTTAAGTTCACTCAAATTTGGACAATAACAGTATATATCAATCAGTGGACTTACCTATACATCAAAATCCCTCTAAAATCTGATAAATCCCCAAAATAAAGTAGTTAATCATAAAACGCTTGAGCCATCCATCAAGCGATTTTCAAATCGTGTAAATATAAAGGGAAGTAACTCTAACATGTGAGTTTTCACGCGTCCTTGACCCCTACTGTTGAATTCCACAATGATGTTTTAGCGTTGATTTACCAGACGCTTTTATTCTCAAACTGAATGGAATCGTGGCTGGCTCACTTTTTTTTAAAATTCCGAATTTATTTTTATTGTGGCTTTTTAAAATTTGGTAAAGTGTGGGATGCATACTTATTTAACTAATAGTCAATATGAAACACAAATATAAGCCGTAGGACGAGTGTATTCTAACGCCTATTATCCCTTTAAACAGCAACAAGTTAGAAAATTAATCTGAAGAAGATTACCTTATTACCTATAAGCGATTATCTCACTAAATCTTACCGATAAGTGAAAAGGATCTTTGTTGAGGGAGATAATCAAAAGTGTCATGGTCGCTTGATTGAGTAATTTTGATTACTTTAGAGTGTAAATATGTGGTCGATAGATGCGTAATGAAGAAGGTTGCTAATCAATCGTTAATTACATTGAAAACTTGTAGGGAGGACTTAATAGAAGATGTGGGCTTTTTACCGTTCGTCTTGTGGGCAGAATATAGGCCTACTATAATTTGAAAAATGTAGTTTTGATATCTCATGTTGCAATGCTCTTTAATACATATCATTTCATTTATTGCAGATCCTCTAGTAGATGATGGAGATTGGAAACATGTAGAAGGTGGTCTAAATTATGCTACTGATTTAGTCAGGTTAATCAAACAAGAACATGGAGATTATTTTGTCATCTGTGTTGCTGGTAGGTTCAGGTCCATAACAATATTAGAAGCGCAAAATTTATTAATATTTATATAACCTGCCGGTATACCCAAATCACTACTGTTTTTTTTTCAATCAGAGAGTTGCTGAAAAATATTGTCTTAGATATTACATGATGCCATAGTCAAGAAAATCAATACTTTCATCGTTAACAGAGTAGTAATTGTAGATTGTAACATAGCGGTAAAGTGTTGTTACAAAAGCACAGGTTCAGGTTTGCTTACACAACTTCCAGTGAGAGAGTTTTGTTGGTGCAATTAGTTGAACAATTAATTGTATAAAAAATAACGTAGTCATCCATAATTTTTTGAATCTGTAGATAAAAAGAATACTGGTTCCCACAGGAACATTAATGTATGGAAACTACATTAAACGAAAATGAAAACTTCATAATATCATGGGCTAGACAGATCAATGTAAACTATAATTTCATAGGGTTAAGGTGTTTGTCTGGCATAATGTTTCTCTTGGTCAGTTGTCTGGTAGATGACAAGTTATTGCTGATATATCTAGGTATTGAGTGGTCGGTCATTATATAAAGTATCTATAAATAAAACATGGTTTGTTTCTATACAGTTGGGCATTCTCGTCGAAACTAGTACAACTGATCGACCATTCATCTATTTTTTACCCCAGTATCCTAATGATCCTGAAAGAACGAACATAAGGGAGTATCTAACCCTTTCATACAATCAACTGGTACTAGGCCGAACTCTACAACTCCATCATATCTAGGTATTATTGATCTTCAGCTGGTCTAAGTATCAAGCTTTTTATCTGATTTTCAGGCTACCCTACTGGACATCCAGAATGTACATCCTATGAAGATGATTTAAAATACCTTAAAGACAAAGTTGATGCTGGAGCAGATTTTATCATCACCCAGTTGTTCTTTCAAGCTGAGACATATTTAAAATTTCTTAAAGACTGTCGTGATATTGGAATAACATGTCCTATAGTACCTGGAATTCTACCCATTCAGGTACCAAATAAGGGGAATTTTTCTTTGGTTGCCTGATTACTGTTCTCAAAATCAGAATGCAAGGTCTAACTTAACATGTCGTCACAGATTCAATGACTTTTTAAAAATTCATTTATATTTTAACTAAAACTAGGCACTGCTCCCTGTTCCAGAACACCTGACTCCATTCTAAATTGGTATGTCAACTGAGTACCCAATATTTGACACACATATCCAAATCACATTTGGCACCTTAAAGTACAGTAACAGTATTTTACAAGTAACTATTGATTATATATGTTTCAGGCTTACCAATCACTAAGGCACATTGTCAAATTATCAAAATTGGAAGTTCCCCATGAAATTATCGATGCCATAAACCCTATTAAAGAAAACGATGCCGCCATCAGAAATTTCGGTATAGATTTATGTGTGGACCTGTGTAAGCAAGTGTTAGCTTCAGGAGATGTTGGAGGACTCCATTTTTATACTCTAAATCGTGAAGTGGCCACCACTGAAATTCTTAAAAGATTAGGAATGTGGAACGAGGAGGTCCATCGACCGTTGCCATGGAAACTCACAGCAAATCATGCAAGGTGCAAGGAGGAAATTCGTCCTATTTTCTGGGCCGGTCGTCCAAACAGTTATGTATATAGAACTTCTAACTGGGATGAATTTCCCAATGGACGCTGGGGCAATTCATCAGCTGCCTCATTTGGTGATCTGAAGAGATATCATTTGTTTTATTTAAAAAGTAACTCGTCTAAAGAACAATTGGTAGAAATGTGGGGTAAAGAATTAAGACGAGAAGAAGATGTATGGGATGTTTTCTACAGATATATTACTGGCACCAAGAACGAAGCTGGTTTACAGGTGAGCTCAGTTGGAGATAAATGACACACAACAAAAATATTAAAATAAAGGGAGAGAACTCTAAATGACATAGTATTTTTTTTTTGGTGAAAGGAGTCTGAAAATAGTCTAGGTTTAATCAAGTAATAAGAATTGCAAATAATTGTTTGATCTCATTAAAATCACAACATCCATCAATATGCACAAAAGATGTATGGAATTTTACTGAGCCAGAACAGCAGCCTTTACATTGAAATTCAAAATTAGAATACTTGAAAATCAGTTATCTCATGAAAAATAAATATTTAATTCTGTTGTATATTCAACATACTGTTTTTGATCATGCATATGAAAATCCACCTTGATACATATCATCAATATTGGAATTAGGGAATATGTATTTTTCCTAAAGCTAAGAGCAAACCTTGGAAACTAAAAGATTTGTTATGTGTTCAAGTTTTCATTCACCGCACAAGATCGACATTGCATAAGCCACTTTGTCACTGACGAGATATTGTATGTAGATGGTTGAGGATCGAAAATGTTTTGTTAAAATGCTTTTATTCAACAGACTAGAAAATTTTTTTCAGAAGTCAAACAAGTTTTATTTTCAAAGAATGTTTTGTTAAGCACACAACAGACTTGATAATTTGTACATACTATCAGGATCAATAAGTTCATCCCACATTAAAATATCTGTGCTTGTATTATATCAGGGGAATCCTTGTCTTCTTCAAGAAAAACTTTTTATTTAAAGGTAACAGAGATACCTTGGAATGATGACGAAATGTCCGCAGAAACAGCTTTAATAGCAGATCAGTTGGCTGAAATCAACAAAAAAGGTGTATTAACTATCAATTCTCAACCTGCCATCAATGCAGCTCCATCTAATGATCCCAGTGTGGGTTGGGGAAATCCTTATGGTTATATTTTTCAAAAGGTAGGACTTTACAGCAAAATTGATATTAAATCAATGAATGTTGAATGTCTGTACTTACTCATCAACATTTTAGAAGGTACAATTCTTGAAAATCAGATAAATCAAAAAATATATGTTATAAATACAAGGCCCAATTCTTGGTGTATTTTGAAGAAAACTTGCTGAATTTATTTATTATCACCCATGGATGAACCCTATTCAAAATCTCAAATGCCCTTGTTCTTTAAAACATGTTCAATTTTTAGCTTATAATCACTCTACAAAGCCCAATTCTTTGTGGATTTCAACAAAACTTGCTGAAGTTGTTAGTTCTCACACAAGGATGAACTGTATACGCTGTTTGCATATATTACGTTGCCTGGCAAGCTATATTAAGCAGAATATTTATGATTCTTGTCATTACATTAAAATGTTCTTAGGGAGCCGTGGTAGCTCAGTGGGTTAGACGCTTGCTCACTAACCTGAGGGTCCCGGGTTCAATCCCGGCAAATTACGTTGGCAAGCTATCTTAAGCAGAATATTTATGATTCTTGTCATTACATTAAAATGTTCTTAGGGAGCCGTGGTAGCTCAGTGGGTTAGACGCTTGCTCACTAACCTGAGGGTCCCGGGTTCAATCCCGGCAAAAGGCCGAGATTAACCTTCGAATTTTTCAGCCCGGTTTCCCCTTGTCAGTGATGCAGGTCGGAGGGACTGACATGGAAAAAGCGTCTAGTCGTTCGGATGGAACAATAAACCGAGGGCCGTGTGCTACAGGCTCCCTCGACAGTTGGAAATCGAAAAAGAGCAGGCTGTCCTGGCAAAATTTCCCTCATAGCACACTGCATGGCGTTGCCCGTCTTACAACAATCATCGTTTATTTTTCAGGCCTATCTTGAATTCTTCACCTCACCAGAGAATGTTGAAGCACTAAAAGAGATTTTGACGGACTATCCTTTAGTTAACTATCATATTTTAAATCACAGTGTAAGTAAAATAAATTAACCCAATTTTCTCACTTAACGGTATAATTCCAGTGTTTGAAGGAAAAAAGGATGTGGTTTGGACAAAATAAAGTTTTAATTGTTAGCCCAAAATGGTCTGCTGGATATTAAACCATAAAAGATTACTGTGATTAAAAGTTACACAATTCAATGAAATTTTCAATTAATACAAGTGCATGTTTCTTTAAAACCACACAAATATTTTTACTTTAAAAAGAGGGAAGATCTCAGGTTTCTAGATTGGTTGCAACTGGATAAACATGAATGTATACCTGGTTGCAATAGGATAAACATGAATGTATACCTGGTTGCAACTAATTTATACCTGTTTGCAACTGGATAAACATGAATGTATACCTGGTTGCAATATGGTTGCAATAGGATAAACATGAATGTATACCTGGTTGCAACTAATTTATACCTGTTTGCAACTGGATAAAAATGAATGTATACCTGGTTGCAATTGGATAAACATGAATGTATACCCGGTAGCAGTAGGATAAACATGATTGCATACCTGGTTGCAACTGGATAAACATGAATGTATACCTGGTTGCAATAGGATAAACATGAATGTATACCTGTTTGCAACTGGATAAAGGTGAATGTATACCTGTTTGCAACTGGATAAAGGTGAATGTATACCTGGTTGCAACTGGATAAAGGTGAATGTATACCTGTTTGCAACTGGATAAAGGTGAATGTATACCTGTTTGCAACTGGATAAAAGTGAATGTGTACCTGGGTGCAACTGGATAAAGGTGAATGTATACCTGTTTGCAACTGGATAAAGGTGAATGTATACCTGGTTGCAACTGGATAAAGGTGAATGTATACCTGTTTGCAACTGGATAAAGGTGAATGTATACCTGTTTGCAACTGGATAAAAGTGAATGTGTACCTGGGTGCAACTGGATAAACATGAAATATACCATATTTAAAAATGCTTAGATATAAAAATGTTTAGATAATACATAATTCAAACAAACATTTATTGCCAGCTTTTAAATAGAATAAAAGGTACCATCCAGGAACCATTGGGTCATAGATTTTTGTGAATTTTCTCATTCAGGGTGATACAGATTATACAAATTGTGATGAATCTGAACCAATAGCTGTAACATGGGGTGTTTTCCCTGGTAGAGAAATAATACAGCCTACAGTAGTTGATCCCATTGCTTTTAAATCTTGGAAGGTACGTTTGTGGGATATATTTTTCAAGGGATACTTCGTCTTAGAATGAGCAAAAAATTTGAAACTTTGTCAATAAGAGAATATTTTCATCAGTAAATATACCTGATGCCATGAATATCACAACAGAATCCTTGTGGAATAGTTCAGACCTGATGCCATGAATATCACAACAGAATCCTTGTGGAATAGTTCAGACCTGATGCCATGAATATCACAACAGAATCCTTGTGGAATAGTTCAGACAATTTATAAGTGTATTGCTGTCTCTGTAGAAAGAGTAGTGGTCTTAAACCAATAGATCGGACGCACATCTAACCTGGTTGTAATTTATGTAAAAGTGAGAAAACACAAATTGAACTCTATTCTATCTTTGTGGAGCACAAATAATCCCGAAAAAAATCCGAACAATTCCTTAAAGTTTCTATTCAGTAATTATTATTTTAATCATAGATGTAATATAGAATGCTCATGTACATTGTCCATTAAACTTAATCTCAATATATATTATAACATTATTTTAGGATGAAGCTTTTGCTTTATGGATGGAAACCTGGGGAAAACTTTACCCAGTTGATTCTCCATCAAGGGAAGTAATTCACTCAATCCAGAAGCGTTACTATTTAGTTAATCTGGTAGATAATGAGTTCCCCAAACCATCCTGTTTATGGGAAATTGTGAACAAAATGCTGTCCAGGGCAAATGTCAATCTTAGTAAGTGTTCAGATTTTTGATTTTTTATGCAATGTTGCAACTTAAAAGCTGATTGAGAAGTTATCTTGTGCTTATTCTATATGGAACCATATTTCAGGCATATATTACAGGCATGTCAATAAATATAACATAAAACACAAGGCAATCTTTAAAACCAAAGCACACAATGTTTCAACCCAATTAACCTGTGTCATCAGATAATCTGATGTTGACGCATGTTAATTGTGTTTAAACATCATGTGACGTTTTTCTGATTTCCCTGATTTTCAATATGGTCCATTCTTGGGTAATAAATGTCAAAAACAACCTAGTCTTTCTATAGTATGGTGATAACATCTGTTTCAATTATGAAGCTATGAGTAAAAGATGATGTATATTGATAAACATTTGACATTTGATCTGATTTCTATTTACTTTCCAGGTGATTATGATAGCGTTGATGAATAAATTCAATAGAAAAAGATAAAAGTAAATAATTTCAACAATCAAGTTGTCTACTAAACTGTAGTTATATGGACATCAGTTGTTACAGAATATAAACCTATTTCTAACTAAAGTGAACTTCTGTTCATGAACAGATCTGAAAAATGACTAAGCACTGTTGTAAATATAAACTCATTCTATAAAGCATCTAATGTTCTTCAGAACTGTGACTGATAAACATAGAACTTTTTTTGTTATGAAATGGTGCAGTAGAATGCTAAAATAAACATATTTTGTGTAACTACTTTTGTCAAACAGATACAAATTGTGCTATCACTGAATTATAACTAAAGTATCAGACAAAAACATATATTCTGTTATTAACACAGCTGAAAAGTCTTGAAGTACTGTTGTGTTTTATAATGTAACTAATGTTGTTAACAGATGAATATTAATTAAATATTTTTTTATATTTTCTGTTATTTAACAGAGCTGAAAGTATTATGGCAATTTTTTTTTATAAATATTACATAGTATTATAATAGAGCTTACAGATTCTGTTGTTTAGCAGATCATTATGTTGTTATGTTGTTTATGTTCAAGAACAAAATAATGAAGTATATTGTATGAGTAATTGTTTTATTATTGATATAATTGGCTATATTAAAGGTATTACTTCATCTTCTTCTTGTTATTAATATACCCGGTACCTGTTATACTGCTGTAATAGTGACCTCCGAATTCCACCATTGGCGTTGGTGATGCATCCCACTTCAGCAAGATAATGACCGTCCACGTGTCGCTCGTGAAGTGACGGATTTCTTGAGACAGCACAACATTCCGGTACTCTCTCGGCCAGCAGCGAGCACACATGGGCTGAAATGCAATGGCTATTACATCAGGGCTTGTATCAGCCATTGGCGTTGGCTGATTAAGGACAAATGTTGCTTAGACATGGAACGTCTATTACGTCGTCGTTGTCAAGCCTGCATCAACGCCAACGGTGGACACACGATATTGAGTTTTGAACTAACTTTTGACACCACTTCGAGGGCGTGTCTTGATGCCTAGTGTCAAATCATAAAGATGTCGAGATTATCCTGTCAACAGTTAAACAGTGATCAAACAGAATACTACTAGTACCAGATATCATGTTCTTTTCTTCCAGTAGTATATTATGTTGCCCGAGAAGCTATTATTGCCACAGTAATATGTTGATAATATGGAAGTTGGAATATCCCTTCACAATTCAGATCGCCGTGACTTAGTCAATTTCTGGCTTACCTTGCGGACCTGGGTTCCATCTCGGCCTAGGTAGGAAAAGGCTTTCAGCTTTTGAACCCTGATTTCCTCTGACAGCTAACTCGATTGAAATCGTCAATTCGTTCATGATCAAATTTGACAAGATTCCCCCAAAGTTCGATGTGAAGAAAAAATCCTCAATGACAACTAGGTTACGCCTTTGCTTTTGTCATTAGCTCCATCAGGTACAGATAAGTAAATCTAAGAACACGAAATCGTTATAATGGTATTATTACTAAAGTTCTTTCAGAAAATTTCAAGGATAATTATGTTTTAAGCTGCTTTTGGCACCTTTGTCCACGTGATTCCATGTTCGTTTAATTGAGCACCCACATTACTTTATCTCCTACTTTTTTATGTATTAATTTCCGCGTTTATTAATTACAGAATTTTTCACCGAAGGCACATCAGTCGGTTTCCGAAACCCACGTTTTTTTCTGATTACCATTAAGCATATTGCATCCCTACAGCTTTGGTACATTTGATCGACAATAGTTCTTCCGTCTTCTAAACAAATTTGGAAGGGATGTGGAACGTTAATAATTTGCTTATAAAGCCGAATATTTGACTGTTTCATTTTTATATCTAATCAGTTTAAGAACAACTTTGTGAGTAATTTCAAATTAAAAAACTGGCATCAAAGTTTCATTTAGAAGCATGAAACCCCGACTACCCAAAATATCTGTTATATATCACAGCGAAAATTCGAGGACCATATCCCTATAAATTACATACAATATAATAATAATTAAATTCCGACAAACGAGAGGATGCACGTTTTCTAATGGGGAATCAATATTTACGATACAGCTGTATTTATGATTTATAAAATCACGTTGAAACAAAGTTGAAGTGCCAGGTTCAAGTCGTTTAAAAGTGAACTCACTTTGAGAATTGCATAGTTTTTAATTAGTGCTTACTTATCTTACATTTCTATCCGTATGACATTAGCTGAGGTTTTCCGAAGGACATTATCTTCTTAATCTTCTGCTCAGAGTAAGAAATTCATATCATTGCGTTATTGTGTAAAGCTAAACAAAAATCGACTAATGCCGAAGGAGAGGCGTGGCTGAATTCCTAACGAATCAGTACCTGTATTGTCATTGACCTTCTGCATGCTGAACAATATAAAGTCAACACGGATAATTCGATCGTGTCGATCATCATTTTAGTTCACGGCGAAGAAATTGACAGGAACCCATTCCAACATGAACATTACAAATAATTCTAGTGCCATCGATGAACAAGAAACTACCTTAATTTCCCAAGAAGTATTTTTTGAATTCAATACAGTCCTGGCGCAGTCTTGGATCCCGTTAGCTGTTATTGGTATCATTCTAAATGCCTTGAACATTATCGTGTTCGCAGATGTACGGATACGGAACGCAACAAGTATCTACCTTGCAGCTATAAGTGCCTGGCAGATTGTTTTACTGCTTAGTGGTATGATATCCAAAATCCATCAATTCATTTATGGGACTGTTGGACAGAGAAATACTAAATTCTTCTACTTTGCTGCAATATATATCAACAATTTTGTGGTGGCGGTGGTGCAGCGCACTATATTTTACTTAGTGTTTCTTGTAGCTCTGGAGAGAATGCTTGCCTTTCAGAATCCGTTGAAGAAACACTACTACCGATGGTTGAAGGCTCCAGGAAAGTGCATATTGTTAGTGTTCTGCATAACGTTTACTTTTCATATTTATTCTCCGTTAAAGTACACCGTCTCTGACACCATTGGCGACGATGGACAAACAGAATATGGTTTGGAAAGAACTAGTCACGATCCGGAAGTTCTAACTAACTTTGGATTTGCAGCAAAGATAATCTTCGTGTATTTACCACTTCTCGGAATAATGTGTTGCAACATTATTTTGACAATTTCATTGAATCAGAAACGCAAGATTCGTCAACAGCTTCAAGAAGTTTTTGTTGGCCAAGAAGCCAGGGATCGCCAAACGAACGTGGCAATTTTGGTGTCGACGTTTGTATTTTTCCTATTTAATCTACCGTCGACTACTAATGCTTTTATCGGAGACTTGCTACCCAATTATAGTTACTTTTCCTCCAACCGGTACACTTTGATGTTCTTTCAAGGTGTCGGTAGTCTGTCGGCATTATTGAGCTGTTCGTCAGACTTTTTTACATACATCATCATCAGCCAAAGATATCGCGACATTTTCGTGAGGAAGTTTCTACCATGTTTGAGGCTTAAATTTGAAATTCCGACTCATCTCCATATAAGCGGAAATCAAAGTTCAAGTTTCACTCAGTCGTCTTCCGTGTCTTCTTTGCCGGACCGAACATCTACTAATTTAGTGTAAAAATTGGTTGATTGGGTCACAATTGGAAAAACAGTTTGAAACAAGTCACAAAAGGGATTGATCAATTGATGGCTGATTCCGAATGCTTAGATTTAATTCTTAGTCGAGGGACGAAGATCAGATTTAACTTAAATTGAATTTTAAGACGGAGTTATACATGTGGCTCAACCGAAACTTAGAGCAGATAAACTCTCAGTTAAATCTATTTAATGCAGAAGACCATTTATATCCCGAAGACAAATTTTGATGTGTTCCGTGAACTTTTATCAATTATGGTAAAAATAAAAGATTTACATGAGATAAAATGTGTGCTAAAGGAAGTTCAAATTCTAACAGAGTATAGTAATAAAAATATGGTTTTAGAATTTAAATTGATGCATTGCATATTATAATAAATGTCCGTTAAAGTCACCGCCTGAAGAACAACCCGGACAACTTTTAACTATAAGACTATTAACCAAAGTATCGTTAAGCTCTAGGCATAATTTAATCAAGTTTTTATCTGGTCCAATCTGACTTTGACCATGTAATGAAAAGATTATAATCATGCGAATTTTTACACTTATAGAGTGGGTAATCAAGATTGAATTCTTTTGAACTATTTCAATGCCCCCCAGGGTACAGCATTGACCGTGTATGAGAGGATAGTTGCAGCCTACGATGGAATTCCAGAATATCCCCGGGTGGAACGCTTTCAGTGTAGCCGAGTCTGAACCAAAGTAAGAACAAGCCGTTCCAGGCTCAACTAGTTTACTAGTTGATTGAGGTCCATTTTTCAAACTAAACGATCGATTTAAATTTAAGGCATACTGCGTTTTAGAATGAACATAAAATTTGAAAATTTTAAACCTGGCCAATAAGAGTTCTATTCATCAGTAAATATACCTACTGCAATGAATAACATAAAACATAAATGAAGAAGATCACTTACAGGATCTCACTTGGCTAAGGTTTTACCCCATAAATCAGATAATTTGCCTTTGGACAAAGCAAATATGGTATAGATTTGCCACAAATACCCAATATTCGTCAAATTTTAACAATCTGTATTCTTTTCAAGGAATTCGTCATTAAGATACATTTTCTTACAGTCGACACAAAATTGCACATCAATCATTAATCAACATGTAAATAAAATAAATTAATTTAATGTATCAATAATAATCCCCTCGCTGAAATAGCATTAAAATTAAAACATCAACCACTTACAATAAAATTTTATGATCGAGGTGTTGATCGTAACAATAAAAAGCTATTACATAGCAATAAATTGATAAGTCCTGGGGCCAGGCGATCCCTGATTACAAACTGGGATCACTCTATTTGCCTCTTCACCAATTCAGAAATAATTGTCACCAAGACCAAAAGCATGTTTATTAATACATAAATTCGTAAAGGAGACAACGTATATTTTTAATTCGCTTGTAGTGTTTAAAATTAGAGATACAAAATGATTTTAGTATTCTTGATAACTGCGCTCTGTTTTGATCTGACACAGGGCCATGCTCGCCTTCGGATACCTGCCCAAAGATCGAGTTTGTGGAGAGATGGACTGTCAAATCGTGTGAATACCGATGATAATCAGATTAATTGTGGCGGATTCTATGTAAGTATGTTATTTTGAAACTGTTGTCAAATATTTAATAATTATGGAATAGTTCTATTGACTATTGGGCCTTATTCTGACCCATTTACAATTAAGAGTTTATTATTACGTATTTCTACTTTGGTCGAAAACGTATTGCAATCGTTCGGATTATTACGTATTTCGACGATTCAGTCAAACATGTATTGTAATCGTTCGAATTATTTTTATTTTTTATTTTTTTGCGATTCTTGGACGAGACTGTAGACGAACTGGTTATAGGTACAGACATTTTGACATCATTGTCGACCTTAGAATAATTACTATTATCAAATAAAAAAAAAGGAAGTTCTATCTCTGACCAGAAGTGAGAACCAGAAATTGAGTTTTTTAGTTGCTCTTGAAAGTTTATTTTCTGTTCGATTTTGATCGGATTTCCACATTTAAAAACTTCAATATATTTGTCAACTAACAATTATAGGTTCTCCATTTAAAATTGAAGGGTCATCGTAAAAAAAAATCCATCCGTGATTTTTCGCTTAATATAAAAGACACAATTTTGAATCTTCATCAGTTTATTAGAGATTACATTCCAGTTTTAACAAAATTTAGAAAATTTTGTTTAACTTCCGGTTTGGCCTCTAATGAACTTATTTTGTAACTTACGGTCTATAATAGGTAAAAAGTGAAAACTGTTTTATATATTACTTGTCAATAGTGATCGATTGGTTCTAAATGATTGGGCGCCATTTTGAATTTGGTTTACAATCCCTCAAGCCGTCATTCAGGCACTGTTAATTGACCGATTTTGATGAAATTTAGCACATGGATACTTTGGAATTATTGGCTCCCTTTCTATGAAAACCGATTTTTGAATTTCGATTAAGATTTTTTTTTTATTTCTGGTAAAAATTATTCAATCGCAAAATTTTCAAGGCCCATATCTCGTGACCTGAACAAATCTTGTTGCCCCTGACAATTTCTATCCAATGATATATTGATGTTTGTCGTACAATGTTTACTTCCGGTTTTATTCTATTTGAAAATTACGATATTTAACTTTAAAGAGCTCTGTAACGTGACCTGATTTGCATACGTCGCAATTCTTCTTTATACGAATTATGCTTGATCTAATCTTTCAAATGATATATAGCAATAAAAATTTGAATCATAATTTAGCTTTTTCAAATTTTGAAATTTTGTTCGTTGTCCTATAGTGACTAAGCGCGAAAAGTTAAAAATGTAGTTTGACTTCTCGGTAACCGTTTTAAAATGTACATAAAAAAAAAAATAAAAAAATTTGGATAAAAATTGAATAAAAATAATATTATTATGTTACCATGTTTGTCAATTTTACAAGGACTAAATAGTATTGTGTAACAGGTCAATTGCAAGTGTTAATTCTACACTTCTAATGGAGGTCAAAAACATAAGTTTAAAGTTGAACAAACAAAACTTAATGTTTTTAATTAATTTATTTGTTGTTAAGTAAAGTTATTTCTACGGTTATCAAGATTGACAGTCTGTTGCCATTTGTTGCTCACTGGTTGTTGAATCTTGTTTCTCTTTCTGATGCAAATCTGTCTGATTTTCAAGAAACCAATATCAAACAATTTTGCCACAAAGTTTTGTTTCTTTCTGTCACGTGAAATAAAAATAAAACCAATCACCAATGTAAGAAGTTGAAATGCAATTCGGTTAAATTCTTAACCCACGATTTGCATTTGAAAATTACATTGCAAATTTGAGCTACTTAATGTTTCTGAGTTTGTCGAAATACGTTTAGCATTGTAAGCAATTCTAGTATTGTAGTATTGTTAAATATCATTTATGCGTACGTAAAATAGAAAATGAAATTAAATGTTAATATTTATCAGTCAGAATAAAAGTTAATGAGGCTGTATTTTAATCTGTTAATGGTTGGTGAATGGAACATGTGTTTATCATAATTCTAGTTAAATATTATTTTACAAAAGGCACAGTATGATATGACTGCCAAAACGATTTGTCATGTCGGTGGAATGGTGTGTAGTCCTGTGTTCTGTTTTTTTTTTTTCGTCTTGTCTTCTGGCATTAACTCATACATTTTAGTAATACGCAATAATAAAAAGAACAAACTATTCTCTTTGTTAAAATATTCCTTAATACATAAATTATAGTGCGATATAGAATATCACTGTTAAAATAGTATTCAATTTATTAATAGTAGAGCGATATAATAATACCACTGTTAAAATGGTATTCAATTTATCAATAGTAGAGCGATATAGAAATACCACTGTTAAAATAGTGCTCAATACATCAATTTTGTAGAGCAATATAAGAATACTACCGTTAAAATAGTGCTCACTATATCAATTGTAGGGTGACATAGAAATACTATTGTTAAAGTAGTGCTCAATACATCAATTGTAGAGCGATATAGAAATACCACTGTTAAAATAGTGCTCAATACATCAATTTTGTAGAGCAATATAAGAATACTACCGTTAAAATAGTGCTCACTATATCAATTGTAGGGTGACATAGAAATACTATTGTTAAAGTAGTGCTCAATACATCAATTGTAGAGGGATATAGAAATGCTACTGTTAAAAATGGTGCTCAATACATCAAGTGTATTGTGATATAGAAATACCACTGTTAAAAAAGTGCCCAATACATCAATTGTAGAACGATATAGAAATACCACTGTTAAAATGGTATTCAATACATCAATTGTATATCGATATAGACACAGTGCTGTTATAATAATGCTCAATACAGCAATTGTAGAGCGGTAATATAAATATTAACTGTTACATGACCGGCCTTGGATAGCAAAAAAAAAAAAAAAATTCATTTTCACATTTTACGAGTATCGAGAAAACGAAAGAATAACATTACACAGCAATGTTGGACCATTACCAAGTGTGGGACATGCTGCATTTAATACAGATATGGCAATTTATTCAACCAGAACGTCAACAAAAGATAGTTCGCACAAAATTAAATTAATGTCATTAATAATCAGTCATGTTAAAAAACTGATGTTATAAATTAATACAATATTCGACAAGATAGAGTTAGAAGCTACAGGAGTTTACACGGCAAAGGTATGTGTTTTTTTTTTTCTTTTTTTTCCAGCAAAACTTCATTACATTCAGTTCTGTTAAGTTTTAATGTATTGTGCTCTACAACAGCCTCGGTGGGCTCTCGTGTATTTCAAAATCTTGTAATTTAATTCGTATGATGAATAATTTGATAATACGAATATACGATCCTTATGGTTATTTTGTTACAGAGGCATATACCTCTTTGTATTCAAATAAACTGTCGTTCTGTTGAGGGAATATAAGTTTTGCCTAGTGAATGCAAGAGAGACTTCGATGTCCATTCAATCCATCCATTTTCAGGGGTTGAAATATTAAGTTTCAGTCGTTGTTTGAGTTTCTCGGAAAAAGGACTTGCTATTCTCGTTTTTGGAAACTATGGTGCGATTAACTTTGAAATACCAAATCTATCAAATCAGCCAAAATGTCATTTCTTTTTTATAGAAAATGTCAGAAACTATCGAGGTATCAACTGTTCCAGCAAGACTGCAGCATTGGGCGCAGCAACAACCAAAATCAGAAGCGTTCGTATTTCTTGGTATCGAAGGGCAAAGAACTGTACTGACGTCGAAAGATATCTTTGATAGAGCTGTACATTTTGCTAGACAGCTGAAAAAGCTTGGACTAAAGCCTGGTGACATTGTTTGTAGTCTCTTACCATGCTCCACTCCAAATGGATTCATTGCTTTTTTCGGTATCATTGTAGCTGGCTGTGTGGTTTTTAACGGTAAACTTCATCTTAAGGATGGTACATTTCTGATTCAAAATCTCAATCAAATGAAGTGTAAAGCTTTCATTTTGTCATCTAAGGAAAATGAACCATGCCATAAGCTGATGTCTCAACTTTTGGGATTTAAAGACGGGCATAAAGTCTCTTCCGATGTCTTGGTACATGTTGAAAATGTGGTATATACTAAGGATGATCCAGAAATCGGATTCAGTTGGATGATAGACGAATCCCAATCCCATCAGAGCCAAGGTGACCTTTTGACGTTGGATGTCGATGCGGATGCTGTAATTCTCTTGTCATCAGGCACTACTGGAATGTCAAAAAAGATCGTCATTTCCCATAGAATTTTTATGAACCATTGTGAATCATATACCATGAATAGCAAGTCTGGGCTTTTAAGTATGTATCCCCTAAATTGGGGCCCGGGCCTACCGATATTTTACATGCAAACTGGTCTGAAAACCGTTTATATGGATCAGCGATTTTGTAAACTGGAGATCTGCGAAATACCCAGAACTTCATTAGATTTCCTGTATAAAGAAAAATGCGACGTTATTATGATTTCATTTGATGTTATACTTTTAATCACGTCGACATTTAAGAATAACGCCGTACCTGAAAACTGGCCAGAAACATGTGTGCTGTTAGGACGACCGCTATCAAAGTCTTATGTCGAGAAATTGAAAGGTTTCTTCAACACTATATATAACATGTATGGTTCTTCCGAATGCTACTACATCTCTTATAAAAAAATTACCAAAAGCACAGAATTTGAAGATTTCAATACGGGCATTCCGATTATTGGATCAGAATTCATCATAAGAGATGAAAAGAACGCTGTTCTACCAAAATGTAAAATTGGAAATGTTTATGTCAAAACGAAGGCCATGTTTACACGTTATTTCGGTAACGAAGAATTGACCAAAGCGGCCTTTGACGACGAGGGATATTTCATTACTTCCGACATGGGCTATGTTAACGGCAATGGAGATTTGATAATATTTGGTCGTCAGAAAGATGTCATTGCACGATCAGAGGATTATTTTCACCCGGTTTGGATAGAAAATGTTATTAGAAGATGCCCGGCTGTCAAGGATGTCATAGTAGTGAAAGTCCCGGATGAAGACTTCGGAAACGAAATCTGCGCATGCGTTGTATTGGTTTCCGGTTCAAATTTCACTGCGGGGATGATTGAAGAGTTCTGCAAAGACTCATTTGTGAAAGATGATTATGAGCACGTGACGGCCTGTCCTAAATATTTTTTATTATTGGACAAGATTCCTTTGAACAGAAACAAAAAATCCGACAGACTCGCTGTCGAAAAGTACGCTGCCAAAGTATTAAATCTTTGAAACTAAAGTTTTCAGAATCTCAATATTAATAAGGCCTTTATACACAAGATTTATTTATTTATCTTTTTACGTATTTCGAGTTTGGTCGAAAACGTATTGTAATCGTTTGGATTATTACGTATTTCGACGATTCAGTCGGAAACGTATTGTAATCGTTCGGATTATTTTATTACGTATTTCGACTTTGGTCGAAAACGTATTGTAATCGTTCGGATTATTTTATTGCAGTGCGTTCTCCGTAACTACAGATGCCACAAATAAACTGTTAACATTTCTCTCGTAAATGCCGAGACTTAATCTTATGAATGTATTTTAAAGCCATTTGTCCAACCGGAAATGACGTAGGACATAATCCACTTTTTACGGGTTTTCTCATTTTCTCCTCTAATTTTTATCTGATTTTCATTCATTAACACTTCTCGCTAATGACTAATGTTTATTCACGTTTATTCATTTGTTTACTTTTGTAGCAGACTTTTTGAGATTCAATATTTCCATTTTTTCACTTCTACAATTGTATAGCCGATTGCAAAAATATATTATATGAAAAGCGATTTTTGATTTTTTTTTTTTTTTTTTTTTGATCTTGAATTTTTTAACGATTAAAAACTATGAAAACTTCGAAGGGTGGTATCTCAAGAAGTTAACGTTTGGTGACCGTCTGACCTGTACAAATTTGATAATGACCTTTAATCTATGACCTTGAAAATTAGGTCAAATAATGATCATTATATTGTCTACGTGTAGGTATTATTTTAATAATTCGTCCTTCTAAAAATTTAAGAGATATTTGTACTTAAACATAGTAAAATATGAAAAAAAAAAATCATATTTGTCGCCATCTTTAACAGCTACGGAAGGTGTGACCCAATTAGTTTTTCACTTTGCAAACTAGGTCATATGAAATTCAATATATTGCCTAGATGTTGGCAATTGCAAATTTGAGCTCCATAATATTCAAAGGTTGTCGTAGTACGTTCATAATAAAATTGTTCTAGTTTTTATTTTCTATTAAAGAAAAGCAAATAGCTAAGCATGCTAAATTTCGATATTTAGTCGGAAATAAATGTATGTATGTATGTTGTTTCTATTTAAACACGGGAACTATATTTTATTATGAATATTATGTCAGCTGCAGCCTTAGAAATTACTCATTTAGGTCAACAAAATTGGTGAAAATCTGTATTGATATCGTAATTTTTGTATTCAAAGAACCTCACTTATCCAAAATGGCATATCATAATATTTTGAGGAACATTATTGGGTGAACAATTTATTCATATCGTTTCAGACTCATCATTATGACAATAAAGGGAAGTGTGGAGTTTGTGGTGATGCTTATAATGTAACAACCCCAGAACATCAACCTCCAGGAAAATATGCCCAGGGTATCATTAGTCGTTGTTATGCACCAGGAACTAATTGGATAGACATAAAAGTTGAGATCACCGCAAATCACTTGGGTCATTTCCAATTTAAACTTTGTCCCAATAATGATATAGGGCGGGCTGTGACGCAAAGCTGTCTCAATACCAATATCTTAATGATTAGAGATCTAAATGGTGTCGAGCATGGAGAAAAATACACCATCAAATCGGATATGAAAGACGTTTACCTCAAGTTGAGGCTACCAGAGGGTCTATCGTGTTCTCAGTGCGTCTTACAATGGACATACACAACAGGTAACTTTATCTATCTTAATAAATATCGTCCGGATTGTCATTCCAGCCTAGGTCTCCCCTTGTCAGTGATGCAGGCCAGAAGGACTGACCTGAAAAAGCATATAGACTTTCTGATGGGGCAATAAACTGAGGCCCCGTGTGCTAGTCTGTGCTCGTTAAAGATCCCTTGGAAATCGTAAAAAGAGTAAAATAATGCAGCTGTCCCGGCAAATTTTCCCTCATTGCACACTACATGCCGTTTTCCGTTTTCATAAGCTCGTAAGGTGCAGAAGAGTAGGACGTAAAACTCTATTTCATTTCATTTATTTCCCATGCAGCATGAACGTGTATTTATACCACATACTTCCGATTCTATTTGGTTCCTGTAATTCTGGAAAAAAATCTGGCTAGCTTTAAAACTTTCTTGTTTCCTTTCAGGTAACAATTGGGGATGTCTTAGCAAGTGGTGTGGACTCGGTTATGGTGCTCAAGAAACTTTTATTAATTGTGCAGACATTGCAGTTAGTAACAATTGTCCGACAAATCCTACAGCAAAACCCTTTGATACCGAACTTACTGATGATGAAAAAGAAATATATTCACGAAATTGCGTTCCAGTTGGAATATGGGCTATTAGGTACTATGATGTTATCAAAAGATGGTGTCAAGTAAACTGTGTTGATGATGCATGCCCTCCTAATTACTGTAACTGTTCTTAAGGATAAATGTCATTTACCATTGGACAACAATCTTGTCATACATGATGGTTTGAGTGCCGTTAATACATTCTGTTATTTTGCATTAGATTCATATTGTATCTCTTCAAACAGAAGACATTTTAGTATTTTTTCTGTACTGAACAATAATTGTTCCAATGTTCAGTAGAAGGAAAATTTGTTCATGGTCTGTGACTTTTGATAAGAGATTTGGTTTATTATACTAAGATAAGAGCTTAAGTCAAAAGTTGAACATCGTTCTCATTCTTTATTTCTTTTTTGCATTTGCAGTACTTGACCTAACTTCATTTTAATGTCCCTATACATTATGAAAATAATCCTGAACCTCCACGTGTCGGTCACTTAGACTATTCTTGAACCTTGACTGTTTCAACGAGCACATTCGAAATCACACAATTCTCTACCTTATAAAATATAAAGCTATAAAATCAACTGGAAAATATTAAATGAAATTTAATTTGATCTAATCGATTATACATCGTTTGAGATAACAACGAGCTATTAGACGCCCTGGCTTCCGTTCTCTTTTGGGAACAATGGTTGACATTGTGAAATAATTGTCTTGTTTATGTTTTATAATATATATGATTCGATATCCAATTCCGACTCCAAAATGAATGTGTAGTATCATTAAAAAGATAAAAAGACATAACCAATGTCTCTTGGATGTCCGACTTTGAATTCAGATTTAAATCATTTTACCGATAAATATGAATAAATATTACTTCAAAATCATATCAACTATTTATTATAAAGCTCTTGCGTTTTCATTTTTGTTCTTATCTTAACAAATCCACCGAAGAAAAACATTAAATATTATCATGTGTTATAATTATTTCATTGTTTAATAAAATCTTTTGAAATAAAACGTTGTTTGGTTTCAACCTTATAACAACTACCAATATAACCATCAAAATGTTGCAAATTAAACATTGAACTGAACCCAAATAAATTGGGATGAAACATTTCTATAATGATGTTAAAAACAAAGGGGAAATTTGACTATTTCGCACAGTAGCGTTTATTTAATATAGTCAGAAGGGGGCGCATAATCAGCATTCACCATGGCAATAAGTAATTTATTCTCCAATACCCTATATACTTAATGACAATTAAAGTAATTGCGGAAGTAAACGCACACAAAATAGCTATGTCGTTGTTAACTCTGTAACAATTATTATAAGACACAGCCTATCTCCTAAGTGGAGGAAAATTTCAATGTTACACAGGGAACTGTGGTTTGTTGTCTTTCTGCTAATTCCTAATAACATCCGGAACCTAAAAAGATAGATAGCCACGCAAGGTAACCTACACCCACACATCAACATGGTTTACTCATTTTCCTTTGATTTCTAGCATCCAAGTATTCAAACAAACCCTTCACCTACACTCACAAAAAATATTGGACGCAATTTTGCTAAGTCAAAGGCAATAACTCAAGAAATGTTGATCGAAAAAATTGACAAATTCGAACTTGACCGCCGTCTTATTAATTCCAATGCTTACACTAAGTTTCGTCAAAAACCATTGGAAACTGTAACTTCTATTGCACCCACAATAAAATTCTGACGCGGTTTTATTAAGTCAAGGGCAATAACTCAAAAACAGTTCGTCGACAAATTATCAAATTCGAACTTCAAAGCCTTCTAATCAATTCCAATGCCCACACAAAGTTCATTGAAAATTGTACCTTCTTTTGTATATATTTCTCCAATATCCGGAATGTTTACATTTCTTTCATATCGTAATAAAGAGTCAGCAAATAAATTACAGATTCTAATTATTGGCCATTAACGGTAACGACTACAGAATGATTCAGCAATTTGATATTTTGGATATAAATATTCGCACGGATGTTTAGAAACATTCATCAAATCGTGTACTTGTACCAACGATAGTTAATTTATTCTATTCTAATCTTTCATCGCCACCATGCCTAAGTACCGTTACCGTACATTATTTTGATGCGCGTGGAATCGGGGAAGGAATACGACTTCTTTTCGATGAAGATAAACGATATTCTCGCGATGAATGGAGTCTTTTCAAACCAAGTAAGTGATTTTAGGTAGAACAACATGACTATAATTTTTCCCTTATCAGCATAGAAGGGTTTTAATTGAAGAGAAATATTTAAGAGTAGGCTATTAATGTAGACAGTGTAGGCCTACGTAAGAGTCAAATTATTCATTTGAATTGATGGTAATTTGATGACCCAATACGGCTGTTTCAAAAGTAAGGCTAAAGGTGAGGGATTGGCTGCCTCTAATCCTTGCCTATTTTACTTGTTTTTAAACGGCACATAGCAAAATTGACATCGATAAACATCTTCAACTAGTTGAACATACCGGGGACATTGACAAATCAAGATATTTTGTTCCGATGGTCAGATGCCAGTTTTAGAAATTGATAGTAAACTGCATAGTGTTCCCTCGTCCGCAGTATGAGGCCTTCACGAAATTATAAGGTAAAAAAATAAACATTGAAAAGATCGCGGCCATGATCTATATATACATAAATATGTACATGTATATATAAATAATAACAAATCTCGTCAATCGATAAAAAGCGTGAAATAGCAAGTCACGCCTCTGTCACTTACCTTATGCATAGTATTCTCTAAGAAAACAGATCAGGGCATCTATTCATCGTCTGTATTTGTTATAATTGTTGTTTATAAGCTGTTTTACTTTGAAAAACATTTGTTTTCTCTTTCAAAATCGAAAAGTCAGCCATTGTCGCATTCCCTTTTTCAGTGACTGGATGTCAGAGACTAGCCAGGGCCTATATAACGTAACGCGCGAAATACAATAATATAACGTAATTGTTCTTATTTCTCAACCAGTCAAAGAAGGCCTACAAGTCAGTAGACGAACGGTGTTTTCCTGACTACCGTGGGTCGCAACAATGGACAATATGGTGCTATTGGACAATATTTAGCTAGATCTTTTGTTAAGTTATATCATTACTTGTATACTGCTACATGGCTTTATAAACGCCGATCTGTAATGTAATAGGTTGTTCCTATAAGACAATGGGTCAATATTGTAGTTGTCTATCTCTATTAAAATTTATGATAACCACTAAGTAAGAGGTAAGTTAATATTGGTTTAGCCAATTTCAGGGTTATCTGACTGGAGTATATTAATTTAGTAATTGTATCATATCTAATCGTATTCACAAACAATTAAATGGAGTTTTTATTTTTAAGTCCTACTCTTCTGCACTTTATGGGCTATTGAAGAATAAAAAATTGAAACATGACGAATAGATTTGTTGATGCAAAACTCAAAAATGTCTTTAGACATTTGAACTGAACCATGTTATTTATAGTGTTTCAAATATAAAAGGTACAAATAATCGTGTATCCCAATCTTGTACGTTGTAGGTTTAAAGGGCAAAAACAATATAGATGCTCTGAATATCGACGTTATCGTGGACTTGGATTTAGTACATGAATATGTATTAGCTGTACATGAGAAATATGAAGAGAGAAAGGTAGGGGCTGAGCAATATTCGAAGGAGTTTGTCATTTCTGATTGCCATGCCAGTAATATTAAGTACTCTCTATTAATTCCAATTTCCGAGTAACCTGCACAATTACATGGTTTGTTGTCTTTTCAGCGTCATTCCCTCCAAATCAGCATCACAAATATAAACTGATGTGAATTATGTATTAAAACTTTTTCATCCTCTTTTGAAGAAAGGATCAACGGCTAAACTTACAACAGAAGTTATTCCTACATATCTCTTTAAAAATGAAAATCTTTTGGGGACTACTGGTTATTTTAGAGGAGATTCGGTAAGTCGGTTTTGGGTATTATGGAGGTTGGACTATGACAATTTTTACCCCCTTGCTTGACGAGTTTATACATCTCTTGCGTATTGCTGTTCATGCCATAAGAGCGACCAAAATCTTTATGTTTATTGACTAGAATCAGCATAGGAGGGTGGTTAAACAAAAATGGATCTTTTGCCAAGTAATAGAAAATAGAAAAACTCATTTCATTCGACTAATTAAAGTGCATATGGCAGCACTGTAAGCGTGTTTTTCAAGGGACAGAAATCTGAAAATATATTGATATATAGCTAGTGGGTGTTTTTATGTTGTTGAGAAAGCTAGTGTGAGTTTTTATGTGTTGAGAAAGCTAGTGTGAGTTTTTATGTGTTGAGAAAGCTAGTGTGAGTTTTTATGTGTTGAGAAAGCTAGTGTGAGTTTTTATGTGTTGAGAAAGCTAGTGTGAGTTTTTATGTGTTGAGAAAGCTAGTGTGAGTTTTTATGTGTTGAGAAAGCTAGTGTGTGCTTTTATGTGTTGAGAAAGCTAGTACGTGTCTATATGTGTTGAGAAGAAAAACTTGTGTCGTTAAATAGATTGTCGGTTTTGGCGCTGGTGTACTTAGGTTACAATACTGACTTTTACAATTTTTTTACTATTGCGGACAGTATTGTATAGCTGTCCAGAAAGTCATTGTAATCATTATTATTTTTTATATCTTTTACTTTCCTCAATATATTAATACGTTTTAAAATAGTGGTCTTAACGGAACGGTTTGAATCATCTAGCAGATCCTGTCAGGTCGATTACAATGGATTGGATAAGGTACCTCGGATCATTAGTAGACTTAATCTAATCACTAGTTGACCTAGTCTATACAGATATATCATTCATATCATTTAACTGTTCAATGACGAATTGTGTTCCTTTTAATAAATACCTTTATAAATATTCACGCGACATTATAAATAACACATGGACACAGTATTCAATAACATACATTATCACATTGTGTATAGAATAATGCTATCTTGAAATGGTCATTCAAGGGAAAACTTCGAAGAATTTTCGTGAATGATTGTTTCCCTTACACTTGCACTACCTATACCAGATTAGTTTCAATAGGCAAACTTTCTCCTTTAGGCCATGTTTACACTGAATGGTAATTCTTTCTTTCTTGTTGGGTTGAAATTATAGGGATTTGATTGGATTATGCATAACTTGCATCCAATAAAAACAGAGTATGTATAAACTGTACTGATATTCAATAAGTAAGCTGCGGCTTAGTTATGTTTATGTTTGAGACAAACAAACGCTGTGTATATATGTAATAAAAAACTTAATCTGAAACTTATGATAGCAAATACAGCAAATTTTGAAACATAGCTAGCGTAAAGGTAGGTTGATTTTTTTTCTGCAGATTTTGACATGATATTTGAACCATTTTCTGTAATATAAGTTTGTGTTTCGATATGATTTCATGGTCTATTTCTAATGGGCCCATGAATATAAGAAGGAAACACCCACAAAACATGTAAGAAAACAGCAGCATATACATCTGGACCCTGATTATATTTATATGTTAGTAAATAAATTGATATTATGTCGTGGCGTTCAAACGGTTGAAGTTGGACGTTTAGTAATACTTTATTTAACTTAATGTAAAAACAATGATTGCTAGAATATACAAACATTTCCTATGTGTAGTTGCATAACAGTGGGAGTAGTCTTATATTATGATTATATCGAACCGTCAGGTGAAATAGTGCATAAATACGGGAAGCAACTCGACATAATATAATTTTTGCTCGTTCGCATATGCTTAGCCATGCAATTTGTCATCTGAGGAATTTTATACTGCAATGAATATATTCTTTCTTTGAATCCTTTTTCTAATAACCAGCAATAGGTGATAAAGAATAAAATAAAAATTATGGTAATTATAAAAAGCTTTCTAAAAAAGGATACAAATACTTTTTATTTGAATTAAAAACACGAAAAAAGTTATTCAAGGGAAGCAACATTGATAAACACGATTGTACAACAGCCTTTTTACACAACTATTTTTTTCAACTAAGTTCATCTGTATCCGGAGTACCCCTAAATCAATGATAACTTTCTTGTATCTCTAAATATATAGCAACATTTGCTATTATTACTTGGCCTTCGATTACTACAGAGCAGATTTAAAATTTGTATACATAAACTCTGAAAAATACAAACAAGTTAAAATGGGTATGCAAAATCCCCAAAAGGTAGAGAGAAAGAGGATTTCTATTAAACAAAAGCACAAACTAAAATCAATCATTAGCATAAAATGTTTTAGTTCTCTGAGTCCTATATAGCTTTCAAAGTAAAGATATTAAATTCCTTTCAGTTTTTATCGATTATGACTATAGCGTCCTTAGTTACAACATTTTTATGAATACTAGAATTAAGGCCGTTCCTTCCTCGATACACAATACGGTTTGGAATAAACGAAACTTGATTGGTTATCGGCATTCCACCATCAAATTACGGATCGTATTTTTGGAATTCACTATTGAATTTAAAGGAATGTAGCACTGGAATTGTCACTGATGTTGGTTATGACACGTTCTGACTATGTATATTGTAAGGATAAACAGTTGTAGAAACCATGCGAAACCTAAGCTTATGAGACAGTGGATCGATTTCAAAGAGCAGGATATTGATCATCGATTCAATGAAAAAAGTTGGTTGTTGGGATGATACGTGTATATTGATGTGTAATGTACAGAACCAGTAAGCGACTGAGACAAACAAATAAATTCGTGTTCAACTCAAATTCGTTTCGACAACGATCTACCTTAGACTAAACATGATGATGTATTGGGTTAAACTACGCATATCTAATGGAATAACCAATAGCAATATTCATATTGTGTTTTGCAAATAGATTCGTGGCGAGACTATGACTAGTATGACACCATTATATTATCTGTAACAGTAAATAGTAGATTACTGTATTTATGAATACGAGTAACTTTTACACAGTTTATGGCTTATTTTACAGTAAAACTTAGTGTGGTCATAAAAGCCATAAATTTCCCATTATATTCTACTTGGCCACAGGATTGTCAATGAAGTTATATCATGCGTGGAAGTCATGTGTCTTTTACGTTAGAAATTTGTTCGCAAGATGGATTTCAATGAACAAGGATAACGTAAATAGCATTGGATAATATCTAAATCGTTTGACCTTTTATCATGTGGCGATCAATGCGGTAAGTTTTAAATCTGTAAAAGACGAAGAGTGCTTGAACTGACTCTGCTATCCAGTATGAAATTTTCGTAACCGTAAACAGTATGTGGACGATCAAATATAGCACTTGTGTGGCATAATCTGAGCACTTTCAAAAAACGCCTCGCGACTGGATCTAAAGGTACAATGTTCATAATCTTTAATTTTGAAAGGGATTCAATGGATTAATTTCATGACCATTATACTGATCATCTCTAGTTCATGAAATTACAAGAAAAAAAAGAGATGAACATATAATGAAGTCATCATCACAATTGCCAATTGTCTAAATATATAGAAGGAAACAACATACTTTGATCAGAATGAGATAGTGTTTAACATCTTATTTTTCTGGATATTTTGATACAGATATACCGTACCGTATACGGATTTATAGTCCAGTCTTCTGTGCTGTTTAATCATTGTAACTGTTCATTGTCCAAAGAAGGGGCTCACTTTTAGAATGCAGGTCATCCTCTATTCTTGCGAGAGGCATTAATATTTAGGTTTGGAAAAATCCTACCTTATTTGTCTGAATTCTGTAAGGAACGTGTTTTTATTCAACCTTTCATAACAATAATCAAATTGCAATCACTTAATATGAAAGATATTGAACGAAACACGCTCCATTATTAATTAAAACCCCTCCTTTGACACTTAGACCTTTTCTCAAGCCACATTGTATACCTTGGTTACGGCATAAATAAACTCAATATAGGTCTTGAAAGATAATATACTGTATTCTAACAAACATGGCGATATTCAATATTCAATGTGCGTGAGTGGTATATCAAGATAACAAGAGTCTATTATATGTAGTGAATTTCAAAATGATTTCAATGACGAGATAAAGTGATAAATTAATTCCAAAGTATGGATAAAGTCCAGTCATATAAATCAAAATGGAGGTAGGAATTTCTATCTATGAAATCTTTCAATCTGCGGTAATACTCTACGGCATACATCCTCTCGCCGTAATTATTTAATTATCACACAGTGTAACAACTAATATTAAATCAAAATATTAGGTCAAGAGTGCGGTATCTTGGGTGGTACTTTACCGAGAGCATGAACTAGATCAAATTTTATTTGGAAAATCAATGAAATAAAGTAACCATCATGCCTTTTAAATGTTGACTTGTATAATAATGCGGACATTATTTCATGCAGTTTTTGATGAAGGAATCAGGTGGTAGTAGGACCACTCCCTTCATCTATCTGCTATATGTATGTAAATTTACTGTATACATCAAGACCAGGGGTATTCAACCTTGTCCAGCAATGTCCCCATGTTAGGTTAATGAAAAGTTCGTGTCACCCATTTCATTTCAAATATTGACTTACCAAAACTGTTGAATAGAATATATAAAAATTCATTAAACTATCTTCATATAATCATATTGTATAAATAAATTACACCCGGGACGGCCTTGCATTAAATCTTAAACCGTAACATGTTCACAACACAACATTAATTTTGCGATTATATAATGTTCGCGTCCCCAAGGTTGAAAACCCCTGATCTAGACCAATATGCATTCGACATGAAATAAAATGTTACGACCCACTCCCTTAAACAAATTAGGTTAATGAAGACGGACAAGGCGTTCGTATTTTTATAACATATATAAGGGTGAAACAATGTTTTTTTCCTTTTTATTAATGCCGAATTAAATCATTTTCTATAAATAACTAAGCTTGAATTCTGTATTTCTCATTTCAGAAAAGGCGTCATGACGAAATTGGACAGTAGGTACCGCCAAATATTGATGGGAGTGGTGGTTGCCATAATACTGCTGGCGCTGATTGGTGGTATTGTAGGATGGGCTCTTTCGGTCGAGAATATTGCAGATGATGAGACAATACCTCAAAAATCTAAATTCAAGGTTGAAGGTGCTGAAATCGAACTGGGAGATGTACAAGAACTGAAGATTGGACCCTCAGTTACCGGTACGATTGGTATTGGGGTGAAGAATCCTACCTCATATAAATCATGTAGTGAAAATGGAAGCGTATGCGTTACGTGGGAAAACGACCGAAAGCTCGTTATCACAACTCGTAAAGAAGATGATGTCACGTGTTATGATGTTTCTTGGTCAGCCTTATCTTGTGTTTCTCAAGAACTAAAAGACTGCTTAAACATGTCCGGACATTGGTATGGAGGTTTTCAAGATTGGAATCAGTATTGGCCTATGAATATTATTCAACAAAATATGTCACCTTATGTGGCGTCTGATTCTTATGCAAAAATGTACGGCGGTGTACTGGAAAGGTATTTCTTGTCATCTGCCGGATATGGTGTGTACATTGATCAAGATGTCCCACTACACCTGTCAATGAACGAAAACAACACGCGTCAATTGTGCATGTCCGCTCAATATTCCCAATATCCTTACATCAACTATGATAATAGTCTTCCATATCTGAATTACTCTATGTGCTTTGCAAGTAATATCAGAAAAGTTCACGATTACATGTCTAAAACCTACATACCCCGTCCAGAAAACATTCCCGACGAGAAACTTTTCAAAGCACCGATTTGGTCCACATGGGCCATGTACAAAAAAGATATCAATGAAACTCAATTAGAACAATTTGCTGATGAGATCATAAACAATAGTTTCCCTCATTCCCAGATTGAGCTCGATGACGAATGGACTGTCCGTTATGGTGACATGGATTTCAACTTGAGAAAATTTCCAGACCCAGCAGCGATGGTGAGGCGATTAAATAATAAAGGATTTCGAGTCACAATATGGGTGCATCCTTTCTTTAACGAAGATTCCACATCTTTCAAAGAAGCTTATAAAAATAGCTACCTTGTACGCCAGTTGGATAGTAAATTACCAGCACTGGTAAGCTGGTGGAGAGGGAACCTAGCGGGTATTCTAGATGTGACCAATCCAGAGGCAGTAGCTTGGTACCTAAAACAACTTCAAAATCTGAAAAACAATTACAATATTAGTTCCTTTAAATTTGATGCAGGCGAAGTAAATTGGTTGCCAAATGTGTACAGTGTTAATTCTACATACAGGAATCCCGATGTGTACACTCAAAAGTGGGCAGAACTGGCATATGAATCCGACAAAAGCATTCGACATCAGGAGGTTCGCGTAGGTGCAAGGACTCAGAGGCTACCGATATTCAGTCGAATGCTTGACAGAGATTCAACCTGGACAAGAAGTAACGGTTTAAAAACTATTATACCATGTGCCTTAACTTTTGGATTAATTGGATATCCCTTTGTTCTACCGGACATGATTGGTGGCAACGCTTATGATGCTAATGATGGATTAGAAGCCAGGAACTATCCAGATTCTGAGCTATTCATAAGATGGTTACAAGTGAACACGTTCCTGCCATCCATGCAGTTTTCAGTACCACCGTGGATCTACAATGACACTACCCTTACCAATGAAACTAGAAAATTAGTGAACCTTCACATAACATACACCCCAACTATCGTAAGACTTGCTCGAGAAGCAACTGTAACTGGCAGTCCTATTATCAGACCTTTGTGGTGGATAGCTCCGACTGACGATATAACATTTATGATAGATGATGAATTTCTGTTAGGCAACGATTTATTAGTTGCTCCTGTAGTCAACCAAGGTGATGTGTCTAGGGATATATATCTACCAGCAGGACGATGGCAAGATAAACTTAGAAACACTGTTATAGAGGGAGGGAAGTGGATCACTAATTATCAAGCTAGTCTATATGAACTGCCATATTTTGTACGAGTATAGACATAGACTTTCAGAAATTTTAAAAACATTCATTAATTTTCTAGGCTCATCGACCTAAAAAAAAAACCACTTGTTTAAAAGTTGTTAACATTACTTTTATAAAATATAGGATTTTTACAAGGTATGGAAGCTTTTTGAATTGGTAGAAATAATGCATCCAGGTATTTCATTTGTTCACCGATCATTCCATACAATGAATTCTATCTATAAATGATCAAATTCCTACACGATTGTTCCTCGATTGAGTTGGTCATATTGACATATATTACATTTTTGATTCTTTGAATTATAGATAACGACGCTTATAATTCAGATATATATCATTAACGTGATACCGATGTGGAATATATAGCATACATGATACCAAGTATACTCTTATTATTATCATCTCTTCTTAAATTACGTTTTTGTTCCGCTTATGACTAAGTATCAATCGAATACGGAACGTTCAATCGATAAATATCAGCACCTCTCACTTATATTCCCGTATCATTTCTCTCTTTCATTTATTATCCCGTATCATTTCTCTCTTTCATTTATTATCGAGTTATCTCCCGTGAAGGCAAACTTCTTTAATGATATAAATTTATACACAAACTTCATATGGATATGTGTGAATATTCTGCAAATACCAAATCTTAGATCAGATCGAAACCGGGTTACTGTCTTAAAACTAATTAAAGAGAGCTAAGGGAAACATATATGAGAATAGTTATCTATTTAACCAGTTGCTTTCAATCAGTAACATATTACTTCTAAGATATTCAACGTTTTAACTCAGTTATTTGGAAGACTGACAAGACGGATTAGGCATCATATATATTTTTTATAATATTAAGTGCATATATAACTAATAAAATGATATGTTTAAAAAAAATTATATAATATGACATTATTAACAAAACATATATTATACTCAAGAATTTACTCATCAGACTGATAAGAGTGAAATAACAAAATACATTCATAAAATGCTCAATACATCAATGTACAACATGTTGTTACCAATAGTTTCGCGATGTGCGATCATCTGACAACTGACCTATTTCAGCCTGTGTCCCTTCTGAGACTTGCGTGAGTCACTGAGTAACCATATGTTAAAGAATGTGTTGTAATATAACTATTAATATATAGAAACTGTATTAAAAAAAATATATATAAACATTAAAAATATTGAAACTAACTGAAGATAAAGAATTCAAGACAAAGTTCAAGATAAAATGTGGCAAGATAGACATAGAGTTTAAGACTCTTATAAACAAAAAATGAATTGACTGGACACTATGCCAAGTAAAATATGAGAAATCTTATGTATACCAGTTTTATGCTTCATTCAGAATGGAAAATATAACGAATATCTCATTAATATTTCTTATAACGTATATCAAAAAATATGCTCGATTGAGGTAGTTATCAAGCAACAAAGTGGAGTGAATTCTAAATCATAGACTTATTTGACTTCAATATAAGATTCAACCATGGATTATTAAGACCAAACACCTTAGACAGAGAAAATAGTATTTGATTCCCGATGTTGACAACTTTTTCATGTCTTGATTTTGCAACCCCTTTCTACTAGTATAATGGAAATAGTAAAAATTATTAACACAACATCGACGTCTTGTTTAATCTCGAGTAAAAAAGTATGGATAATTAATCAGAATTCCCATTGCAGCGTTTATTAAGCAAAGTTATGTTTTTGTTATAAAAACAGTGATACGAGACAATATAAAAATACCATTTTTTTAAAAAAAATATCTTTGAATTACATCCACCATGAATAGAAAACGTTGGAGACGATGTATTACCCCATGACATAATCCAAATGTTATCTATACATCTCATGGATATCATTGAATTGGATTCTAATGGTTTTTTAACCATTGTTTTCTTATTGGGGGGATCTGTTGTTCTTACTAGCAGCCCCTGTACAAAACTAGGTTACCACATTTAGACCATATAAGGCCTATAAGGCCAGAAAGCACCTGTTATACATTTGGCTTGCATATAATGTCAACAATTACTTTTATCCTAAACTGGTTTCCACATAAATCATTTAATTCTCTTTTTCTAAATACCCTAAATCCTTAATGTCCTTGTATTGAGTTGGAATTTCTTTCAAGGCATGGAGGGCAAATGAGGCATCAGCATTTTTGGTATTTTCGGTTACTTTATGAAAGTCCACGAATTCAAAATTATCAAATTTTCTAGCTGGTAGTTTATGGTCATATTCGTCCATGGTGTCCCAGGGTCCATCTCCGACACCCACCATGATAATAGATAAGGGATACTTTGAGGCGTTCACTATAGCCTCTGTTGTTTCTCGCTCACTTGTAACTTGTCCATCAGCAACTATTACCAATATGTGGTACTGAAAGAAACAATTTTTACTGATTTTATGATATAAAATGGGGTATTTTCTTCGTGGGGTATCAATCGTCAATGTGCATAAAAAGGAATATTGTTACCCACCTCAAATAGCTAATAGGCATATACAATGACTGTCTAGACACCCGACTAGTTATATCTTCCAATATACATAATACAATTTCTGTCTCGTGAAGGCCTTATCTTGGAATTGAGCTTTAGTCTTAGTTATTGAGACATATATAATGAAGGAAGTCATTAACATTTTATTTGGCATATCTTTTGAAGTCACTCATTAGCATTGAATTTTATTGGGACATTTATATTGAAGGCAGTCATAAGCATTGAATTTATTGGGACATATATATTGAAGGAAGTCATTAACATTTTATTGGGCATATCTTTTGAAGGCACTCATTAGCATTGAATTTTATTGGGACATTTATATTGAAGGCAGTCATTAAGCATTGAATTTATTGGGACATATATATTGAAGGCAGTAATATAAGCATTGAATTTATTTAACTGTCTAACTGTGAACCAAATTAGTTGACTATATAATGTAGATATAAGAACTACATAACAACAAAATATGTATAGTTAAAGCAAAGCTACTTCAGCAGCTGGTTATAAATCCACCAATCCCAAAGAACAACTTGAAGTTAGATCAAAATTTGTATTTATCTTGGTTATCTAAACTTTAGCTGGAAAATTGTAAGCGTGGAAATTTGGAACTGAGGGAAACCATGCTTACAACGAAATCGATCGCAATTTGTTTTAGGAACAGGTCGCGGTCTCTTAATTTACAGAACCAAAGATATACTTAGATTTATTATATGGTTAATTTTGCAGAGTAAAATGAAAGCCCATTATACGATGGTATGTTATGGGTTTAGAATGTGCTCTATTATGGTTAATAATGATAAATATCATGTACACTATAACCTCCATCCTGTGATATTACGTGTATCATATTGATACTTATCATACTAAACAAACTTAACGCAGGTCGGATTAGTAAGAAGGCGTGACAATATGTGATATCCATAAGTTAAATTCAGTTGTTCAATGTCTGGAGGTTAATTATATTCTATGGTCTATCAAAAAGCATTAAGGTCTGCTTATCCTTTATAACTTTTCGAATCTAACAATTGACTAAAAGCATTAATAGTTTACAAGAGTTAGTGTGCACGCATTAATATATGAGAATTATTTAAGTGTTAGGGTTAATATGTGCCCAAACAAAAATCATACCTTGTGTTTAGGCTGAATAAAACAAAAACAAAAAAATAAAAAAGATAGCAAAAAACAATATTATATATCATGCCTATTCCTGTTAAATTAAAGTATTATGTACACTTTCAAACATATTTTACAGTGAACAAACTCACACTCATAGGTCGTATTTGAAGCCATGTTCTTGACAAGTTCTTAAGAGTGTTCAGCTTATAATACTCAATACGAACGAACGACGTTCTCGTTTTTCTTATTCTCATTGTTAAAACAACCCTCTATCTGTGCCAAGAACCTTCAAGAACGAACTTGTCATTATTTAAAAAAGGTAAAACTGCTTTTTTTTACAATAATTTGTACCTTAACATCGACAAAACTTTCAAAACAATACCCACCTCACTGGTTGCTTTCACAATGGAAATAGCTTGATATATCAGTGGAGCAAAGTTGGTTGGTCCACTGGGTCTGACAGTGGGTGTTATTTTGTCGTATGTCTTCAATACATCTTCAAATCCTACACACAAACCCTACAACAACAAGAGTAGAAGCACAAAATTGGTTTATTTTCAGGGCAAAATCCGTGGTGCATCTAATGATAATTCAAATATTTATTTTACATGGGTTCAAACAAAAGTCCAATACACAAGGTTTCTTTTAAAAAAAATTGCCCTCATTGCACACTGCAGGGTGTTGCCCGTTTTACTACCCTCATAAGGTGCAATAGAATAAAACTCTATTCATTTCATTTCTTAAGAAAGAAACTCATATCATCAGTCAATGAAAGTATTATAAATTGTTGCTGGGTACGGGAAGTAAACGCCAGTAAACTTTAAAAAAGAGATAAAACATGAGGTTATGCCTGAAAAATAGGGACTTATGTGTACAATCGAGAGTTGGGTATTTAAAATAAAAAAAATTAGTATTGCCCCCGATACTTACAGAGGTATTGAGTGAAAATATAGCCCTGTCTTTGGTTGTCATGTCACCGAATCCAAACGCTGGTATTGTTCCATCACTAGCAAATGAATGTAATGTTTTACCCAAAACTTTAATAACCTGAAAAAGATGCACAAAAAATATGATTCTAGAGACCGGATCGGAAATAGTCTTGTTTGAAAAAATGTAGTTTGATAACAAAACGTTTTTATTTTCAAAGGTTCGTTAATACAACATTCTTTTCAGAAATGTTTGGAATATTCAAGCATTCTTAATGACTGGATCTCAGACAGCTTTTTCAGAATAGTTAAGATATAAAGATTTTTTTAAAAACACTTCAGTGTATACAACCTTCTTTTTAGAACACTATGGTGGATACAACATTCTTTTAAAAACACTTTGTTGTATGCAACCTTTTAAGAAAGACCTTTGGTGTAAGCAACTTTCATTTTAGAACACTGGTGTATACAACCTCCTTTTCAAAACCAAGTTGGTTACACAACCTTCTATTCTAAACAGTTTTGTATGCAACCTTCTTTTCAGAACCGTTTTTAAATTCAACATTATTTGGGCTAGATCACAAATAGTCTTTCATATAATTTTAACTCATTTTACATCATAAATTAATATTTAAACCAAATCATGTTATTATATTGGAAATTAAATCATCCTATATCTATTCTGAAAGGACATACTGCACCAAACTTCGATCCTCTAGCGAAAAACCACCCTATGACACTCAAGAACATTTAGCTTACCTTTTGATATGGATTGAGAACTTCGGGATCGATTTTATGTAAATATTTATCACCAAATGTCTTCTTTCCCTGCTTATAATTACTAGCTGTATAGTCGACACCTAGAATTAGAGGATATGTGAGCATAGATCTTATAAAGACATTGGCCTGGCACACAAATTCTCTAGGGTTCACCGATATAGGTATAATAATGCTGTTTGGTTAGGATGCTTTTAGTAAGTATTGAACAGATATATTATCTACACAGTTGAAACGTTAAAAGAAGGCACTGGTCCAGTGATCACTGTGATGGTGGTTAATTGCCTATACTATGCAATGGAGGCCAATAATGTAATTGAATAATTTGCTAATTTTTACCACCAACTTAACGTTTAAATGAAACCAATAAAGGGGCAAATGACAAAACATTTCCTTTTCAAGAAGAAGTCATCCATATGTCAGAACTGTAAAACACGTTCTTACCAAAAATAAGATTACAATGCTCTAGACCAGCTCTCCTCATAGCTTCAGTAACTTCATCTGTAGACTTGAATTTTTCAGCCAGCTTTTCTACGTGCTTAGTTTTCTTAAAACTCTCTTTCTTCATCGTCTTGACTTTAAGGGCATCCACATGATCAAAGGAATCCGAGGACATTGACGAGTCCATGCTACTCGATAAGAGATCCGATTCGGTTTTTGCTTGTAGAGTTTCAACATTTTTTTTCTGGACAAAATCATTTTGGGTTTTGTTATACGAGCTGTACGTTGTGGTAGTAACATCAGATCTGAATTCCTCTTGCTCTTTATTTTTAGATATTAGAGGTGATTTTTCCAATGTGTTACTAAAATACGTTGTTTTCACATCTGATCGGAAGGCGTCACTGTTTAGATCCTTTTTAAACCTGTCCTGATCACCACTATTCCTATGACGGACATTCTGAAACAATGTGGTTTTCTCGTCTGAACGGAACTCATCCTCCTGCACACTGGATTTCGTTTTTCCCGCCAAAAGAGCACTTGATTGTCTGCGTCGTTTTATACAACAGAAAAACCATATAAGGAATAAAGTTAGCAGAAACACCAGTACACCGACAAGATATGTGCGATCCATTTTAACTTCGAAGAAGTACAGATACACTAGAAAAAATGGAGAACACGATAATGAAAATGGTTGTAAATTCCAGAGACAAATAAATAAGACAATGATAACACTTGCGATTAAACAGTTCCGCTCTGTCGCTGCTTGCTCCGACATTTCAGTTGAGACCTTTACGATATTAATTCATTGTTCATCAACGAATCTGAAATGAAACACAAATAAAGCAGTCAGTATTTTGGTTGTGTGATAATTTCTTTACCCATTATAAAGAAATATGCTTTCTATCCTCTCGATCATGCGTACTAAATACAGCAACAACGTATTTCATCATGCGTGGAAGTGAAATAGAAATCCTTACTGCTAGTGCATAGAAATGGATAAATAATGAGACATCAATATGATAATGGTTGAACTGAAGTCCATTTATGGCTGGTTGCCATGAGAACAAGTGAAGCATGGCGACCTATTAAAAATGATTTTATTGAGGGCGTATATAGGTTGATAGTTAATAATGACTTTATGAGATATAGTATTGGACAGTAACAATCACTGTATTGTTGATATCTCTGTATGCTTATTCAAGAAAGGATCACGAACAAACAACCCTATATTCTATAAAAGGGTTACTAGGACTAAACACCTATTTTGCATATTAAGCTATAAAAATATGTCTTTGTTATTTATTCTCTTATTATTTCAGTGATGTTCTTTCTCTCGAGAGTTTACTCATCTCAAAAGGAAGTACAAATGTAGACTGTAGTGCACGGGTCTATTTCAATTGTACGAATATGTTTTACGATGCAATTTAGCTTTCGAATATACCATGGTCTCAATTATCAAATAGTATACCACGATTTAATTTCACAGAATTTGCATGATATACTGGCGACGACACCTTTTAATCATTATATCTCATTATACATACTAGCGACTTGCTGCATATTAATCTTACCTCAATACTTTAAACATATCCTACGATGAGCAAACAAAACATTCGGTGCAGTACTGATGTCATTTTCGCTTAAATGTCAATAATGGACGTATTGATTAGTTACAACTGATACATTTAATTACCACACCTGACTACAGTATACCGGTTACCTTGAACTTGTAGGCTTTCATTAAGACTAATTATTGATTGAAACATTTTAATAATAGTATGTGTTTCGCTGTATATATAAAGATATACATTACTAACTTAATTGTAACGTAAGACTACAGCATTGGCTTTTTAAAAAATTATGACGCGATGGCACATATTGGAAAATAAGCATAAATTCTGTTGATAAGATATTGTTAAGTGATATGATAGGCTTACATGGTTTATTCTTGTATTTTTAACATATTATTTCTGTATTCTGTTAAGATATTGTTAAATAGGCCTACATGATATAACAGCTTTTATCATATCTGTATCTATGTCTGTACTTAAATAGTTCCATTGAATGTTCCAGTATTTGTAACGTAAGACTACAGCATTGGCTTTTTAAAAAATTATGACGCGATGGCACATATTGGAAAATAAGCATAAATTCTTTTGATAAGATATTGTTAAGTGATATGATAGGCCTACATGGTTTATTCTTGTATTTTTAACATATTATTTCTGTATTCTGTTAAGATATTGTTAAATAGGCCTACATGATATGTTGTTGTTTTTTTAACAGCTTTTATCATTTCTGTATCTATATCTGTACTTAAATAGTTCCATTGAATGTTCCAGTATTTGTTTTAATATTCTCTTGTCTATCAATCTTCAAATTTTGATGTAGATTGTCAATGGTTTATAACTCTTGAATTATGGGGAATTGTTGTCCATTAAACGTTTGAGGGATTGTAAAGGGTTTTCTTAATTCTTATGTGTTTATCGAGGACAGTATAAACACTGATTTGCACGATTCCAATTCTCAGTGCAGCTTGAATTGTAACTCAGACTAAGAGTTTAATAAAGTAGTTAAAACAAACGCAAAAAAATAAGTACGCAAAAAGTGCAGGAACCACAAGTATTGAATGAGAACTTCTTATAGAAGCTCTGATACAAAATACAAAAAAGCTCATTACACCCTAACAAGACAAAACGACAGGAGTCTATCCTTAGACATTTACTTGAACGGATCCGGGTTACTAGTATATATTCAGTCATATACAAATTGCAGTCATTATTTATATAAATTTGTCAGAAATAAAATTTACTATTACACGCATCTATACATTCATACTGAATATATCATATGGCAAAAATGAAATTATCCTTGTAACAAGCCTTGGTCAGTTTTGAAGCACTTTTGGTTGATTAGCTGGGTTTTCCAGAATAGTCAGAATAAAAGAAATGCAATTATCATAATTTTGATTTAGCAATAATTCAATTAATGGCTTGATATGAAACAGATAATATAGTTGCTTTATAAATGAAGTTGTGTCAATGTGACTTATTGGCAATAACAGCTACAATAATTAATGTATGTATGCATGCATCATAGACAGTAAATTTTCCCTACTTATTTGTTTAGTTTGTTGCTGTAATCCAAAAAGTATTTGTATGGGTATATTTAGAATAAAGCTTTCGACATAGATTCAGGATGGGTTTGCATACCTAGTTGGGTTCACTATTAGCTATAAAGAAAGGCCGATACAGATATGTCCCTGTTATTCATGGATAACGTTACTGGCTGAATATGGATATCTTTTCCAATAATATCATATTAATCTATCCTTTAATTTTATATTAGATTCAGCACTTTGAATAACGAAAACCTTTTTAATTGTGTCCTCTTTTAGATTTTTATTATTTTAAGTTGTCTTCTTCTTTTAATCATATTCGCTTTAACATCCGATGAATCTTGAAACTGATTGTTATAACCTCAAACTATTTACTTGGTACTGCGTTTTGTTATGTGCATCTTTTAATTTTTTTAAACGAGGATGCCGATGAAGTTCTATGGAGAAAACCCAACATCATTTGATCGACCTGGACAATGCAGACTACAATTGTTGTAGAAAGTAAGACAAGAAAATAATTAATAAAAAAATTTGAAAACTCACCTTAATTTGCTTGGTAGAAATAACTTCAGTACACATTGACATACTAAGTAAATTATGTGAAAAAATAACCGTTTTATCCTCCTTCAAATGTATGACCCCCTAACTTGACACACAAAGACTTGCTGAAATAACTGAAGCGGTTTTTGTCGTACACCACTTCACAATACACAATAACAAGTTGATATTTGAAAAAAACAAGACGCTTCATATGTCTGACCTTAATATGTAAATTTTATCAAGTAATGAAAAACAAATACGTTCTAGATATCTGATAGATTACTTTATGCTTCAGTACACCCGCATAGTTATAGACCACATTAATGTAATTTAGTTTTGGTAATTAACTTTTTTTCACAATAATTTACAGTACAGTGCATAATATATCTTGTTTTTCTTTCATATCGCTTAATGATATATGATATAAACGAAGAATTGCAAAAGAATTGTTGCAATTGTCTGTATCTATGCATATCTAATCTATTTTACTAAGTATTCAGTAACAACCGACTATCAACTCATTTGATTGTTGATGCAGCTCTTGATTTCTAGCTTTCTGGTCTGCGCATCTAGAGCAACGAGTTCGAAAAAAGGAGTCATATCATCTATTGATAAATTGTATGCGTTAGTGGATCCTTGC